>CM060932.1:330526054-331776054 GCA_030765085.1 Allium cepa
GTTTATTGGGAATTTAAAATTTATACTTTTTTTTATGAAATACAGCGTTTTACACGCAATAAATTTTTCTACTTTTATTACATATTATATATATATATATATATTATTATTATTTTCTTATATCCACCTCTATTTTATCTATCTATTTTTATTTTGTCTAGACAGTCATGTTTATTTATTGGATTGTTGCTTGTTTATATCTTTTATTTATGGCTTGGAAGAAACTAAAAGGGTATGCGTTATATTGTCTTAATTGCTTGCCTTTTTAATTGCCTACTCTTTATTTCTTTTAGTTATTCATTTTCTTTTGGCCGTGTATTGTACTTGCTATTCACGTACAAAGCTAATCATTCTCATCTCTCATGCAATTCTAGAAAGAAATTTTTTTTAATACATCAAGTTATTTGTTTATACCCTCTTTCTTTCTTACCACAGCCCTCCACCTCATTCATAACTGTGTATTTCTTTTTGCCATTCAAATAAAAAGATTTATTTCCCACTTCTCATTTTTATTTGCCTAGTCTCTGCATTATTTTCCTATGTCTATCTCTTGACATTTATTTCTTTATTTATTTGTCTAGACCTTATTTTATATATTAAATATTTCTTATGTGTATCTTTTATTTAATAGCATGACAAAAAATTTCAATTATACATACGTTACTTTATTCTAAATTACGCATACGCTAAATTGTTTATTTCTTACCTTTTTATTTACCTATCTATTTAATTACCATACTTTAGTTATGTATTACTCTTCCTAATCATTCCAAAATCTTCTCCTTATCTCATTCCTTTTTCATTTGCATATAAGATTAAATATATATGTTTCTTTTACCTTAACTCATGACCTTTTCAATTCTAGCCTCTTTATTTCTTGCCATTCTTGTAGCCATTCATTTTCCATAACCCTAGCCGCCACTTTTATTATTATTTCATGTGAAAAGTTCTCACCTCACATATTTCATTGGCATGAAAAAATAATAGGAAGCTCTAATCCCATGGATTCTTCCACTTTCTTCCCCTTCTTCCATCTTGTTTTTTCTTTTGTTCTTCAGGCTATTACTCGGCCTCCACCACCATGACCACCTCCATAACCTCCTCACTTCCTCCACCGTATGGCCATGACCACCTAGTGGCCATACATCGCCAAAAGTTGATACAAACCCTAACCAAGCCATGTATTGATCACCTTGCGTTGATTTATCAAGGTTATGTCATTTTAATCCCTATCTTTCATTGTTTTATCTATATTCCTTAGTATTGAATCATGTTCTCATGTCGTGATATTTGTTTTCTTTATTTTGTTATGTACAAGATGTGGATCTTGGCTCTCTTTTCACTCAAGTTTGCATCTTGCCTTGTTTTATCAAAAGGTTATGTCCCTTGATTCATATTGTTCATAGTTTGATTCATAATCTTGTATGTTGAATTATACACTTATGTTTGTATAATTGTTTGTATACAAGATTTGGATCTGACTCTTCATCAACTCAAAAGAATATAGTTGTGCTTTGTCGTGACTTTTCGTGCTTTGCGGAGTTTAGATTTGGGTTTGAATTTCAATTCTAGCTGTTAAAGGTGAGTATTCCTCACCAGACAAACATACTTGTACATTTGTGAATTAATCACAAGTGTAATTATAAACTTATTTTATTTAATTTTATATGCCTGTGATATTAAATTATGATGTTAAACCCCATTATATAATTGACACATCATCAGTTGTATTATCTATTGTTATATTTTGCAGTTATACTATTTATTATTATTTACTGTTTAAAAATCACACTGCAAGTTCCCTGGAAAAAAAGAGAGATCATTACAGGCTGAAATGATAGGCCTGAACGATACTTACTTATTTATGCATTCATTTATTTATTTAGTGATTTATTTAACTTGGGATTATAGGTTTGAAATGATAGAACCCGTGTTTTCTTTGTAAATTGTGGATTGAAATGATATATATATCCGTATCACTTGACCTAGGCTAGAAAACTATATACAGACCCGTGGTTAATATAATATTTTTCTGAAATGTTTTAAAAACATTTTTAAATGGAAAATTTATAATGTTCTGGTTTAAAATGTATTTAAATGATTTTTATAAAATTTATAATAATTTTTGAATGAGTCAAGTGTTAAATAAATGAATGTTTAAGCAAAATTTTGAAATATAACTTATTTTGGGAAATTCTGAATTTTTGTTAAAAGTTAGATTTTAGTAAAGTAAAATAATTGATAATAAGTTATATTCCGGGAATTTAAAACTTAATTGTTCAGTTAATAATTTAATTAAAGAAATGGGAATTTAATACTTGGATTTAAATAAGAAATTCATAATAAAATTTGATTTTTGTATGAAAATTTACTTATAAATTCATAAAAACATGAGTATTGAAAATATGACTTCATCAGGTGAAAATATATGATTTGTAAGTTAAATATGATTTAAATAAAAATTTATTTAGTTATGAAATTATAGTTAAACCTTGAAATTTTAAATATAAAGGATATTACAACATTTGTGAATATTGTAGTTAAATTTAAATGAACTTAAGGGCTAATTTGAACTAAAAGCTATTATAGCACTTTGTAAGTGCTATAGTTGATAAAGATAACTAAAGTTTAGTTGGAAATAAAGGAATCTATTACAGTACTTAAATGCTGTCTTTTGTAAATGAACTGTTTAACCTATAACTTTAGGTAGCATTTTATAAGTGCTACGGAAACTGAATTTTTGATTGTTTTAATAAAATTTAATAATCTTTGGGAAAAAGGCTTAAATTTTGGAATTTAATATGTAATTAATAAAAATAAGGAATTGACTTTAAATGGTTTTAAATGAGAGAATTTAACTTTTAAATGTGAGTTGAAAGGCAATTAATTCCTAAATAAACTGAATAGATTTAAATGGTATTTTATATTAAATAAAATGACTGATGTTTAAATAAATGATGTTTGAAACGATATTATGATATTGAAATGTATTTGAAATTTATTTTGATTTTTAAAGTATAAATACCATTTTTAAAAGTTGTAGCCACGGGTTATAATAACGTTTGGTTGTTAAAGAGACCGGGATCGGATATCTGGCATACTCTCTGTCGATACCGAAACCACTTTGACAACCGTGTACGCGGTGGAGATTCCAGAATGAAGTAGGATGGTGGAGACGTTTCCTTTGAGTTAAATACGTGGACCCGACTCCCGTGAGTTGGCATAAGGTGGCTAAAACAGGAGCGATTGACGGATTAATGAGGTAGCACCTCTGATCGGACGCACTTCTTCGTATGCCATTCTATTACTTTTGTGATTGTTTGGTGCGCACCTTTGATTTGGGAGTGTTGTTCAAGGTGGCGGCAGCTGCGCGCTGCGCGCTTCCATCGGTCCGGAAGCGTAATTGGTATATCTACCCTGGCATTGCCTAGTTGTGCCGTGTCACCTACCCTAGCGCGCCTTCTACGAGTTTCTATTTGTGTCGTACCTATGGAGTATCCTCTGGTAGCCTCCCGATCAGGAGGTATTACGGTACTGTATAGACTATTGGCATTATTTGTGTTAAGGGTTATATGGGTAACCCCTTAACGCTATTTAAAAGTAAGTTTATTTTACTAATAGACATTATTATAATAGCGAAATATTACTACATAGTAAATAGTTTAACGGATCCTTAGAGGATGGGCGGTCCCAAGCATTCTTTAAGTTATTTGCTCTATATTATAGTACACTTGAATTTGCTTACACTGTATAAGTATGTATGTCCTGACTCGAGTGTTTCTGTTTTATTTTACGCTCGGGTCAGCCTGAGTTGCAGTTCAGTTTCATCCCGGAGCTAGGATTTCTGTAGATCACTTTCAAGCTGCTGGCAAACCTCCCTTCCAGTTATTTATCTAAAATTTTGAAATCAAGACTAGTGGACATTTGGATTGTTCTACTGATGATTTAAAACTATATTTGGATTAAAGACTATGTAATTTTTATTTGACTGAGTGGCTTCATGAACCACAAAGTATTTTTAAATTCCGCTGCGAGTTTTCTGATATCTGTGTCTGTGATTCTGTGATTATTTATTTACTGTATATTTTGAGATTTTTCAAATTTTATTTACAACGCGGTATTTTGAACAATTCAAGTCCGACTTGTGCGGATGCGAATGGTTGAAAATATCGGGTCGTTACATTTGGTATCAGAGCTTTGGCTCTAGGCAAAACTTAGAATGTATGGTAAATTTGGTTTACAGAATCATTTTCATTCGACCTTGAATCTCTTTCTTTTCGAATTTTGGAACGTTCCCTGCGGTTCCGAAGTTCATTCGTGTCCCTCACTATTCATTTTCTTTCGATTCTGGAGTATCCCATAACTCCACTTCGGATGATCTTTATAGTGAATTGGCGGTCTCGCCAATATTCTAATAAAGGGGTGAAACTCCTTTACAATTAGCATTGATTCACCAGAGATTTATATTTATCCTCGGTTTAGATGCCAGTGTCTTTGATTATTCTGAACTCTATCTCTTCAGATCGAATGTAGAGTTACCCCAGAAAATCCACATCGATCTTATTCTTTCAGTCACGGTTGGCCCGGTTAAGGTTTCCCGCGATTTATATAAACTTATCTGGTTCCTTATTCTGTTATTTAATCATCGGATCTTCTGATTCCAACTTATCTTTAAATCAAAATTCTCTTTGATTTGAGTCCTTCAAATTTGAATCTCTACACTTGTTTTGAAAAATTTATTCCTATATTTGGGAAAAATCTAATATTATATATACAAGTATAATTTTCAGAATTTAACTAGTTGTTTAGAGATAATAGTGTTTGATTTTATTTTTGGTTTTGTAAACCATTGGTTTTGTCTTATATAAATAATTGAACTATAAAACATGGTTATAAATTTATTTGGAAACAGAAATGAATTTAAAACAAGAATTTAAGAATTTAATTTCTGATAGTTTCAAACCTTGTGTTTAAAGTCTTAAAAGGATATATTATTATTTAAATTATTTTCGAATAGTAATTTGTTTCCAAAGAATTTTAAAGTTTTAAAAATTAGTGCTCTTCTCTTTGTCGCTAGAAAATAATTTCGGTGATGACTACAGCATCATCGACATTCATTTTCGAGTTTCGAAGTGAAGAGACCATTCTGTAGCTGGCTACAGTGTTACCTTAAAATTTTAATTGATTTGAATTTCTAAAATATGACTTAATTTATAATATATATAGATATATGATTTAAATTTGATTTGACATATACTATATGTATGTATTTATTTATCTCTAAAGGGTTTGAAGTTAATTGGAAATTTAGTTCATAAATTTATGTTAAAAGGTGATTCTAATGATAAAAAAAGTCAAATTTTGAATGAATATTTAAACTTGAATAATAGAATTGGAAAATTTTTACTTGTAAATTGCATGCCAATATAACTTACCTAAATCATTCAGAAATTAACTATGTAATTGGATAATGTACAATATAAAAGGATTTTATAAATAAAATTTGAGTGGTTATAATAAATGTTATACACTTAAAGTTTCAGTTACAAAAAGGACAAACAGAGGTAAATAGAATAAAAAAAATAATTGAATAATATACAATATCAAATGATGTTAAAGGAAATTTAGAAATAAATTGGAATAGTTATAATAAATGTAATCTACTTAATATGTGTGATAAGATACATTAAGTAGAATATATTTAAATAATAATCTGGAATAAAGAAGAATTAAATTTGTTGAATAAAAGATGATTATTATAAATGGCTATACAAATTTATGATTTTAGAAATTGTTAATTTCAAAATAATTGGATAATAAGATAATTAATTTGGAAATAGTTAAGATTGATTTAACTTCAGTAAAAATCAATTGAATTAAATCAATTATTTAATATTAATTAATTTAAATTGAATTTATATGGTTTAAATCAATGATTCCATTTTGAGTTTCAATTTAGTTTTCTTTCAGGGTGTTTCTATTCTCCTACCTCCTACCTTTTCGGGGACGAAAAGTTTTGAGTGGGGAACAGTGTAACAACCCATAATTTTGTAAATATTTTAATTAAGTTTTACTTGAAAACGTTGTTTTTTTTAAAGTAAAATTTTCAATAATTAAATTTTTTAAGTTAATAAGTTTTGGTAAAAGAGGGAAGGAAAACTTATTGTAATTTAAATTTAAGCCTTATTTAATGTAATATTTCTGTTATTGATTCAAATAGAAAACATATGTAGTTTATTAATGTTTGCATGTGTTCATTATTTAAATCCCATCTTTTGGTTTTTGCATACTTTTGTTTAAAGTTAAAAAAAAGGGCTTCTTTATAAAAATAACTTGAATATATTACAAAATATCACATTTCCTTTTATTTCCTTTTAAATTAACGTTAGACCTTAATTTATTGCTTAATATTAAAGAATTTACTAAGTTATAAATTTTAACATAAAGATGTTGTATTAAGTTTAAGACATTATTTACAATGATTTGTATATACATATGTGTGCGCGTTAATTTGACTTAAGATTTATAAGATGGACTTGTATGCAAAGTCATAACTTTTTTAATCTTAGACCCTTTTAATCTGGAGATTAGGTTCAAAATTGTTGTCTTTAATTTTAGGCTCATAAAATAGTGAAACTTAATTTTAACACATTTATATGTATAAGTCTACTATATATATATATATACGTATACGTATATGTTTTTAATAATACTATGACCAATAAAGATATATATGAAGGAAACATCACCTTTGTACACAATCTAATATTTCGCTTACATAATTTACTATAGAATACATTTGGACAATGAAATTAAAAAGGATATAGTAACGGTTGTAAGTTACTATTTAATTGGTCTATTAATGTAGTTATAACTGTTACATTTGGGTATTAAATTGAATATATGCAAATAAACGTATGGTAATGGAGTGAATTCAACATTATATAAGCAATTCTGATAATTAGTGGAAATAATAAACTTGAGTGTAATATAAAGTTAGTGACAACATTTATGCAAATCACCTTTTTATTTAGGGCTGCTAAATTTAGAGTAGGAAGTCAATTACATTTAATTGTAGGTAAATGTTCATTAATGTGAGATAGGACTGTAACTGTAATGTGTGAATGTAAATGAAATGACATAAATGAAAATTTATATTTTATTCATAAGATGAAATAAAGGAATGAAACCAAGTTGAATAAATTGATTTAGGTTTTATTTATGATAAACGTATATATTTGGGAAATTCAATATAATTGAAAATAACAAGTTATTACAAAAGAAAGATGAAAATTGGAATATATATTTTTGTAAGGAAAGATAAACAAATAATAACTAGGTTTATAGAGTGATAACAGATTTAATAAAAGAGTAGGATTAAAGCATGGTAGTTATTGGAAAGTAATTACTTGAAATTTGGATGAATTGGGAATTTTATTTTTTATGTATTAGTATATAACCAATTTTAATATTACCCATAAGAGGATAAGTTAATAGTCGATTCAATAACATGATTGAGAAATCAAATATATGGTTTTATTGGGAATTTAAAACTTATACTTTTTTTTATGAAATACAGCGTTTTACACGCAATAAATTTTTCTACTTTTATTACATATTATATATATATATATATTATTATTTTCTTATATCCACCTCTATTTTATCTATCTATTTTTATTTTGTCTAGACAGTCATGTTTATTTATTGGATTGTTGCTTGTTTATATCTTTTATTTATGGCTTGGAAGAAACTAAAAGGGTATGCGTTATATTGTCTTAATTGCTTGCCTTTTTAATTGCCTACTCTTTATTTCTTTTAGTTATTCATTTTCTTTTGGCCGTGTATTGTACTTGCTATTCACGTACAAAGCTAATCATTCTCATCTCTCATGCAATTCTAGAAAGAAATTTTTTTTAATACATCAAGTTATTTGTTTATACCCTCTTTCTTTCTTACCACAGCCCTCCACCTCATTCATAACTGTGTATTTCTTTTTGCCATTCAAATAAAAAGATTTATTTCCCACTTCTCATTTTTATTTGCCTAGTCTCTGTATTATTTTCCTATGTCTATCTCTTGACATTTATTTCTTTATTTATTTGTCTAGACCTTATTTTATATATTAAATATTTCTTATGTGTATCTTTTATTTAATAGCATGACAAAAAATTTCAATTATACATACGTTACTTTATTCTAAATTACGCATACGCTAAATTGTTTATTTCTTACCATTTTATTTACCTATCTATTTAATTACCATACTTTAGTTATGTATTACTCTTCCTAATCACTCCAAAATCTTCTCCTTATCTCATTCCTTTTTCATTTGCATATAAGATTAAATATATATGTTTCTTTTACCTTAACTCATGACCTTTTCAATTCTAGCCTCTTTATTTCTTGCCATTCTTGTAGCCATTCATTTTCCATAACCCTAGCCGCCACTTTTATTATTATGAAATTTCATGTGAAAAGTTCTCACCTCACATATTTCATTGGCATGAAAAAAAAATAGGAAGCTCTAATCCCATGGATTCTTCCACTTTCTTCCCCTTCTTCCATCTTGTTTTTTCTTTTGTTCTTCAGGCTATTACTCGGCCTCCACCACCATGACCACCTCCATAACCTCCTCACTTCCTCCACCGTATGGCCATGACCACCTAGTGGCCATACATCGCCAAAAGTTGATACAAACCCTAACCAAGCCATGTATTGATCACCTTGCGTTGATTTATCAAGGTTATGTCATTTTAATCCCTATCTTTCATTGTTTTATCTATATTCCTTAGTATTGAATCATGTTCTCATGTCGTGATATTTGTTTTCTTTATTTTGTTATGTACAAGATGTGGATCTTGGCTCTCTTTTCACTCAAGTTTGCATCTTGCCTTGTTTTATCAAAAGGTTATGTCCCTTGATTCATATTGTTCATAGTTTGATTCATAATCTTGTATGTTGAATTATACACTTATGTTTGTATAATTGTTTGTATACAAGATTTGGATCTGACTCTTCATCAACTCAAAAGAATATAGTTGTGCTTTGTCGTGACTTTTCGTGCTTTGCGGAGTTTAGATTTGGGTTTGAATTTCAATTCTAGCTGTTAAAGGTGAGTATTCCTCACCAGACAAACATACTTGTACATTTGTGAATTAATCACAAGTGTAATTATAAACTTATTTTATTTAATTTTATATGCCTGTGATATTAAATTATGATGTTAAACCCCATTATATAATTGACACATCATCAGTTGTATTATCTATTGTTATATTTTGCAGTTATACTATTTATTATTATTTACTGTTTAAAAATCACACTGCAAGTTCCCTGGAAAAAAAGAGAGATCATTACAGGCTGAAATGATAGGCCTGAACGATACTTACTTATTTATGCATTCATTTATTTATTTAGTGATTTATTTAACTTGGGATTATAGGTTTGAAATGATAGAACCCGTGTTTTCTTTGTAAATTGTGGATTGAAATGATATATATCCGTATCACTTGACCTAGGCTAGAAAACTATATACAGACCCGTGGTTAATATAATATTTTTCTGAAATGTTTTAAAAACATTTTTAAATGGAAAATTTATAATGTTCTGGTTTAAAATGTATTTAAATGATTTTTATAAAATTTATAATGATTTTTGAATGAGTCAAGTGTTAAATAAATGAATGTTTAAGCAAAATTTTGAAATATAACTTATTTTGGGAAATTCTGAATTTTTGTTAAAAGTTAGATTTTAGTAAAGTAAAATAATTGATAATAAGTTATATTCCGGGAATTTAAAACTTAATTGTTCAGTTAATAATTTAATTAAAGAAATGGGAATTTAATACTTGGATTTAAATAAGAAATTCATAATAAAATTTGATTTTTGTATGAAAATTTACTTATAAATTCATAAAAACATGAGTATTGAAAATATGACTTCATCAGGTGAAAATATATGATTTGTAAGTTAAATATGATTTAAATAAAAATTTATTTAGTTATGAAATTATAGTTAAACCTTGAAATTTTAAATATAAAGGATATTACAACATTTGTGAATATTGTAGTTAAATTTAAATGAACTTAAGGGCTAATTTGAACTAAAAGCTATTATAGCACTTTGTAAGTGCTATAGTTGATAAAGATAACTAAAGTTTAGTTGGAAATAAAGGAATCTATTACAGTACTTAAATGTTGTCTTTTGTAAATGAACTGTTTAACCTATAACTTTAGGTAGCATTTTATAAGTGCTACGGAAACTAAATTTTTGATTGTTTTAATAAAATTTAATAATCTTTGGGAAAAAGGCTTAAATTTTGGAATTTAATATGTAATTAATAAAAATAAGGAATTGACTTTAAATGGTTTTAAATGAGAGAATTTAACTTTTAAATGTGAGTTGAAAGGCAATTAATTCCTAAATAAACTGAATAGATTTAAATGGTATTTTATATTAAATAAAATGACTGATGTTTAAATAAATGATGTTTGAAACGATATTATGATATTGAAATGTATTTGAAATTTATTTTGATTTTTAAAGTATAAATACCATTTTTAAAAGTTGTAGCCACGGGTTATAATAACGTTTGGTTGTTAAAGAGACCGGGATCGGATATCTGGCATACTCTCTGTCGATACCGAAACCACTTTGACAACCGTGTACGCGGTGGAGATTCCAGAATGAAGTAGGATGGTGTAGACGTTTCCTTTGAGTTAAATACATGGACCCGACTCCCGTGAGTTGGCATAAGGTGGCTAAAACAGGAGCGATTGACGGATTAATGAGGTAGCACCTCTGATCGGACGCACTTCTTCGTATGCCATTCTATTACTTTTGTGATTGTTTGGTGCGCACCTTTGATTTGGGAGTGTTGTTCGAGGTGGCGGCAGCTGCGCGCTGCGCGTTTCCATCGGTCCGGAAGCGTAATTGGTATATCTACCCTGGCATTGCCTAGTTGTGCCGTGTCACCTACCCTAGCGCGCCTTCTACGAGTTTCTATTTGTGTCGTACCTATGGAGTATCCTCTGGTAGCCTCCCGATCAGGAGGTATTACGGTACTGTATAGACTATTGGCATTATTTGTGTTAAGGGTTATATGGGTAACCCCTTAACGCTATTTAAAAGTAAGTTTATTTTACTAATAGACATTATTATAATAGCGAAATATTACTACATAGTAAATAGTTTAACGGATCCTTAGAGGATGGGCGGTCCCAAGCATTCTTTAAGTTATTTGCTCTATATTATAGTACACTTGAATTTGCTTACACTGTATAAGTATGTATGTCCTGACTCGAGTGTTTCTGTTTTATTTTACACTCGGGTCAGCCTGAGTTGCAGTTCAGTTTCATCCCGGAGCTAGGATTTCTGTAGATCACTTTCAAGCTGCTGGCAAACCTCCCTTCCAGTTATTTATCTAAAATTTTGAAATCAAGACTAGTGGACATTTGGATTGTTCTACTGATGATTTAAAACTATATTTGGATTAAAGACTATGTAATTTTTATTTGACTGAGTGGCTTCATGAACCACAAAGTATTTTTAAATTCCGCTGCGAGTTTTCTGATATCTGTGTCTGTGATTCTGTGATTATTTATTTACTGTATATTTTGAGATTTTTCAAATTTTATTTACAACGCGGTATTTTGAACAATTCAAGTCCGACTTGTGCGGATGCGAATGGTTGAAAATATCGGGTCGTTACATTTGGTATCAGAGCTTTGGCTCTAGGCAAAACTTAGAATGTATGGTAAATTTGGTTTACAGAATCATTTTCATTCGAGCTTGAATCTCTTTCTTTTCGAATTTTGGAACGTTCCTTGCGGTTCCGAAGTTCATTCGTGTCCCTCACTATTCATTTTCTTTCGATTCTGGAGTATCCCATAACTCCACTTCGGATGATCTTTATAGTGAATTGGCGGTCTCGCCAATATTCTAATAAAGGGGTGAAACTCCTTTACAATTAGCATTGATTCACCAGAGATTTATATTTATCCTCGGTTTAGATGCCAGTGTCTTTGATTATTCTGAACTCTATCTCTTCAGATCGAATGTAGAGTTACCCCAGAAAATCCACATCGATCTTATTCTTTCAGTCACGGTTGGCCCGGTTAAGGTTTCCCGCGATTTATATAAACTTATCTGGTTCCTTATTCTGTTATTTAATCATCGGATCTTCTGATTCCAACTTATCTTTAAATCAAAATTCTCTTTGATTTGAGTCCTTCAAATTTGAATCTCTACACTTGTTTTGAAAAATTTATTCCTATATTTGGGAAAAATCTAATATTATATATACAAGTATAATTTTCAGAATTTAACTAGTTGTTTAGAGATAATAGTGTTTGATTTTATTTATGGTTTTGTAAACCATTGGTTTTGTCTTATATAAATAATTGAACTATAAAACATGGTTATAAATTTATTTGGAAACAGAAATGAATTTAAAACAAGAATTTAAGAATTTAATTTCTGATAGTTTCAAACCTTGTGTTTAAAGTCTTAAAAGGATATATTATTATTTAAATTATTTTCGAATAGTAATTTGTTTCCAAAGAATTTTAAAGTTTTAAAAATTAGTGCTCTTCTCTTTGTCGCTAGAAAATAATTTCGGTGATGACTACAGCATCATCGACATTCATTTTCGAGTTTCGAAGTGAAGAGACCATTCTGTAGCTGGCTACAGTGTTACCTTAAAATTTTAATTGATTTGAATTTCTAAAATATGACTTAATTTATAATATATATAGATATATGATTTAAATTTGATTTGACATATACTATATGTATGTATTTATTTATCTCTAAAGGGTTTGAAGTTAATTGGAAATTTAGTTCATAAATTTATGTTAAAAGGTGATTCTAATGATAAAAAAAGTCAAATTTTGAATGAATATTTAAACTTGAATAATAGAATTGGAAAAATTTTACTTGTAAATTGCATGCCAATATAACTTACCTAAATCATTCAGAAATTAACTATGTAATTGGATAATGTACAATATAAAAGGATTTTATAAATAAAATTTGAGTGGTTATAATAAATGTTATACACTTAAAGTTTCAGTTACAAAAAGGACAAACAGAGGTAAATAGAATAAAAAAATAATTGAATAATATACAATATCAAATGATGTTAAAGGAAATTTAGAAATAAATTGGAATAGTTATAATAAATGTAATCTACTTAATATGTGTGATAAGATACATTAAGTAGAATATATTTAAATAATAATCTGGAATAAAGAAGAATTAAATTTGTTGAATAAAAGATGATTATTATAAATGGCTATACAAATTTATGATTTTAGAAATTGTTAATTTCAAAATAATTGGATAATAAGATAATTAATTTGGAAATAGTTAAGATTGATTTAACTTCAGTAAAAATCAATTGAATTAAATCAATTATTTAATATTAATTAATTTAAATTGAATTTATATGGTTTAAATCAATGATTCCATTTTGAGTTTCAATTTAGTTTTCTTTCAGGGTGTTTCTATTCTCCTACCTCCTACCTTTTCGGGGACGAAAAGTTTTGAGTGGGGAACAGTGTAACAACCCATAATTTTGTAAATATTTTAATTAAGTTTTACTTGAAAACGTTGTTTTTTTTAAAGTAAAATTTTCAATAATTAAATTTTTTAAGTTAATAAGTTTTGGTAAAAGAGGGAAGGAAAACTTATTGTAATTTAAATTTAAGCCTTATTTAATGTAATATTTCTGTTATTGATTCAAATAGAAAACATATGTAGTTTATTAATGTTTGCATGTGTTCATTATTTAAATCCCATCTTTTGGTTTTTGCATACTTTTGTTTAAAGTTAAAAAAAGGGCTTCTTTATAAAAATAACTTGAATATATTACAAAATATCACATTTCCTTTTATTTCCTTTTAAATTAACGTTAGACCTTAATTTATTGCTTAATATTAAAGAATTTACTAAGTTATAAATTTTAACATAAAGATGTTGTATTAAGTTTAAGACATTATTTACAATGATTTGTATATACATATGTGTGTGCGTTAATTTGACTTAAGATTTATAAGATGGACTTGTATGCAAAGTCATAACTTTTTTAATCTTAGACCCTTTTAATCTGGAGATTAGGTTCAAAATTGTTGTCTTTAATTTTAGGCTCATAAAATAGTGAAACTCAATTTTAACACATTTATATGTATAAGTCTACTATATATATATATACGTATACGTATATGTTTTTAATAATACTATGACCAATAAAGATATATATGAAGGAAACATCACCTTTGTACACAATCTAATATTTCGCTTACATAATTTACTATAGAATACATTTGGACAATGAAATTAAAAAGGATATAGTAACGGTTGTAAGTTACTATTTAATTGGTCTATTAATGTAGTTATAACTGTTACATTTGGGTATTAAATTGAATATATGCAAATAAACGTATGGTAATGGAGTGAATTCAACATTATATAAGCAATTCTGATAATTAGTGGAAATAATAAACTTGAGTGTAATATAAAGTTAGTGACAACATTTATGCAAGTCACCTTTTTATTTAGGGCTGCTAAATTTAGAGTAGGAAGTCAATTACATTTAATTGTAGGTAAATGTTCATTAATGTGAGATAGGACTGTAACTGTAATGTGTGAATGTAAATGAAATGACATAAATGGAAATTTATATTTTATTCATAAGATAAAATAAAGGAATGAAACCAAGTTGAATAAATTGATTTAGGTTTTATTTATGATAAACGTATATATTTGGGAAATTCAATATAATTGAAAATAACAAGTTATTACAAAAGAAAGATGAAAATTGGAATATATATTTTTGTAAGGAAAGATAAACAAATAATAACTAGGTTTATAGAGTGATAACAGATTTAATAAAAGAGTAGGATTAAAGCATGGTAGTTATTGGAAAGTAATTAATTGAAATTTGGATGAATTGGGAATTTTTTTTATGTATTAGTATATAACCAATTTTAATATTACCCATAAGAGGATAAGTTAATAGTCGATTCATTAACATGATTGAGAAATCAAATATATGGATTTATTGGGAATCTAAAATTATACTTTTTTTTATAAAATACAGCGTTTTACACGCAATAAAATTTTCTACTTTTATTACATATTATATATTATTATTATTATTATTATTATTATTTTCTTATATCCACCTCTATTTTATCTATCTATTTTTATTTTGTCTAGACAGTCATGTTTATTTATTGGATTGTTGCTTGTTTATATCTTTTATTTATGGCTTGGAAGAAACTAAAAGGGTATGCGTTATATTGTCTTAATTGCTTGCCTTTTTAATTGCCTACTCTTTATTTCCTTTAGTTGTTCATTTTCTTTTGGCCGTGTATTGTACTTGCTATTCACGTACAAAGCTAATCATTCTCATCTCTCATGCAATTCTAGAAAGAAAGAAAATTTAATAAATCAAGTTATTCGTTTATACCCTCTTTCTTTCTTACCTTAGCCCTCCACCTCATTCATAACTGTGTATTTCTTTTTGTCATTCAAATAAAAAGATTTATTTCCCACTTCTCATTTTTATTTGCCTAGTCTCTGTATTATTTTCCTATGTCTATCTCTTGGCATTTATTTCTTTATTTATTTGTCTAGACCTTATTTTATATATTAAATATTTCTTATGTGTATCTTTTATTTAATAGCTTGAAAAAAAAATTCAATTATACATACGTTACTTTATTCTAAATTACGCATACGTTAAATTGTTTATTTCTTACCTTTTTATTTACCTATCTATTTAATTACCATACTTTAGTTATGTATTACTCTTCCTAATCACTCCAAAATCTTCTCCTTATCTCATTCCTTTTACATTTGAATATAAGATTAAATATATATGTTTCTTTTACCTTAACTCATGACCTTTTCAATTCTAGCCTCTTTATTTCTTGCCATTCTTGTAGCCATTCATTTTCCATAACCCTAGCCGCCACTTTTATTATTATTTCATGTGAAAAGTTCTCACCTCACATATTTCATTGGCATGAAAAAAAAAATAGGAAGCTCTAATCCCATGGCTTCTTCCACTTTCTTCCCCTTCTTCCATCTTGTTTTTTCTTTTGTTCTTCAGGCTATTGCTCGGCCTCCACCACCATGACCACCTCCATAACCTCCTCACTTCCTCCACCGTATGGCCATGACCACCGTATGGCCATACATCGCCAAAAGTTAGTACAAACCCTAACCAAGCCATGTATTGATCACCTTGCGTTGATTTATCAAGGTTACGTCATTTTAATCCCTATCTTTCATTGTTTTATCTATATTCCTTTGTATTGAATCATGTTCTTATGTCGTGATATTTGTTTTCTTTATTTTGTTATGTACAAGATGTGGATCTTGGCTCTCTTTTCACTCAAGTTTGCATCTTGCCTTGTTTCATCAAAAGGTTATGTCCCTTGATTCATATTGTTCATAGTTTGATTCATAATCTTGTATGTTGAATTATACACTTATGTTTGTATAATTGTTTGTATACAAGATTTGGATCTGACTCTTCATCCACTCAAAAGAATATAGTTGTGCTTTGTCGTGACTTTTTGTGCTTTGTGGAGTTTAGATTTGGGTTTGAATTTCAATTCTAGCTGTTAAAGGTGAGTATTCCTCACCAGACAAACATACTTGTATATTTGTGAATTAATCACAAGTAATTGTAAACTTATTTTATTTAATTTTATCTACCTGTGATATTAACTTATGATGTTAAACCCCATTATTTAATTGACACATCATCAGTTGTATTATCTATTGTTATATTTTGCAGTTATACTATTTATAATTATTTACTGTTTAAAAATCACACTACAAGTTCCCTGGAAAAAAAAAGAGATCATTACAGGCTGAAATGATAGGCCTGAACGATACTTACTTATTTATGCATTCATTTATTTATTTAGTGATTTATTTAACTTGGGATTACGGGTTTGAAATGATAGAACCCGGGTTTTCTTTGCAAATTGCGGATTGAAATGATATATATCCGTATCACTTGACCTAGGCTAGAAAACTATATACAGACCCGTGGTTTATATAATATTTTTCTGAAATGTTTTAAAAACATTTTTTAATGGAAAATTTATAATATTCTGGTTTAAAATGTATTTAAATGATTTTTATAAAATTTATAATGATTTTTAAATGAGTCAAATGTTAAATAAATGAATGTTTAAGCAAAATTTTGAAATATAACTTATTTTGGGAAATTCTGAATTTTTGTTAAAAGTGGGATTTTAGTAAAGTAAAATAATTGATAATAAGTTATATTCTGGGAATTTAAAACTTAATTGTTAAGTTAATAATTTAATTAAAGAAATGGGAATTTAATACTTGGATTTAAATAAGAAATTCATAATAAAATTTGATTTTTGTATGAAAATTTACTTATAAATTCATAAAAACATGAGTATTGAAATTATGACTTCATCAGGTGAAAATATATGATTTGTAAGTTAAATATGATTTAAATAAAAATTTACTTAGTTATGAAATTATAGTTAAACCTTGAAATTTTAAATATAAAGGATATTACAACATTTGTGAATATTGTAGTTAAATTTAAATGAACTTAAAGGCTAATTTGAACTAAAAGCTATTATAGCACTTTGTAAGTGCTATAGTTGATAAAGATAACTAAAGTTTAGTTGGAAATAAAGAAATCTATTACAACACTTAAATGCTGTCTTTTGTAAATGAACTGTTTAACCTATAACTTTAGGTAGCATTTTATAAGTGCTACGGAAACTGAATTTTTGATTGTTTTAATAAAATTTAATAATCTTTGGGAAAAAGACTCAAATTTTGGAATTTAATATGTAATTAATAAAAATAAGGAATTGACTTTAAACGGTTTTAAATAGGAGAATTTAACTTTTAAATGTGAGTTGAAAGGCAATTAATTCCTAAATAAACTGAATAGATTTAAATGGTATTTTATATTAAATAAAATGACTGATGTTTAAATAAATGATGTTTGAAATGATATTATGATATTGAAATGTATTTGAAATTTATTTTGATTTTTAAAGTATAAATACCATTTTTAAAAGTTGTAACCACGGGTTATAATAACGTTTGGTTGTTAAAGAGATCGGGATCGGATATCTGGCATACTCTCTGTCGATACCGAAACCACTTTGACAACCGTGTACGCGATGGAGATTCTAGAATGAAGTAGGATGGTGGAGACGTTTCATTTGAGGTAAATACGTGGACCCGACTCCCGTGAGTTGGCATAAGGTGGCTATAACAGGAGCGATTGACGGGTTAATGAGGTAGCACCTCCGATCGGACGCACTTCTTCGTATGTCATTCTATTACTTTTGTAATTGTTTGGTGCGCACCTTTGATTTGGGAGTGTTATTCGAGGTGGCGGCAGCTGCGCGCTGCGCGTTTCCATCGGTCCGGAAGCGTAATTGGTATATCTACTCTGGCATTGCCTAGTTGTGTCGTGTCACCTACCCTAGCGCGCCTTCTACGAGTTTCTATTTGTGTCGTACCTATGGAGTATCCTCTGGTAGCCTCCCGATCAGGAGGTATTACGGTACTGTATAGACTATTGGCATTATTTGTGTTAAGGGCTATATGGATAACCCCTTAACGCTATTTAAAAGTAAGTTTATTTTACTAATAGACATTATTATAATAGCGAAATATTACTACATAGTAAATAGTTTAACGGATCCTTAGAGGATGGGCGGTCCCAAGCATTCTTTAAGTTATTTGCTCTATATTATAGTACACTTGAATTTGCTTACACTGTATAAGTATGTATGTCCTGCTCGATTGTTTCTGTTTTATTTTACGCTCGGGTCAGCCTGAGTTGCAGTTCAGTTTCATCCCGGAGCTAGAATTTCTGTAGATCACTTTCAAGCTGCTGGCAAACTTCCCTTCCAGTTATTTATCTAAATTTTTGAAACAAGACTAGTGGACATTTGGATTGGTCTACTGATGATTTAAAACTATATTTGGATTAAAGACTATGTAATTTTTATTTGACTGAGTGGCTTCATGAACCACAAAGTATTTTTAAATTCCGCTGCGAGTTTTCTGATATCTGTGATTCTGTGATTATTTATTTACTGTATATTTTGAGATTTGCCAAATTTTATTTACAACGCGGTATTTTGAACAATTCAAGTCCGACATGTGCGGATGCGAATGGTTGAAAATATCGGGTCGTTACATGATTAGGGGTTGCGCCCTACTGAGCTTCTCCATTTGATTGCCTATTGGGTCTTTCTGCTCTAGCTCTATGGATCTGAACTCCTGAAGCTCCAACTGTTCCTGCTTGTCCAAACTGTCTGAGGAGGTTCACATCATTTCCTCCTGCCTTTTCAAAAACTCTTCATGCATAGCTCCCATCATCATCTCCATCTCGTCTCTGGTGATGAAAGACGAAGTCTGATTAGCCCCTGATGATGCCTTCCGGCTTCCTTCATGCTAACTTCTCTCTGCTCTTTGTCTTCTACTTGATTGCCTTGTCATAGCTTTTCAGATTCTTAAGCCTTCAAATTCAATATCCAAGTGATAGAACCCCTGAGTTAGTTTTTATCAGTGAAAGCACCAAAGTGTTTGTGCGAAAATTAGTCACAAACCCCAAATATCGCGAAGCACCAGTGTATGAACACATATTAGCAATAAATGACCACGAATCACAAATCTAGGTAATGTAAAGGTTAAAAAATGAAGAATAATAAACTTAAAACGGAAAGAAATAGACAGAGACATAAGATTTATAGTGGTTCGGTTATCTCCGGCCTACGTCCACTTCAAAAGTTAATCTTTTATTGACTTTCCTTACTGGTTACAACTGTTACAACGGATTACAGTGATGAAATTCGAATACAACGGCAGCCTTGTAGTGCAAAGGTGTTTTCGTCAGAGTCTGGACGTCGGATAGCCAAAAGATTCTTTTTCTGTTGGCTCTGGGATGCTATTTATAGGCGTAGGCCGCAAATATCTTGCTCAAATCTCGAGAGATTTCTTCGGGCATGTGAGTGGGCCCATGCGATCGATCCTAGGTTATTTCGACTCAATCAGTGATCGATACGAATGAATTTCGTATCGATCAAGATTTGACACAATCGAGTCGAAATTTGGCATGAACATTCTTTGGGTTGTACACAACCTCTTGTGAAAATTTGGTGGCATTTGGACTCGTGGATTGTGAGATATTATTGATACGAACTGTAGTTCGCGTGGAGGCTGAAGCATTCGTCTCCATCTGTTCGCCTCCATCCCTTCATTTTAATCGCTTCGATGACGTGGCTCGAAAGTTCAAGGAAGATCCACTGTTGATGCCAAGTTGACCGCTTCTTCATCCAAACACATCTCCTACGCATCGATCGAATGTTATGCCCTTCGTATCCATTACCACTCGCAATTTGTATCCATGTGCTACCATCCATCTGTTAACATTTTCGGTCTTCTTCGTATCCATCAACTATGCCTTTGTTCGCATCCATCGACCAACCCTCCTTCGCATCGACTCGAAAGACCCAATGTTGATCGATACAGACAGTATCGATTCGAAGTAGTCATGTAGATCCATACGAACAGTATCGATTCGAAGTATACTGCTACGCTCCATCCTGATTGACACAAAATCATCGAGTCGAACAAACCATCATGCGCCTGTTTATTAATTCAAGTCCACAGCCATCG
The DNA here is from genome assembly GCA_030765085.1 of Allium cepa. Lineage (NCBI taxonomy): Eukaryota > Viridiplantae > Streptophyta > Magnoliopsida > Asparagales > Amaryllidaceae > Allium > Allium cepa. The sequence continues at coordinate 330,546,767 of CM060932.1, forward strand.
AATCGAAAACCGCTTACCTTTCTATCTGATCGATGCAAACATCTTGTTCGTATCCATCACTACAACAAAATTTGCTATTTATTACGCCAATAGATAGCTCGATATTGCAAAGCGTTATTAATATAGTTCAACTCTTTATTATTTTAGTTAACTTCCGTGTAGTACACACATAACGCTTTGTTTTCAGGGGAAAAAAATAAACACCGCCTAAATATTTCTTTTCCCTCCTCTTAGGCAATTACGCTCACAAGCTAACAACGCCCTAAATATTCACTTTCTTCCATCATTTTCATTCAATACCCAAAAAAATAAGCCGCCGCTCATAACGCACTGCTCCAGTACTTCAATCGACGTCGCGCTCTGCTGTTTCAATCAATGCCTTGCTATTGGCGTTCAATTTTTCTTGTAGATCGATAGTTATTCGAAGAGATGCTGCGTAATTGAATTTGAGATGACGCTCGATTTTAGTTTTGATTTTGTTCTTATTTTGATACGAGGTTGTTGATTTGTTGATTTTGTAAAATCAATAGTTATTCCTGTAAACAGATGGTTGTTGATTCTGTTCATTTGGGTAAAGTATGAATGAAATGACATTTGAAGAAATTCATGCCACTTCATGCGATACTGGAATAAATCATCCTAATCAGGATATACGTTGACTGTGAAGTATTAAAACCGTTGAGGCAGTGATTATCATGTTTCTTGTTTCTTGGCAGTTGAGAATGAGTTGCCTAATTTTTGCATTATACCTACTAATCATGAATAACTAATTCCTTGCTACAGATACAACCGTCAGCCTAGTTCAGTTTGCAGTGCTGTGAGGGATCAATTCAGTTCACATTGCAAGGTTTGAGCCTTATGTTTTTAGTGATCCTTAGTCTATCTTTCTAATTTGCTTTCAGCTCTCAATATAGCAGTAAATGAAGGCAATTTTGAGTTTGAATGATAAATGTTTAAAGAGGATTCAGAGATCTTGGGATCATATCCCTTGACAACTAAATGTCATTTTTCTTCTTCTAAAATTAAATGTTTAAAGAGGGGTCCATATCATCACACTTTTTGAGCACTTTTTTCCACAACTTTCATATCTCGAGCTATGCAATTTATATTGCTACAAACTTTTTAAGATGTATTATTCATATTAGGGATGTCATTTTATAGAAAATGACATAGATGTAAGTATGGTTAATGACAAGAAAGTACATGTATGTACAATATACCAAATGCTTATTACATCTTACCAGTATCTTACTAGTTTATCACGATTTATTTATTTATTTTACTTTATTTTATTTGAACCAATTATGGTCTAGGGCTAGGAAAATTCCCGTTATATATTAGGTGGTATAACACTTGTAAAATAGCAATAGCTTAGCACTAAATAAAAAATCTTGAACTTATAATATTTGTTCGGTTTTAAATGATGCATGTATTTTTTTCTTCATATTGTTATATTTAGTTTTAAGTTAAAAAAATTAAGTATATTATTTTTCTGTTTAGAAAATATTTGGCAGCAAAACTGTTTTTCAAGGTTAGTTTTAAGTTAAGGAACCAGTTGAAATGAAGGAGATGAACATGATTCCTTAATTTTTAAGGTTAATGCTTGTCAGATTGAGTACATAATATAAAAACAAATGATCATTGGTAGGCCTTGTTCATCCATTATGATTTATTTTTCACTGAGATTTGTGTATGCATTTTATATTTTCGTAATTGCATTTAAAAGTAAAAATAGAATGATATATTTCAGCTAAGTTGTTTAAATTATCTTTTTTTATTGCATTTTCTTTATTATTATTTTCCTTGAGTTTTTTTGTAATATATTATTTTCTTTTGTGCTTTCTAAAGTTATCTTTTCTATGGCAATTGTCTTTTTCGTTCATTTCGAACTCTTGGTTTCTCAAGTTTTCGTTTGTTGAACTTTCTATTTCTTCAGTTATTTTGACTTTCTAATGCATTGTGGAAATGCTACATTATTGCCGATTATGATCAATTTGCTATTAGTATTTGAATTATTTTGTGCATTTTAGGACCTTCGCTAGCTACCTGGATTGTCATGTATGTTCCATGTATTTATGTTTCTGACCGTGTTTGATGTTTTCATGACCATTTAAGTACAAATCCACATGATTTAGTAGCGTCGTTGTATTGTTGTATGTACTTGACCATGGCAACTAGTACGACTCCCAAGTATGTATCGTTGTATTGTATATGCACTTATAGAGCGACCACCTATCACACATGATGGCTGTAATGAAGAGTTGTGATTTATTTGTTTCTGAAATGAATTATAGTAAAACTGAGCAAAATTTTCTGTTTGAACTTTAACTCTACCTGAATAAGAAGTGATTCCTTTTTAGTTTGTTTCTGAAGAATTCCCCGACTTAAATATGCCTGAAAAATGGTAATAAGTTTCAATAGATAGAAATGGATACATATATGTATGAACGTAATTTTGCTAAGGAAATGAACCGTTACATGCATCAATATAGCGTTGTGTATGTTGATCCAGAAAGCAAGCTTTTCCTCATTTGTAGGACTGTCCTCAACTGAAGATCAAACCAGTTAACCAATAATTTTGTTTACTGCAAATACAGATTTCTAAAGGTTCTTGAAAGCTGCAATGGAACAGCAAGATTTGACTTTAAATACTTGTGTGGCCGACCAGTAAGTTATACACCATTGTTGTTAAAAATAATGGTTTGGTCGTTAAAAAGAAGGGTATGAATAATGTTTTTTGGGAGGAGAAGGCTGATGTTGGCGTTTTCAGCTGTTTCAATTCACCTGACATCTTTTTTTCCTGCTACAAGGTTTGCTCTGTACCTTTTATTTAAATATATATTTCTTTTTGGTTTTTCATTTCCAATTTTTAGCCAAATGTTATTATTATTATTATAGGTGGTTCGTTTATGTCTAATAATCAACATATCTCTATAACTATATTCATATCCAGTGAAGTATAGGTACATTAGTTGAGTAGATTTTGTTTTCCAAAAAAGTAAATCATATGGTTATCTATTGATTTTAAATGATGGTATTATGCGGTTTTAAAGAATTGTTGACATGCTATTGATTTTAGAATCATCTCTTGGTAGGAAATTGAATGATACATTTTATTTGTAAAATAATGCTAACATGGAAGGCATTTTTCAGCTATCTCTTTTCTTCTACAAAGTGGCATTCATGTCTTGTTCCTAGGACACCATTTCTATTTACATTTGACATGTTTTCCAATGGTATGGCCAAAGACAACGTCTTCATCCTTTTAAAACCTAGATATATAAATAAAATTTACAACATCATCTAGAATTTTTTTTAGTTCAATGTGATGCATTCGTTTTTTTCTTGATTATAACTTACAAAACATTTGATACTCCCCACCATTAGATCTTTAGCAAAGAGAATCACCTTTTTAGTTTGGAAAATTGTCAAATAGTTGAAATCAAAATTATGTATACATGCAATAATTTTTTTACGATTTAAAAATATAAATGTTTGTTAAATTGTTTGAATAATTAGATGATTCTTAACAAGGGGTAAATCTTTTTTCGTATCAAAGAGGTGATTCATATTCAATGCATCACACTTTTTGAAGTCAACTACTTCCGTTCTTTTTTATTTTTATTTAATTTTTTTATCTTTTTGGAAGCCACAATTGGCTATATGTTATAAACTTTCTAATCAACGTATTAAAAGAAAGCTACAAATGATTCATAATTAACACAATGTTGGGTTTCAATTCTGCTTTCAACTTTTTATTTTCAAATTTGCTCGATGATATATGATTGGCAGAAAATAGAAGAAAGATTTAATGTGACAATGTCTACACAGAAACTCACACATAACATTAATAACCTTCTGAAATATAGCTCATAAATAGACTTGAATAATTTCCTTTCCTTTCCTTTGCATCAATCAACATACGTCTTTAGGAATTCATAATGCTAGATCAAGTCTTCCCTTCAAAAATCAGGTTCTGTTTTCTACACAATTCCTTACTCCAGTAAAAAAAAAATCTATTCACTTACTTTTATAAAGTTCTCTTGGTTTTTTTCTTCTTCTACTCATATTTATTTGTCTATGGATCATGTATTGGTACAGGAAGCTTACATGATGAGCAACAAGGAAAACAAGAAAACAAGAAGCAGGAACAACTACCTGAAACCTCTAATATTCCACGACAGTAGACTGTCCTTTCTTTTTAACGACCAAAGAAGTAAGTTCTAGTTTAGTATTAGTTTTTTCCTTTTCCTTTTCCAGTGTATTTTTATTTGGAAGATTGCCTAAATAATGCTGTGTTATTATACTTCAGGCTAGAAGATTCATCACCCATATAGATGAGCTATACAATCACCACTGTTGTCTTATTTATTTAGCATCTTCCTCAATTGATGATCATTTTCAAGGAACTGAAGAGGGAACACATTTTGATTTAGAGAGGTAATATATGTAAATTCTTTGTAGTATCAAATGAATTATTTTAAAACTGAATTACTCTTTTTGATTAATGGAGCTAAATGAAAATAATCGGTTATTATTTCAAGTTATAAACTTGCAGTTGCAAGCAAGCTTGTAACTACAAATTTCTTGCAAGTTGCATGTTGCAAGCAAGCTTGCAACTTCAAGTTTCTTAATTGTAGTGGCAAGCAAGCTTGCAACTACAGGTCATCAATTATCACTTCTAAACTATTTTTAGCAGTATGTAGGAACTTGAATTTGCAATATACAAGGCTTAAAAAACATGTGTGATTCGGTGAAAAGTCGTGAGTTTGAGTACATAAATGTTGATGAATCTTCAACCATGGCTTCTTTGGAGACGAGAGCAAGCATAAATTTTCACATTTCTGACACTCCTGTAGTTGATGATGGTAGGTTTATTTCCCAGTCCATTCCACAATGTTTCTAGTAAATAATTTCACCTACATACTTCTAAGTTTCATCTGTTACAAACAAAAATTATACAATAGTTATCCTCTTCATGATTGGATCATATTTTTATTCTTGAAAGTTCATAACTGTCATTTGACAGGTGAAATAAGAACATATGATGAACAAGAGCATCCACAATTGTGTGAGCCCTATGCTCGTGATATTTATAATTGTTTACGTGAGGCTGAGGTGATATTTCTTCCTTGTGTTTTTGTAAATTCTTGCTTATTCTGGACCTGTACCCCCACCGTTCCTGACAGCGAACAAGGGAATAAACTCGATTCTACCATGTTTACTAACCAGTGTATTTCTTTGTAGATGAAGAAAATGCCATTAATAGACTATATGGAGAGGATACAAAACGACATAAATCCTAACATGCCATCAATTTTAGTAGACTGGCTAGTAGAAGTAAGCCCATTTCTTCCTCTCATATGTCAGTTTCTTTTTTTGATAATAAGTTTTACATTAATATGTATATATAACTACACAGGTTTCAGAAGAATATAGGCTAGTGCCAGAAACGTTGTATCTAACCGTCAATTACGTTGATCGGTAACTTTCGGGAAATGAAATGAATCGACAACGTCTACAACTACTAGGAGTTGCTTGCATGTTAATTGCATCGTAAGATACATGCACCCTAATACTTCGGTTTGTAATTTTGATTGATTAATCACCGTATAAGCTAACTTTTTGAAAAATTTCAGCAAATATGAGGAGATTTGTGCTCCCCAGGTAGAAGAACTTTGTTATGTAACAGATAATACATATTTCAAGGAAGAAGTGGTCCAAATGGAGGCTGATGTTTTAAATTACTTGAAATATGAAATGTCTGCTCCAACCATTAAATGTTTTCTGAGGAAAACTAATACATACTACATCTTATGTTAGTTTCCATATTTAAGCACCTCAACAATTTCATTGTTCATAACTGAATTTATCCATAAAAACATACAGGAGGTTTGTTCGAGTTGCTCAAAGATGTGATAATGAGGTACTTTTATAAGGCCTTTGCACCATACCAACTTCTCAGATTTATATACACTAAAACATATACTAATAAACTTTATAATGCAGGTTCCGTTGTTGCATACAGAGTTCGTTGCAAATTATATTGCAAAGTTATCTCATCTTGAGTACAGTATGCTTTGTTATCACCCATCCCTGATCGCTGCTTCTGCTATTTTTTTTATCGCGGTTCATACTTCAACCAGCAAAACACCCTTGGGTATGCACTTTTTTTTGTCTATCTTCAAAGATGCTAACTTTGCAGATTTCTGATCATACTTTGTTAGCCAACTGTGTTTAGAGACCATTTGTTTCAGCACTTGCACCGTAAATAGTGATGGACACCATTTTTAACTTAAACTACACCATAATAATTTCAACGAGCGTTACGACACGCGCGTGATGATGTCACGCACTTCGCGAATGATTTTTTTTTGTTTTTTTTTTTGCAAATTGTATATGCTTAGCACATTCAAGAGAAAATGATTTTTAGAAATATTTAACCATATTTTTGCGTTAAAATCATTTGTTACATCGATGTTTCACTGATTGAGGAGGATTCAAGTGTGGAGGAGGTTCTATCTCAGGCAGAGGTGTTCCAGAATGCTTATGATAAGCATTTAGTGACTTCTGACAGTTTTCAGACAATGATAGACATAGGTGTTTATGTAGATATGGATGTGTTCATAGAAAATTGTGTTTCAAATGCAAAGTTAGCCTATGATAGGGTTTTGAATGGTGTTATGACTAAAAGCAGATTGCCCAGTTTAATGAATGGGATTGACATGCACACAATATTTGGTTCAATTTGTACAGGCAGTGAAAACGGGGAGGACATTCAAGCAGATGCTGATGTAATTGATCTTCAACCAGTGTCAATGGTATTTCAAAGTGGTGATTGTATTCATGCTATGGACTTGGATAGAATTCAAACTGATGATGGTTTATATGTTACTGCTGCTGATGATGTACAACACTCATCAAGATATTCTATAATTATTGCTTGTGATATAAAACGCAGAAGTGTTTGAAGCAAACAAGGTCAGATGGTTTGGTTCTTTTTTGCTTGTTTGTTGGCGAGTAAAGAGATGCTTAAATCCACTAGTTTTTTGAGTGGTGACTTTGGGATAGTCTGATAGATAGAAAGTAGGCCTAGTTAGACATGATTGCTTAGCACTTTACGAGTCTCTAGTGGTACCCCTTGTTGGACAATACCTTTGGTCGATACAGTAAACTTTTGTTATTTGAGCATGCAATGTGTTGAGTAGGGTTTGCCTTGTACGAAATAGGATGTTCCATCTAGCATTTATAACTAAGGAAATAAGCATACATAAGGTTACCTTCCATCATTAGATCTAGAATATTATGGTCGTTGAATCTCATTATGTACACAGTCAAGTCCTAGACAGAAAATAAAAGGTTTAGAAGATTCAAATGGATAGTAACATGTACGAATATAAAATGAGACATGCAATAATATGCAATAGTTTTTTGTTACATGTAAAAACATCTATCATTAATTATGTATCGTTCTTAATGTAATTATTTATCTTATTTGCAGGTGTGTGAAAGAAGAAGATGCTAAAGTTGTGGTCTTCATTTTAATGCAAACAATTAAATATGTACTTGGTTTTTTTTTGTTAAACTATGCTACTATTTTTTGGGGTGTGCTTAAAATATTTGCTACTACGTTTTGATCTGTATGAATATTTGGTATGTTTAATGTAATGTGTTACACCTCTATATTTATTATCTTTTATGATTATTATTGTGCGTTTTGATATTGGTATTCAATACTGCAGTTTATTAGTAGGATGTAGAAATTTTTTGAATTGTGAAATTAAATTATAGCACTTCAAAACCGCTATAATATTTAATAGCGTCTAATGGCCGCTATCAAATCTGTTAGTATTAAAGATGTAGACCATAAAAAGCGCTATGGTATTACAAAAAGCGCTATAAATAATGATGAATGATAGGTCAGTAAGCGCTATAAAATAAGATATTATAGCAGAGTACAAGCGCTATTGTAGCTGACTTTCTATTAGCGCAATATTAGTGCTATCTTAGAAAAAACAAGAAGTATTTTGTGGCTAATAACGAATTTCATAGCGGGCTAATAGCGCTGTGTTATTAATCAATAACACCTATTTTGCCGCTATAAAAATAAATAATATAGCGCAATATTTGCGCTATGAAATTAACAATTTTTATAGCGCTTTTTTTTGTGCTATCTAATGTTGGTTGTTTTTAATCACATGTCGTTATACAGCGTTTATCGAACCGCTATAATATCCTTTAATAGCGTTTTTTGGACGCTATCGTAGGGTCTTTTTGTTGTAGTGCATGGACATCGATACGAAACGTATGGATACGAACAGTATCGATACTAAACCAGTCCCTTCCAACATTGATCCATCCATATCTTAAGCATATGAACTCCAATTAACCTGAAAGTTGAAACGTAGCCTCTCCTAGCCTTGATCATCATCCTCAATCGATCCCGCCTTGATTAAAGCTCAGCCAAATATTGACGACATCGATCGTAACCTTGTTTCCAATCGATCTCCAATCCTGATATTCATCCTTTCTATCCAATTTCTTGATATTCCAGCCTTGACCGAAAGGTGGAATAACAGTAGTCAATATTAGTTAACTAAATTTAGTTAAATAGTTTATTTTTTTATTATGTGATTAACCCAAATACATAGACTGGAATATAAAATGCTCGAATCTAATTGATAAGTTATTTGTAAATAATTTTTTAGACTTTTATATGTACATATCAAAATGTAACGTAGAATGATAGAAGACTAGAATGATTGAAGAGATCATCAAAATAAGTATAAATTGATGAACTAAAATATTTGAAAATAAAAAATCAAGAAAGAATCAAAAAAAAAAACCTCCTAGAACGGATGAAAAAGTTAGAAATTTGTCTGTTTTACTATTATTTAATAGATAAGCAAGCAATAGTTGCCCGTCCAAACCTGTCACCGCTGTTTTGAAATTTTCAACACTAACCATAAACAATTATAAGCGTTTTCAGTTTTCTCAACCAAATAAAGACAGCATTAAAAATGTTGGCGTCTGGAGAAAGAACTGCAATTCAGCTCGTTACAAGAATGAGTTGGAGTGAAAAACACACAAACTAATTTCCAGAAGCAGTACAAATCTCTTGTAACAATAGATATAAGATTTATTCAACTTGAAGGACTCGAAACAGAAACAGAACAAGGAAAGGCAAACACAACTTTGACACACTAACGTTGCTTCTTGTATCTTGCAACTTCGCCTTCATTAGGGAAAAATCCCATAAGCCTTCCTGCAGAATTCTGGTATGCATACATAAATCCACCCATCACTCCAATCAATCCTCCTGTCACCATTGATGGACCTCTAATATTCGGCTTAATCCCTGATTAAAACATGTATTATCTATCGATTAATATATGCTAGTTTGACTACTTATAAGGAGTTCTCAAGCATACTCAAAGTGAATTAAACAGGGTGTCTATAACAATTAAAAAAAAAAAAAAAAAAACTATAGAAGAGGGCACAATGGTGATGGAGATGACAGTGAGTGGCAGAGACAGTATGTAAGTGTTAAACCAGTGAGTTCTAACAAATGAAGGTGGAATTACTTGTATACTCTGGTAAAGGTTTACTCATATTAACATGTTCTAATTTATTATTTTTGCAGTGATTTGGATCTGGTTTCTGAAGGAGTTTTAACTTTGAAGACATCGTTTTGTATTACTAAATTTGTGAGTTAGCATCCTTTGCAGACGGTAATAAGGTGTGTCACAAGTTTATGAAACAATGGTGAATTAGACGGTTTAGCCAGAACGGAAAGATATATACTTTGTCCTCTTACAACGGATACAGCTGTCTAGGTCATGTTTTGATCAAAAAACTAGTTGACATTGAATAGGGAGGTCGCTTCATATACACTACTGATTCAACTATTCTTTTGTTCTGTTAAAGCATTAAACTACCTCGACAGGCCTTTTGAGAGCACCATTAATAAGATGGCTTCCCTAACAGGAAATCAATACTTGTGTTGTTTCACTGTTTTCTTATACCCAAAAGCAGAATACTACATGCATGGAAAATTACCAACTGCAACTCGGCTTTCATATACAAATAAGCATGTATACAAATATGATTCTCATATGCATTGATAATTATAATGTATACAAAAACGTAAAAATTTGCGCCATTATTCTCTTGAGAAATTTTTAACACACATAATTTTGAAGAAAGATTGTCTGCAATCCGGATGCAAGCATGTTTGAAATGTCAAAGTATTTTATCTACTTTCTGTACATCATCAAATCCAGCCAAACATCGTTAGAACCATCTTAATATCTTCCAAAATTAAATCGTATTTACTTTCTGTTCTTATCCCTTTTGCTGTTGATTTTAGGGCTGTTATGGTAATGATTATTGTCACCATTTTGCAAATACAGTTACCGTACCGTTTTTACTGGTAAACTAAAATTGTTTAACGGTACCATTATCGATTTGCTAGTATACCAAAGACTGATATACTGATAAACTGGTATCTGTTACATTGGTAATGGTAAATTGCCGTTTTTCTAAAAAAAAGTCGGTAACTTGACGTATTTTTGCACTATAATAATATTTCATTATACAATTTATGGTGTTACCAAATAAAAGACATCAATAATAAATAAAATAAATGTAGTATTTAATCGTTTGATTGGTTCAAAATGCCTATAATAATGCATATCATACGAATATACATGCGTTATATATTGTCTGCTAAATTTACCGTTATCGCTGGTTTTGAAACAATATTACCGACGATTTACCGCAGAAAATGGTAAATTTGTCATTACTTTACCGATTAAACTGCATACCGATTTCACTCCAAAATGGTAACCGATTGACTGGTAATAGTATCGTAAATTTACCGTTACCATAAGAGCCCTAATTGATTTCATACATAAGTATTAAGACTGTAAATCAAACAGGACGATAACAAGCCCCTTCTAAAGTTCTAATATGACCCAAAGACATGTTTGCCTATTTTCATTCATTTTTCATCGGATGTGTGTTAGGAAACGAAAATTTTCAAAAGACTGTTATGTTGAAATTGTTCAATTTTTATTTTTATTTTGTGTACATCGTCCGAACCTACCAAACATCATCCAAAAGTAAATATTAAATAGAAAAATCATCTGAATTTAAACACTGTTGGAACATCACTCGAACAGCCCAACATAAATTAGCCTAACTTACATCCTTATGTTCAATACTTGTATATTTTTATGAAGTTTGAATTGTTCAATACGTTTATCCTACACTTTTATACCTCTGACATGTATACGAACACATACATATATCAATATATCCTGTATAATGTCAACATAGAGAATATAAAAGTCTATAAGAAATCCGACTGACCCAAAATTTAGATGTCGAAGTACTTTACTGCTACTCTCTCGTTGAGGTGGACAGCAATATCAAACCGTGCCCTCCACTTTTTAGACTATATATTAATTGCTCCTATCGAGTATGCTAAGGTGTGATGCATCTCAAACTAAATATTTCAATGTATCATAAATGAATGACATAAGGTTGATGACACTTTAGTTTAACATATGATCAAAAAACCTAGATATACAACCAGACAAGAACCAACTATCTAAGAATAAACAAAATAATAATATATGGAGTGGACTTCTTTAGAAAGAGACAACGGTATAGTCATTTGCCTAATGTGGTGCTCCTATCATCAATCGATGTTGGTTAATTACGAGGATGAACACTTAACTATTCATGACTTGAGTTATACCAATTCATTCATGGTTTACCTATCAAAGAATAAAAAAGAAAATTTTGAACAAGGCAGTAGTTTTAAATTTTTAATATCAATTTTACATCTTTTATGTCTTATAGTATCTCAAACTGTTTATTGGATGATAAAAGTCCAACAAAAAAATGGATTTATCACTAAATGAAAGAACGATGCATTAAAGGAGATTGAGGGAAACGCGTCACAGAAATTCTTGTATATATTTGAGTTCCAAAAATTCAAAAAATTGAGATTCAACAAATATGCACGAATGATAATCCATATAATGTATTTATAAAAGCGTCGCGGACATTAACATTAAAGATATAGATTTCTGGTATTGACATAAGAAATATATCCACGAACCATTGTAACAATTAATATTCGGTTAGGGAGAGCACTATTTTATTGCAAACGTCGTACTCTTTTTCCTTCATTTAATTTTTGTCACATTGGGTTTTCCTAGCAAAATTCTATTGAGATGTTTATCTCAATAAGTTGTATATTGAAGTAGAAGTATTATAAATCGATATAATATTTGGATGGGCATATAACTTCTAAAATTTACTCCTATTGCCATCTCACTATATATAGAGTGCCCATGTCCTGTGATATAACATATTCTTAAAGCCTCTTCTATTCTCAGTTGACAGCTAGTGTATTTGGTTTAAATTATTGCTAATACATATCCAAGTAATATTATCTTTAACAACAGGAGGAGGAATAAAATAAATCAACTAAAATTTCACTCTTAAAACATATATAAGTATATACATCCAGACTTATGAACGTAATTATTTTGCTGATTAAAAAAAATTATTTTGGTTAAGCTCGTATATATCCATGAATTACACACTAATTTTTGAGAAATAAACCACAATTTATAGTGAAATGTAACTTGACAAATGTAAATTTGGTTAAACTTTGTGTTTGATCAGATAGATGTAAATTTATAGTCACTAAATTATAGATTTTAAGTGTGAATGACCATTGTTATGATCAATTACAAGAAATATGCATTTGACTTTATAGGTTACGTTTTATATTTCCTATAAAAAAAAAGGTTATGCCCTTGGATAGTGGTGTAAAATTTTCTCTCTTGTAAAACCAAAATATTCAATAAGTTTGTCTATGCTTCATTTTTATTCTACTAAATTTCAAGTTACAAATTGATTTCTAACAGCATATATGAAGATAAAAGTATCTGATTGCATTTTTTGATAAAAAATAATAATTGCATTTTAATGATAGAAGCATATATGAATAAAAATTACCTGACTACATTTTCTGATTTACCTGACTACATTTTCTGATTAAAAAAACTTGATCGTGTTTTAAAGATAGAAGCACAATAATGCTCATTGCTAAGTTTTTTTCATACATGCGCCATGCTACATTTTCATGTTTGCCTTAATTAACTCGAAGGCTTAATTTTCCCATACTGGTAATAGTGATGTTGAAAATTTATGTCATGTGATGTCTATTTTCTAGCTAGTTTTGCTTGTTTTATGCTGAATATCAAACATTTTTATTAAGGTTGTTAGTTTTAATATATTTAAAACTAAATCATTAGGTTAAAAAATTATGTTATATTCTGACTGTGGAATGAATAACAAACAGATGCATCTATACATATTACCAAAATAAACGGGTGTCAACTTAATAATTTTAGACCAATATATCCGACGTACACTTCGATATATGTTCAACTTATTTTTTACTTCTTTTACAACACGCATACATACATATAATTTTTTTTCTTGGGGGGTTTTTTTTTTTTTTTGGGGGGGGGGGGGGGGGGGGGGAGGGGTATGAACGGGGAAAAAAAGCAGATTCCCATTGGTCTGAATTCAACTTGAAATTAAAACCTATGGAGAACAATCATATGGTTATCGCACAAACCCCTCAATATTTTCCTTCAGCTCTGGTTCAATCTAATCCCAAAACAACAATTCAAAATGAAGTCAAACAAATCAAAATTATAAGCTCAAGAAGTGATAATTACAATCTCCCCAAACACCAGTTACATGCTTAGTTAGCTGCCCACCCAGATCTAGTAAACAAGTCGACGAAAATAGATGGGATATGTTCAAATTCAAAAAAAGAGAAAGGGGAAATTGAAAATATACCGGAGAGGTAGCCGACAGTGACGGAGATGGCAGTGAGAGTGGAAAGACGGAGATAATCGAGTGTGTTGAAATTAGCAACGGTCTTTGTGAATGGAGGGTTACGATCTATTACCGGATATTCTGGTTTTACTGACGCTGTGATATCTGTGTTCATTTCTGTTTTGTTTTGTGGGATTTGACGAGTTTGGATTGTAATTTGGGGAAGACGACTGACTATGTCATGCGAGAGTAAAACTGAAGTGGGCTTGGGTCTTGGGTTGGGTCATAGAGCCAACCTGTGATCCGTCTGATCCGTAGAAGGATTCGGTTCCAATTAGCGAGCGGATTGAAATCGTTCGGGTCGAGATTGGATGGGGTGGTTATTTTATTAGTTTAAAGAATAAAAATTTGTATTTTTTTAGCCTAAAGGACATAGCCTCCGTATTTTAACCATAATGACAAGCATTCTCTCAAAATTATTGTAAAAACAAATCATCAAAAATACCGAGTATCACTCCTTGCACCACCATCCATCGTCATTACCTGCATCACCAGTCTCGCCACCACTCACAACACCACCACAAACGTCAAAATCTGAAATTTTAGTAGCAGGTTCGACACTGCTACTATATATGTACAGTTTTTTTATTAAATAAAATGATACTACACAGTACCATTAATGTAACTATAAGCTAAAGTATACATATACTTCTCCTTTCTCAATTTAAATTCATTCCTTCATAATCACCATTAATACATTTTCTACTATACATAAAGAAAAGGTGCGTCGCTAATTTTTCTTTATTTAAAAAAAAACAGAAAAACTATACTGTGCATTATCATTTATATATAATATTAAAAAATTTCTACCTGATACTATCAGATGTGTATAAAGCTGCTATTATCAGATGTATATGTACTATCACAAAACTGCTACCATCAAATGTGTATAAAACCGCTACTGTCAAAATGGGTATACAGTATCATTTATTGCTATTATCAAAAATATAAAATGTGTAATAACTCATAAATACTATTAAATGTGTATAAACTGCTATTACAATTTAAAAGAAAATCTAAAATTCATAAAGTGCTACTACAAACATAATAAATGTACACTTCATCCATAAAATGGTGCATTTGTTCATAAACCGCTACTAAAATTCATAAACCGCTGTTATAATTCATATTACAATCAGAAACTGCTAATATAATTCATAATACTATTTTATTTTGAAATGGTACGTTATATACAACATGTCACAGGGGCAACATATCACATGTCAATAAACGTTCGAATCATGTCACGCAAGTTTTGAACTTATGACCTCTCACACCAAAGCCGAATCATTTAACCACTTGGACAATGGTGCTTGTCGAATGTAATTTTTATTTTGTATAAACTGCTGCTACAATTCAAAACTAACAACTATAATCAGAAACTGTACTGTAGGCATAATAAGTACTAAAAAATAAAATAAAATGATACGAGAATTATAATTTTTATTGCAAGTAAAATACAATGAAAAACGCTGAACAAAACTAATACTATATAGTATTAGTTTATTCTTATTTAATTTAATTAAAAATACTATTACAACTCGTAAAATGCTACTATAAAATAGTATTGTAGTCTAAGAACACACTCCACCTATAAAATGAAATTATAAATCATAAAATACAACTACAAATAAAAAATGTTAAATACTTCAAAACTGTCACTATAGTTCACAAAATTGATACTATACGGTAGCACTGTTCTTGAAGTTAAAAATTTGTCCTTGATTATGCTATATTATATCGAAAAATTTGTCCTTCTGACTAAAAAATTGAAAGCATATTCTTGAAGCTAAAAAATTGATGCATTTGTCCTTCGTATTATTTTCTTGATTTCCTTTTTCATTTTTCCGGTATTTTCCTTCCTTTTTTTTAAGCTTTAATTTTTTTTTATATGAAATAATAATTAATTCGGAGGGAAGTCCTTTCGAAATTTCCTTGATTCCCAAAGTAGTTCCTCTCGTTTTGTTTGTTTATCTCACTTTCTTATATTTTATCTCACAGCTATTTAGTTGGGCCAAACCCGGAAATCAAAACGTTAATAAATACACTTCCCATGCAGTTTTCAAGTTTGAGAAAGATAACCTAACCTTAATTCTCTTTTCTTCCCTCTTCTTCACCAATCCAATTTCCTTTCATCTCCATCTTCTGACAGATGTCGGTCCACTGACAACACATGCATGGTGTTCTTATCAGTTGTTGTTTTCTGCTTTATTAGCTGCTGCACGAAACTAGTAACTACTAATTCACGATTTTTCGTTCTCAATCTTTGTATTTTCACTTGTTCTTCTTTGAATAATTACAATTTGCGTTAACCTAGTGCCCATCTTCTTCGATTTGTTTCTGGAGTTCTTGTTCCACACCTACTTCACCATTGCATAGGCTTCTGCCATCCAGAAGTTTTGAAAGATTAAACTTTGCATTAACTTAGAATGATCTTTTGTGAAATGGAATTTGAGCGGATGTGGTTTTACTTTGAATCATTCTAGTTTCACTCATCATTTAAGTTTTGAAAGCCTTAAAGTTGATTTATAGTTTTTTTTCCCTTAAACTATTTGCATACTTTCAAAAAAAACACGGAATATTCATATCAAGAAATTAGTTTTCAAGGCTTTACTGCAAAATTCTTTGGTATGTTCAGCACTATCAAGAAAATGAGAAGCTTGCTCACTGCTATTGAAGAGCTGACCCTAACTTGCTATACATTTGAGTTGCATTGGAGATATAAGACTATTCACAAAGTGTGGCATCAACCCTATTTTGAACAAGTATCAGTGGAAGTTTTAATACTCTATTGTGAAAAAACATCTCAAGTACATTCGCTTTGGGACAGTTTGGCTAAAGTCCCTATTAAATTTCAAAATACACTAAACATCCTTGTCAAAAAAGTATGTAAATTAGATCTCTAGAATTAAGCTACTGAATAATTGCATGCATTTTGAAACGGTCCTGACTCGACTTTCGAAAATCGGCATCGAATACGACACTCGTATTCAAATGCCGTAGATCCAAATCTGGTTCGCCGGAGCTTATAACACCATTTAGTACAACACAGCGGAAGAAATAAATAATATTATATACACACCTGGTACAATATCCAGATACAATGATGATACAATAGAATGATACAACTGAATATAAATACTATCAAAGATACAAGAAATAGCAGCGGAAAGGAAATAGACAACACCAGCAGCGGAACAATAATGTCTTCAATAGGATACATCCCCAAATCCAATGCTCCAATCCAAAGCTAGCTCGAACCAACATTACGCGTCATCTAGACAAGCAAGTCTCATCCTAAGACTGATCTAACTCCAGATAATCTACTAAACCTGACTGTCTGAAAAACCCAACTCTAGACTGCCGTGTGGAAAATAGTGGGCACCCAGAGTTTAGGAAAGGAACAATAAACTCCAGGTCAGTCATGGGACTGGTGGGAGTAACAAAAACAGTTTTATCTTTAAAAACGAGCAACAAAGGAATTTAAATTGGAAACCACAATGCTTTTTGGAAAATGAAACTACCATAAGGCCTCCCGGCGCACACACAATGCAATCGCACACATGGGGGAGATTTCTCCTTATGATAGTCAAACATGCTTACTACGCAAAATTATTCTTTTTATATTATTATTAGTGCATAGTGGAAAACATTTCGAAAGTAGAATATAAATCTTAGCCAGCATAGGTACCATTATATTATGCTAGCTATAGCTACCATTTTAAATGGCAGGTTCTACAACTAAAACCGTACAAGGCGCGTATTGTTTTGTTTGGATTTCCAACAAATGGTTAGGCTAAGGAACTTCCTACTGCCACATAGGAACGCCTCTGGCGGGACGCCTCGAGAACCCAGCCGGCTCTCTGCCAACACAAGGCCGGTTTCCTCCATGCCCGGGAGTAATTCCTATAGATATGCCACCCCCGGTCCTTTGGGACCTTTATACGAGGATCCTCTACACCAACAACATCACACAGTAATAAAATATACTATAGTGCCCACATGAGTAAGTATTTGGGCTCCATACCATGATACTACCCTTTTCCAGAAGGAATGGTCACACCCTAGGGCAGCTACCTCTGAAACATTGCCGCATCTTTCCTGTTTCGACCATTACCGGTTTGTGAGGCTCGACGAGGTCTCATCGACAAAGCTACGCTTTACACAAAAGCCATGCTTTGATCACAAATGATCAACAAATGATCATCAACACACAGCAGCACTTAGCATGTCACACTACCAAATTGGGAGTATATCGCTGATAACCCTCAACTACATAACCTCTGAGCTCGTACGTCTCAGAGAAGGGTGTTAAGCTAAGAGAATAAATTCTCCGCCACCAACAGATATGTATTTGAAAGAAATCTGCTTTATATCTCAAAGTGTAATGTCAGACATACAACCATACAAGTCTGTTTCGGGTTCGAACAGAACCGAAGGCACTTCCGAAGAAACCCTTGCAAATCCGAGTATTCACAATCGCGATCGGACTTCCCATCACTTAGAGAATCTCTATACCGGCGCGACTCAGTGCAGAGACAATCGATAGGTCATCCTATCGTTCTCGCAAATACCCGGCCTTCACCACCGGTCTTCAAATGCTATCCATATCAACGTATCATTATTCGGAAGGGTTTATATGACATAAAGTCATTTCCCGGCTAAACCGAATAATGAGCGCAATATTTAAAAACATATAAATATGGGATTTCAGTTAAGTCACAACTTATAAAATCCAAAACTTTTCTTTTGAATGGTTAAACAAATTACCATTTCAAATCTTCTTAAATAAAAAGATTTATTTCACAATGTTCACCCAGTTTCACAAAAATCCATTCACGGATTTCAAAACAGTTTCCATTTCAATTGGATTAACTCATCAATCTTTAAATTAAAGATTTAACTTATAGCTTTCAACCCGTTCCATATCTTGGAAATCATTTTCATTTCAAACTAGAAATCCTTTCAACATAAATTGGAAGTTCATTTGTTATATGAAAGCTTGAAAACAAACAGTTTTCATTTCGAAAAAATCCAATTATATTTGCACGAGTGGAAGCCCTTGAATTAAATTCAAATTCCCAAATCAATGCTTTTAAAATGGTTTAACCCATAAATAACAAGTATAACATCTTTAATCCCTAGTTTCAAATCATAGAATTCAATTTCAAATTTTGAATTCAAATTTAAATCAAATTTCAAAACTAAATCAAGTTATTCATAAATAATTTTTATCTTTGAAATTCCATTTCAAAAGCTTTTTATATTTAACCCAGATCTGTTTCCAAAACTATTTGGATTTAAATATTCAACTTTTAAACTATTTTTAATTAAATTCAAATAATCGTGACTTAACCGATTTCCTCGTGAAATCCATATTTGTGTGTGTATAAGTGTGGTCCAGGGGTTTAACACAATAGTGCAACATCATTCAATCATCACAGATCAAAACACAGAAATATAGTTGATAAGCGGTATAAACTATAATGCTTATCGTTCATTCACAGATTCACAGATAATATACGAACGTATCACAAATAAATGAATAAATTACACACAGCTCAATCCACAAAACAAAATATCATAGATCAGATAGGACAATCAATTCAAGGCATCTCATACAACACAATCATTCATAAGTAAGGTCAAGCATTCAATAATCATTTATAAACGGGATTAATTAATTGTTTAATCCTAATCAATTCAATTTATTTCCAATTAAATTAATTACTTATGAATTAATTATCCAATCTTGATTTATTAATTACAAATCATTTGATATAAATTAATTAATCAATTATCTTAATAAATTAAATTATCCTTAATTAATCATATTAATTAAATCAACCTTTAAACCAATTACATAATTAATTAACCCCTTAATTAATTATTTAAAAAAATAAATCCTTTAATTACTTATCATAAAGTAATTACACTTACACAATTTCATAAATGATTATCATTAATTAATTAATCTAATTAACTGTTAAAATTAATCGCATTAATTAATTATTTAAATAGTCTTAGTTAATGACCTTCATAAAAAAATTCTTTAATTATTTTGCTAAAGTAATTTACTTACATTAATCATTACAAATTCGGATTGATTAACCATTAATAACCCATTAATTAATCGTAATTATTTAATTAAGTGTTAATTGTAACTTAATTAATTCTTAATTACTTGAAAAATTAATTAGTAATCATTGATTAAAAATTTAAATCTTTTTAATGATCCTTTATTTATCCCAAATTAATTAGCTAAAACCTGAATTAACTAATTTTAAACTCTTAATTATTAATCTATCCAAATCATTAATTATCCATTTAAATTAATTTAATCGTTACAAATCATTAATCTTTATTTATTTTAAAGATAAAAACATTTTTCTTATTAATGAATCAAGTTATCATTAACAAGTCACTTAAACAATTTACCTTTATATTTTACTTTTAAATTTCATTTTAAATTCAAATCAATTTAAAAATTCACTTTAGCATTCAAACTATTTAACCCAAATTGAATTTGAAAACTTCTTTTATTTTAAAAACTAAGAGTCCGCTTTATATTTGAATTCAGATTTAAACTTTTGATTTCAAACTTCACTTACAATGGAAACCTCACTTTAAAATTCAAACTACTTAAACATTTTAAAGTAGTCAACGCAATTTAAATAAAAACTTTATTTATTTTTAAACTGAGATTCAATCTAACTTCAATTTATACCCTTAATCATTAATTAATAACCTTAATAAAACTTAATTATCCATTCATTAATTACTAATCACTTAGTTAATTAATTATTAAATTACTTGATTAATCAACTATTAATCATTCATAAATTTAACTTAAGTAGTTAATTCAAATTTATTAATCACTTAAACATTAATTAATTCAAACTTTAACTACAATTATAATGTAATTATTCTTAATTACTTTCTAAAATAATTAATTGATATTAATTGTTTAACTTAATTAAACATTAAAAAGTCTTCCTTTAAATTTTGAAAATCAATTATAGTATTAACTACAACTTAATTGTTAGTTAACTTTATACTTAATTTAAATTAATTACTTAATTAAAATAGTAATTAAGAGTTAGGAACATTGTAAAGCATTAACTACATAATTAAACTTGTATTAAAGTTTAACTTAATTATGTTAAACGATTTCACTTATTTTCATTTATAAACAGCAGTTTGAAAAAAAAGCACAAACCCGAGACCTCACTTGCTCTAACTCGAGTGGTACTTCGAGCCCTTCATCAACATTCCCGAGTCTCTCTCGTACTCCACTCGAACTCCATCTTCTTCTTCTCTTTTCTTTATTTTATTTTTCTGTAGTTAAGTTTTAACTTTAGACCATAGGATCAGGACCAAATTCATGCATCGACCCGAAGCAACCAATCATAAAGCTTGAGCACGACACGCGACAACCAATATCCAACGCCGCTGACACTTCCTCTCGCTGTACACGTGCACGGCGGCATGCTAGGCTCTGGTGATCTCTCACGATCATCAGCAAGTCGCAATTTGTCACTAAGCTCTAAAACAAAATTCAAAATGCCAGGAAAAATCGAATTTCGAAAATTTGCATTCGCTCGAAAAAAAACAGTGTCAAACACCTTTGGCAAAATGCTTCGCCATCGCCGCTCCAGCCGCCTGCGGCACCTAAACCTTCGTCCATACAACGACAGGGCGATAAACCATCAACTCCCAAAATCTCGTGCCACTCGATCGCGTATAGCAGATGTACTTGATGCTTCTCTGACATGAACAAAAACTGTAAATAAAACCCTAAAATGATCTCGTATCCTAATTTCATGCAATAGAAAAATCATTGTACATTTTTCTTGAGATCATCATCGTTTACACTTTCTTCAATTCAAGTTTCATCATTTATTACTGATTCAATTTCGAGATATTGGTAAAAATTCAATTATTCAAGTGCGAACTGCTCTTGAAATACTGAACTAAAAATCTTTATTCAAATTTTAAAAATCATAACTTTTAGTATTAATTCAAGATATAAACTCGAATTATCCATTTTTTTAGCATTCAAATTTATCAAAGAAATATTTGATTTACCTGTAGAACAAATTACAGTGATGTCTTTCTTACAACACCGTTAAATTATCTTTTAAAAATCTTAATTTAGTTTAAAAATATTGTTTAGGTTAAATACTTACATATTATAAATGTTTGAGGAGAATAACTTGAGTTTTAAACAAAAATATGCAACTATAACAACAAAGTAACATTAGCAGAGAAGAACAGTTTTTTATGTACCCAGATTCACATCCATATAAAACACATACAACCCATATATTCCATGAATCATCATACTGTTTTTAATTAAACTTAAGCTTGAAAATTTGTGTTTACTCACATTTGTTTTCTAGAAGAAAGAACAGAGGGCTGCTATTGTTTGAACTGCTGTGAAAATTGCAAGCTGAAGCCTTTTGATTCTCTGGTTTGTATTGTTTTGGATTGAGCTAGGTTGTTGTTTTAAATTGTAATGGTGTTTAAGTTTAAGTTTTGTTTAGTTTTGATGAACGAAATGAAAATGAGGAAGGCTGTTGATATATAGAAAGAGTTGTACAGGGTGATTATAATTTTATTTTTGTACAACATAGATCAGAGATTTTTTTTTTCAAATGGAGGCTGAAAATCTTACTTTAGTGGCTAAAGATCCAAGCATTAATTGTTGTTGCCTTATTTTACAAGCTCATGCTTGTTCCTTTTATTTATTTGTACATAGATACTTAGGTTTTTTTTATTTGTTTTGTCATCTTGCGCACTTCCTTTTATTTTATCTTCTTATCTATGCTGCCTTTAAAATCTCAAGTATACCCTTATCTTCATATATTTGTTCAACTTGAATAGATAACATTGTCTTGTTTTACTTTATATATATACACTTCATTAGTTTGTACATAATTATTTTGTCTGACTACTTTATAATATAAACCAATTTCTATTTTAATATGCTGTTATAATTTATTCTAGTGAAATCACTTGATATTTTAATTTACCTTATATATATATCTATTACTATTTCTAATTTAGATATTTATTTCTAAATCAAATATTTATTTTACTTCCCTATTTAATTTACATCTTGCATTTATATATATATATATATATATATATTTTAACTTTTAAAAGAAATTGTTTTTTTAAAACTTAATTATACTCTGATAAAATAATCACACATATTTTATATTATAAAACATAGAATTTAACTTTAAACATCGTTTGAAAAATTATTTTATATACTTGTTTATTTTCAAATATTCAGGTTAATTCTCAATTAATTCAGAATCTTATATTAATTACCAATTAATTTCATAAATTTTACTCAAAAATTAAATTAATTATCAATTTAAAATCAGTAAAAATCTGGGATCGTTACACATTTATGCAATTATTTAGTAAATAATTGCAGACATTTATGCAATTATATCCAAAATTGCAGACATATCTGCAATTATTCACCAAATTGCAGAAATTTCCGCAATTATTCACCAACAAATTGTGGATATTTCCGCAATTTTTCAAAAACATTAAATAATTGTAGACATTTATACAATTTTTGAATATAATTGCATGAATGTCTCCAATTATTCACAGCATAATTGCGTAAATGTACGCAATTATTCGGTAACTTAATTCTAGGGACCAAATTTACAATCTTTTCTTAGGAGGACTTTTTGTGTTTTAAGTTTGATTTTAAGGTTCTGAGCCTAATATTCACTTTACTTTATCCTATATTTGAAAATAGTGCTGAAGATTTTTCTTTTGTTGTGTAGTATGTAAACCTTTTACCTTGTATTATTTACGTTATGGAACTTTTTATTTATTATTGTGCTTTAAAAATGCAACACTTTCAATCTAATTTGATTAAAGGTTTCATGTGTTGAAATCAGTGTTAGTTATAAACGAGGTGAAATAAAATCTGACATACTGGTACTAAATCAAATCAAGTGTCATCTACCAGCTAAGGTAATGTTTTTCACGTATCTCATCTGAGAAAGTATGTGTACGACCCATCTCTAGTTGTGGAACCAGCAGTGCAGGGAGATTTAGAGATCGAACCGGACTTAATTGTAGTCAGGCATCCAGTCCAGATAGTTAATCAAGATAACAAGCAACTCAAAAACAAAGTGGTGAAGCTGGTCAAGGTTCAGTGGAGCGAGGATCTCAGAAACTGTACCTGGGAAACTCTGGATAGTTTTAGGAAAGCCTATCCAGATTTGTGTCCGAATAGCTAGTAATGTTTGTTTGAATGAATTGTTTGTTTGGCTGTTAGTGTATGGCTGATATGTATGCTTGGATTGCTTGAAATAAAAGCTTTTGAATTATCTTTTGCTTTTAAATTTCAGGGACGAAATTCTTTTAAGGAGGGAGGAATGTGATATCCCAGAATTTTTGGCAAATAATAATGTGATAATCTTCTTTTATAAATTATTTAAATTGGCATATTATTCTTTTAAAATAACTAAAATTATGTGTTGTTTATATGTGTATATATATAAGTAGATTTTAAATAGAATTTAAATTTGAAATTCAAAAGATAAATATCTTAAAAATAAATTGGGTTTAAAAATAATATATATATGATTTTTATTAGTATACAATTAGTTTATTTTATTTTCTTTAAAGGATTTTATAAATATAAATAAAAGAAATATATTAAACTAAACAGAAATTAAAATATAAGTTATATAAACGTATTAAAAATATATTAACACATGTATAAAAAACAAATGTAAGGTTAATAGCATGAATTTTAACAAGTATCACAATATTTTTTTATTTTCTGTTATTTTTCAAAATCACAAATCAAGGCTATAAATATATCTATACTCTACTCTTCCATTTTCTTTTCTATCTTCACTTTCTAACTAAAGAATCAAAGCCTGTAAACAACTTAAAAACTAGATATTAAAATTAAACATTAATCTTTTCAAAACAATAATTCTTTACAACCTGAATCATTAAGCAGATCAATGCAAAGTAAGGCAAAAAGCAATCAAATTTTACAAATCTTAGTTTAAAGCAAGATTTCAACACAACTAAGCTTCAGATCAAAAGCAAATTTCCAGTTTCAATAAGGATTAAGCATTTTCCAGTTTTCAAAGTACAAACTATTTCAAAGCTTTCTGCTCAACATCTTTTCTGGTGAGTAAACTTTTCTTAAAATCTTAAATCTGTTAAAGCTTGAGTTGCATGTGACAAATATTTGATGTATGTGGTGAAAAATTGTTGAATAGATGTAAAATTTGCCTGCTTATCTGTGTATATATATATATGTAAATGTATGTGTGCATGTTTGGAACAAGAATGTATCCCCTGTTCTTGTTTTTACAGGTTTCAAAACTTTTCAAAAATTCAAATCTCATTCCCTAATCCCTCTTAGACTTTGTTGTTTAAACAAAAACTGTTTTAAATAGTAAGATCTTAATTTTAAAAATAGTTCTAAGTATGATTAGTTTAAAGATTTCTGGAAAATTAGAAAAATACACTAAAAACTAAAAACATGCAAAATTCAAATGTAATGATTTCCGGTTTCTTATATACCACCATATTCGATTTCAAAAATCATGAAATTTAAAAGTTAAATCCAGAATTTTAGTGTTGAATTGAGTGAGGAATCTTGGGTTGAACGGATTTTGGGTTTTAGGCTTCTTTTGGTGATCGGAGGGCTCGGGGTGATCGGGGTCACGGTTGGAGGTAGCGAGGAGGCTGACGAACTAGGGAAAAATGGAAGTTGGATTTTTAGATCATCGTGGCGGTGGTGCATCGACGAAGTAGGGTTTAGCTCGGTTTTGGTCAAGGTTGGAAAGTAGGCCGCTGCATCGTCATCAGAGCGCCAGAGTTCATCGAAGGTGGGGGAAAAGTTGAGTGGTTGGTAGGCGAAGCTGTGGACGGAGTTTCATGGTCTCCGGTTCGGAGGTGTCAGGTCGAGGTGGATCATGGATGATGGGTTTTTGTTCCAGTTAGTCCAGATTTCTCGATTTCAATTTGGTGTTCATGTTGAAATTTAGGTGGTCGGGATCAAAGGTGAAGATGGTCGATGATGTGCATGAGGTCTTCACGACTGTCTAATGTGATGATGTTGTAACTGTATTGACTCTAATGGGTAATGACTATGTAATAGCTATGTGATGTATTATATTTTTCCGTTTCCGCTGTGAGATTCTGATATTGTGGTTTCTTTCTTTTATATATTCTCTTTTCTACCTATTTCTTTCTTAATGATGATGCGTCTTTCTATGGAATGAAAGGCGGGTCGTCATAGTATCGATGCTTGCATGCTACTTTGTATCGATTGTTGCAGGCCGCCTTCGTATCGATGCTTCACATTGCCTTCTTCGTATCGATCGGTGGTTGTTACTGTTCGTATCGATGGTAAGAGATCGGTATGAGATGGATGAGGGAGATCGATACAAAATGGACATTGGTTGTTGGATACAAAATTTTGTTAACATGATGGATTTGAAGTAACTTCATTTTGATGGATACAAAGGAAGTTAATGGGCAATGGATACAAACTGAATCTCTCTTGGGGAATGGATATGAAACTGGATGGATACGAATAAAGTTGAATTTCTCAACCTTGATCGATCAATATCTTGAGCATACAAACTCCGATTGACTTAAAGTTTGGAACATTGGCTTTGATAGCTTTACTGGTCTTGTCATATCAATAGACCTATGTATTAACGATCTCCATGATGAACTATCCTTGATTTCTAGTCAAGTTCTTGGTGTCACGGCCTTGCCAAAAGGCGGGATAACATTTCCCCCCAAAAGATGTCTTGTGCGAACATGACGTGCTTTGAAAAGTTCCATCCATCATTCTGAAAAAGTTCTATCTGATTCGCCGAGTATTTGCTCTCTTTTCATCAAAAGATGTATACTTTGATTGATCTTCAATGATTTAGATGTCGAATTGTTGATTGTCAATGATCATGCAGTGTTTTGTTGTAACTGAGTGTTGAGCCCTAGATTTGTTGTTCATCATTCTGATCGTCACCAGGTAAGCATTCAATTCTTGTTAACTTCGAAAATTGAATGTTAGTTTGGCATACATGCACATATGTTAACCTGACTCCTATTCATGTTTGCACATTTTTGGGTCGTTATCAAGTTCTTTAGTTTTTGTTTGGATTGAGTTTCGTATCGATCCTCTCCTGGATTGATGTGAAATTTAAGTTGTAACAACGTTGTTTAAGTCCTTCCTTTGTATCGATCCTCTCCTGGATCGATCTGAGATGTTGGAATGTATGCTTTGTATCAATGTATATGTAATATTAGGTCTCGGATTGATGGATACAAGAGTAATGCTTTGTATCGATGGAGTTGAACGATCTAGACATAATCATGAGCGATGCTTCACAGAGGATATGCCATTTCTCATTCCTTTATTCAAGACGGATCCTTGATTGTGGATAATCTTTGATAGGAGTCATCCATGACTCCTTTCTAGATCCATCTCTAAGATCTAGTTGATTTTCATATGTCAGTGCTTGGATTAATAATTATTTCAACTGAGACAGAATCTTTTTGCTGCGCATTCCCAGAAATGACTAGTTTGGCCAGTGACTTGGCTTTTTTATTTTTTTCTTTGAGGATGTCTGTAATGGTAAAATTCTCGAAGTCAACTAGTAGCTTTTGGATCAAGCTAAGGTAAGGAATAAGACGTTGCCCTATAGTTCGATAATCCTCCCTGCCTTAGCATACCACTAATCGGAAATCACATAAGATATGCAAAGTTTCCACTCCTAGTTTTCTCGTAAGTTTGAGCGTAGTGACTAAGGCTTCATACTTAGCTTCGTTATTTGTTGCTGTTAAGTTAAGTTCCAGGGTGTAGCAGATCGATCGTTCCTTAGGAGTCATTAACGCAACTTTGACGCTAGAAAATTGATTATTGAAGGTTGCACCTGTATATATTCTCCATCGGTTGGATAGTTCTCCACTGCTCTTCGTATAGTCGTCTAAAGTAGTGAATTCAGATATGAAGTATGCTAATTGTTTGGCCAAGGATATCTCTTCGAACGAGATAAGTGATATCGAATTGGCTTAGCTCGATACTCCATTTGAGTAACTTTTCAGACATCTAAGGTTGCTATTGGACCTATCATAATGGCTGGTCGATATAGACGTTAACGGGATAAGCTTGTCAATAGCTAGCCTTTATTATATACTAGATTAGTTTCTCTTCACATAGCATTGCGATGCTTGTGGCGTGTATTGACACGACCCAATTGAGTTATAGATCTTTGCAATCCAACGGCTTGCGTAAAATGGGAGGTCTCTTTGAGCGATCTATCAAAGCTGGAATTGCATCAATAGTGTTGTTAGTTCATCCAAAACTTATTTCCCTCTCTTGGTCAGGTTGAAGAAGATAATACACTTGTAGATGGTCCTAGAGTGGAATCAGCTTAGGAGGGTAACCTTTTGAATTAAGTTCTATACCTGCTTGGTTTCCTCGGTACATGGATGACTTTAATCTTCAGAATTTTCTGATATTAGCCTCAATCCCACGAGAATTAATGACAGAACCTAAGAATTCTTCTTTTACAATGTTGAAAGAGCATTTCAAAGGATCAAGTTTCATTCTATAGTTGTTGGAGAGCACTGAATATCTTTGCCAAGTCATCGATGAGGTTGTTCAATGGTCATGATCTCATGAGCATATTAACCATATATACTTTCATCGGTCGTCCGATCTGATTTTTGAATGATCCGTTAATCGTCCTTTGGTAAGTAGCATAAGCGTTCTCAAGTTTGAATCCAAGGATTACAGCATGGCACTATAGGCCCGGGTCAGTAATGAAACAGTTGTATTCCTGGTGTGGGACATGCCTCAATATCTGATTGTATCTGGAGTTTGAATCCATATATGAGAGTAATTCATGTCTGATGGTCAAGTCCATTAGTTAGTTGATCTTTGGAAGTGGAAAGCTATGCTTTGCAATGCCTCGTGCAAATATGAGTAGTCAGGGTATGTCTGCCACTCTCCGCTTGTTTCTCTTATAAGTAAAGGATTGGATACTCATTTTGGATAGAGGACATTGTGGATAAACCTATTGGTTTAGAGTAGATTCGCCTCCTCTTTAAGTGCAACAGATCTTTCTAGACCCACATTGCTTTGTTTTGATTCACCGAGACACTTAATGCAGGGTTCTTAATGGTTAATGAGAGTCCACACACACACACACACACACACACACACATATATATATGAGATCGAGTCTAAGCGAACACATCAAGGTTCACCTGAAGTAAAACAATTAACTATTTTACCATCATTGCGCTGAGTTGTGATCTGATCTTTAGTACTCATGATGGATTGTAGGCACTTCATGGGCTTATTTGCAATGGTTAATGATTAGCCTTATAGACATGTTGAATCAAAGACTTAGTAGAGTTTACCTTATATTGCATGGTGCTGCATAGCTGGCTCCAGCTATGAGTTTGAATCTACTTGTGTTTCCGAGCAATGCGTTTATTATTCAATGCACTCGCGATCCATTACTCATCGAAAGGGTCAGAATGATGATCAGTTACCCATAAATCCGGGCATCAATCTGATGATTCTATCTTTAAGCATCCTTTTGGTCGTAACTTCAAGTTTTTATAAATACTAGGCATGAGCTATAGGATCGAGTAATCGTATCCAGCTCTTGGATGATCAAACTCATGCCTCTAGTCTTGGGTTGATGGATGTATTATGCGAATGATCGAGCCTAGCTTCTGCTGTGTTTACACTGTAGTCCAAGCTGTAAGAGCTAGAGTCGTTTGATGGGTAATCAAGTTACATTCATCTTATTTCTCACGCATGCCCCCATGTCTAGGGAACATCTCGATAAGTGGCAAGGTAGATAATGTCCGCTTCAATTTCGCATTCTAATCTCGTTAAACCATGGGATCGAGTTAACCAATGGAAGGTTGAGTCATGCCTTATCCTGCATTGTGTCCTAATTCATTCCTCTAGGCAGAATACTACGTTGCCTCGTTGACATTCAAACATGAGCTAAATTCTGGACGGTCAATGACATTCACTTCGCTGCTTAGTTCACCATACTCTAAGCAGAAACTAAAGAGTGAATCGTCCAGTCAGATCCAATGCAGGATTAATGCTTCCCTTATCGAATCCAGGGCAAGAATCAATGTGCAAACGTTTAGGTTGCACTTGTTTTGAATCGCACTTTTAGTTGGATCATGGTAAGAGTCAATGAATGAATGGTCATGCTGCATTCATTTGGAGTTTGGCGATCAACCACATCCATTTCGATTTACGTTTTCTCGTCAGATCTGGGATAAAGTCAGCTCAAATGTAGTCAGGTCATGCTCATCCATTTTCATACTCTTCCTGACGGATCGAAGGAAGGTGATAAATGATGTATGATCAAGTCACAGTCATTCGTGGTTCTATCGATGCTCTGGTGGTCAAAGGTATTCGATGGACATTCAGGTCATATCAATTTGTAGTCGAAGAGGATCGATATTGACCGTCGATCGACGGTATGATGTTGAATGCTCGAACCTCATTTCCTGTCGATCTAATGGTATGATATGAAAGGTGTATATCGATATTTCCCATCAGTCCGACGGTACGATATAATTCGTTGCCCGTAACTTTGGGCAACATTCTGATTGGTTCGCATTAAGTCTTCCTTGTAGTCGTTGCCTTAAGTTGTAAAGGATGCTAAGCTAGCGATGTAGCGGGTCACATTTCTCTTCTTTTAGTGATTTGTTCTTCTGCCTCCAGTCTTGGATTAGCAGAGTTAGTTTGTGGACAGTCTAATTGCATCTGTAGCGAATTTATACTCCTCCCATCAACTTTAGATCAAAGTTGGTGAATGAATGGTCAAATCACATTCATTCATTTGTTTATGCTCCTAGTTGCACTCTGGGGATCAGAGTCAGTTGAAGGGCGATTAATCACACCTATTTGATATTTATACCCTTGTCCACACTCTGGGGACTAAGATTTTTTTGTAGAAAGGGTCGGACCATATTTTCCTCAGTTAATTTCTTTGCCCCTAATTAAGGGTAAAAGTCGAAGTGTGGTCGGTCACATTAAAACAACTTTAATTTGATGCTTCTCCCACTAAACTATGGGGAGGAATTGATTGGTGGATGGTTGGGTCATATCCATCCATGTTGCATGCACAAACCGTTGGATCATAGGCGAGAATTAGCGGATGAATGGTCGTGTCACATTCATTTGTACTAGGATGTGCAGTCACATCCATTTAGAATAGGACGTTCAACTTGGTCCATTTGGCGAATCTGCAACTCCCTATCGAATCAAGGAAGAAATTTTGTCTTGTAGGTTTAGAGTGCATCCCTATCAAATTATGTTGTGGGTCCTGTGTCGGGGACAAGAGTTAATGCACGGACGGTCGTGCCATTCCCGCTTAATGCTAGATTGTCGGATCGCATCCAATTTTTGTGATAAGTGTGCCCCCATGTCAAGGGAAGATTTGGAAAGTAGACGGTCGAACCATATCCGCTTTTTGTACTACAGAACTTGCTGAGGAATCAGAGTTGATAGATGGGAAGTCGAATCGCATCCCTTCTGGTATTTATATTCCAAACCATGCTTTGAGGAAGGGAGTTGGTTGATGGGTTATCAATCATACCTATTTGGTGTTTATTCTCCAGTCCATGCTCTCGGGACTAAAGTTAGTTGATGAGTGGTCTTCGCACCCAGATGGTGTTTATACTCCAGTCCACACTCTGGGGACTTAGAACTAGTTGATGTTTATACTCCAGTCCACACTTTGGGGACTTAGAGTTAGTTGATGTTTATACTCCAGTTTGCACTCTGGGAATATGGAGTTAGTTGATGTTTATACTCTAGTTCGCACTCTGGAAATTTGGAGTTAGTTGATGTTTATACTCTAGTTCGCACTCTGGGAATTTGGAGTTAGTTGACTTTTATACTCCAGTTCGCAATCTGGGAATCTAAAGTTGGTTGATGGGTGGTCAGTCACACCCATTTGGTGTTTATACTCCGGTCCACGCTCTCAGGACCAGAGTTAGTCGATAGGTGGTCAGTCACACCCATTCAAGTTAATATTTATACTCCAGTTCGCACTTCGGGAATCTAGAGTTGGCCGACAGATGGTCAGTCACATCTGTTTAGGCTTTTGGATTTCGTTCACACTCTAGGAACAAGAAGTTGATTAGATACATGGACGATCATATCATGTCCACCCTAAGTAGGCAAGCGAAGTCGTTAGTTGGATGGATGCACCCTCCTCGAGCTTTTAAATATAAAAGGTGAGGCTGTTAGATGGATGGATCCATCCTCTTTGGGTATAAGTTGAACATGGGCGAAGTCGGTAGGTGGACAGATCCTCCCTCCTCCAGCCCACGTTTGTAAGTATGAAAAATGAGGTCGTTTGATGGACGGATCCATCCTCCTGGGGCTTAGGTTGAACATGGGCGAAGTCGTTAAGTGGATAGATCCACCCTCGTCAGGCCCATGTCCATAAGTTTATGCTCCAGGTTGCACTCTAGGAGACGGATTTAGTTAGAGGATTCTCGTGTGTCAATCCCTTTTGGCTGCAGTATGATGGCTTGTCGCTGAACTTGGGGTTTCACTTAGCGAGTGATCGGTGGGATCCCAATTACTTTCCCTTTATCTACCTTCAACGAAGGATGAGATTTAGTTTATGGACGGTTGGATCACGTCTATGTTCATTTGGACTTCGCTTCTGCTAAGCCTAAGGAGTAATATTAGTGTTATGACATGCTTTGAGCTCGAGCAGAGGAGAGGATGGTCAAACTACATCCACTTTGAGTTGTGCGTTTTCCCTTAATTCACATGCAAGAATAGAAGAGTAAACGGTCAAGTTACGTCCGATTTATACTTCGCACTTTTTCGGTCAAGCTGAGGAATAGAGTTGAAATGATGGCTCATGATGGTTACTTAGTAGACGGTCAATCGTTGATGACTATAAATTGAGGGTTATCCCCTGATGAAGTCGGTTTAAGGCATGATTGTTTTGCCGAATCATAGACACAAGCTAGAGAGTGAGTGATCAAATCACATCCACTTTAAACTTCTGTTCTCAAGTAACCCCAAATGTCCAATATAGATTTGACATATAGATGGTCACATCATGTCCACCCTTGATGTGGTTCCGATCTTACTGGGCATCAAGAAGCATAAGTATTTTGGCAAGCTTCGTGTATGAGATGGAGAGTGATTGTTGGGACATATAACTCCAAGTCCTTCTCAGATCTCCTAATGAAATGGCATAGGCGGATGAGTGGATGGTCAGTTGCATCCACTTTATATTGGAGTCCTGACCTTTTCAGTCTCTCCCATTTTGATGCCCTACCCCTAAGTTAGGGGCATATAGTAGCTGATGAGTGGTTGAATCATGCTTGTCATAATGATACCTCAATGACTTAATCATAGTCCACAGAGGTTGTTTGGCACCAAACCTTGAGTACTCAGTTACCTACACCATTTGAGTAGTTTAATTCAAGTCGGTCATACTTCGCAATATAAATGAAATCGAAGTAGAAATAATTCAAAAGAGATCAGATCAAATCTCATTGATAAGTGAAGCATCATCGTATGCTCACTATTGCACTTCAATAGCCCTTCTCAATTGAAAGTCTAATGCAAGTGGTTCAGTTTGATCAAAGTTCTTGATCGATATGGGTTGGGGTTCCCTGCCTTTCGCTTTATGGGGCTTGCACATATTGTTAGAGCTATCCTTTTGGAGCAGCCTTATGGCATTGGGATCCACAGTAACCATCTAAAGAAGAGGATTTCTTCAATCTATGGTATGGAGTAGGTTTCCTCCTTATCTTGCCACAATTATCCTTCATCTGGTTCATCAACTCAATATTGGATATGATATGTCGGTGTAGTTTTTGGCGGCTATTCGCCAGTTCTCTTATCAAATTCTAGAAATAAGCTTTTATGATAAATCCATTTATGTTTGTTGGTAGTAATTGGCTGTGGATTTCAATCATTTCGTTGGCTTCCAGCTTCTTCATTCCCTTTAGTAATATGAAAAGCAAAACTGGTATATCTAACCATGGTTGACAGTCTTCTTTGAGGAACAGGGAAAGACATCTGCATTCGATGGCATTCATCACACTTGGCTAAATCCACACGCCACTCCTACTTCATGAGGTAGTGTCGGAGGTTGTCAGGTCCATTTTCTAGCTATGTGGTCATGTAATACTGGTGAATGATGTATGCACGATTGCCCAATGTTCGAGTGGTTGGTAATGCCGATTGGATGGTGAGTTGGTTAAGATGGGCTCATAGATTGGTGATTATTTCCAATTTTCACCCAGGTAGGAGGCTCATATAAGGTAGTAAGGAAGTCCTCTTGGGATTTTATGCCATGCTTTTAGTCATATGGACATGGTAAGATTAAGATGCGGACATTTGAAGATGGTTCGGCGCTCACCAGCTATGCTTTGAGTTGGCAGAGTAGACAGTGTATAGCAGTCGTCATATTAGCCATCGTACCATAATTGTCAATTCAGGAGTTTAAAAGCTGGTCAATTGGGGGAAGTTGCAGTCCATTTTAGAAGCATGATATATTAACCAACTCTATTTCTTTACATATTAGCTAGGTTCTCCAGCCTTTGGGAGCATTGGTTGAGTAGTATTTCTTTACCCGTTCCTTGATTGCAAATCAGCAATTGTTGTTGTAATCCCCTATGTCCCGTCCAGTCATGGAATGATCAGGATGTTCCTTAATTAAGTTTTATTGATGACATTTTGGTATATTCTATGAATGAGAAGGATCATGTGGATCATCTTAGAATAGTGTTGGAGATGCTAAGATAACATCAACAGAAAGCGAAGTTCTCAAAGTTTCATTTCTGGAAGAAGAAAGTGAAGTTCCTTGGTTATGTAGTTTCTGTTTGCACCAAAATTGGGTACAACACTCATCAGATGTAATTGAAGAGAATAGAATGTAGAAATTATAGGGAAAATAAGGCTAATCTAACAATCACACCAATAAAAGCATGCACAAATAGAAGAAGACAAGCGTTTATAGTGGTTCGGCATTTTAACCTATGTCCACTTTGAAGAGATTGCTGTTTATTCATGATTCTCCACTGAATTACAATGATATAATAGCTACAATGGAGTTTCAGCAGAGTGACGGCGTAGAGGCTTCCCAAATGTCCCTTTTCTGAATGCATATGGCTGCTATTTATAGGTGTAGGCTGAAAATATCTCGCCCAAATTTTGGAGGACTTCTTCTCTCACGTGGATGGGCCCACGGGATCAAGTTCAGGTGGTTTCGACTCCATCTGGGAACGAAACGAATGGAACTCATATAGATCAAGAATTGATCTTTTTTGGCTGAAATTTATCTAGTACATATTTGAAATTGTAGGCAAGCTCCTGTGAAAATTTGGTGGCATTTGGACTTATAGATCTTGAGTTATGATCGATGCAAGTTTTGCTTTGTATGACATTGTCGTCTCCATATCGATACTATTTCGCATCAGTCCTATGTGGCTCTATTCGTATCAATGCTTGCATGCTAATTCGTATCGATGGTTGGAGGCCGCCTTCGTAACAATGCTTCATGTTGCCTTCTTCATATCGATCGGTGGTTGTTAATTTTCGTACCGATGGTGGTAGATCGATAAGAGATGGATGGAGGGAGACCGATACGAAATGGACAATGGTTGATGGATACGAAATGTTGTTAACATAATGGACACGAAGTAGCTTCCTTTTGATGGATACAAAGGAAGTTAGTGGGCGAGGATACGAATTGAATCTCTCTTGGGGAATGGATACGAAATTGGATGGATACGAGTAGAGTTGGATTTCTCAACCTTGATCAATCAATATCTTAAGCATATGAACTCCAATTTACTTGAAATTTGAAATGTTGGCTTTCATAGCCTTGCTTGTCCTATCATATCAATTTTAGCTTGATCCAGACTCGGACAAAATTTACCGGTACCATAGTAGACATGTGTATCAACGATCTCCAGGACGAACTATCCTTGCTTTCTAGTTAAGTTCTTGGTGTCACGGCCTTGCCGAAAGGCAGGATAACAGTTTCCAAGAAAGGATTAGCAGTTGATCCGAATAAGATTGAAGCTGTTAACAATTGGAAAGACCAGTAACGGTAAGCAAGATTAGAAGCTTTCTTGGAATTGCAGGTTACTACCGAAGGTTTATTAAGGATTTTTTATGGATAGCGGCATCCTTGACCATGCTAACCAGGAAGGACGTGAAGTTTGTTTCGTCTCACAAATGTGAGGAGGCATTCCTTAAGTTGAAATATTTGTTAACTAATGCGTCCGTGTTAGTAGTTCCAAATAGGAATCAGGGGTTGGTAGTTTACACTGATGCATGTGGTACTGGGGTAGGTGCTATGCTAATGCAGAATGGAAAAGTTGTTGCCTATGCTTCTAGACAGTTAGACCGTATAAAGTGTGATACCGAACTCATGATTTGGAGTTGGCAGCGTTGATCTTCGCATTGAAGGTGTGGAGACATTATCTTTTGGGAGAAAGGTTTGAGCTATTTACGGATCATAAATCTTATGGTATTTATTCCCTCAAAAGGAGCTGACATGAGATAGCGGAGATGGCTGGAGTTTGTTGTAGCTTATGATTTAGCATCAAGTATACACCGGGAAAATGAAATAAGGTGGTAGATGCGCTTAGCAGGAAACATCATAATGTGGTGTTAGCTATGTTGGCAGAATGGAAAGACTTGGAAGCACTGGCTACTTGCAGTGTGTAGTTGAGGTCGACTGCTGGATCTAGTCAGAACATTGCCATGATGTCTTGATTGGAAGACAGTTTTGATTGAATGGATTGCTTGTAGGCAGATAGAGGATCCAGTGTTCGTGGAGTGGATTAGAAGTTTAGAAACTGGAGTCGCGATTAATGATTTGAAAGATTTTATTCCTGACCACATGGATTGGTGGAGAAAGAAGGAATGGTTATGTGTTCCGAATGTTGGAAATCTTAGAAAGGAAGTTCTTAAGGAATTTCATCGATTGAAGTTTACGTTCATCCTGGGGGACCAAGATGTATCAGGATATGATGAGAAATTTCTTCTACGAAGGAATGAAGTGGGATGTTGGCTTATGGGTAAAACAGTGTTTGAACTGTCAGCAAGTAAAAGCCGAACATTAGAAGCCAAGTGGTTTACTTCAGCCTTTAGATGTTCCAGTTTGGAAGTGAGACTCGATATCCATGGATTTTATTGATGGGCTGCTAAGGTCAAACCAGGGTAATGAAATTATATGGGTCATAATGGATAGATTGACCAAAAGTGCCCATTTCATTCTGTTAAGTTCAACTAGGACGACGCCTATTTTGGCGAGTTATTCATGAAGAACATCGTTAGGCTGCAGGATATCCTAGTTGTATCGTCAGTGATAGATATGCTTTGTTTAATAATGAGTTCTGGAAGAGCCCACAGAGTGTATTAGGCATTAATCTCAAGATGAGTACCGCATATCATCCTCAGACGGATGGGCAGACGGAGAGTGTCAACAAGATACTGGAAGATCAGTTGAGGGCTTGTGTGCTAGATTTTAGTAGTTCTTGAGAAGATCATCTGCACTTAGTGGAGTTTTCCTATAATAATAGTTATCAGACTACTATAGGAATGGCGCCTTTTAAAACTTTGTATGGAAGGCCATGCAAATCACCATTAAGTTGATTAGAGACCAAAGGCAGGTTGGTCCTTGGTCCAGATTTGGTGAGGGAGGCAACAAAAAAGATCAAGTTGATACGGGAAAGAATGAAGGAGTCTAGGCAGAAGAGTTACGTAGACAAAAGGTGTAAGGACCTAGAATTCCCAATTGGAGATATTCATTAAGATATCGCCAATGAAAGGTGTGGTTCGGTTCGGAAAGATCGGGAAGCTAGCATCGAGATACGTTGGACGATTTCCTATATTAGAGAGCTTTGGGAGACTCGCATACCGAGTAGATTACGGAGCTGTTTGGCCGGGGTCCGTAATGTGTTTCATGTTTCTCATCTTAGGAGTATGTTCATGATTCAGAAACTACCATCGCTCTGACGGCACTGGAGGACTTAGTGGTGGAACTGGATATGACTTTTGTGAGGCAACCAGTTTGTGTTGTGGTAAAAGATGAGAAGTGGTTAAGAAACAAGACAGTCAGGTCGGTGAAAGTACATGAAGGACTATACTTGGGAGACAGAAGAAAGGATTAGGGCTACTTTTCCTGACCTGTTTTAGATGGTAAGTTCTATATAAGGTTTATGTAGAGTTTGGCTGGTAGGTTATACTAGCTTTTCTCTCATGGGCTATATGCATATTGTGTGTCCTTATTGAAATTTCGAGAACGAAATTCTTTAAGAGGGGAGTCTGTAATTCCCCTGAATTTTAATTAACATTATTCGGGATATTTATTTGGATAAATTAAATAGAATAATGTGAATAGTAGGAAGATTAGATTAATAAACCCAATGGCCGTGTCTAAAAGAATGAAATAAATAAAAAGACTTAACTAAATTTAGAATGAGGAATTTTCCTAAGGGGTAAACTAGGAAACGAGGCTACTTTTCTTTGTATATATCGCTTCCTCCACCTTAATAAACTTCCACTTTTTCATTCTTAACTTCCATATATTTAGGGCAGCCATTAAAAAGCTCCAAGAAGAGTTTAAATTGAAGAATAAGCTAAGAAACTAAA
The DNA here is from genome assembly GCA_030765085.1 of Allium cepa. Taxonomy (NCBI): domain Eukaryota; kingdom Viridiplantae; phylum Streptophyta; class Magnoliopsida; order Asparagales; family Amaryllidaceae; genus Allium; species Allium cepa. Next base: position 330,585,408 of record CM060932.1, read on the forward strand.
GCTAGGAAAGTATTTTATTCTCCAATCAACTAATCAAGGTGAATAATCGTGTTTATCATCTTGTTTTTTTGTGTTTGGATCAGTTATGGGTTTACTCGATTCATGTTTGGATTGGTGATTTTTCCTTAGCGATTTACTAAGGTTATTAAATTATTTACGCCCAAGGGCTAAACTGAAAAATAGCTTTCATGTTACTTAAAACCGGAGGGAAATTGCATTTGAGAAATGGTTAGAGAAGAAGAACATTGTTTTAAGATGGAGGTTGACTTTTGTATACTTTTTACTATTTGAAAGTATAGAAGAAAGTTCCTCAGCTAATCAAAATTAGACAAACAAGATAAAAACATCACTTCAGTGGGCCCAATCCTGTCCTTGACTCCAACAAGCCCGCCTTTACCCTTTTGTCTAAAACGAAAGGTAAACAATTACCTTCCTCCCAAAGTCGAAAGGTAGGCACGGGTCGAAGGGAAGAAAAAGGCGAAGGGATGGGGAGGCTGCTTCTTTTGCTTTTGGATAGAAATAAAATAATTTTTTGAATAATTTGAAGGGGGATCCTTTGACTCTATCATTTTATAAAAGACTAAAATTTTAGATTCAAGAAGGTTTTCGAAGGGGATCTTCAAAAGCTTAAACCTTCAAGAGTATTGTTTTAAAATGTTTTCCAAAAAGGTGTTTTAAAACCTTTCGGCAAGCTGAAGGGTTAACCTTCCGACATGGTCGGAAGTATGCTTTCGAAGAGTTGGTTCCAACACCAACACTTTATTGTTTTTGATTGACTTCGAAATATTTATTTCGAAAGGTTTTGAAGGGGCTATCTTCAACAATTTCAAAAGGTTTTAATTTCAAATGGTTTTGATTTCGAAAGGTTTAATTTCGAAAGGTTTTAATTTCGAATATTTTGAGTTCGAAAGGTTTAATTTTGAAATATTTTAACTTCGAAAGGTTTAATTTTGAATGTTTTAATTTCGAAGGGTTTTAATTTCGAAAGGTTTTGAGTTCGAAAGGTTTGATTTCGAAAGATTTTCGAAGGGGCTAACTTTGGATGTTTATTTTCTTTCGAATGGGACTTCATTCGAAGGGTTTTAAAGGGTCGTTTTTAGCCATTTTTCTTGAGTAAAATTTTGCTAATTTGAATGGGTTACTTCGAAGGGTTATAGCATAAAATACTTATTTTATTTGAACATGTAAGGGGGAGTCATATATAAATTTGATGTTATTAAATCTTGGGGACATCCGGTGGGATTACTGATTTCGATACATTGTTTGAGGTTACAAACAGAAATATGCTTTCGAAATTATACATTGGGGCTATCAATGTGTTTCTATTTAATTTAATCTAACTGGGGCTACCAATAGGAATAGGTTAAACAGGTGGAATACCTAGGGAAAAATATATAATCATAGGGATCATGAGTTTTTTGGCCAAGTGATGGATTCTTGGTTAACCTAGGAAAATCATGGAATGTGCAGTGTATGGCTCACATCAAATTTCTAAAGTAAAAAATATTTTTCCAGAGGTGGTTAGCCTTGGGATTTGGTACCCAAGGGTTCATAATCATCCTAGAAAAACTATGGAGTGTGCGGTGGATAGCCCACATCATCTTTTATAAAACAACATATGGCAGATACTGCATTTATTTTGAATGGATTTGGGACGGATGGTCCTTTTAAATTATGACAGATGGTCATTTTAAATTATTTTAGAGGGAAACTCTAATAAACTGATTTTAGATGGGAAATCTAATAAATTGCTTTTAGGTAGGATATCTAAATAATGGGTGGATGGGATATCCAATATATATATATATATATATATATATATGAATTATGGATTTATTTCATATTTTGTTAAGACTAATCATTTTGGATGTAGGGACGTAGTAAATGATATGCATGTTTGGATATTAGTGAGGGGAAAACCCATTCTACTAAGCGGCATGGTCTCACCAGCTATCTATTTATGATAAGAGATGATAGGGGATTATTCATACCAAATTTATTGTCTGATTCAAAGTTTGTATTTCTCCACAAACTCTTGGGTACTCAAAATTAATTTGAGTAGTCTGAGAGTGGAAGATTTGAGGATTTTGGACGAATAAGCTTTCGAAGACATGCAAGAGATAGTATTAGCTATATAGGAGCTATTTTGTATATTCCATTGTGATGTACTAAGAACTGTGAAGTTCATATTTATTAGTCTCTGATCATCATAAGGGAACATCTTCACATAATGCTCTTATCGTATTTTGTACATGTGTATGTGATCTGACGTGGTTAACGTTTAGGATTGTGCTATTAAATCTTAAATTGAAATTCATAAGAAATGAGAAATTCTATTTTGTTGAAGTTCAATTTTTTTATATTCCCGTGTTTCTGTGTTGCCAAGATTCCGATTTCGATCGTTCAAAAATAACACTTATGGATGACTACAACACCATAGCTGTTAGTTTTGAGGCTTCGAAAGCGGGATGTCACAATTTCCTTCCATTTTGATAATGACAAAGGGGGAGGAATTTATGCATATATATATATAGGGTAGACGAACATGATAATACTTCCATTTTTGATTGTATAGTTGTCATCATCAAAAGGGGAGAGATTGTTAGAGCCTCCAGTTTATGTTTTAATGATAACACTACACAATCCTATATATATGTGTGTGTGTGTGTATATATGTACTTTATCAAGATTACAGGTATATGCTACAAGAAGACACCATACTCGAAGATATTGAGACTCAAAGAGAAACAAAGAGAAACGAAGATCTATTGACCAAACGACTGTTAGTAAGGTTATTCTCCTATAAAAAAGTCTTGGATAAAATATTGTTAAGGTCTTCTTGAGTATATATACAGACACGATCACACACTATTTCATATGCATCAAAATTAAGTTGGAAAACTGATTTCACTACTCACAGAAGTTTGAGATAAAACCATAGATGTCTGTGACAATTCTCTAGTAAATATTTTCTGAAGTAACTAACGTCTAAGGTTTTACCATAGACGTTTGTCATATGTAAAAACTGTCAATTTTGAAAATTCATCTTTGTTTGAAACAAAAGAAATCACCCTTCATCGAAAGGTTGCAGCCATTAAAATGAATAGATCTTCTCAGATAGTTGCAACTCTTCATCTGTACCCTTTTGATTCTATAAACACTACTTTGATTGAGATGTAGAAATTAACAAAACTTGACGTAATTGAATATTTTCTTTCTTGATTTCTTAACACTTTCTTGAATATACATTGCTTACATACTCCCAATCTATTATAACCAAAATATAATTTTGGTTAAATCACTTCCTTCAACTCAGTGCATTCATATTCACATACTCAAAGGAGATCATAGGAATATTTGTACTATCAATCAAAATATGTATTATTTGGAACACAAGATTACGGAGATATACTTTTGTATTAGCCTATTCCTCCGAGCAAAGCGAGGGTCGATTAATTAAAGGAAATACCAAAGAGGAGCTTCAAGGCCGGACGTAGGACGGGAGGTTCAAACCAGTATAAAAACTCTAGTTTTCATGCTTTTTATACTTTACTATTTATGTCTACTATAGCATTAGTTCATACACTTGCTATCATTCACAAGTTAGATAATATACGATCCAGAAGATTTTCAAAATTCTCCTGGTTATGCTCCCCTCGACCACTTTCAATCCCTTTTGTTACCTTATACCTTTGTCTATTTTTGTTATATATATATATATTTATATTTATATGCTTGCTACTAATGTATGTGAAAAATAGCATGAACGAATTCAATTTATAAAGGAGGAAATAGATGAAGATATAACAAAATGAGTTTAGGCCAAAATAAAATTCACGAATGGTGATTAGATTGATAGACTTAAACATAAACGTGAAGGTTAAAACGCTTACCTGAATGAAGAATGCACTCTTCTTCTTCTTAGCTTCTACCTTCTGCTCCTTTCTTCTTCTACTATAAATGACTTCTCTTCCTCAATCAGTGAATGAAATTTGATTCTTTTATAGCAATGTAGAGTAATGATGTTGAGAAGCTATAGTTGAAGGCTAAAGTTTTTTTTACATTCAATCTAAGGATTTATTTATACTTGCGATTGACGTCTCGGGGGAATGAAATGTTTGGGAATGAAATACCAAGGAATGGAGAAATTTAGGTTTAGAATTCTCTGGAAACAAGATATTATAGTTTGGTTTGGGTTTTGAGTTATTGGGCTCACTTGTTTTCTCTCTTTTTTCTTTTACTTCATGGAACAAAATATATACAAGCCTAATTAGAAATTTAATTATATCACTAACTCATTTCTAGTAAATTTCTAAACTATATTATTGAATTTATTTACCTATGAAAAATAAACTCGATATTTACAAAATTCTAATTTATCATTGAAACGACCCGCCTTTCATTCCACAGAAAGACGTATCATCCTTAAAGAAAGAAAGAGGTAGAAATAGAATAGATAGAAGAAAAGAACACAATCAATCAGAATCTCACAGCGGAACGAAACAAAATATAATATATAACATAACTATTACATAGTCTATTACATATCAGAGTTACTTAGGTACAACAAGACAAGATAGACAGTTATACAAGTCTATCTATTATACAACTCAGTACAACACATATATCACAGAGATACATCACAGCGGAAACACCAAATAACTTCAAGCGCTGAAGCCTCGTGCTCCATAACTCCTCCAGTATTCGTCAAAGCTAACCTGAATCCCTTGGCTACTCGTAAAAATTTAAGTACCCAAGAGTTTAAGAAAAACAGAATAAACTCCGGGTCAGACATGGGTCTGGTGTGAGTAAATGGGTTAAAGTTGCTTAACTTTTAAAAACCTTTGGAAACAAAAGGTATCACGTAAGACTCCCCACATATAAACATGGGTAAGTTTTTACCTTACGCTAACCAAAACATTTGACAGGAAATCCAGTGATATTATAATAGTGTCTAGTGTTTTCAAGTAAATAGAAAATAGCCGAAATTGTTACATTAAATTCCAGCTACTAGCCACAAAGTGGGTAATACAATCAAAACCGTAGGGGCACGTAGGAAGAATGGGTTTCCATCAATGGCAAGGCTACTGGGGTACCGCCCGTCACAGTACGTGGCCTAGATCACCGTACCGAGGAGCCATCCTAACTCCCCTGCAACACAAAGCCAGGACCATTCCTTACTGAACAGTCCCGAAAAAGACCACCCCGGCGATTCTAGCTAGCAATCGCCCCACACAGCCGAAATAAAAAGGGACATCTAGACAGGGGTAAATCTCGTCCTACTTGGGCATGACCCACTTATCCTTGCTGCGCCTCCCCTGTTTTATCCATTCCCGGTTGATGAGGCTTGAGGCTGCGATTACCTTTATAGAACACATCTATCTTAGAATGCTCATCGTCCACCAGACGATGTTCTGAAAGCATTCAATCCATACAAGTTCGTTCCGTGTTCGAACGAAACCGAAGGCATTATCTCGTTACACTCATTTTGGAATCACCCTCAGAGTTAACGACAATAACCCTTGCACTCTAAAAACTCCATCTCGAACCTGAAAGTACCATCTCTGTTATACTCGTATTGGAATCACCCTCAGAGTTTTTAACGACAGATAGTTCTTAAACTTCGAGTCTTCAACTCGATCTTCGCTTGAATTCACGACCTAATGTTTAACTTGGATCGATGTGGTTTTCGGATAATCAAATTTGATACCCGATCCCGGTCTCATCAAACCAAACGTGTCTTAAAGGCCAAGTTGTTTAAAGGTTTAAACAATTCAATTCGATACAATACAATTCAATGCTTCGAAATCACACAACAATAACATAGATAAATATCACATATTTAACATTGATATAACCGATATCATATCACAGAATGTCACAACACATATCATCAATAGATATCATCCAATTCAGACATTCAACAAACAATCGTCCATAAGCAAGCATTATCAATTCATATCATAGTTAATTTAATTTCTTAAATTAATCCCTTAAGAATCAACCCCTAAATCTTGCTTATACAATCATTAATTAATCTTAATTAATTTATCACTCCTTGATTAACTTACTTAATCCACTAATCAATCCTTAATCCCAGATAAATTGTCCTTTAATCATCGATTAATAAACCTCAATTATTATTTAATCTCCTTTAATATAAAGTAATTAATCCTTAATTACTTCCATAATCAATTAATTAACCTCTAATTATCTGATTAATTATCCATCAACTATCGATTAATAACCTTAATTATTAATCAATATCTCTTAATACAAATTAATTAATCCATAATCACTTTTATAATTAATTAATTAATTATTAATTAACCAATTAATTATCTCTTAATTATTAATTAATAAACCTAATTATCAATTATTAATTAAGAACTTAATTACAGATTACTTACTCCTTAATCACCAGTTAATTAATCATTTAATTAACCCTTAATTAACTCTTAACCCATCCTTAATTAACAGATAATCAATCCTTAATTACCATTTGATTAATCCTTAATCACAGTTGATTAATCAATTAATTACCATTTAACAGCTTCTTAATTAATCCTTAATTACAGATTAATTATTCTCTATTTATTTAATTAATAAAACTTTAAGTGTTAATTAATAAAATTTAATTACAAGTTAAACATTTCTTAAATACTAATTAAGTAACCTTTATTACTTAATTAACAACTTATTAATTACTTAATTAATAAATCTTAACCACTTAATTAATTAAATTTAATTTCACTTAATTACTTGATTAATGAATCCTTAATCATTAATTAAAAATCTAGTTAATGATCTTTTAATTACAATCTAATTAATCTTAAATTAATTAGCCTTTAATTCTTAACCATTTATTAACCAAGTAAATCATTTTTACTTAATTAGTTTCCTAATTAATACTTTATATTTAACTAATTAATTAAACTTACTTCTTCAAATTAACTCAATCAAAATTAAGATATTAAAACCTATTAAGATAAAACATTTACCTTATAAATGCTTTAATTGACTTAACACATTTACAATCTTTACTATACACATATCCCTACTTAATTAAATTTTAAATTAAGTTTAAGTCAAAACAATCATTTAGCTTGATAAATTAAAGTTATCAAACACAACTTTAACTAACTTAAATATTTATCTATTTATAGTTTAAACTAATTTCAATTTGAATTTAAAACTTGTCTTATATACACCATTAAAATTACTTTCAAAACTCGTTTTCAAAATCATTCAAAAGTTCTAAACAATGTTTAAATTTAACAAAACTTCAAAACTTCTAAAAATATGTTAAATAAAACATTTATTAAATACATCAAGTAATTTATATAAAGTTTTTAACTAATTTAAAATTCCTAAATTTCAAAACAAGTTTTAAACCTTTTTAAAATCTTTTAAAAACTGTTTTAGTTTTCCAGCTTCGGGTCAAACCCGTTATTTACTCGGGTCAATCCCGAGTTCCTTTCTTCCACCCTTTTTTTTTCAAAACTTTGATTTATTTTAAGCATGCAAAAACTTACAGGCAACACCACTATTCATACTCGAGCACAAACCCGAGTTTCCCATGCAAAAACTCGAATGCATCCTCGAGACATCCCCATCCCAAACTAGCTGACACCCAACCACCGCTTCGTGCACATGCACACCACCGTTGGTCACCTCCGACCAACGTCACTGCCTCCGGCAACTCTCTCAACACCTCGGCATCCAAAATCGACCACTCAAACACACAAACTCACCTCGAATCAAAATTGGGTTATACTGCAGAATCCAAACCCAAACGACCCCACACAAACAACCTTCGACCACCAAACTCCGGTGACCAGACATCACGCGGTGCCGACCATCTCTTGCCAAGCCCATATGCTACCTCCAGCCAAAATTTTCAAAGCACTCGATCAACAGAGAAAAGCTCAGACCAAAATTTCCTGCATCGACCAAACTAGGGTTTAAAACCCATTCTCGATCATTGCCGTCGCCACAGTCCCCTATAGCCACAACCACTATTTTTCCGTGAAACTCCGTGCCTCCTCCACCTCCAGTAGCAACCCCGATCAACCAAATTGATCCATCTTCCAGAAATCACCCAAAATCAACCTTTCAGTAAAACCCAAATTCCAAAGTCAATCCTATTTTAAAAATCTGGATTTTTGTGCTAAAAATCATAATTTTGAATGGTGATTCAATATATAAACATGAATCAATAAAATTCAAAATTTTATTTTTACATTTTATAAGTTTTCACTGCATACTTCTTGTTTAGAGTAAAATTCTAAACTTATCTTGCTTAATCATATTTTCATAAGCTAGATTAATTCAAAACTTAACTAGTTTGTTTTAAATCCAAAGTTTCAAAGTTTTTATATAAAATGCTTGAATTTTGTTTATCTATGAGAACTCTGTGATCAAGTACGAATAGAGAAACTTAATTTCAAGAATGCAGATTCTATTGCATTCCTACTTCCAGATGCAGGCATCATCAAAAAGAAACATCCTTTTAATTTTTTCATATTTTACAGTTTAAATCTTGCTGTTTGAACAACCTATGCTTGAACTTTTCAACAAGAAATCTAACCATAGAAGTAACAAACTAGATTTGTATTTAATTTACACACTGCAGTTTCAAAAACAAAAACAAATTAACATGCACATTCAATAACACATTCCTAAATATATGCAGCATCATCACAAACAAACATCATTATCACAGAAATTATTTAAACAACAATTTATTAACCTACTTAAAATTTTAAATTAGTTGTTTACTCACCTCGAATTTGCACAGTTTTGGAAACTGGAATGGAATCCTTTTTTTTTAAATTTGAAATCTGTTGTTGCAGATACTAGGTTTCTTTAAAACTGGAACCATGGTGGTGCTCAAAGCTTTTGAAAATAGATTGCTTTTCAGATTGCATTGAAGCTTTAAAACTGGTTGGCAGGTTGCATTTTTGAAGTTTGATCTCAGGCATGCAGTTGAAACTTGCTACATGCATGATAAAAAATACTGCAGATTTTTGTTGAAGACGAGCTTGAGGATTTGGGTGAAGTTTGCTACAGATTTTGATTTCCTGGTTTCAGATTTTTTTTTTCCTTTCTTGAACATGATAATTTGAATAGTTTCAGGTTTGATAAAACAACATAGGGTTTGGAAATGAATGGTTTGAGGAGATGTACATTTTTATTTTCAGGCTTTAGAAGGAATTTCAGGGTTTGTTTCTTTTTGAGGATTTGGGAAGAAAATTTACTACAGGTTTTTATTTCTGAACTGAGGAATTGAATATGGTTTCAGTTTCAGATTGATCTTGAGAAATTTTAATACAAGGGTGGCCATGGATTCTTGTTTGAATTCAATGAAAAAGAAGAAAGAAGATAATAGGATTTTATAAAAATGAATTTTAAGATTTAATAAAATTTAAAGAAAGGAAAATGAAGAAAAAGACACTTGTATCTTTGATTACATTTGTCATAACCCAAGCTTAATTTCTTAAAACATGTATTCTATGATGTTTTATAAATGAACATATGTCACTCATTATTTTTAAATTATTTAAAATGATTTTTTTAACCCTTTATTATCAATTTGCTTAATTTGTAAATACTTTACTAATTTATGAATGCTTTATAAATTTATAAATCCATTTCTTTTCTTATAAAAATAAAACTTTCAAAAGAAAAAATAAGATATAAACTAATTAGATTCCAAATAAAATAATATAAAACTATTAAATCCATTTTTACAAGTTAATTTAAATGCTTTTGTATTTATCTACTATTAAATAAATATTTTCCAAATTTATATAAATAAAAATTCTTTTGTTTTAAATTAATATAAAACAAATCTTATTTTTAAAATAAAACATTATTCATAAATCTTTTATATACAAATGTATTTCAAAATATATATTCTTTTTAAATTACAAATTCCAATTCAAATTTTAGTTTAAAAAAATTCAAATTCAATTTAAACTTAAATTTCAAATCAAATATGTTTTTATTAAATTAAACGAACACACTTTTAAATTAAGAAATATTAAATTCTAGTTTTAAAGTAAAATTTTAAACTAAACATATATATAAACAATACTTATTAAATTAAAATGTCAAACTTATCAAAAATCAAATTTATAAAATAACACAAATTAAATAATTATTCCATTTAAAATCAATTGATTTCTAAATTTAAAAACATCACATAAATTTTATTTTGGTTATTTATATTTGAAGATAACAATTTTATCAATTTTAAATGATTTAATTAAGAGATTATGTCCTTTTAAATTCTCCGAAATTCTGGGATATTACATTCCTTCCCCCTTAAAAGAATTTCGTCCTCGAAATTTAAAATAAAGATAATCCAAAATCTTTTATTTCATTTAACCATTAAAGCATTTTTATCAACCAAACATTATCAACCAACAACAATCCATCCATCCAAACAGTTTATTTAAACAACTAATTCATTCTATCAAACAATCCTAGCTATCCGGACATATATCCAGATAAGTCTCCTTAAAATAATTCAGAGTTTCCCAAGACAAGCTCTGAAATCCTAACTCCACAACAAAAGATAGATCGTTCATGTATTTCCTCAGAAGAGATACGTGAAAAACAATGTGAATTCCAGTCATCCAAACTGGCAATTCAACCTGAAGACTAGAACACTAATCTTCTCCTGATAAGCTCCACCACCGTAGATACCTCACAGACCAAAACTAAACCAAGAACCAGAGAATCTTCCGACTCTACTCCACAGAATGGAAATCTACAAGGTCTTCTAAACAAAGCTTCACAGGGTGGCATCAAGATACTCGTTTGATAACTATACGAGAATTCTAATAAATGCAGATGATCCTCCTAACATCCACAAAAATTCAAAACACAAGCTCTCTCAAAACTCTAAGATTTGATTCAGCCTTTCCGTTGGTTTGGGAACGATAGGCTGTATCCAAATTTAATCTCGAACCCAAAGCTGATCACAAAGCCTTTCAAAACTAGTTGGAGAAGATAAAATCACAAATGCTAACAATGCTGACTGAAACACCAAGCAGTCAGACAAACTCTCAAGAAAACTCAGCCAAAGATGCTACAGAACGGACTGCCTCAACCAGAATAAAATGGGCGTTCTTGGTTAACCGATTCACAATCACCCAATTCCTATAATTCCCTCTTTGGTCCTTGGCAAACCTTTGAAAAAAATTCCAAAGAAATCACTTCCCACTGGAACTTCCACTTTGAAACCTCCAAAGATTTTAACAAATCGGCGGTCTTCTGCTGATCACCAACACCTGCTGACAGATCGCACATCCAAAGATGAAAGCAGCTACATCCTACTCCGTACTTGGCCACTAGAAGATTCTCTTCATATCCATATATCTCTGAACACCCTGGCTGGACACAACCTGGAGCGATGACTCCCTGCCAAAACTTCTTGCTTCGTAATCCAAGAATTCGGAACATGATCCCTTCCGATGATCCTCAATGTTCCCTTGACCAATCCATCTCAAAACTGGAACACTGACCATCATTGACTTACTACATCCATCTCAGACATACAAACGCCCGAGCAGATCTCAAATTTATTCTTGCCATCAGAGATAGCTAGAACAGGCACACTAGTCAGCCTTGCCTTCAAATCCAAGAAAATCTCTTCACACTCGGGTCCACTTCTACTCCTGAATAGTAGCTATCCAGGCTGGATCTATAGAAATACCATCACCAAAACAAAATGCTACACCCAAACCTCTAATCCCAACTCCAATTGTCGCTAGCTCTCCTCTTCGAACTTGGAGTAGACAAGAAAAACATTGATGAACACGAGAATAACTTATACCACATATCACAAATCTTGATTCATCAAATCCACATAGAATCTCAAAAGACTTATCCGTCTAGGCCACAAAGACATCAGCTGAACTCCCACTGGAAAAACTAGGCTGAATAATAGGCTCTGTTTTCGAAACTAAAGACGATCCAAATCTCTCTCTCCTGATGAGGAAAAACCTTTGCTCCTTCGGAACAACCGGAAAATCTCTGACCACTCAATGGACCCTACACCTCATGGAGATACCTCACTCCATGCAGAATATGACTCAAAAGAACTCTGGCATCATCGCAAGTCACTTTTGCGATTCTTCTCAACTCAACTTCCAAAGATACAATCATTGCTTCTTACATCAACAGCTCAATACCATCCAACCAATCCAAATCCAAACAAGATTAAAACCCTTTAGATCAAATAAAAAGTTTCTAGAAAAACTATGGGGAAGATAAGGAAATCTTAGGCTTCCAAAGATTTGATCTATCTCGGTTATCCATCTATAGGGCTTGGTCAAAGGTAGGAGGGCTAAACAATCAAAGATAGAGAGATAAATTTCTCTAGAACTTATGTTGGAAATCCGAACAGATGCCCAACAAATTTATATAAGCATATAGTTATATAAAAATTACAAATACGTGCTCTCAAAAAAGACACCACTCGAGAGCCTAGGTATTATCTCAAACTATGCTCTGATACCAAGTGAAACGACCCGCATTTCATTCCACAAAAAGAAGTATCATCCTTAAGAAAGAAAGCGGTAGAAATAGAATAGATAGAAGAAAAGAACTCAACAAAATCAGAATCTCACAGCGGAATGAAACAAAATATAATATATAACATAACTATTACATAGTCTATTACATATCAGAGTTACTCAGGTACAATAACACAAGATAGACAGTTATACAAGTCTATCTATTATACAACTCAATACAACACATATATCACAGAGATACATCACAGCGGAAACACCAAATAACTACAAGCGCTGAAGCCTCCTACTCCATAACTCCTCCAGTATTCGTCAAAGCTAACCTGAATCCCTTAGCTACTCGTAAAAATTTGAGTACCCAAGAGTTTAAGAAAAACAGAATAGACTCCGGGTCAGCCATGGGTCTGATGTGAGTAAACGGGTTAAAGTTGCTTAACTTTTAAAAACCTTTGGAAACAAAAGGTATCACGTAAGACTCCCCACACATAAACATTGGTAAGTTTTTACCTTACGCTAACCAAAACATTTGATAGGAAATCCAGTGATATTATAATAGTGTCTAGGGTTTTCAAGTAAATAGAAAATAGCCGAAATTGTTATATCTATTAAATTCCAGCTACTAGCCACAAAAGTGGGTAATACAATCAAAACCGTAGGGGCACGTAGGAAGAATGGGTTTCCATCAATGGCAGGGCTACTGGGGTACCGCCCGTCACAGTACGTGGCCTAGATCACCGTACCAAGGAGCCACCCTAACTCCCCTGCAACACAAAGCCGGGACCATTCCTTACTGAACAGTCCTGAACAAGACCACCCCGACGATTCTAGCTAGCAATCGCTCCACACAGCCGAAATAAAAAGGGACATCTAGACAGGGGTAAATCTCGTCCTACTTAGGCATGACCCACTTAGCCTTGCTGCACCTCCCCTATTTTAGCCATTCCCGGTTGATAAGGCTTGAGGCTGCGATTACCTTTATAGAACACATATATCTTAGAATGCTCATCGTCCATCTGACGATGTTCTAAAAGCATTCAATCCATTCAAGTTCGTTCCGGGTTCGAACGAAATCGAAGGCATTATCTCGTTATACTCATTTTGGAATCACCCTCAGAGTTAACGACAATAACCCTTGCACTCTAAAAACTCCATCTCGAACCTGAAAGTACCATCTCCGTTATACTCGTATTGGAATCACCCTCAGATTTTTAACGACATATAGTTCTTACACTTCGAGTCTTCAACTCGATCTTCGCTCGAATTCATGACCTAACGTTTAACTTGGATCGCTGTGGTTTTCAGATAATCAAATTTGATACCCGATCCCGGTCTCATCGAACCAAACGTGTCTTAAAGGCCAAGTTGTTTAAAGGTTTAAAAAATTCAATTCAATACAATACAATTCAATGCTTTGAAATCACACAACAATAAAATAGATAAATATCGCACATTTATCATTGATATAACCAATATCATATCACAGAATGTCACAACACATATCATCAATAGATATCAATCCAATAGATATCATCTAATTCAGACATTCAACAACCAATCATCCATAAGCAAGCATTATCAATTCATATCATAATTAATTTAATTTCTTAAATTAATCCCTTAAGAATCAACCCCTAAATCTTTCTTATACAATCATTAATTAATCTTAATTAATTTATCAATCCTTGATTAACTTGCTTAATCCATTAATCAATCCTTAATCCCAGATTAATTGTCCTTTAATCATCAATTAATAAATCTCAATTATTAATTAATCTCCTTTAATATAAAGTAATTAATCCTTAATTACTTCCATAATCAATTAATTAACCTCTCATTAACTGATTAATTAACCATCAACTATCGATTAATAACCTTAATTATTAATCAATATCTCTTAATACAAATTAATTAATCCATAATTTCTTTTATAATTAATTAATTAATTAATTATTAATTAACCAATTAATCATCTCTTAATTATTAATTAATAAACCTAATTATCAATTATTAATTAAGAACTTAATTACAGATTACTTACTCCTAAATCACTAGTTAATTAATCATTTAATTAACCCTTAATTAATTGTTAACCTATCCTTAATTAACAGATAATCAATCCTTAATTATCATTTGATTAATCCTTAATAATAAATGATTAATCAATTAATTACCATTTAACAGCTTCTTAATTAATCCTTAATTACAGATTAATTATTCTCTAATTATTTAATTAATAAAGCTTTAATTATTAATTAACAAAATTTAATTACAAGTTAAACATTTCTTAAATACTAATTAAGTAACCTTTATTACTTAATTAACAACTTATTAATTACTTAATTAATAAATCTTAACCACTTAATTAATTAAGTTTAATTTCACTTAATTACTTGATTAATGAATCCTTAATCATTAATTAAAATTCTAGTTAATGATCTTTTAATTACAATCTAATTAATCTTAAATTAATTAACCTTTAATTCTTAACCATTTATTAACCAAGTAAATCATTTTTCCTTAATTAGTTTCCTAATTAATACTTTATATTTAACTAATTAATTAAACTTACTTATTCAAATTAACTCAATCAAAATTAAGATATTAAAACCTAAATTAAGATAAAACATTTACCTTATAAATGCTTTAATTGACTTAACACATTTACAATCCTTACTATACAACTATCCCAAACTTAATTAAATTTTAATTTAAGTTTAAATCAAAACAATCATTTAGCTTGATAAATTAAAGTTATCAAACACAACTTTAAATAACTTAAATATTTATCTATTTATAGTTTAAACTAATTTCAATTTGAATTTAAAACTTGTCTTATATAAACCATTAAAATTACTTTCAAAACTCTTTTTCAAAATCATTCAAAATTTCTAAACAATGTTTAAATTTAACAAAACTTCAAAACTTCTTAAAATATGTTAAATAAAACATATATTAACTACATCAAGTAATTTATATTAAGTTTTTAACTAATTTAAAATTTCTAAATTTCAAAACAAGTTTTAAACCTTTTTAAAATCTTTTAAAAACTATTTTAGTTTTCCAGCTTCAGGTCAAACCCGTTATTTACTCGGGTCAATCCCGAATTCCTTTCTTCCACCTTTTTTTTTTCAAAACTTTGATTTATTTTAAGCATGCAAAAACTTACAGGCAACACCACTATTCATACTCGAGCACAAACCCGAGTTTCCCATGCAAAAACTCGAATGCATCCTCGAGACATCCCCATCCCAAACTAGCTGACACCCAACCACCGCTTCGTGCACATGCACACCACCGTTGGTCACCTCCGACCAACGTCACTGCCTCCGGCAACTCTCTCAACATCTCGGCATCCAAAATCTACCACTCAAACACACAAACTCACCTCGAATCAAAATTGGGTTATACTGCAGAATCCAAACCCAAACGACCCCACACAAACAACCTTTGACCACCAAACTCCGGTGACCAGACATCACGCGGTGCCAACCATCTCTTGCCAAGCCCATATGCTACCTCCAGCCGAAATTTCAAAGTACTCGATCAATAGAGAAAAGCTCAGACCCAAAATTTCCTGCATCGACTGATGAACGTATTTCTCTGCAATTTAAACCGTTTATTTCATATATTTTTATTTTAATAAAGCGGTATTATACGGGTATTTTGTTGTGGTTTTGCAGATTATTGATTCCAAAGTGCAACGTTGAACTTAATCGGTTATGCCGCCCATTGGTTCAAAAATCACGCAACAAAGAGTGCAACATTTTGAGCATTGAAATAAATCAAAGAAATATGGACCAATTCAAGCAATGATGTGGACGTATATATGTTCTCTTTCACCAATTCAAGCAAAGGACCGGTTCCTCCTAAAAAGTAGCATAATACATAGCCATGATATGAAGCAAAATGGGACACATTCAAAAGTAGCTTATGTATGAATTTGGACCAATTCACATATAAAAGTATTTCAAGCAATGACGTGGCAACTTGACTCTTCACCAATTCAAGGAATGGACCCAGACAGTACAATTATCTTGGCAAATACTAAGAATAGAACCGGTCCTATTGCTAAAAAGATGGACTGATTTTAGGGGTTGAAAGCCTATATATACAGCATTATACAACACCTTGAAATGATCTCTTACCTCATCACTTTTCTTCAAGTTTAGATTTAAATTCAGCACTGTTTTTATTTTCAAACAGAATACGTAGGATTGTTGATTAGATTTAGCAATTTATTTATTCTTGTTCTTAGTTATTTTCTGCACTCTTTTCAGTTAGTTAATAATTATTTCAGTTGTTTGCTCCGTTATCTTCTTTTCCGCAATTTCAATTTCTGTTCTGATTTTTTTACAATTCTATATTTTGGTTGCAATTTCGATTAGTTTCGAAAACGATTCGGAGTATATTATTGTTTTTATTTTCTGTTCAAAATTCACCGTCGAATTCGTTTAACACGCCTAAGATTTAATTATGGATTTTAATTGTTTTAAAATACAATTCCCTGTGTTCGACCTGCATACTACACGCCTGTGCGCTTGCAGAATTTATTAAAATTTGTGTTTTTCTAATCAATAGAAAAGTCGCAACAAGTTTTTGGCGCCGTTGCCGGGGAGTTGCTATTTTGAAATTTTTGATTTTTCGTTTTTAAGTCTATTCGTGTTAATTTATTTGTTCGTTCGCTGCATTTGCTTTTTCCGTGACATTTTGCATGTGAGTTGCATCTCATTTAGTTGGTTTCTGTTCACATACCCAGCTTACATTAGTTTAAATTGTGTTTCTCACGTTCATGTGTATGCTATCACATATAATCTCATTTTAAGCATTACTAGCTGTCACATATACGTGAACTTCTCCTTTCATTTTTGTGTGTCAACTTACTGCTGCTACACGTTATTTAGTTGCATTGCTATTTTGATCTATTTTGGTTTCCACGTAACAAAAAAAAATTACTTTTTTTTCTCGTTTTTCAAAAATCACGTTTCATTTATATATACACAGTTGCAATTTAATTTTTTCTAAGCTTATCATCTCTTAGATATCTGACAGGTAGCAACAACATAGCAACCACAAACTTTGGAGTTTGATCCGCTAGCGCTACTCAGCTGCATTGGACGGGCTATCATACACCTCTGTAAGTAATTTTCAACTCTACAGGTGCCCAACTGAAAACTGATTTAATTTACTTTTGCCTGTTACACCTTGATTTGTTTATGCGCGTTTGGGCAAGAAATAATTTTAACCGTTTAGAAAGCCAAAATATTTCATTAAACAAATCAACGGAAATTTCAAATCAAACAAATATGAGCAATCATGGTTCACAACACAGTTCACACCACAATTCACCGAAATTATCACCTAAATCACATGTTGGAAATAATGAATTTCATGAGAACCAACCATTATCCCTTAGAGACCGATGTTATCCAACACGGACTGTTCAACCTTCGGTTATTTCATTTCCACCTGCCGAAGGAAATAATTTTGAGCTAAAACATTCTTTTATCCAAGGGGTACCAAAATTCACTGGGTCTGAAAATGCATATGAATTTCTTAGTGAATTTGAGTTATATGCTTCTACAACTAAAATGCAACAACTTTCTAATGAATCCATCAAGCTAAGGCTTATTCCATTCGCGCTTCTAGAAAGTGCGAAAAGATGGCTTAATTCTCTTCCTAAAAATTCAATTAAAAGTTGGGACAATTTCGTTACTATATTTTTGAAAAAGTTTTTTCCTTTCCATAAAACTCTTAAAATTCGAACTGAAATCAATCAATTCTCTCAGAATGAAGGAGAAACTTTTTCGAAATACTTTGAAAGGTTCTATCAACTGTTATATAGTTGCCCACATCATGCAATCCCTAAGCACGTTTTGTGCCAAATCGTTTATGAAGGGCTTAACTATCAAACAAGATCCCAACTTGAATCAATGTGCGGAGGAGAATTCATGGCAAAAACCGACGAGGAAGCTTGGGAATTTCTAGAAGAATATTCGGAAAAGGATATGCAATGGGAAACAATTCGTGTTCCAATTCATGCTCCAAATAGAGGAGTACATGCCATTGACCCCTCACATCTTCCTATAGATACCCAAACTCATCAAGAAGGAGAAGGACTACCCCATTACTACACACAAGACCAAATCAATGCTATAGCTAAAAATAGTCTTTATTCATCCACATACAATCCTATCTGGAAGCATCATCCCAATTTTTCATGGTCAAATCCTAACAACGTGGCTAATCCATCACATATGTATCCAATGATACCAAATCCGAATTATCGAGCCCCAACCTCTAATTCTCAAAATTCTCAACCCGCTCCTCAAACAAAACCTTCGAATCAACCATACAGGCATCTTAATTTCAATCCATCAACCCAACCTTCTCAGCCTTCACAAGAAATTGCTCGATTGGAAAAACAACTCTCTAAACAAAATGAACAAATCACCAACCAAGATGCAAGAATTGAGCAAATCACCAAACAAAATGAACAAATGTTGATAATGATGAAGGATCTCATGAAAATCAATGAGAAAGGTAAATTTCCTAGTCAAACCAAAGTGAACCCAAAGTATAACTCTCGAGGAGTAAATCTTTGTGAGAACGAAGATGTAAATCCGGTTAATGCTGTCACCACATTAAGGTCTGGAAAGAAGGTGGACAACCATGTCGGCAACCCCGACATCCGTCTTAAATCTTCCCATGTTCCAAATTCTGAAACTCAGTCGACAACCACGGTTGTCAATCAAAACGATTCTAATTCTTCATCTAAGGTTGGCAATCCCGACCACTCTTCACCTTCTGATGTTGGCAACCCCAACATTCCAGCTCCCTTATCTTCACCCTCTAATATAACACCTTCTTCTTCGAATGAAAAAACTTCCGAACGAGTCTATAAACCCATTGCTCCATTTCCCCATAGACTCAACAAAAAGAAGAAGCCCGCTAATTCTGACCAAATTCTTGAAATCTTCAAACAAGTTCGAGTCAATATTCCACTTCTTGATACCATCGAGCAAATTCCTCAATATGCCAAATGTCTGAAAGAGCTATGTACTCAAAAACGTGCCACTAACGTTCCTAAGACTGCATTTCTAACTGCAAACACTAGCTCTGTTCTTTCAAATCCCTCCCCAATCAAGTATAAGGACCCCGGTTGTCCTACGATCGGTTGTAAAATCGGTAACACTCACATTAGTCATGCCTTACTCGATCTTGGAGCGAGTGTGAATCTTTTTCCTTATACTGTGTACTGTCAACTTGGACTAGGGGAATTAAAACCTACAAACATCACAATTCAACTAGCTAATCGATCTGTCAAAAAACCATTGGGCACGGTTGAAGATGTTTTGATACAAATCGAGCAATTCTATTTCCCAGTCGATTTCATAGTCCTAGAGACTGCACCTGTCTCAAATCCTAATAGTCAGATTCCTTTGATATTAGGTCGTCCGTTTTTAGCAACATCAAATGCTATCATAAACTGTAGGAATGGTCAACTCCGACTTTCCTTTGGGCACCTAACCATTGAACTAAATATCTTCAATCTTAACAGACAACCAAGGGATTTTAAAACAGAAGAAGTTGACATGATCCAAACAATTGTAGAAAATGATTTTAGTGATATTACGGAGTCTCTTAACATGTGCCTAGATCATTTTAATTCCAATTTAAATGAAGATGAATACATTTATGAATTAAATGATATGCTATGCTCTTTTCATAATTCACTAGAATTCAATCAGTTGATGTCTACTGAAGCCTCAAAAGAAGTACGCCCTAAATTAGACCTCAAACCTCTTCCAAACGATCTTAAGTACGCATACTTAGATTCTTCGGAAAAATTCCCTATAATCTTGGCATCCGATCTCATTAAGGACCAAGAAGAACAACTTTTGAAAATTTTAAGGGAAAATAAAGAGGCAATAGGATGGGTAATCGCTGACATTAAGGGAATTAGTCCATCAATTATTGAACATCGAATACATTTAGTCGACGAGGCTAAACCCACTCGCGAAGCTCAAAGGCGATTAAACCCTAATATGAGGGAAGTGGTAAAGGAAGAAATTATCAAATGTTTAGACAATAACATTATCTACCCTATCTCTGACAGTACTTGGGTAAGTCCGGTACAAGTTGTACCAAAGAAGTCTGGAATCACTGTGACAACAAATGAGAATAACGAATTTGTTCCGACAAAGGTCAAAACAAAATGGCGCGTTTGCATCGACTATCGAAAACTCAATGCAGCAACAAGAAAAGATCATTTTCCCCTTCCCTTCATTGATCAAATGCTCGAACGCATAGCCGGTCATGAATACTATTGTTTTCTTGATGGTTACTCCGGCTATAATCAAATTCCCATTGCGTTAGAGGACCAACACAAAACAACGTTCACACGTCCCTTCGGAACTTTCGCTTATCATCGCATGCCCTTCGGTCTTTGTAATGCTCCCGCTACCTTTCAACAATGTACGATGAGTATATTTTCTGATATGGTGGAAGATTTCTTAGAAATATTCATGGACGATTTTTCAATCTATGGGTCATCTTTTGATCAATGCCTCCTTCGTTTAGAACGTGTCTTAAAGCGATGTAAGGAGAAATCTCTTGTTCTTAATTGGGAAAAATGTCATTTTATGGTTAAGCGAGGAATAGTCTTAGGTCATGTTGTCTCTAAAAATGGCCTAAAAGTTGACAAATCTAAAGTTGATCTTATTGTGGGCCTTCCTCCTCCACGGTCCGTAAAGGACATTCGCTCATTTCTCGGCCATGCAGGATTCTATAGGAGGTTCATTAAAGATTTTTCAAAAATTTCAAAACCTCTTTCGAATCTTCTGGCTAAAGACGTTAAATTTGAATTTTCCAATGAATGTGAAACGTCTTTTGAAACCCTCAAATCGATCTTGACCACTGCACCTATCATCCAACCTCCAAATTGGACTTTGCCTTTCGAATTAATGTGCGACGCTTCTGATTATGCCATTGGAGCCATCTTAGGTCAACGAATCGATAAACTTCCTCGAGTCATCTATTATGCTAGCAAAACTCTTAATGAAGCTCAATTGAATTACTCAACCGCAGAAAAAGAGTTTTTAGCAGTTATCTTTGCCCTCGATAAGTTTAGATCATATCTCATAGGTTCTAAGGTCATAGTTTACACCGATCATGCCGCCTTGCGGTATTTACTCACGAAAAAGGATACCAAACCCCGCTTAATCCGTTGGATTCTCCTTCTTCAAGAGTTTGACCTAGAAATACGAGATAAAAAGGGTTCTGAAATGTCGTAGCTAACGATCTTTCTCGTATAGTGCATGAAAACTATGATAACTCTCAAATCAACGATCATTTTCCCGATAAACAAATTCTTTCACTCTCTAGTGCACCATGGTACGCGGACATCGTAAATTATCTTGTCACAAATGAAACACATTCCCATTGGTCAAAACAAGATAAACAAAAATTTCTCTCCAACGTTCGAAACTTTTACTGGGACGATCCTTATCTTTTCAAATATTGCACCGATCAAATCATTCGCAGATGTGTCCCAGAACATGAATTCCATAGCATCCTCTCTTTTTCACATAATCAAGCATGTGGAGGACATTTTGGAGCGAAGAAAACTGCTGCCAAGGTGTTACAGTGCGGTTTTTATTGGCCTTCTCTTTTTCGTGATGCCCACGAATTTTGCTCCAAATGCGCTAGATGTCAACAAATAGGTCGTATTTCCAAACGTGACATGATGCCCCTAAATCCGATCCTTGTCATCGACATTTTTGATGTTTGGGGCATCGATTTCATGGGTCCTTTTTCTAATTCTTTTGGAAATCTCTACATCCTACTTGCAATAGATTACGTGTCTAAATGGGTTGAGGCCATTCCTACCAAAACGAATGACAATAAAGTTGTTGTCAAATTTTTGAAAGAAAACATATTTTCCCGTTTTGGCACACCTCGAGCCATTATAAGTGATAATGGTTCTCATTTTTGTAATCGTGCTTTTGAATCTCTTCTTAAGAAATATTCTATCACTCATAAACTATCTACTCCATATCATCCACAGACCAACGGTCAAGTTGAGATTTCCAATAGACAAATTAAACAAATTCTTGAAAAGACGGTTAACTCCAACAGAAAAGATTGGTCATCTAAATTGATAGAAGCCCTTTGGGCATTTCGCACAGCTTATAAAACCAATCAAGGAATGTCACCATACCGATTAGTCTTTGGAAAAGCATGCCATTTACCCGTTGAGCTCGAGCACCGCGCACTTTGGGCAATCAAATACCTTAATTTTGACATGGAAAATGCCGGATCGCATCGTAAATTACAATTGTCAGAATTAGAAGAACTAAGAAATGAAGCGTACGAAAATGCAAAGATTTATAAAGAGAAAACCAAATTCTATCATGATAAATCCATACTTCGTAAGACATTCGAAGTAGGTCAGAAAGTTCTCTTACATAATTCCAGACTTCATTTATTTCCGGGAAAATTGAGATCCCGTTGGACAGGTCCATATATTGTGAAAACAGTATACCCTTATGGCGTAGTTAAAATTGAAAATCCTAGGGACGGTTCCATTTCAAAGGTCAATGGACAACGCTTGAAGTCATTTCTAGAGTTTGAACAGCACGAGGACGATGAGTTCGTGGATCTTCACGAACCTAGCTATTCGGCATGAGCCGCTCACTATCTTGCACATATCAGGTTGTATTTTTTTTAGTTTTTTTCTTCTATTTTGCATTTGCATTCTATTTGACAGTTGGGACACTGTCTCATTCCAGTGTGGGGGGGACGCATATCTCATTCTGTTTGTTCATATTTCATAGTGTAGCATCATTTTTTTTAAAAAATCATCTCATTATTTGTTTTCAAATTTCTTTTCAATTTTTTTTTTCATTTCCCAATATTTTTAGGACTTCGATTTATTTTTAATTAGTCAAGACAAAGTAAGTAACCAGTTGAAGTCAATTGATGAAGATTTTTGTGAATCACTAATTTCAAATGTAAAATATAATGAAAAGTTGAATTACAAGCGATAATAGTGAGGTTAGTATATAGGGGGATTCATAGGTGATGGTTATGAAATCTTTTCTAAACTGTAGTCTTTGTTTAAAAAAAATGGGCAGATTTAAAGTACATGCGTTGACATCTCAAATCATTAAAGTTAAGTGGTGCTAAGTTGATTTGCATAACACTCTTTAGCTCTTCTCAAAAAAAAAAACTAATAAGAAACACCTACAGTCGATAGGTGTGCACACTTGTGAAAGTGTGTGCACTCGCCACACTCTATACTCTTCTCACGTAAGCCCGCAAGGCAGTGCATGGATGGTATATCTGTACTCAGCATTCTGAGTTAGGTGTATAAATAATTAAATAAATAATCACCTAAGGATTACCGACCTTTTCTGACATAGTCAGCGTCGGTTTGCACAATCCGCCAAGCTCTGTCCCAACTCTCACGTAAGCCCGCGAGGCAGTGCATGGGTGGTATACCTTGGTCCAAAGGATAGGTGTAAAAAAAAAACTAGTAAAGAGAGACTAAGCTTTGAAACCCAAACACTTCTTGGCTTTGTTGATTTGGCTTGTTATACAAATGGAAATGAAAAATACCATTTTGACAAAAAACTGTGATCAACAGTGAAGAATTTATTTCATGGCTGCACTATGTTATCGACCGAAACAACTGGCCAAACTAGAATCTAATGTATGAAAACTTGAGTTACGTTGAAATTTGTGATTAGTGAGGAACCAAAAATTTGAAGAAGTTGACTAAAACTGATATACATTATTTTGTTGCAACTATTTTGAAGTAAATCGAGTCTCCATTTGTGTAGAATTTTGCATTCATGTAGTACATTAGAATCATCACATACTGCATTTGGATTTTGTGGGTAGTATCCGCTGAAAACCCTCACGAGACACCACTCGTCCTACTAGGGACACCTAGAGGTTTAACGGCTTGTTGCATACGCTCAATGCAATCGTGTTTCCTACGAAAAAGGATTTAGGTAGTTTTATTTTCTTGCTTATTCGAGGACGAATAAAGTTCTAGTATGGGGGTATTTGATGAACGTATTTCTCTGCAATTTAAACCGTTTATTTCATATATTTTTATTTTAATAAAGTGGTATTATACGGGTATTTTGTTGTGGTTTTGCAGATTATTGATTCCAAAGTGCAACGTTGAAATTAATCGGTTATGCCGCCCATTGGTTCAAAAATCACGCAACAAAGAGTGCAACATTTTGAGCATTGAAATAAATCAAAGCAATATGGACCAACTTAAGCAATGATTTGGACGTATATATGTTCTCTTTCACCAATTCAAGCAAAGGACCAGTTCCTCCTAAAAAGTAGCATAATACATAGCCATGATATGAAGCAAAATGGGACACATTCAAAAGTAGCTTACGTATGAATTTGGACCAATTCACATATAAAAGTATTTCAAGCAATGACGTGGCAACTTGACTCTTCACCAATTCAAGGAATGGACCCAGTCAGTACAATTATCTTGGCAAATACTAAGAATAGAACCGGTCCTATTGCTAAAAAGATGGATTGATTTTAGGGGTTGAAAGCCTATATATACAGCATTATACAACACCTTGAAATGATCTCTTACTCATCACTTTTCTTCAAGTTTAGATTTAAATTCAGCACTGTTTTTATTTTCGAACAGAATACGTAGGATTGTTGATTAGATTTAGCAATTTATTTATTTTTGTTCTTAGTTATTTTCTGCACTCTTTTCAGTTAGTTAATAATTATTTCAGTTGTTTGCTCCGTTATCTTCTTTTCCGCAATTTCAATTTCTGTTCTGATTTTTTTACAATTCTATATTTTGGTTGCAATTTCGATTAGTTTCGAAAACGATTCAGAGTATATTATTGTTTTTATTTTCTGTTCAAAATTCACCGTCGAATTCGTTTAACACGCCTAAGATTTAACTATGGATTTTAATTGTTTTAAAATACAATTCCCTGTGTTCGACCTGCATACTACACGCCTGTGCGCTTGCAGAATTTATTAAAATTTGTGTTTTTCTAATCAATAGAAAAGTCGCAACATCGACCAAACTAGGGTTTAAAACCCATTCTCGATCATTGCCGTCACCACAGTCCCCTATAGCTACGACCACTATTTTTCCCTGAAACTCCGTGACCTCCTCCACCTCCAGTAGCAACCCCGATCAACCAAATTGATCCATCTTCCAAAAATCACCCAAAATCAACCTTCCAGTAAAACCCAAATTCCAAACTAAATCCTATTTTAAAAATCTAGATTTTTGTGCTAAAAATCATAATTTTGAATGGTGATTCAATATATAAACATGAATCAATAAAATTCAAAATTTTATTTTTACATTTTATAAGTTTTCACTGCATACTTCTTGTTTACAGTAAAATTATAAACTTACCTTGTTTAATCATATTTTCATAAGCTAGATTAATTCAAAACTTAACTAGTTTGTTTTAAATCCAAAGTTTCAAAGTTTTTATATAAAAAGCTTGAATTTTGTTTATCTATAAGAACTCTGTGATCAAGTATGAACAGAGAAACTTAATTTCAACAATGCAGATTCTATTGCATTCCTACTTCCAGATGCAAGCATCATCAAAAAGAAACTTCCTTTTAATTTTTTCATATTTTACAATTTAAATCTTGCTGTTTGAACAACCTATGCTTGAAGTTTTCAACAAGAAATCTAACCAGAGAAGTAACAAACTGGATTTGTATTTATTTTACAACTACAGTTTCAAAAACAAAAAGAAATTAACATGCACATTCAATAACACATTCCTAAATATATGCAGCATCATCACAAACAAACATCATTGTCACAGAAATCATTTAAACAACAATTTATTAACCTACTTAAAATTTTAAATTAGTTTTTTACTCACCTCGAATTTGCACAGTTTTGGAAACTGGAATGGAATCCCTTTTTTTTTAAATTTGAAATATGTTGTTGCAGATACTTGGTTTCTTTAAAACTGGAACCATGGTGGTGCTAAAAGCTTTTGAAAATAGATTGCTTTCTAGATTGCATTGAAGCTTTAAAACTGGTTGGCAGGTTGCATTTTTGAAGTTTGATCTCAGGCATGCAGTTGAAACTTGCTACATGCATGATAAAAAATACTGCAGATTTTTGTTGAAGATGAGCTTGAGGATTTGGGTAAAGTTTGCTATAGATTTTGATTTCCTGGTTTCAGATTTTTTTTTCTTTCTTGACCATGAGGATTTGAATAGTTTCAGGTTTTGATAAAAGCAACGTAGGGTTTGGAAATGAATTGTTTGAGGAGATGTACATTTTTGTTTCCAGGCTTGAGAAGGAATTTCCGGGTTTGTTTCTTTTTGAGGATTTGGGAAGAAAATTTACTACAGGTTTTTATTTCTGAACTGAGGAATTGAATATGGTTTCAGTTTCAGATTGATCTTGAGAAATTTTAATACAAAGGTGGCCATGGATTCTTGTTTGAATTCAATGAAAAAGAAGAAAGAAGATAATAGGATTTTATAAAAATGAATTTTAAGATTTAATAAAATTTAAAGAAAGGAAATGAAGAAAAAGACACTTGTATCTTTGATTACATTTGTCATAACCCAAGCTTAATTTCTTAACATATGTATTCTATGATGTTTTAAAAATGAACACATGTCACTCATTATTTTTAAATTATTTAAAATTGATTTTTTTAACCCTTTATTATCAATTTGCTTAATTTGTAAATACTTTACTAATTTATGAATGCTTTATAAATTTATAAATCCATTTCTTTTCTTATAAAAATAAAACTTTCAAAAGAAAAATAATATATAAACTAATTAGATTCCAAATAGAATAATAAAACTATTAAATCCACTTTTACAAGTTAATTTAAATGCTTTTGTATTTGTCTACTATTAAATAAATTTTTTCCAAATTTATATAAATAAAAATTATTTTGTTTTAAATTAATATAAAAACAAATCTTATTTTTAAAATAAAACTATATTCATTAATCTTTTATGTACAAATGTATTTCAAAATATACATTCTTTTTAAATTACAAATTCCAATTCAAATTTCAATTTAAAAAAAAATCAAATTCAATTTAAACTTAAATTTCAAATCAAATATGTTTTTATTAAATTAAACAAACACACTTTTAAATTAAGAAATATTAAATTCTAATTTTAAAGTAAAATTTTAAAATAAACGTATGTTTAAACAATACTTACTAAATTAAAATGTTAAACTTATCAAAAATCAAATTTACAAAATAACACAAATTAAATAATTATTCCATTTAAACTCAATTGATTTCTAAATTTAAAAACATCACATAAATTTTATTTTGGTTATTTATATTTGAAGATAACAATTTTATCAATTTTAAATGATTTAATTAAGAGATTATCTCCTTTTAAATTCTCCGAAATTCTGGGATATTACAATCATTATTCCAAAATAATTCATTCGTACTTTCGAATTTCAAAATAATCAAATGAACCATTATTGTATTAAAATATTCCTTATCATTTTTTAGATCATCACCAATTAACGTGCTATAGAATTTTGATATTCTGAAAATTAATTCAGATTATTTAATTTTTATGTTCCAAAAATCCAATCTAATATTTATTATTAATTATTAGAAAAACCGGTCGTTACTGACCCCACTTGACAAAATTGTGTCCTTGCAAATAACTTAGGAGGAATTTATGACATAGTAATTATAAAATATTTTTTATAATAAACTTTTTTTCTCTACAAATTCATCTTATACCCAATTCAACCATTACAAAAGTTCAAGTAAACTTCAAAATATTTAGGAATAACCCAAAATCTTATCAACAAATTCTTTCACTAAGGTTCCAATTCATGATTTTATATATAAAATTTTCAATATATTTCCCTATTATATGCTAACCACCTGTTAGACCCAAAGAAACAGGGATCCTAAGTCTCGTTTATATTAATGACTCATGTCTCACACATATACAATCTATTGCTCCAAACCTGCTCTAATACCATTTGTAACACCCCTACCTCTATACCTATACTATCCAAGAGTATTACAGAGTAATATTATCGTATATTATATGGAATAAGGAGATATGAGTTACACAAGTGAATATTTCCCTGGGCTAACACTATTACGTATTAAATCATCGAATAAATAATTCACCCATATGTACATAGTATCGAAATAAAGCAATAAACATGTGTGCCTCCAAGATAGAATAATACATAACATTCAGGATATACAA
The DNA here is from genome assembly GCA_030765085.1 of Allium cepa. Lineage (NCBI taxonomy): Eukaryota > Viridiplantae > Streptophyta > Magnoliopsida > Asparagales > Amaryllidaceae > Allium > Allium cepa. Next base: position 330,614,219 of record CM060932.1, read on the forward strand.
AGAACACAGAGTCAGAGTCACAGCGAAAATATTATATACATATATATATAATACGATAATGTTCTAAGAATACAACATAAGTCAAATGTCGGTTATATATATAGTGGATTAATGTCATACAATAATCCGGTGACAACCCTAATATAATACTCCCTTAAGCTCAAATAAACAAATGCTGGTTATACCATCCCTGTATCTATAATGTCTCGGCCTAACCTAAGTATTATAAAATAACTCACGGTCAAACTATGTCTAATCAAGGATCCTAGATAAGGTGAAACAATATAAACATGGAAGAAGAATAATAAAATATACCTACCAAAGATTCTCAAACATCAGGCGACATGTTAAAGCGTATATATAAGTAATTCCTATGGCATCACATTACTCAAATATCTCAAATGCATGTAAAACAATTAGAATTGATATCAAAAGATATCATCACCCATATGAAAAAATCAATAGAAATCAGGAAGGCTATATCCGATGAGTGAATCATCCATACATTACAACCTCATCATATAAAAATTAAATTATCAAGTGAACGGGACTAATGCAAATCAATGTCTTGATATCAATAAAATCATAAACCAATAGATAATGAGAGCTGTCAAATCATCAAAATAATATCCAATACTATACAAACAAAGATAATCCAATATAATCCAAATCACAATCAATTAAAAAGACTATCTCAAAATATCAAATCATCAAGCAGTATGAATATAATGGGGATTGACTACACTTTAGACTCATCCACTCTCTAGTATAGCCACCTCATGGGATAGTAAATAATATATGCCAATCCATAATACACATATAACCCTGCATCGGAAAGGGAGATTGATAGCATAGAACATGCTCTGGGAACTTAAGTTCAACTAACCTCCCGCTAATAGTTGGATCTATTCCTACAGTCTTTAGTTACCTCAATGGACATTAATAACTTATAATTTAAACTATAAATAATTGGATTTTGGAATTTAATAACTTATAATTCAAATATAGGGAATGTTTAAATATTTGAATTGTGAAATTGAATGATAATTAAATGGATTTAAAATTTTTATTCAAATCCTTTTAATTAAATAATAATACTGGTAAATCCAATTTGTAAACTTATTTATAAACATAAATAGGTTTGATAAATAATGAAAATTGGAATGAAGTATAAAACTGTGTTTAAATCTGTGAAATTGTCGTTCCGGGCACTGTCAAAGATTTCGACGAAACCAGTTTCAATAGATCCGTAATAATGAATTATAGCAAGCCATCGAATTTCACGATGATCAGAAGCATCGTTTGGTCAAGTGAGTTCGAAACGCATAGAAATCAATTTTGGAAATTTAATATAATAATTGGGTTTGAAAAGCTATCTTCTGCATATGATCTAATTAAATCTTGAGACTAGTTCCATTGTGCTCAGAATAGGTGTATAACATATAGAACGCCGGGTGGCACATCCCGTTTGGAGTTTGAGATTTTTGGGTATGTATTATTGGAATATTTTGTTAAATAAAATAATATATGGCATATTTTTCAAACCTACCCAGTCAAATTCAAATCCCTTACCCACGTTTATAGCCATACCCTATGCGTGCAACCCATACCCCCTCTTCCTTTTATATTCTTCATCGTATAACAAAAAATTGAGTTTCCTCTTTAAAACAAGAATTCAAAAAATTAAATCATGGTGATATACTCATCTAAAAATTGGAAAAAAACTCTATAAATCTCAATTCGATGAGATCTTCATATAAACATGTAGAATACAATAGCCTATTGTTCGTCGACGGAAATTCTATCGGATTAGAAAACCGTCGAATGAATTTAGAAATAAAATTTATACCGCAAGCGCACGATGTACGAATGTAGCACGCGGCGAATACGGGTTGATCCACAGGGAATTGATGATTTTAAAATTCTATTCAATCAAATTAACCAAAGTTGAGAGCGTATTTACGCTAGAAAATGAACTAACTAACAAAAAGAAAAGAAATGCAAATATGAGAGTTAAATGACAATTTAGAGAATAAGTCCACTCTCTAGATCATGTAGTTCAACACATGAAATCATGGTCTCTCTTTTATGGTCACTAGTGTTTTTCTTGATGTGTTTATCATAAGTATGACATATTTGAGCTATTAATTAGCCAACATAAGTCATCAAACTATAACACACCCCTTAAAACACTTACTAACTTTCATGAAACTTGACAAAGAAAATGAAAATGAAATCTATTTTAAGTATGGCCTATTAACTATTGATTAGAAACATAGACCATCAAATTTTAATTTCAAATCACTTTCTTATGCCATAATCATATATTGATGAAGAGGCATTTGTGTTAGTGATTGTTTAAGCATAGCCTATTTGGTGTTAACAATATAGACTATCAAATTCAAGGCAAAAACGACAAATAAAACCACTTCTATCATCATCATTAAGCACAAAAAGAGAGCATGAATTAACAAAATGTTGAAGCTACATTAATTAGAGAGCTTCATTGCCCCTAAATTGAAGGGGCTTAGCTTCTCATATTTGTCATTTTATTAACAAATATAGCTAACAACATGAAAGCAAAATGAAGAGGAAAAAGTGAGCAAAATGAAAAGATAAGCTAATTAACTTGCATAAAATAAAAGAGATCTACACTACAACATGAAAGTAAATGAACATGAAAAGGAAAGAGCATGTATTTAATTGCATAAGATAAAAAAGATTATATAAAATAAAAATGGCTAAGTAGCCATGAAAAGAGAAAGAGGAGCTTTCATTTTATTTTTGATCTAAACTAAACTAAAGAGAAGGAGGCCTAAGAGAGACTAAGAGAGGAGAGAAGAGATGGATTACATGAAACATATGGGTATTTATACATGTATGAAACCCTAATTCATATTTTTGGGGAATGCCCAAAATGCCCCTTAGGAAGTGTGGAGGCCAAGTAATCATTAACATGCCTTAATCCCCAATTAAGTGTACATGAAACCATTAACTCCAAAAGCATGTGCATTAGCCTTTAATTTGTACATTAAGGTAGGTGGATAGGTGGGGTCCTCCATGATCTTCACTTTGAATTATTTCCATCTTCTTTCCTTTATATTCTTTGTGCACGCATATTTCTTCATGAAACCACTCCTATTTGAGACCAAATTCCTATAAAAATATATAAAAAATTTCAATTAATTTTCTCAAAGAAATATATGCACACAAATGACCTTTTTGCCCCTATATGAAGATGGATATGTGATAATTTGGAATTAATATGAATTACGGTTAAAAAAAGTTAAAATACCCAATATGATCATTTATTTAATTTAAATAGAATAAATATGGTGGTAAAAATACGCACATTTACGTGCACATCACCTATGATTTTTATTTGATGATAAAAACTATATATATGTATATTCGTTTAAATATATTTGTTATTGTACTATTTTATTTTTCCACATAATTAAATAAATATTTATTAAACAAAATAAATAACTTAGAGTTCATATTTAGACAAATATTTTATTCAAACAAATATTTTGTTACAGATTCAAATAGTACAAATTTAAGCTCTCACCATACAAGTTTCGATTACAACATAGTTTTCACTATACAAATTTTCATACATGTTTCATCTCACTACATAATTCACTCGACACTCATATTTGATCTTCAACTTTGTTCCAGCCTGTATCCAGCATCTAAAATATCTGCAAAATAAACACCGATGTAGTAAAATAAAAAAATAAATAATTTTGCAGTGCAAAATAAAGTGTGTATTTGAAAATATTATTTGCCTCAGTTATTTGAGTTGTTCGTTGTCATTTTTGTTAATTCATCTTACAGAACAACTTGTGACATGCACAGTGTATCACTGTACATGCCACAAGGTCAAGCACCCGATATACACTTGCTTGTTAAAATTGTAGGGATATGTGAGCATAAGGTCAAACCCAAGCCGTGACTGGATTCAACACAGGTGCATGCAATATTTCGGTTTTGACATAGCAAGTCCATCATGCAACATGAAAACAAGTCAATGGAGTCAAGGCATTATAACTCAAACAAAAAACAAACTTCAAACCAGACTGAAATAACAAGGCGGGCCAGACTTTAAATCAATTAAGAACTGCACTTATGTCCAACTAACATACAAACAGTCCATCAACCAGAACCAGACTTCCAAGTGAACCACACATGCACTGATACATATGCAAGCAGTTCTAACATGACAACAAGGGATGCAACGTAGACCAAGTCAATTTAACTCGAAGCTATGCAAGGGATCCACACATGAAAACATGAAGACTCGAATGAAACCTGATATAAACTACAAGACCAGACTCATTATGCAAATAACTCAACACAGAAATGAAAAAATCACCAAATGCAACCAGACATGTATACAATTGACTAGAATAATATCAAGTGGCGGCAGTCTTTCAACCAGACTGCAAATGTACAAAGACATCAAGTTCGTCAGACATAGACAGTACATACACATGTATACATATATGCACACACACAAACATATATACACATATATCAGTTTAAAGAACAAAGTCAACATGAATGCAAATCAGCATACAACCAGACTTTGGTGGTTTTAGAAATGTACACATGAAGCCTCAAACAAAACCAGACATGTACAAGTTCAATGCGATGGTCAGGAGCTTCAAAGTGCAGACTCATGAAGCCTCAACAAAATGTACACATGATGAACGCACATGAAAGCAATATGTTCATGCAACCAAACTTCAGAGAATATAAGCAATGGTCAGTGCATAAGCAGTTGTGAATACAAGGAATGCAAAACAGACCATTCACAACAACAAGCCTCAACATGTACAAGTTTATATGTAGTGACATATATATATATATATATAATATGTATATAAGCATATAAAAATAAAGTAAATCAAAGTCGTAGATCATGAACCAGTCAAGGAGTAGAAAAAAGTTGCAATGAAGTCAATCAGAGGTCACAGTGACTGAAGAACAAGTCGTTGGCAGTAAAAAGAGGAAACAATTCAAATATATTTAAACATAGCAGAAACACAATCGATGGATAATCAAGTCAACTCTTTTCAAATGTCGAAGTCATAGGAGCACAAAACGGAACCGACCCAAAGAAATTCAAGCTAATTCAACAATGAACAATTCAGAGTGATCAAGTTAGAAACCACAAGTTCGTTCGATCAAAAATCAATGCAAGTGATAAAATCATGGAAAATTCAGACCCAAATATATGAACGAAATTATAGGGTTTTCGCCCCTATAAATTAAACCCAAAATTCATCATCGACAATCATTCGTGTTCGAGTTCAAGCAAAACAAAGAGCCTGCTTAGAACAAATCAAAACAAATCCAAAACTTGAATCATCGAAGTTGAGCATAATCAAAAATCGAAAAAGGGAAAATCACGTACCAATTCACAACATCGATTCGAGCTCGACACAATTGAAGCGGTCGTGAGCAATCAGAGTCAGGGAGTCGACTGACGAAGCAAAACAAAGAAAAATCTTCACTTCAATCGATCTATTTCAAGCGGCATCTTCAGTTGGAACAAAACCCTAATTCAGATCACAAAAGAAAACATGACGGCACAAATGAAGCAGGCGGCAGCAAAATAAAAGGAAGGAACACATTCATCTTTTTTTGGGTCTAAGAGAGTATACAAACGAAAAGGGAGATAAACTTTACTAAATTATACTTAGGCCATGTTTTATTTTTATATTGGCTTCAATTCTAAAATTAGGGTTTTGAATTTATTTCAGCATTTTAGTTTCTTTTTTAATTTTTAATTGAATCAAACACTAGTTTAAGTGGTTTACGAACTACGGTTTTATAGCTCGAGAATTCGCAACTCAGCGGCTGAGTTGTGGCGGCGCTTTGTGCTTAGAGTTAGGTTAATCGAATTAGAGGATATCGTGAGTTTATGTGTTTTTGTAAGCATCAGATTACGTAATCTCCAGTAGAAACCTTAGGGGCAGCATGTATGCGGTTTTTGCCGAAGATGAGCAAAACTATGTGTGATCTTTTCCACATTGCTTTCTGTGTTTATTTATATTTCTGCATTAGTTTTTAGTATCACCCTATTCACACCCCTCTAGGGTGAAAATAATCCTACAAAATATGCTTAGAAAGAGGTGTGGCGGTGGTTCATGGAGCTGGACAGTAATGTCGAATGGGTTTATTTGGCCAGGGTTTGGATTTTCGAAAATTGGATTCATCGTTTTTCTTTTTGGTGGTCCTTTTTGGATTCATGATTGTAGATAGCCCCTAGCACCAAAGTTTTATGAGGTTTGGAAATGGAAAATGTCGTGCGACCTAATGGATTTGACGAGATGATGGTATAGGTAGCAGTTTCTTGAGTGAGGCAAGGGTATTGTAGTGGTGACGGGAAAGTGGAGACTGAGGAGAGAGAGGCGATATTGCTGTCCGTTCGTCAATCGGATAACCAAAGCTCTATATCGGTAATTTCATACACGGCGATGTTTCTTTTCATGCACAGTTGAAGGAAATTAAAGGGAAGGATAAGAAGTATTAGTGGAGTAATTATGGTGGTTAATGTTCTGATTTGTAAATAATTATATTATTTAATTTTGAAATCTTATAAATCGAATAACTTTTGCGTACGAGGTCGGATTCGGACGTCGTTCATTGTGTTGCAGTCGTATGGACATTGTTTACGCAATGGAAGTGGTTCGGTTGGATATGGATCTTGTTGGAATTTATGCTAAAATCGAACGACCATTCAGTTTTAGTCCAAATTGGATTATTTTGGCGAAAAGTCAAATCAATATGAGTTTAACTCACATTTAACTTTACTATATCATATTAATGATGTTATAAATGATTACTGATTGTTTGGATGTTTGTTAAATTGTTTGATTGATTGTATGGTTGAACTTCCATTTGGAAAATGGATGACACTTTAATTTGATTGTTATGAACCCATATGATTTTATATATATATATATATATATTATGCATAACAATTGTTTTGCAGGGTAAATTTTCAAAGAAACCCTGAGGGTTTTTCGCCAATAATTATTTATTTACATGCTTATCTATTATATTAATGGTTAATTGAAATAAATCCTGATATTCCATTTAATTTGTTAAGTGTCGTGATAGCGATTTTGCTATACCGTTGTTTATTAATTTACGTCCCTAAAACCCCATCGTATGATTTTGAACTTGAAGCTTGTGTTTTCACTAAATATAATGTTAAAATTCATTAATCTTTTTTATTATTGATAATTCAAAATAATTAATCATTTTAGCTAATCATTTTGAAATGAATCAACCAACTTAATAAATGATGTTTAAATTTGGTTTATCTTTGTTTTAAACGAGATAGTATTTTAATTAGTCATTTTAACTAATGATTCGTTGATTTTAATTAATTAGTTCAATTAACAACAATTGAAAATTAATAATCATTTTAGTTAATGATATTTAAAATTAACTAATCATTTTAAATAATGGTATTTGAATTTAATTTACCATTTTTAGTTAATGATGTTTTGGAATCTATTAATCTATTTGATTAATAAGATTTGAATTTAATTAATGATTCTAAACTTTTATGAATCATTTTAAATAATGATTATTTTAAAATTTAACTAGTTATTTTAATTAATGATATTTAGAATTTAGTTAAACCATTTAATTAATGATGTTTTATAGTTAAATAAATCATTTTAACAAATGATATTTTAATTAATCGTTTTTAGCTAATGAGGTTTGAATTTAATCAATCCAATTAATTTCTGATTATTTGAACTTAATTAATTGTTTTAATTAATGGTATTTAAAAATTATTTATCATTTATTAATGAATGTTTGAGATGAATTATTCATTTTAACTAACGATTATTTGAATTGAATGAATCTTTTTAATTAATGATATTTAAAGTTAATTAACTATTTAATAAAAATGATTAAAGGAAGCTAACTAATTTAATAAGAGTATTTTAAGTTAATTAATTGATTTAATGTTTTTAAAGTAATAAACTGATTTAATAAAGATTTTAAAGTTAATTTACCGATGATATAAAAGTGTTTGAAATAATTAACTAATTTATTAAATATAATGAATTTGTTTACTCAAAAGAGATTATAAATGCGATTAATTATTTTTTGGGATAATTAATATTGTTGTAAATTTATAAACAATGGTTTACAATGAGAAAATCCTTTAAAATGAATTATATATAAATAAAGCTAAGTCTAAATTGTTTGGGGTTTATAGTGAACAATGTTTTAATGACATTTGTTTTTTACTCTTGTTTTAATACACCTAGTATTATAAGTTTATCTTTTAAAAGAATATTTTTGAAGAGTATTTCCAAAGTGTTGTTACCAATATTGAAATATAGAAATCAAGAATAAGTTCAGTTTTTTAAAGGTAAAGTTCGATTTTGGTTATGGAAAAATAGTTTCGTAATTAATATCACTTATATGGAGAAGATCTAGTCATACTTTTAACATAAAACGTTGAGCCCTGGACTTGTTTCTATATGAAGGTTAAAAATGTCGTCAAGGCGATGCCTAAAGGTAATACTATCTCAACTTTCCTAACTTCATTTTTAACTAAGAGATAGCACTTGTTTGGAATCGATGAGTAGTGTGAAATATATGATATTTAATTTCCATATAAGATTATTTAATTATCCCCAGTAGTTGATTTATTAATTATCGAATTCAACTTTCTTCATGGTGTATCGTCACCTTAAAAATGATTTGCTGCACTTTGAGCTTTGTTATCCTTTATCGATAAACGACTAAACCCAAAGCGCGAAAGGACGTCCAACTATATGGGGTTGCTTCCATTTGTGTATTTTTACATCTCAACTAGATTTTTGGTGTACCGTCCACTTAAAAACGGTTAAGATTTAGATGTGAAATATTTAGATTCTCAGTAAAGTTTGGCGGGTCTAGCTTGTACATTTTCGAGAAGTGTCACAGGGTATATGAGCTTCTCAGAAGTATATTGTTAGAGGCATACTTCAAGGGTGGTGCACCTTCCTAGTCATTTGTTGGAAATTTTCCTTTCCTTATTTGATTCGAAACCCTGGATCTGTTAATCCTTAAATTTCCACTAGAAGGGTCAATCACTCTTCATGGTGTTTAACTATTTATTTTATCCATTCTATCAAGTTTGACGTTACCTTATTTTGTCTATTCTATCAAATTTGGACAGTTACCCTGTTTCATCCATTCTGTCCAGTTTGGATTTTACTCAGGCTATTTCTATTCTTTCAAGTCTAGTTTTAATATCATTTATGCCCATTCTTATTTGGATTCGTTTCCTGATGTTCAATTCTACTCTTGCCTATATGGATGTTATTCTTGTGAAGTAAAAACCCATTCCATGCATGGTCTCACAGAACTTTTATATGTTACCCATTATTTGCGTTGTCTCACACTAGTATTTTCAAACTAATTCAGGTGTTATTTATTATAATGCTTGGGTCAGATCGAGTATTTTTTTCTAGATTGTCCTTAGTGTTATGGAGATCTTGGAAGGGAGCGGGAGACTCACTTATCATAATGTTTTAATTTCCGTTGTATTATATAGTATCCATATCAGCAATTAAGAGGTCCGGATTTTATAACCGACCAGCTGATAAGGTTTATTTTAACTCTGATGTACTCTGTATTTTGGAGTGATGGTTTTTACTGTCCATGTTATATTATATATTGTCGATTTCGTTATGAGATTCTGATTTTCTATGTTCTCTGTTCTTTTCTTTTTTTATTTACCCTAAAAATCTGTCCTTTTGTCGATTGTATACACGACATTTAAACAAAGTGGTAGTGTCGACTTTCGATGGCCAAAGTTACAGCATGATATCAGAGTGCATGATTAAGCGAGAACCTTGGCTTTGGTAGGGTCTGGCTCATTAAAGATAGGATAAGCAACTTTCTTTCATCACGTGGATTTTTACGGTAAAATGAAATAACCGTGGCTGGTCTTTGATTTACCATCGTTGGAGAGTGGTGCACCATAGTTCTATTCCGTTTCAAATTCCTACAACATTTCTAAAATTCGTACGACACTACTTCTGCATTTTGGACGGAGATTGCGCTGTAGATGTTGCACCCTGTGGATATCGATTCTTCGGACCGCCATAACTGTTGGCTCGTTTAGAGTTACGGGAGCTATAACCAGTCAAAACGAAGCTCTCTATGAGTTCTATGACTTTGACTGCTTTAAGCCTTCAATGCACAGTTTCATACTCTAAAAAGACACTCCGAATCTCAATCGAGTCTTGGATGTTTTTTACCCTTCGTTTTTTCGTCACGTCAAGTTTTACGGTAAAACGGGATTACCGTGGCTGGTCTTCGATTTACCATAGAATGAGTTTTAGAGTATTATATATTTGATAACGTATTTGTTAATGTTATAAAAACGCATTATGTTTATTAGTCTATTGATTGTTATGAATTCTAGCCGAGATATGGGACGCCATGGTATCTATTGGGATTTCTACACACTCGAACAAGGCCAAGGACATGGTATTGAATTTTTGAAAATTTGACAAATGAAATATTTTGCCCAAGATTATATTTTATATATATATAAAGGTATGATTTTCAAAATTTTATATAGTTATAGAGTGTGTTTGTTTGAATATGGTAATGTTTTTTTATTATCACAATTGTTTGCTCAATCATGCTTAATTAAATTAGAAGCATTGACTGTTGTTTATTAGTTATTAATTTGTGTTCGGTTTATCTAGGAGCATTTGTCATATTGGTTTAAAAGGAACCATTTGCCAATTAATTTTCACAATTTGACTATAAAGGTGTTCGGATAAAATGTTAACGTGGAAATTAACCTTTTAATAATGGTGAGTAAAGAATTAAACTTTAATAAAAGTCGTTTAATATAATCTAAATGGTAGGATAAGATCGTTAGAGAACGAACATTTGAGAAAATTCTATTATAATAAAGTAGAATTATTATAATATAAGATGATTTTATATAAAGAAAATTTTATATAAATTTAGTATAAAAAATGTGTTTAAAAAGGATTTTTGAATCTAAATCCCAGAATTTTTGAAAATAATTTCAAAAGGTTTTTAGGAAATAAAATAGTAGTAATTTTGGAAATAATTGAAGAAGAAAAATTTTGGGAAGTAAATTTTTTAAATGGAATGCATTTTCCTTAGGATAATCGAAGGAAATCGTTTTGATCTACTTTGTGGTAATTTGAATAATCTTTTAAGTGACGATCAGATGTTTGCTTAGGCGAACGTTGTGGAGTACATAGCAAATTATTATCTTTATCATTGTACAATCGAGATGAGCTCAAATCTGAATAAACCCAAAGCGAGTTTTAATGAATAAATTATTTGAAGTTATTTCATATAAAAATATATGCAGAATTCTTACAAAGTTGAGTTTGAAAAAAATCGAATGTTTAACTTTTAAGTTCTTTTGAAAGGGAATTGTTTCCAAAACCAAAAATATTTATAATAAGATATTATTTTAATAAATGAGATTTTTCTCTTAGATGAGACATGGGATAATTTAACATGGGTTTAAAATGGGTTAACTTGGATGAAAAAGTTTTGATAAATATTGTCTTGTTAAAACCATAACTTTTGTTTAAAACATCTTAGTTGTGTAAACTATTTATTGATTGGTCAACCCATAAATATATTCCATTTTAACACTCTAAGTTAAAGAGGTCGAGACGTTGACTCAATTTTAAAATACCTAAATTTTGATTTGGTCGCCACCTAAATTGTGAAAGTAAAATAAAATTTGTAGGTACTCGGAGGATATAGAAGACAATTATACAAGTACATAAAGTGGAAACTAATGAATTCATAGCCACCTAAATGACTTTGTAAAGTATTTTTAAACTTGGGTGAAAATTTATGAAATAATTCATAGCATTGAATAATTCATAGCATTGAATAAAATTCGTATATATAAGAAACTAATGAATTTATAGTATAACTTTTCATTTTGTCCGTGTGAGTTTGGATAATCTTTTAAGCAATAACCAAAAGCTAAATGAGAAAAACGGTATGCTTAAATAATTATCTATATTTTTGTACAATCAAGAAAGTTTTGAACCTAAGCTGAGATTCGTTTGTTAGTCTTATGACATTTGAAACAATGTTAAGTGATAAATTTTCCCTTATGGAATTTGATGGACTATCATGTTAGTTTATTCCTTTATGGAATTTGATTGATTTGATTTGATTGAATTTGATTAACTAATCAAGTGATTTTATATACCATTATTTATAAAGTTTAAATTTAAAGACAAAGGATTTTGAATTGTTGTAATTGGGACCTGAATCCTGGTGATTTTGGAAAAGAGGTTTTGAAAATTTTGGAAAAGAAATAATACTTATTCACTTTAGTTGACGTTTTTGAAGGAACCAAAATACCATTGGATGCTCCATGTTGTTTGATTCTAGAGTTTCACCGTACTTTATTAAGAGGAATTCCCTTCTTGTCATTTTGATGACAATCTTTGATTTTTCCCGTTTAAAAAATTTGAAAATAAAATTTTGAATTAAAAAACCCAAACATTTAGATCTAAATTTATCATTTAAAATAATTGAATGCATAACATCTATTATAGAATATTCTCTACATGTTGTCGCCAATGATTATGATGTTGTTGCATATAGCTTTATTTTATGCTAGAGTTGTACGTGGATTTATATCATGCTAGTTTTTGTATGTAAAATTGCATCATATTTTCTTTCGTAAACCTGATTTTCTTTTATATTATGTAATTATAGGGAAGTAAGAGATCGTTGGAAATGCAGATTATGGATCTTAAGGTAAAATTAACACTAGAGGTGGGGTGAATAGTGTTTAATTAATCTTATGAGTCTTTTTGAAATCTTTTCGAATTAAATCCAAACAGATGCAATACACAAACACAGGAACACTCACAGAATCAGACACAGATGCAAATTGAAAATAAAAAAGCAGTAAAAGAAAGAACATACCGAAATTTTATACTGGTTTGAATTACCCTACATCCAGTCCCATGCAATTTCTTGTGCAGATTTCTTTTCAAAAATAATATCGATATTACAACCTCGATTTCAAGGCCACGAGATACACCCTTCTGTCTTTGAGTCTAGGACAAACTCTCTTGATTTAACCAGGCTACAAGATCACCTAATTGATTTATGGGTTACAATCGTACCCAATTGATTTACAGACCACAATCACACCATTTCCAATCGTACTTTGATAGAGAGAGACTCGATGCACTTCGATCTTTCGATCTTTGATTACAAATGATCCTATAACTCTGAATAGCACTAAGATCTTTGAGAGAAGTGGCGGAGAATCAAACTAGAGATGATCAAGTTTGATTCATCCAGGATTTCAGCAGAGTTTTGTTAAAATATAAGAGAATACTTGAGTGGATAAGAAGGAGTGAAGAAATGAAGAAAACCTAACTTAAAATTCATTGAAAACAACTGGTATTTATAGAAGAACAATAGACATGTCCATTCATGAAAGGTTATGGCGAATAGACACTTCATTTGAAAATTTGAAATTTGAATTTCTACAACTACCATGTCGACATGGGGGAATGGGGTATGTAGACATGCCTATGTATATTTTGAAAATTGCGTTTTATTTTTAAAAGAGATTTTCTTTCTAAAACTTGTTAAAACAATTTCTGAAGTGTATAAACCGTTTTGAATATAGTTTAAACTTATAAACGAGTTTTAAAAAGTAATCTTAAAAATATATAAACTATAATATAAAATTAATATTAAAAATTAATTATAGAATATATTCTTTAGATTTAAAGCTTATAATGTCGAAACCAGAAAATAGTTTAAAAACAAGAGATGATTTTGAAACCAAAATATAAAAGATAATAAAAATAGGTTAAGGCTAAAAAATATAAACTAAGACAGATGGCTTGAAAAAGTTTTCGGAAAAATATTTAAAATAAACGACTACGAAAATTTCGTAGATTCCATTCCACTAGAGAAGGACGTAGGTTCCGTCCCACTAAAGAGGTCATGGGTTCCATCCCACTATTAAAGCAAGAAGATGGATTCCATTCCACAATTAAAATCTGAATAAAGATTTTAGTGCTATTATGAAGTTTTAACATAAATTTAGATGCTATTACTTATCTTGATATCCTGAACATTTGAACTCTTCATACTCATGAGTCTTCGGTCTTGAATTCGTCAGTCTTGAATATTTATACTCAGTCTTGAATCTTTACACTGTACAGTCTTCATTCTCTGCACCTGCATATATATATATATATATATATATATATATATATATATATATATATATATCCTTCATATACATACATACATATATAGACAAGAATATTGGTATTTATATTTTATAATAAGTCCTAAGATTGTTGTCATCAAAATCATCATCTCAGGAACTAACAGAGATTTCCACTTGACTTCTTGCGCACCTGCATTTGCATAGAGATAATAAATTACTTGCCAAAATATAAATCAAACGCATAACTGTGGCGACCCAAACTCGATGTCCGACAAACGACATCAAATTCGCATCGCCGGAGCTTATAACAACAATTAGATGAATATAAAACAGCGGAATGGAATCAATATCATAAATATCATCACAGTTACAACATCAACATAATATCATACTACATCAGAGTATATAATACATACACCACAACTCCAAATACAACATCATGATACTACAACAGTGATCATATATCCAAAAGTCCTCAAATGAGAGAGGTGATAACGAACTCCCAAAAGCTAAACACCTGAAATCTCCAAAAGCTCCTAAGATATCTCCAAGATAAGAGCTCTAAAATACTGCTAACTCTAAAATACGGAAACCTGCTACTAGGCTGTCCGTGTAGAAATAATGGGCACCCAGAGTTTAGGAAAGAAAACAATAAACTCAGGATCAGTCATGGGACTGGTATGAGTAAACAAAAACAACAGTTACTTTCAAGGAACTAGATTTATAAAAGAATTTTCGGTATGCTTTTAAAAATGGGACTACCATAAGACCTCCCACCACACACACAATGCAAACGCAGAATTGGAGGAGATTTCTTCTTATGATAGTCAAATATGCTTGATACGAGAAAAAGAATTCTTTGATATTATTACTAGTGCGTAGTGAAGAAAACATTTCGAAAGTAGAATATTAATCTTAGCCAGCATAGACATTTCGAACTATGCCTACTATAGCTACCATCTAAACAGTGGGGCGCCACCATAAGTAAATGGCAGGTTCTACAACTAAAACCGTACAGGGTTTCGTATTGGGAATTGGATTCCAACAATGGTCAGGCTAAGGAACTTCCTGGGCCACATGGATACGCCTCTGGAGAGACGACCCGAGAACTTAACCGGATCTCTACCAACACAAGGTCGGGTTACCCCTAACTGGGTAACTACTGACATGAGTATGCCATCTCCCGGTTGTAACCAACCTTTAACCGGGGCCCCAACAACAAATCACAAAGTAATACATATATTTATCTGCGATATCAACATAAGTTAATTATCTGGGCTCCATACCATGATACCATTTCTATCCAGAAGGAAATGCACATACCCTAAGGGGTGCTACCCCCAATAACCTTTCCGCATTTTTCCTGTTTCGACCATTCCGGGGTGTGAGGTTCGACGAAATCTCGTCCATAAGCTACGCTTTTCACAAAGCCATGCTTCGATCAATAAATGATCAACAACACTCAGCATGTTACATTACCAAATTGGGAATATATCGCTGATAACCTTCAACTACATAACCTCTAAGAGTGTTAAGCTAAGAAAATAAATTCTCCGCCACCAA
The DNA here is from genome assembly GCA_030765085.1 of Allium cepa. Classification (NCBI taxonomy): domain Eukaryota; kingdom Viridiplantae; phylum Streptophyta; class Magnoliopsida; order Asparagales; family Amaryllidaceae; genus Allium; species Allium cepa. The sequence goes on from CM060932.1 coordinate 330,630,045, forward strand.
CGGAAATATATTTGAAAGAAATCTGCTTTATATCTCAATTTGTAATGTCAGACACACAATCCATACAAGTCTGTTTTGGGTTCGAACAGAACCGAAGGCACTTCCAAAGAAGTCCTTGCAATCTGGATATCCACAATCCCGATCGGATTCCCCATCACATATGGGGAACTCTATACCGGAGCAACTCGGTGCAGAGTCATTCGATAGGTCATCCTATCGCTCTCGCAAATACCCGGTCTTCAACACCGGTCTTCAAATGCTATCCATAACGTCGAATCACATATTCGAAATGGGTTATACGACACAAAGGTCCTTTCCCGGCTAATTCGAATAGTGAGTGTCAAATTTTAAAACATGTGGATGTCATTCACAAAAATTCATAGGTTCGATGTGGATTTCGGATAACCAACTGAAATCCGATTCCCTGTCGCATCGAAGTTCAAATGTCGTTTTACGGGCAACAGGGCTTTCACATCAATACAGGAACAAATCACAAATCACTGTTCATCACAAAGCAATCATAGTCTCACAATAGCAATATCAATCCAGTACAGAATATTTGTTGATAGTAAATCACCTTTGATTAAGGTGGTCGTGATTAAAGTGAATTGACCATAAAATTATCTTTATTAATTATTGTAAATCAATGTTTAAAATTTCACTTAATTATAAATTTATTAAATTTTAACTGGATTTATTAATTATTAAATCTTAAATTAACTATCTTAATTTATTAATTCTTAATGTTTAATTAACTAAATCTTAATTACTTTTATTTGCTAATTATTCTTTAAATTAATCAACCTTTAGTTACTAAGTAATTTTAATCATTAATCATTAAATCATTATTTAAACGTTATAAATATACTTGTTTTAAGTTAATAAATTTGAATATACTTCTCGAATATTTTATTAAGAAAAAACTTTACATTAGATAAACCAACTACCATCATTTGTGAAGAACAAATTAGAAAATCATTTAAACTTTATTGCAAAACTGGAATTTGTTATCTTCAGGTCCAACCCGAGGGGGCCTTCGAGTCATCCCCGATCAAAACGGCACCCTACTTCGAGTTTAAGCTAAATCTTACCCGAGTATAAATTTTTCAACCAAAATTTGTTTAAGTCCCAATCCATCACGATACAACCCCGAAATCACTCGAGTGCCCCTTCGAGTTTCGGCCCTGTTTCCCCCGAGTAAAGCTTCGAGTCTCCCTGCAACTCTCCCAGACTTCACAACTGACACACGACCAAAGCACGTACACGTGCACGGCCAACTTTGCCGACGTGGGTCGGTGCTGCGGCCGTCCACGAGTCGTATTCCATCTCCTAAATCGATTCGAACACCCATAGACTTGAATTGACTTCAAGAATGAAATCGAGTCATCTCGATCAATTGAACCCAACAACACACCACCAGGAAACGATCCCACGCCACCTCCTCTGGCCATCAAAGGTCGCGAAAACTCGGCTGAAGCTTCGCCTTGACCAGATGCTCCTATCCCCACCGGAGGCTCGAAGTCCGGTCGCCTATTTATGGTGCAGCACCATCCTTTCTGACACGAACGCGAATGGGTTCTTAAACCCTATTTCCATCTCGTGCTCAAATTCCGCCCAATAAAAAAATTAATTTACATTTTTCCTAACATCATGAATGGTTATACTTGCTTCAACTCAAGTTTCAGCAATTTAAATTGATTCACTTACAAGAAATTGGTAAAAATTCAGTTTTTATTCAAATGCAAATTGCTCTTTAAATAATAATCTAAAATTCTTCATTTTTGTTTTAAAAATCATAAATTTAAGTAGAGATTCCAGTTATGATCTTGAATCAACTTTTTATAACAATCATGTTTTAACCATGTTTTACTTGATTTCCTGTAAACCATGTTTCCTGTTGTAATATTTACTAATCATGTTTTAATCTACTTCTAAAATCTTGTTTGATGTTCTTACATTTTGTTTGATAAAAAAAAAATAATAAAAGCTTTACAATGATTTAGTTGAAAACAAACTTAAGTTTGAATATTAACTGTGTTTCATCATCTCCAGGAAGAAAGAGTTATATATACTTGTTTTTAATTCATTGCTGACACACAGTATAGAGTTAAACCATAATTTTATTTTATTTTAGCTTGTTTAAAATCATTTCCAGAAGTAGAAAGGGAGAGAGAGAGATTCAAAACTTTGGTATAGTTTACTTTGTAAAAACCGATACTTAAAAATAATTCTGTTTCCAGTAAAGAAAATTACAAAAACTTGTTTTGATTTATTACTGGGACATGATGTAAGTTCAAACAAAAAGACCCCAACTTGTTAACGAAACATCATGCATAACCAACCAGAGTTTATTACACAGATCAAATAGAAACAGAGGGAAAGGAAGGTGTTTGACAAGCTTTGTTTCCCTGAGCCAAAACAGTGATTAGCATTTTGTGAAATCAACATGCATAGTCAACATTCATTCATATATTCAAGATGCAGACCAAAGTTTAACTTCCCTATATCATTCTAACATCCACACAGCAACAAAGAGATTGGAAGAAACAAAAGTTTACTTACATGGAAATATCTGAAAACAGAGAACACTTTTCTTTTTCTCGTTCTTGAAATATGCAGTTAATCCTTTTCTTTGTTTTGTTTCTTCAGCAAATTGTCTTTCAACTTGAATACAAAGTGATTTCTTTTCTTCTTTTTATTTTATTTTCTGTTTTTTTGTTAGGTTTTTGCTGAACAAATTAAAGAAGTAGATTGATGTGTATATATATAACAGATTGTGCATACTGCATATAGATAGGTATAATATTTCTTTTTATATTGACTAACCCATGCTTGAATTGGCTGATGTATGTTTGTGTATGGGCTGAGGAGTAATAACATTTAATGAGAGCATTAAATGAAGCATTACTGACCCATGCTTGCTTGTATGTTTAAACAGGTAATGTTACTTTATTTTTGTAAGTACAAAGTTTATTTTACTTTATAGATTTATATAATCTAATGTTTTGTTTGCTGAATACAACCTTGTGTCTTTTTTTATAACTTCAAAAAATTTATCATAACTTACACCATATGCTTTTTGATTGTTATATGTACTGTTTTTATTTTATTTTACAGTTTATTTTTGTTTATAAACTTCTTATGCAACTTGTATGATATTCATACACAATCGTTTGCTTACATTGCTAATTGAAAGAGTTTTGTTTTTAGTTATTGTTTTCTTATGTCTATATTAGAATGTAATATAAATGAATCCCAATTTAAAGTTTTTAACTATTAGTATTTAATTTTCAACATACGTTTTATTTTATTGTTTAATACAAATTCTTGTCTGTTACTTAATTTATTCATTATTTATTTAAAACCCAAACTATCAATTATTTATTTATATTCATATAATTTTATAATATTAATATTGACAATATTTTATTTTTCTTGAAATTTCACAAATTAAATTCAAAAGTTCAAATAAATTACCAAATTTTAAATTCAAAATTTTCGGGATGTTAAATATCCCCTCCTTAAGAAAATTTCGTCCTCGAAATTGAAAGAGAGAGAAACGCAAACAAAGAATATACGAATTTAGAAATAAGGAAATGACTTACAGTTTAAGCCGAAACGTCCATTCTGCAATTAGGATATGATTTCTTCATATTATCTTCAGTCTTCCAAGTACAGTCCTTTGGATCGCCACTCCATTGAACTTTGACCAGCTTCACAATTTTGTTTCTTAATCGCTTCTCATCACGATCTACAATTTTTATCGACTCCCTTTTAACTGCCAAGTTAGGAGTGATCTCTAGATCCAGCTGAGCAGCTTCTTCAATGACATCATCTGGATCGTGCACATATTTTCGAAGATTAGAAATGTGGAACACATCGTGCACGTCAGACAACCAGCTGGGTAGCTGCACTCGATATGCTAAAGGACCAATCCTTTCCAGAATAGGAAAAGGACCAATATAACGCGGTGCTAACTTTCTAGTTTTCCCGAATCTCAATACACCCCGCATCGAAGATACTTTCAGAAATACAGAATCTCCAACTTGAAATTCCAAATTTCTTCTTCGGCGGTCATAATAGCTCTTCTGACGGCTTTGGGCAGTTAATAACTTCTTTCGAATAAAATCTACCTTCTCAGTGGCTTCTTTTATCATATCCGGTCCAAGAACAATTCTGTCACCTATTTCGATCCAGCATGTAGGTGATCGACACGGACGACCATATAAAGCTTCGAAAGGAGCCATTTCTATACTGGCCTGATAACTATTGTTATAAGAAAATTCTACCAGATGCAAATGGCACTCCCAAGGACCACCAAAATCATGAACGCAAGCACGCAATAGGTCTTCCAGAATTCGGTTGACCCTCTCAGTCTGCCCATCAGATTGTGGGTGATAAGCAGTATTGAAATTTAATTTCGTTCTCAAAGCGTCTTGGAATGCCTCCCAAAATCTACTAGTGAAGATCGGGTCACGATCACTCACTATACTGCTGGGAATACCATGGAGACGAACAATTTCCTTTATAAATATACCTGCCAAGCTTGCTGCAGTCCGAGTGGATTTCACTGCAATAAAGTGAGCAATTTTGGTTAGACGGTCCACAATAACCCAAATTGCTTTATTTCCCTTCTTGGTTCGTGGCAATCCGTCGATGAAATCCATCGATACCTGATCCCATTTCCATTTTGGTACTTCCAAAGGCTGAAGTAAACCGGCTACTTTCATTTGATCACTTTTGATTTGCTTACAAGTAGCACAGTGACTCACATAAATCGATATGTCTCTTTTCATCGTTTTCCACCAGAATGTTCTTTTAATATCACGATACATTTTGTTGACTCCTGGATGGATGCTGAGTTTGGACTTGTGGCATTCGTCCAATACTTCACGTTTCAGTTCTGGAATGTCAGGGACACAAATTCTGCCCTTCATCCTTATAACTTCTCTATTATCTATCTCAAAACTAGTATCTTCACCCTGGCATATTCTTTTATGGATTCCTCGTAGAAACTCATCTTCATATTGCTTGCTCGCGATCTTCTTAAGAAGAGTAGGAGTGATAACAAGATATGCGAGAACAGCATGTCTTCTGCTCAAAGCATCGACAACCACATTGGCTTTTCCCGGTGTATACAGAATATCTAGGTCATATGATGCCAGAAATTCCAACCAACGTTGTTGTCGCAGATTTAGATCTTTCTGGGCGAACAGATATTTCAAGGATTTATGATCGGTGAATAATTCAAAATTTTCACCTAGAGAAAAAGAGTTCATTAAGTATATTGTTTAAGTTAAGTTAATTTCGTAAATTATTAAGAAAGCTGAGAAGATTCTTACCCAGAAGATAGTGTCGCCAGATTTTTAAGGCGAAAACAACAGCTAGAAGTTCCAAATCATGTGTTGGATAATTTCTTTCATGAGGACGTAATTGTCTACCCGCGTAGGCGGTTACCTTTTCATTTTGCATTAGTACTGCACCTACCCCCATCACTACATGCATTAGTATAGACAAATAAGCCTTGGTTCTCGTTAATGATAGCGAGAACAGGAGAGGTAGTTAATCTCTTCTTCAACTCCTGAAAAGCTTTATCACATTTTGGAGTCCAAATAAACTTTGCATTCTTCATTGTTAGCTTAGTCAGCAGACTAGCTATCTTAGAAAAATCTTGAACGAATTTCTAGTAATAGCCTGCTAAACCCAAAAAGCTTCGAACTTCTTTTGGAGTAGTGGGTCGTTTCCAATCAAGAATAGCGGAAATTTTGCTAGGATCTACCGAAATTCCTTCTTCATTAACAATATGGCCAAGGAATTTGACTTCTTTGACCCAGAAGTGGCATTTGGAAAATTTGGCAAATAGAACATTTCTCCTCAATATTTCCAATACGATTTTAAGATGTTCGGCATGCTCTTCTTTAGTCTTGGAATAGATCAAAATATCATCAATGAATACAAGCACAAATTTATTCAAAACTTCTCAAAACACACGAGTCATAAGGTCTACGAAGTATGCTGGAGCATTGGTTAGCCCGAAAGGCATAACTAACCATTCATAGAACATATCAGGACCTCTGAAAGCGGTCAAATGGACACTATCTTCGACGATTCGTAGTTGATGGAATCCTTGGGCTAGATCCATCTTTGAAAAGAAACGAGTGCCATGAAGTTGGTCGAATAGATCGCCAATTCTTGGTAAAGGGAATTTGTTCTTGAGAGTTTGTTTATTTAGATCGCGGTAATCTACACACAATCTCAAAGATCCGTCTGATTGGGCAAAAATACGACGGCTGAGCCCCATTCAGAAACACCGAGTCGAATTAATCCTTTTGGTCGTAGCTCATCAGTTTGATGAACCAATTCAATCTTTTCCCTGGGTGTCATCCTGCGACTTGCGTGAACGACAGGATGGTCATTAGGTACTAAATCAATTCGGAACTCTATTTCTCTGTGTGGAGGTAAAGAATTTACTTCTTCAAATACGTCGGAAAATTCCCGAACAATAGGTATAGACTGCAAACTGGGTTCAGGATATCCCAAAGTATACATCAATCTATCTCTCCTTGGACTTTGATCCTCACAAGAGATTTCAAAAGAATTTCCAAAACTCGTTTTGACTAAAACTGTCCGATTATTATAATCCAATATAGCTTCGTATTTCGATAACCAGTTCATACTGAGTAAGATTTCACATTCATTAAATTCGAGGACAAAAAGGTTGATAGGAAATCGATAGCTAGCATATGAAATAGGAACTCTCTTACAATACAAACAAAGATTTGCGGGACCTCCAACCGGATTTTTCACGCAAATAGGATCGTCAACAAATTTAGTTTTAAGTCCTATTCATTTACGGTTTGTTGAGAGATAAAGCTATGTGAAGCTCCTGTGTCGAATAAAACTCTAACAGTTCTATCATAAATAGTAAGGTTACCTTCCAAAATACCTTTTCCTTTATCTGCTTTTGAAGTTGAAGGGTCTTTCTTTATCGCATAAACATTTGCCACCTGTGTTGGCTTCATCACTGGGCAATCTTTAATAAAATGTCCAGGCTTGTGGCAATTATAACATTCTTTAGCTCCTTTAACAGTTTCTTCCTTCTTAACTTGCTTCTACGGTTTTGGGCAGCTGTTTGAATAATGACCCTTCTCTATGCAGTTGTAACAAGTGACATTTTCTGCCGCGCTTCCCTGAATGCTCCTCTTTTTCTCGTTGCCCTTCCAAGGTTTCTTGCCTCCAAATTTTCGCTTCTTCCAATTTTGATTGCCCGAATTTCCTTTTTCCACAGAGGCTTCTTGCATATCAAGGGTAGCGTATCTGTACCCCATATCAACTAAATGTGAAAAAGATTCCTTAACGTGGCCTGTCATTCTTTCATGGAATTTCTTATTCATCCCGCGAATGAATCTCTCGTTCATCTTTAAAGGCGTATTCACCAATTCGGGACCAAAACGAGACAATTCATTAAATCTGTTCAGATACTCTTCGAACGATAAACTTCCCTGCTTTAGGTCCATAAATTCCTGATACTTTCGAGAAATTCCAGCAGATGGCGGATATCGCTTCTCAAACACTTCTTCGAATTTTTCCCCAAGAAAACTCGTATTCTGGCTTATCTACCGTGATTGTCTCCCACCAGGCTGAGGCTTCATCTTGAAGTTGCCAAGAAGCTATGAGTCGTTTCTGATCGTCTTTCAATTTTAGCCCTCTGAAGATTTTCTCACACGATCTTATCCAGGCTTGAGCCTCAACAATCGAATCCTTGCCGTTGAACGCTTACCACCAAGTCTCGAGAAATTCTTATATAAGTCAGCCAGATTCGGCTGTTGCTGAGCTGCCGCTATTACCGTTGGGGGATCTTGATCAGGTGCTGTGGCACCTCCTTGACCCCTAACTCTTCCCCTTCATCCGCTCATTTCTTACTATCTGTAATTAGTAAGAAAATTGATTTAAATACACGAACGAAATATCTTAAGGAATATCAGCAGTAAAAGAAATAGACTAATAAAATTTAGAGTTTCAGTCTTGGTTATACTCATTCTAGGGTATACTTTACCCTATCTCTAATGAGCCATCTAATGTGTTATACTTCGTAGCTAAAGTCCTTACTCAACCAACAGCTCCGATACCACTTGTGACGACCCAAACTCGATGTCCGACAAACGACATCAAATTCATATCGCCGGAGCTTGTAACAAAAATTAGATGAATATAAAACAGTGGAACAGAATCAATATCATAAATATCATCACAGTTACAACATCAACATAATATCATACTACATCAGAGTATATAATACATACACCACAACTCCAAATACAACATCATGATAATACAACAGTGATCATATATCCAAAAGTCCTCAAATGAGAGAGGTGATAACGAACTCCCAAAAGCTAAACACCTGAAATCTCCAAAATCTCCTAAGATATCTCCAAGATAAGAGCTCCAAAATACTGCTAACTCCAAAATACGGAAACCTGCTACTAGGCTGCCCGTGTAGAAATAATGGGCACCCAAAGTTTAGGAAAGAAAACAATAAACTCTGGATCAGTCATGGGACTGGTATGAGTAAACAAAAACAACGGTTACTTTCAAGGAACTAGATTTATAAAAGAATTTTCGGTATGCTTTTAAAAATGGGACTACCATAAGACCTCCTACCACACACACAATGCAAACGCAGAATTGGAGGAGATTTCTTCTTATGATAGTCAAATATGCTTGATACGAGAAAAAGAATTCTTTGATATTATTACTAGTGCGTAGTGAAGAAAACATTTCGAAAGTAGAATATTAATCTTAGCCAGCATAGACATTTCGAACTATGCCTACTATAGCTACCATCTAAACAGTGGGGCGCCACCATAAGTAAATGGCAGGTTCTACAACTAAAACCGTACAGGGTTTCGTATTGGGAATTGGATTTCCAACAATGGTCAGGCCAAGGAACTTCCTGGGCCACATGGGCACGCCTCTGGAGAGACGACCCGAGAACCTAACCGGATCTATGCCAATACAAGGCCGGGTTACCCCTAACTGGGTAACTACTGACACGAGTATGCCATCTCCCGGTTGTAACCAACCTTTAACCGGGGCCCCAGCAACAAATCACAAAGTAATACATATATATATCTATGATATCAACATAAGTTAAGTATCTGGGCTCCATACCGTGATACCACTTCTATCCAGAAGGAAATGCACATACCCTAAGGGGTGCTACCCCCAATAACCTTGCCGCATTTTTCCTGTTTCGACCATTCCGGGGTGTGAGGTTTGACGAAGTCTCGTCCATAAAGCTACGCTTTTCACAAAGCCATGCTTCGATCAACAAATGATCAGCAACACTCAACATGCCACATTACCAAATTGGGAATATATCGCTGATAACCTTCAACTACATAACCTCTAAGGGTGTTATAAATTCTCCGCCACCAACGGAAATATATTTGAAAGAAATCTGCTTTATATCTCAATTTTTAATGTCAGACACACAATCCATACAAGTCTGTTTTGGGTTCGAACAGAACCGAAGGCACTTCCAAAGAAGTCCTTGCAATCCGAGTATCCACGATCCCGGTCGGATTCCCTATCACATATGGAGAACTCTATACCGGAGCAACTCGGTGCAGAGTCATTCGACAGGTCATCCTATCGCTCTCGCAAATACCCGGTCTTCAACACCGGTCTTAAAATGCTATCCATAACGTCGAATCACATATTCGAAATGGGTTATAAGACATAAAGGTCCTTTTCCGGCTAATTCGAATAGTGAGTGTCAAATTTTAAAACATGTGGATGTCATTCACAAAAATTCACAGGTTCAATGTGGGTTTTGGATAACCAACTGAAATCCGATTCCCTGTCGCATCGAAGTGTTAATGCCGTTTTACGGGCAACAGGGCTTTCTCATCAATACAGGCACAGATCACAGATCACTGTTCATCACAAAGCAATCATAGTCTCACAATAGCAATATCAATCCAGTACAGAATATTTGATCATAGTAAATCAACTTTGATTAAGGTGGTCGTGATTAAAGTGAATTGACCATAAAATTATCTTTATTAATTATTTTAAATCAATGTTTAAAATTTCACTTAATTATAAATTTATTAAATTGTAACTGGCTTTATTAATTATTAAATCTTTAATTAACTATCTTAATTTATTAATTCTTAAAGGTTAATTAACTAAATCTTAATTACTTTTATTTGCTAATTATTCTTTAAATTAATCAACCTTTAATTACTAAGTAATTTTAATCATTAATCATTAAATCATTATTAAACCATTATAAATATATTTGTTTTAAGTTAATAAATTTGAATATACTTCTTGAATATTTTATTAAGAAAAAAAACTTTACATTAGATTAACCAACTACCATCATTTGTGAAGAACAAATTAGAAAATCATTTAAACTTTATTGCAAAACTGGAATTTGTTATCTTCAGGTCCAACCCGAGGGGGTCTTCGAGTCATCCCCGATCAAAACGGCACCCTGCTTCGAGTTTAAGCTAAATCTGACCCGAGTATAAATTTTTCAACCAAAATTTGTTTAAGTCCCAATCCATCACGATACAACCCTAAAACCACTCGAGTGCCCCCTTCGAGTTTCTGCCCTATTTCCCCCGAGTAAAGCTTCGAGTCACCCTGCTACTCTCCCAGACTTCACAACTGACACACGACCAAAGCACATACATGTGCATGGCCAACTTTGCCGACGCAAGTCGGTGCTGCGGTCGTCCGCGAGCCGTATTCCATCTCCTAAATCGATTCGAACACCCATAGACTTGAATTGACTTCAAGAATGAAATCGAGTCATCTCGATCAATTGAACCCAACAACACACCACCAGGAAACGATCCCACGCCACCTCCTTTGGCCATCAGAGCTGCGAAAACTCGGTTGAAGCTTCGCCTTGACGAGATGCTCCTATCCCCACCGGAGGCTCGAAGTCCGATCGCCTATTTATGGCGCAGCACCATCCTTTCTGACACGAACGCGAATGGGTTCTTAAACCCTTTTTCCATCTCATGCTCAAATTCCACCCAATAAAAAAATTAATTTACATTTTTCCTAACATCATGAATGGTTATACTTGCTTCAACTCAAGTTTCAGCAATTTAAATTGATTCACTTACAAGAAATTGGTAATAATTCAGTTTTTATTCAAATGCAAATTGCTCTTTAAATAATAATCTAAAATTCTTCATTTTTGTTTTAAAAATCATAAATTTAAGTAGAGATTCCAGTTATGATCTTGAATCAACTTTTTATAACAATCATGTTTTAATCATGTTTTACTTGATTTCCTGTAAACCATGTTTCCTGCAGTAATATTTACTAATCATGTTTTAATCTACTTCTAAAATCTTGTTTGATGTTCTAACATCTTGTTTGATAAAAAAAAATCTTTACAATGATTTAGTTGAAAACAAACTTAGGTTTGAATATTAACTGTGTTTCATCATCTCCAGGAAGAAAGAGTTATATATACTTGTTTTTAATTCATTGCTGACACACAGTGTAGAGTTAAACCATAATTTTATTTTATTTTAACTTGTTTAAAATCATTTCCAGAAGTAGAAAGGGAGAGAGAGATATTCAAAACTTTGGAAATAATAATTAATGTTATTTTATAGTTAAATAAATCATTCTAGCAAATGATGTTTTAATTAATCATTTTAAGTAACGTGGTTTGAATTTAATTATTCCAATTAATTTATGATTATTTGGAATTAATTAATTATTTTAATTAATGGTATTTAAAATTTATTTATGATTTTAATTAATGAAGTTTGAGATGAATTATTCGTTTTAACTAATGATTATTTGAATTGAAAGAACCTTTTTAATTAGTGATATTTAAAGTTAATTAATTGATTTAATAAAGTGATAAAAGTAAATTAACTAATATAACAATAGTGTTTTAAGTTAATTAACCGATTTAGTGTTTTTAAAGTTAATAAACTGTTTTAAGAAAGATTTGAAAGTTAATTTACTGATGATATAAAAGTGTTTGGAAATAATAATTATTTTATTAAAGATAATGGATTTGTTTACTTAAAATAGATCAAAATATGATTAATCATCTTTCAGGATTAATAATATTGTTTTAAATTTATAAATAATAGTTTATAAATGAGAAGATCTAAGGGATTATTTATAAATAAAGCTAAGTGTAAATTGTTTGGTTTTATAGTGAACAATGCTTTAATGACATTTTTTTACCCCCGTATTAATACACTTATTATTATAAGTTTGTCTTTTAAAAAAAAGATTTTTAAATAGTATTTCCAAAGTGTTGTCACCAGTATTGAAATATGGAAATCAAGAACAGGTTCAGTTTTTTAAAAGTAAAGTTCGATTTTAGTTATGGAAAAATAATTTCTTAATCGATATCGCTTATATGGAATGGATCTAGTCATACTTTTAATGCTAAACATTGAGGCTTGGACTCGTTTCTATATCGAAGGTTAAAAATGCCGTCAAGGTGATGCCTAGAAGCAACACCATCTCAACTTGCCTGACTTCAGTTTTAACCGAGAGATAGCACTTGTTTGGAATCAACGAGTTGTGTTAAATATGTGATATTTAATTTTCATATACGATCATTTTAATTAATCCTGATAGTTGATTTATTAATTATTGGATCTAGCTTTCTTCCTGGTGTATCATCACCTTAAAAATGATTTTCTACTCTTTGAGCTTTGTTATCCTTTGTCTGTAAATGACATAACCCATAGCGCGAAAGGACGTCCAGCTATGTGGTGTTGCTCCTAGTAGGGTATTTTCACATCTTATCGAGATTTTTGGTGTATTATCACCTTATAAACGGTTATGATTTAGATGTGAAATATTCCGATTCTCGGTAAGGATTAGCGGGGTTCGGCTGGTGCATTTCCGAGAAGTGTCACAAAGTATTTGAACTTCACAGAAGTATATTTCTAGAGGTAAACTTCAAAGATGGTGGACCTTTCTAATCATTTGTTGGAAATTTTCCTTTCCTTATTTGATTCGAAACCTTGAATCTGTTTATCCTTAAATTGCCATCAGAGGAGTCAACCACTCTTCATGGTGTTTAAGTATTAATTTTGTCCATTCTATTAAGTTTGGACTGTTATCTTATTTTGCACATTCTATATAATTTGGACTATTGCTTTGTTTTATCCATTCTTTCCGATTTGGATTTTTCTCGAGTTATTTCCATTCTTTTAAGTGTAGTTTTGATGTCATTTATGCCCATTCTTATTTGGATTTGTTCCTATTTTTTCTACTCTTGCCTTTATGGATGTCATTCTTGTGAAGTAAAAACCCATTCCGCGTTAGCGGCATAGTCTCACGGAACTTTTATACGTTCCCCATTATTTGAGTTACCTCATGCAGATATTTCCAGAGTGATCCGGGTGTTATTTTATTATAATGCTCGGGTCAGACTGAGTATTTTTTCTAGGTTGTCCTTAGTGTTATGGAGATCTTGGAGGGGAGCTGGAGATTTACCTATCGTGATATTATATTTTCGGTTGTATCATATAGTATCCATATCAGCAATTGAGAGGTCAGGATTTTATAACTGACCAGCAAATAAGGTTTGTTTTAACTCTGATGTACTCTATATTTTGGAGTGACATTTTTTACTGTCCATGTTATATTATATGTTGTCAATTTCGCTGTGAGATTCTGATTTTCTATGTTCTCTGTTCTTTTTTTTATCTACCCTAACAAACCGCCCTTTGCCGATTGGGCGCATGACATTTTAACATAGTGGTATTCGGTGCCGAATTTCGATAGTCAAAAAGGTGGGTCGCTACAATACCCCTGGGTCGGTATTTATAGTGGTAGTAAAACACAACATGCATATTCTATGACATTGAGGTTCGCCTCGATTGCGCTAAGGATATTGCTTTGATTTGATGACTTGCGACATTCTCTAGCATTTTGATGGACTATGGAATCATCAAGGCGCGGCTATTAAGTGACATTGATAACGAGCGGTATTGATAAGGTGAGACATAGATAATAGGCGGCGTCGATATAGCCGGCGTTAATAGAAGATAATAGGCACCATTCATTCAACTGTACAAGTGATATGCAGCATTGATGGCATTCGATATTCTTAGCTTCAATGCTTACCTACGACATTGTCTATTAACCCTTATTGACGAGGGATGGCATTATATGCTTTAAGCGTTGGCTTATCTCCGCACTTTCGACATTACTTGTTAGTGTGAGATCATAGGTATGTTGACATGCTGCATACCTTCAGGATCAATAGTGATAGTAGTAACATATATCCCCTTGTGCAATGGAAGCATTCACTTTGCAAGTCAAAAATCTCAAAAATAGCGCTTGCCACCGATTAGTATTTTATACAAATCCAACTATCTATTTTAAATTAATCAATGGCGACTGTTCTTCTTCCTTTCCACTATAAATAATTAAGCCTTTCCTCTTTCTTCTCTTTTACATGCATTTCAAACTTAAGGAAAAACTCTTTTAAATTCACAAAAATTCAAAACGTTAATCTCAGACAACCGAACCATTACTAAGGTACAATTTCTAATTCTAATTGCATCGATTAACTTGAATTATAAAGCTTTATACCAAAATCATTGTTAGGGTTTTGTTTGTGTTTCATTGATTTTGAACTGACACTTGGGACTAATTACATGATTTTGATGTCAATATTCATATTATCGTTTAGATTAATGATCGATTATGCTTATGGGTTGAATTAGCGATGAATTTCTACGTCGCTTGGATAATTTTTTGATTAATTAATAGTTAGGCAACATTGATTTAGAAGCCTTGACATTTCTAGTTTAATGATGAAACGAATAGTCTATAAAACCCAAAATCCAATATTGCCTTGCTCTAGACCGACACTGACGTTTTGCGACATTACTAGGATGTTCGAGATTGATTAGTTTATCCTGTTTTACTTCAAGATTGATATTTTACGATATCATTCCGATGTTCGTTATCAATTAAGTTTTCTCTTTATCTATTATTCTATAATCACTTCCAAAGTTTAGAAAGCTTAGTATAAAACCCTTATGTCATCAGTAATCGAAAAGAGATGCGTCAACCTATCTAAAGACATAAGAGTTATTGTCAAGAGATAGTTTATGTCAGTTACTAACTATTGATGCGACATACGTGAATTCGACATTAACTAAAAGCACCGTCATTTAGACTCCATATTGATTTATGGGGTTATTATACGACATTGATAACGTTACTGTATGTTGTTATCCTTCTTTGGTAATCATCTTCAATATCCTTATGGCATAGTTGTCATAGTAATTGTATAATCTACTTATACATTTAGCATTTTCGAACTACGTTGACATTACTTATTAATGTCAATTATTTTATCATTTCAACGTTGACCATAGCTGCGGCATTACATTATAATTTCATAACTTGACTAATGTGACATTCGATATTAATTCATCCATTCAACATGGATTTATTGATACAATATAATACTCAGGATATTCTCCTGATAATTCTTATTTTTATTTTCTTGTAAATATCTATAGGTTTATTTTCTTAACATAGGTCTAACATTTATTTTTGTACTCTTAATCGAACTAAAAGTTTAAGTTCTCTATGAGTTCAACATTGACTATGCAACGGTCACTGAATTCTTGTAAATATTATGCCAAGCTTTAGACTTTTAACATTTTGGTGTCACAATCTAGGCAATGTGTAAATCAATTAGCCATTTCCTTATTTTAGCATATAATGCTTTATATCATGGGAATTCCAAATTTCACAAAATATCTAGTACTTTTTCGATTTGGAATAATATCGCTTGGTAGGAAAATGGAAGGAAAGAAGACAACCCAGAAGGGAATCAAGAAATCCAGTAAGGTCCCTAATGCTTCTCCATCTGCTAAGAAAGGGAAGGACCATTCGTATATTACTACCCAAGAAGAAGTGGACTCAATTCTCAAACAATTTGGTATCATAGGCATAGAAGCTATTCCTTTTGGTCCTTCTAGCAGAATTGAAAACAACCCAGAAGGGTTTTTCACATCCACTCTAATACACATGGCACTCAGGATACCTTCCTTTCTCCGACTTTCTCTTAATATTTATGGAACACCTAAAATTGCTCCAATTCAATTTTCTCCAAATTCATATACTTATTTGACTTGCTTGGAAATTCTTTCCAGGGAGGCCAAGCTTCCTCTCTTAGTGTTGAGATTCTACGTACCATAGCTAGCCTTGCAAAAATAAGCGTGCAACAGGGTAATCCACTATACTACATTCATCCTCTTTCAAAAAGCTTAATCACTAATGTCGTCAACAAGACTAAGGATTGGGAAACTCAATTTTTTAATGTCAAATGTTACTCTAAGATTAGGGGAACTTTCTCCATTATAAGTAAGTTTCTATTTCCCGCTACTTATTTTATATTTATCACCCTCTTACCTCAGATATTCCCCTTTAGGTCTGGCTCTTAAACAGTTAAGTTCTTCTAATAGAAACATTATCAAATCCCTAACTTTGGTATCTAAGAGCATGGGTGATAGACTCATGCTTTTGATGGAAGTGAATCTTCATCACTACTCGTTGATTCTAGACAATCATATAATACTCAAGGAACCCCCAATGATGAAAGAAAATGCCCAAGGAAAATGGTTGTTGGTCATCAATAACTGTAATGTTTTTTCTACTTCCTTCCCAATTCAACTAAAGCCCATTGGTAAGTTTGTATTATAACTAATATGGAATTTCTAATGTTACTATCTTATAAAATTATTTCTTTGACTTAGGATCTTCTGCTCTTATTGTTACTTTCAAAGACAAAAAGGCCAAAAAGATACTCATTCTTAATCGAATCCAGCGAACCCACCCCTATTGAGGATTTTATTAATAATGCAATAGAGGTGCTTAAAAGAAAAGCGAGTGGCAATGCTCTTGCTAATATTCCACCTCCTCCTCCGAGTAAAATGTTTAAACTAGTGGCTGATTATACTCCTGTCCTTATGGAAGAGGAGGAACATGTAAATATTGACTCAAGACCTAATGTTGTTAATCTAGAATCTCTTGGGCATAAAGTTCACGAATCAACCAAGGTGGCTCATTCTCTGGATCCCCTCCTCAGGATTTCTCTTCCTACTTCTCTAACATCTCTTAGCCGCTTATATGTTGATTTTGGTCTATCTCCTCTAAATGATCCTCTTCCTTCATAGGCTTAGGCCCTGTCTCCTATGGCCAGTTTTGATGTTGTTGTTCGATTGGCTATCCAATCTCCTTCTATTACTTCTCTTGCTTCATCTCCACCTTCAATTTATTCCCAGAATCATCTTTTCATTATTTTTAAGAAACTCTTATTGGTATGTTTTTCCTTTTGTTTGGTTAATTTTAAGCCATTTAGATCCCATTCTTATTTAGGTTTGTTATACATTCCAAGTGGGAAAGCATGTGCTCCTTCTTCAAGAGGCTTCTTAAGCGCCTTCTAGTAAAGTAGTTAATCTCAAAGGACAGTCTCTTCGCTTAATCATAGTATAATCGACATCGCTGCAGCAAGGAATGAAGCTGTTACCGAAAAACAAAAACTCGCCTTCTTAATCATTGAAGATAAAAATTATAGGTAATTGCTAGAGAAGGAGGTGGAAGTATTAAAACAAACCTCAAAAAGGCAATAAAGAGAAAGGCAAGCTAGTTGAGAAGGAAGTAAAAACACTAAAAATAAATCTTTAGAGGGCCAATAAAGAGAAGGTCGTGCTAGCTAACGAGAATAAATCTATAAAAGATAAGCTTAGGTAGAAAAAGGAGCTCCTAACCTACTCAAACAACATTATTAGGGATGCAAAGGTGAAAGTTCTCTTTTTCTTAATAAAGCTCTCATCAAGGTTACCGAAAAGTGTTTTGAAAAGCCTTTGCTGTGGCATATGGCGAAAACATCCAAAAGTGTTCAGATTTAGACTTTCCTTCTCTCTTAGACTAAATTGAGAAATTAAAAGGAAGTTTAGCCTAATATTGGGTAGAGTTGAAGGGCCTTCAAGAAGAGTTTTCCAACGAGGAGAAGATTAACGGTAAAATTATTAACTTTTGATGACGCTCAACCGAAGAGGAGACATATTCTCAGAAGGGAGTGGATAATGAGGACAACAATGATGATAATGATGATGAAGGCCATGATGATGATGGTCGTAATGAAGGAGATGAAAATTGTCCTTCAGATCCACAAGACAGGGAAATGGATAAGGTAATCCTAACTTAGACTTGACAACCTATAACTTGGGCTTCACCGAATTCCTTGATCTTCAAGACATCATAAAGAAAGATCTACTCCAAAAGATAGCACTCCTTCCATCCACCACCAAAAAAAAAGACTCAAGCTTTCGTTTCTCAAGTCCCAGTTTCTCAGGTATGAAACTCGCCATTTAAATATCCAAGATTATCGGCTTAGCCTCCAATTGATAAGCTTATTATTTTGGTTGAAGGAAAGGGACAAATATTATTATGAGCTTCTTTATGGAAAGAGTGTGAATATGGAGTGTCGACTGAGTAAGGAAATTGAAAGGCTAGTTAAAGAATACAGTGACTTATCCAACGAATATAGGCATCTCTTTGGTGAGGCTACGCAGTTGCAACTTTCAAAGGAGAACAAGTTGCCCCTCGCTTGAAAAGAGCTCGCCTTCATCAGAATAGGATTATGAAAGAGAATGCGGAATTGATGGCTCTCTTTTGGATGTTAATTGATGATGGAAACACTTTAGTGGAGTCTCTCTATCACATTACTCCACGGGAGAATTCGTTGACTTCTCTTACCTAGGCGAGAATAGCGGTGGTTTAATTAGACATCTTCATAAAAGATATTTAGATGAACAGGGGTCTGATCCTCATCCTAGGAGTTGCAGTAACTTTCCCAGGGTGGTGACCGTTCCACTTTCTCCTTATTCCCTTCCCTCGATAAAATTAAATATAGCAATGATAGATTTATTTCTGAGTTTTATAAGGGATCAACATTGCATGAACCTAGATGATTGTATAATTGTGATGTATTATTCAAAACCTTATCACTTTAGTTTTACTTTCTTTGGCCTAATTTTCACATATTACACAGATTAAGAAACCTGCCAACAACCCTGTTCCCATCGAACTTTTAAGTAAGTTTATCAAGTTAAAGAGAGATTTTAAAGAGAAGTCGTTAATCTTCAAAACATCTCAATTAGCAAAGCACTACTTTCATAAAGATCTAAAAGAAGTTTACATGTCCTCATTTTGTTTTGACTTCTTGGGCAATAAGAAGGATAAACTATTCAGTGAAATTCGAACTTATCATGCCAAATTACTATGTGGACATATTTTGCAACAACCCTGGTCTAGAGGTTACCTGTCAATTATAATTTAATATTGTGATTTAAATTAAAATTGGAGATTTTTAATTATTTATTTGGAATAAATAATGAATTTTGAAAATAAAATGAGAAAATAAAGTTTGAAACATTATTTTATTTTTTGGGTTAATAATAAATGAAAAATAGTTTTTATTTAGAGAAAATGCCATAATTGTATTAATTATGGCCAATTACTTCTTCTAATAATTTTTAAAAAAAGTGTGTGATTTTTAAAGGTTGTTTAATCAAATAAAAAGGTGAAAATTGGTTTAAAAATGAGTTTTAATTATAAATTTGAGTTAGAACGATTGGTTATATTTTTCTTGGAATTTTAGAAGTTAAAATAAGGTTTTGTGCATTTATTTGTGAAAATTGTGTATTTTTGTAAAATAAATGATTTTAGTCGTAAAAGAGTTTTAAAAATTAAAATTAATATTTTTATACAGAATAAAATATGTCATTTCATAAGTATGTAAATTTATATACTTTGTTGTGTGAAAATTTGAAAGGAAATGACATTTAGTTTTGTGTATAGTGTATATATGAACACATTTTGATATAAGTGTGAATTAAATAAAAACCTTAGCCTAATTTTTTTCTTTTAATTTTTGATTCCATTTGACCCATTAGTACTTACCTGATATTGAAAAAGAGAGAAAAATAAATGCCTATACGTAAATTTTTTTAGCTCACCTTCTTCTTCCTCTTTCAAGTAAATAAGAAAAAAGAAACCCACTTCACAAACCCCAAATCCAAGCTTATTTCTTCAATTTAATTCAAGCTAACTAAAATTTCTTCAATATAGAGAGTAAAGATAAAGGTAATCAAACTCCAAACCATAATTTCATCAAATTCCTAAATTTCATGGGTGGTTTCTTTATTTACAGTAAATTCTTGTTTGCATGTTATTTTCTCTTCCTCTAAAGGTTCTTAGAAGCTCTAATCTTGCAAAAAGCTTCCTCCTTGCTGTAAAAATTCGAGTTTTTGCATCTAAACAGCGAGATGAGTTGAAATACTCACATAATTTAGCCGAGCCAAGCTCAAAAAATTGCAAAAGTAATCAAAATTTAGATTTTGTTGATAAATTTTGTAGTTTTTCTATTTGAAATCTGTTTCATATTGCTTTTTTGAAAGCCTATAACTTTGGATTTCGACAACGAAATGCTGCCGAATTTCTTGCATTTGGTAGCTTGCATGTTGAACTTCATTTATGCAAATTTTGGTTGAAAAATATTATCATTTGGATGCTCAAAACAGTTGTAGAAAATCAACTCAATCACAAATTTTTACCTGTAGAAATTTTGTTTTCTGAGTTGCTGCAATCATGGTCCAAGTCCATGTTTAAAATTGCATAGCTCCTTCATTTCTCACAGAAATTCATCAATTCTTTTTTTATTTGAAATATAAAGTTTTCTACTATATGTATATAAAATTTTATCCAATCCAGGTAATTTGGTACTCTGTTTCATGCCTGGAAGTTGAACCCGAGATGGTTTTCAGGCCTGTAATTGGGTTTTTTGAACTGTTGCAAACATGACATGAGTCCATATTTGAGATAGTATAACCTTTTCATTTCCAGTCGGAATTCACTGGTTCTTTTTTTGCTTGAAAGATAAAGTTTTCTACAATATGCATACCAATTTTCAGCTCAATAGGAGTCACTTGGTCCTCTGTTTTAGGCCAATAAGTTGGATTCAAGATGGTTTTCAGGCCCGACACATTTCTGTTTTTAAACTGTTGCAAACATGGCCTGAGTCCATGTTTGAGACAGCGTAACCTTTTCATTTCCCATCAAAATTCATTGATTCTTTTTTGTTTGAAAGCTGAAGTTTTCTACTATGTGCAAACCAAATTTTAGTTCAATCATAGGTCATTTGACTACCTGTTTCATGTCCAAAATTTAAACCCAGAGAAGATTTCTGACCTGGGTATTATTTTGCCTATGCATTTTTATGTTCTTTTTCTGTCCGACTTTTGACTTTTTCTTCATGTTTTTGTAATATATATGAATTTTTTGAGGGCTATAATGGCTATCAATAGGGTAGCCTAGTTTTGATGAATATGATATTCTAATTTGAATTGAATTTGAATGACGGTTTTGAGTAATTTCTTTGATTTCGAGCATGAATTTTTCCAAATGATTTTGAAATAATTTTTAAAATTTATAGGCATTTCAAAATAATTATTATATAATATTTTTAAGTATTTTCAAGTGTAAAATCTATTGATTCTCTATAATAAGGGAGATTCTCAAATAGGGTTTTCAAGTTGATTGTAAGAATTGGTTTTCAAAGTTTGTTTTTCAAAGTAAATTATTTTATATATAAAATACACTTTTTTGCACTGTTCGAGCGAATGAGAAGTAGAATTAAATAGTTTGGTAAAACACGTGGTATGAGACATGTGCGTTTATCTTATCGGTTAATTCTCGACTTGTTTGTTTGATCTTTTTGACCTACGGGTCGAGTTTACTGATGAGATGAGGTAAAAAATTTACTGATTTGAGTGTGAAATTTACTAGCGGTTAGTAAACCATTTTATGTGAACGTGTGGTATGGGACACACGTTAACACCGCTTCGGGTTCTATCCAAAAGTTTATGACACATTTATCTAAGAAACGTATTTGCCAGTATTGGGCCTTGGGGTCATTTGTTCATTTGTCCTTCAGGACATTTGTCAAAGAAACGTAATTTTCCACTGTGATGTATTTGTCCTTCGGGATGTTGTCCTTGGGGATGTTTACCTAAGAGACGTATTTATTGTCCTTTGGGACGTTTGTCTAAGAGACGTGGCACCTTATTTTAAGAGAGCAGTACTTAGTGGGCTTCGGCCACAAGCAAGTGCTATATCTTTGAGATGATTTCATAGATGTTTGTGATTTCCCTAGTGTGTCGCCCTTTTCTGGAATGGGTCCTTTGAACCATTCGATATATATTTGTGGCGATTGCCTTTTGGGAATTTGAACTCTTGGAAGTTCTATTTTTGAGATTTGAATTTCCTACACTGGCGTTATATGATATTTGCTTTTGGCGTTTACTTGAAATTTTATTCTCCTCTTTGGAGATATATTTTCATTATGGTGTGTTTGAGATGGGATCTCTTATGCATGTTTTGGGTTTTCCAAGATGTCGGGTTTAGGTTTTCCACTAACCCATATTTGATGTTTTATGAAAATGCCGATGATATGAGGCTCGTTACTTTTAGCGTCTTATGGTTTATTTTATCTCTTTTGAGATTATATGTTTGTGTAGTAATACCATATTATCACTTGATGTAATCATACACTTTAGTTGTCCCTTATCGCTAGAGAATATTATCACATTATCCTTATGCTATATTATAGCTTATCCTTGTTAACTAATTTGTTTAGCTAGATTGATCCGTGTATTTTATACTCGGGTCAGACTGAGGTGTTTCAAGTTAGATACTTTTGGACTTAGCCTATTCTACTTCCACATGGAATCTATTCTGCTAGCTCATTTTGTTATAGCTTTTTGTGTAGTCCCTTTTGGTTTGCTCTCTGATATGTATATTCTTTTGACTTGATTCTACATTGTAGTTGCTATACCACTTGACATGTATCATTTTGTATACTCTGTGGTGTATCTGTATATGTACAAATATGTGTGATGATCTACTATTCTGTGATTTGTTTTGCATTCAAGTTGTTGTATTTTGTTCCGATAGATCCTAAAGCCGCCTATGGCTTTGGATTAATAATTTATTGGATATATCGATCCACTTGAGGAAAAAAATATGGCATTGTCGATGTATTCAATAGATATTTAAGACAAGGCTATAGATGGTCGCCCCTATCTAGCCCTATTCTCTACATTAGCAGACAGTATTATCCAGTAATACTCTTTGTTAATGTGGGTCTCGGGGGAGGGAGGCATCACAGCTTGGTATCAAAGCTGAGTTCAGAACGAAAAATGATAAACACGGAATAGAAACATATATTACGGTACGTCAAAGTGTAATACAAGTGTTACGAATCCCTAAATCATCGTGCCTTTTTTTTTCATGTCCTTTGGGGTAGATAGAATTTTGGGAATACATCTAGGAATGCATTTTAATTCTATAGTATTTCATATTTGAATTAATAATATCTACCATATGAATAATCTTTATCTTATCTTAATTTTCAGCTAATGGCTGGAGGAGTCGGAGGACGACGCTCAGATGCTGGGCAATCCTGCGATTCTCATCCGGACAGCGTTTATACGTTTGCCGATCAGTTTATGGAGTTATTTAGGAGCACTCAGCCTCTAGCTCCTACTCGAGCATCTCCTCCATGCAAGTCTGTCTTTGCACGCTTGTGTTGTGATTTCTCACATCTCGGAGGAAAGCTTTTTCAAGGCTTTGAGTCCGTTCTTGAGGTCCAAGCTTGGATTCGTATGTGCGAGCGCATCTTCTCTCGCATGGATCTGTCCGACGATGATAGAGTTCTTGTAGCATCTAGCATATTGCAAGAGCATGCCCTTGATTGGTATGAGCTTCTCATAGCCGAGCTCGATGAGTCTACTCTTTCTTGGACTCAGTTTCGGGAAGGGCTCGAGCTTAAATTTGTTCCTGAATCTGAGAAAGCTTTATTAGCCCATCTCTTCTCTGAGTTAAGCAAGGGAAGTCCTCCGTCTCTGAGTATGTTTCACCATTCAAGCACTTATCTAAGTATGGTCTTGAATACATTAGCACCTCTTATACAGAGAATCTGAAGTTTCTCTCTGGTCTTAAGAAGTATTTGAAGAAGTCTTTGATGCTCCGGCTCGAGCTTTCTTTCGAGGAGTTGATTGACTCGACGCTTCATCTCGAAGCGGTCGAGAAGGAGTGTGAGAGTGGTGATGAGGTTGAGGTTTGCAAGAACCCCAATAAGAAGAAGTTCCCATTTCATATGCCAAAGTTTTTCCACTCTAAGAAGAAGAAGCCCATTGGATCTAGGCCTAGTTCCAAGCCTAGTGGAGCATCTCCTACTTGGAAAGGGTGTTTTAATTGTGGTTCTTCTGACCATATGGTCCATGACTACCCTAAGCCTATTATTTGCCGCTATTGCAAGAAGAAGGGTCATCGAGTGGCCACTTGTCCTATTTCCCCGAATACCCAGTCTGGCAAGCTAAATGTAGTGGATGCTTCTGAAGGGTCTTCTTAGCGCAGAGGTACTTCTCCTTCTATTCTTGAAGGTTCATTGTTGTTCCATTATCGTTTTATTCGAGTCCTTTTCAATACGGGTGCGTCGCATTCATTCGTATCGAAGAAGCTCGTCAATGATTTATCTTTGGATGTTTCTTGTATGGTTACTTCATTGAGGATTACGAATCCTATCAGGGGATCCGTAACCCTTTGCATGCTTTGTGATGATGTTGAGATTGTTTCATATGGCTTTTCTTTTCATGCAAATCTGCACGTTATTTATTATTTGGGATTTGATATGATTTTGGGTATGGAATGGCTAGTGCGATATGATGCCAGAATTATTTGTTGTGAGAGAATTTTATATCTTAGACATCTAGATTCGTCTACTCGGTATCACTTTTCTTCGTAATGTGGATAATTTCGAAGCATCTTTATTTTCTCTTGACTCACGAGATGATGATGATATATCACGTACTCCTATTATTTGTGATTTCTCTGACGTATTTGAGCAAGTTTTGGGTTTACCACCCAAGCGGGCGATTGAATTCCACATTGATCACATTCCAGGCATGCATTCAGTTAATCGTCCTCCCACGAGGATGTCTGCAATAGAAAATGAGGAACTCAAGAAGTAGCTTTTAGAGCATGAGTCCAAGAACTTGATTCAGTCTAGTTTTTCACCGTAGGGTGCCGCATTCGTTTTCGTGAAGAAATCCAATGGAACTCTTAGGCTTTATATCAACTATCGCAAGCTTAACGAGTTGACCATCAAGAATAGGTATCCATTACCAGGATCGATGTTATGTTCAATCAATTGAGTAGCACTAAGGTCTTCTCTAAACTCGACCTTCCCATTGGTTTTCATCAGCTCCGAGTCGTGGAAGATAGCATACCACATACGTCTTTCTGCACTCGATATGGATCTTACAAGTGGCTCGTTATGCCATTTGGTTTGATGAACACTCCTACTTTCTTTGTGGATCTTATGAATCGAGTATTCCGGCAATATCTCGATAAGTTTTTCCTTATGTTCATCAACGACATCTTATTTATTCGAAGTCTAAAGCCAAGCATGCTAATCACTTGAGAATTGTCTTGAGTACTCTTCGTCGCCATCAGCTTAAAGCCAAATTCTCCAAGTGCCATTTCTGGGAGAATAAGGTTAAGGTCTAAGGCCACTTTGTTTCTTCTGAAGGCATTTCGGTCCATCCTTCGAAGATCGAATCCATCCAAAATTGAAAGAGGCCTGAGAATGTTAATGAGATTCGTAGCTTACTTGGATTGGCAAGTTATTACCGTCGGTTCATTAAGATTTCTCTCATATTGTGCTTCCTCTCACCAGCCTTACTCGAAAAGGCATTCGATTTATTTGCTTCAACAAGTGTGAAGCTTCTTTTCTAAAGTTGAAGGAGCTTCTCACTAATGCTCCTATTCTAGTGGTTCTCGAAGGGAATCAAGATCTTGTATGTCTACATTAATGCTAGTAGGTGTGGCCTTGATGTCGTGTTTATGTAGAAGGATCAGGTAGTTGCTTATGCTTTTAGGCAACTGCGACCGAATGAAGTCCGGATGCCACTCATGACCTCGAATTATCCGCCATCGCTTTGCCTTGAAGATTTGACGACATTATCTATTAAGCGAGAGCTTCATTCTCTATACTGATCACAAGTCCTTGAAGTATCTGTTCACTCAAAAGGAGCTCAATATGAGGCAACAGCGTTGGCTCGAGTTCCTTTCCTCCTATGAATTCGATATCCAGTATACCCTTGGTAAGGGTAATCGTGTTGTTGATGCGCTTAGTCATAAACATTCGGCTGTTGTTTCTAGGATGCTAACTGAGTGGGATGTTCTAGAGACCTTATCCTTTTGTGATATTCGTAATCGAGCTCCAACTTCTAATTCTCCTATTTTATTATTCAGTTTGAAAGCTCGACCCAGCTTATTGGATCGTATTGTCGATGCTCAGCGGCGTAATCCCGATCTTGTGCACCTTATTCAGATTAGTGAGTCAGAGTCCCATGATGTGGAGTTGCAGGATTTCATTACTAATTCTCATCGGTGTCTTCAAAAGAAGAACAGTCTTGTTGTGCCTTTTGATTCTGCACTTAGGCGTGAAATTCTCGATGATTGTCATCGTTCTAAGTATACCATTCATCCTGGCAGTAGTAAGGTGTATGCCGATATGCATCGCCTTTATTATTGGGAAGGCATGAAGCGTGGTATAGCGAGTTACGTGAGTAATTTCATAACTTGTCAACGTATCAAAGTCGAACATCAGTGCCCTTCTAGTCTCCTTTAGCCTCTAGAGATTCCATTGTGGAAATGGGATCAGATTTCGTTGGATTTCATTGACGGCCTACTTCGTTCAAGATCGGGCCATTCTAGAATTTGGGTTATTGTTGATTGCCTCACCAAATCAGCTCATTTCATTCCTATTAAGTCTAATAGGAGTGCTTCTCATTTGGCCAAGTTATATATCAAGGAAATCGTGAGACTTCACGGAGTTCCTAGTTCGATTGTGCGTGACCATGATCCGCTTTTCCCGAGTCATTTCTAGCAAAGTCTTCAGCAAGCTTTGGAAACAAAGATTAATTTCAGTACAACATATCATCTGCAGTCTAACGGACAGACTGAACGGGTGAATCGTATTCTCGAGGATCTTCTCGTGCTTGCATTCTAGATTTCGGTGACAGTTTGAAGGATCACCTAACTCTTGTGGAATTCACCTACAATAATAGTTTTCAGTCGAGTATCGGTATGGCTCCTTTCGAAGCCTTATACGAAAGGCCATGTCGATCACCTTCATGTTGGTTAGAATCTGGAGAGAAGTTTATTCTTGGCCCAGATTCTATTCATGATTCTTCTGAGAAGATTGTTCTTATTCGTTAGAGAACGAAAGAGGCACAAAGCCGCCAGAAATCCTACGCGGACAACCATAAGAAGCCTTCCGAGTTCTCGGTTGGTGATCTCGTCTTTATTCATGTTTCTCCTCTAAAGGGGTTATGTGCTTCAGTATGACCGGGAAACTGGCTCCTCGATTTATAGGACCATTTTCTATTACTGAACGTATTGACCCTGTGTCTTATAGAGCTTCACTTTCAGCTCATCTAACAGCCATTCATGACATGTTTCATGTCTCTCAGCTTCGAAAGTGTCTTCGAGAGTAGGATTCTGTTATCAATTATCCTAATTTGTAAGATCTTGAGATCTCACCAGACCTATCTATTCTGCAGCAGCCTATTCGCATACTTGCTTCGAATGCGAGACTCCTTCGAAACAAGGATGCATCGCTCGTTAAAATTTAGTGGTCCGCTTATCCCAGTGATTGTACTTGGAAATCAGAGAGCTTATCGAGCGATCATATCCCGGTTTTCTATCTTCGCATAGCAATGGTGAGAATATCTCTTTATCTCAAGCTTGTGTTTTTTTCCTTTTGATTGATGAAATTAATAGGTTGCATATAAACTCTTCTCTAGAAATTGCGAGATGCAATTTTGTTGAGGAGGGAGTCTGTAACAACCCTGGTTTGGAGATTACCTGTCAATGTCAAGTTATAATGGTTTTATAATTTAATATTGCGATTTAAATTAAAATTGGAGATTTTAAATTGTTTATTTGGTATAAACAATGAATTTTGGAAATGAAATGAGAAAATAAAGTTTGAAATTTTATTTTATTTGTTTGGGTTAATGATAAATGGAAAATAGTTTTTATTTAGACAAAATGCAATAATTGTGTTAATTATGGCCAATTACTTCTTCTAATAATTTTTAAAAGAAGTATATGATTTTTAAAGATTGTTTAATCAAATAAAAAGGTGAAAATTGGTTTAAGAATGAGTTTTAATTATAAATTTGAGTTTAGAATAGTTAGATATATTTTTCTAAGCAAGAAAAATATTTTTGTGGAATTTTAGAAGTTAAAAATAAGTTTTTGTGCATTTATTTGTGAAAATTGTGTATATTTGTAAAATAAAGGATTTAATAATAAAATATTTTAAAAATTAAAATTAATCTTTTTATATAGTATGAAATATTTTATTTCATACGTATGTAATACATACTTTGTTATGTGAAAATTTGAAAGGAAATGACACTTTGTTTTGTGTATGGTGTATATATGAACACATTTCGATACAAGTGTGCATTAAATAAAAACCTTAGCCTAATTGTTATTCTTTTAATTTTTGAGTTTATTGGGCCTATTAGAACTTACCTGATATTGAGAAAGTAAGAAAAAAAAATGCCTGTACATACATTTCTTTAACTCACCTTCTTCTTCCTCTTTCAAGTAAATAAGAAAAAATAAACCCACTTCACAAACTCCAAATCCAAGCTTATTTCTTCAATTAATTCAATCTAACTGAAATTTATTTAATATGGAGAGTAAATATAAAGGTAATCAAACTCCAAACCTATAATTTCATCAAATTCCTAAATTTCAGAGGTGGTTTTTTTATTTACAGTAAATTCTTGTTTGCAAGTTATTTTCTCTTCCTATACAGTTTCTTAGAAACTCTAATCTTGCAAAAAGCTACCTCCTTGCTGCAAAAATCCAAGCTTTTGCATCTAAACAGCGAGTAAGTTGAAATATTCACATAATCTAATTGAGCCAGGCTCAAAAAATTGCAAAAGTAATCAAAATTTAGCCTTTGTTAATTTTGGTGTAGTTTCTCTGTTTGAAATTTGTTTCATATTGCCTCTTTGAAAGCCTATAACTTTGGATTCCGACAATGAAATGCTGCCAGATTTATTGTATTTGGTAGCTTGCAAGTTGAAATTAATTTCCACAAATTTTGATTGAAAAATATTATCATTTGGATGTTCAAAACAGTGGTAGAAAATCAACTCAAACACAGATTTTTGCCTGTAGAAATTGTTTTCCGAGTTGCTGCAATCATGGTCTGAGTCCACGTTTTAGATAGCATAACTCTTTCAATTCTTACTGAAATTCATCGATTCTTTTTTGCAAGATAAAGTTTTTTACTATATGCATATCAAATTTCAGCTCAATCTGAGGTAATTTGTTCCTCCATTTCATGCGTGGAAGTTGAACCCGAGATGGTTTTCAGGCTTGTACATTTGGGTTTTTTTTTGAACTGTTGCAAACATGGTCTGAGTCCATGTTTGAGACAGCGTGACTTTTTCGTTTCCAATCGAAATTCATTGGTTCAGTTTTTGTTTGAAAGACGAAGTTTTGTACTATGTGCATACCATTTTTTAGGTCAATATGAGGTTGTTTGGTCCTCTATTTTAGGCCTATAAGTTGGGCCCAAGATGATTTTCAGGCCTGCTACATTTTTATTTTTGAACTGTTGCAAACATGGCCTGTGTCCATATTTGAGACTGCGTAACTTTTTCATTTTCAGTCGGAATTTATCAATTCTATTTTTTTGAAAGTTGAAATTTTCTACTATATGCAAACTAAATTTTTGTTCAATAAAAGGTCGTTTGACCACCTGTTTCATGTCCGAAAGTTGAATCCAGATAAGATTTTAGACCTCAATATTATTTTGCCTGTGTATTTTTATGCTCTTTTTCCATCCGACTTTTGACTTTTACTTCTTATGATATCTTTAAATTGTTTGAGGGATATAATGCCTATCAATAGGATAGCCCAGTTTTGATGAATATGAAATTCAAATTTGAGTTGAATTTGAATGACGGTTTTGAGTAATTTCTTTGATTTCGAGCATGGATTTTTCCAAACGATTTTGAAATAATTTTTAAAATTTATGGGCATTTCAAAATAATTATTATATAATAATTTAATGTATTTTCAAGTGTAAAATATATTTATTCTCTATAATAAGGGAGATTTCAAATAGGGTTTTCAAATTGATTTCGAGAATTGGTTTTCAAAGCTTGTTTTCCAAAGCAAATTATTTTATATATAAAATACAAGTTTTTGCACTATTCGAGCGAATGAGAAGGTGAATTAAAAAATTGGTAAAACACGTGGTATGGGACACATGTGTTTCTCATATCGGTTAGTTATCGACTTGTCTATTTGATCGTTTTGACCTACAAGTCGAGTTTGCCGATGAGATGAGGTAAACTTTTTACTGATTTGAGTGTGAAATTTACCAGCGGTTAGTAAACCATTTAGTGCGAACGTGTGGTATGGGACACACGTTAACACTGTTTGGGTTCCTATCCAAAAGTTTGTGACATATTTGTCTAAGAGACGTATTTGCCAGTAATGGGCCTTCGGGTCATTTGTCCTTCAGGACGTTTGTCTAAGTGACATATTTGTCCATTGCGACGTACTTATCCTTCGGGATGTTTTCCTTCGGGATGTTTGTCTAAGAGACATATTATTGTCCTTCGGGACGTCTGTCTAAGAGACATGGAGCCTTATTTTGAGAGAGCGGTACTTGGCGAGCTTCGGCCATAAGCGCATGCTATATCTTTGAGATGATTTCATTGATGTTTGTGATTTCCCTAGTGTATCGCCCTTTTTCAGAATTAGTTCTTTGAACCATTCGATATATATTTATGGCGATTACCTATTGGAAATTTGAGCTCTTGGAAGTTCTATTTTTGAGATTTGAATTGCCTACACTGGCGTTATATGAGATTTGCTTTTGGCATTTACTTGAGATTTTATTCCCCTCTTTGGAGATATATTTGCCTTATGGCATCTTTGAGATGGGATCTATTTATGCATATTTTGGGTTTGCCACGATGGCGGATTTAATTTTTCCCCTAAACCATATTTGATGTTTTATGAATGACGATGATACGGGGCTCGCTACTTTTAGCGTTTTACGGGTTATTTTATCTCTTTTGAGATTATATCTTTGTGTAGTAATACCATATTATCACTTGATGTAATCATACACTTTAGTTGTCCCTTCTCACTTGAGAATATTATCACATTATCCTTATGCTTATATTATCACTTATCTTCGTTAACTGATTTGTTTAGCTAGATTGACTCGTGTATTTTATACTTGGGTCAGACCGAGGTGTTTCAGTTTAGGTACATTTGGACTTAGCCTATTCTGCTTCGGCATGGACTCTATTCCGCTAACTCTTTTCGTTATAGCTTTTTGTGCAGTCCTTTTTGGTTTGCTACTCTGATATGTATATTCTTTTGACTCGCTTATATATTGTGGTCGTTATACCACTTGACATGTATCATTTTGTATATTATGTGATGTATCTGTATAAGTATATATATGTGTGATGATGTACTGTTCTGTGATGTGTTTTGCATTCAAGTTGTTGTATTTTGTTTTGATAGATCTTATAGCCACCTATGGCTTTGTATTAATTATTTATTGGATTTGTCGATCCACTTGAGAAAAAATGGCATTGTCGACGTATTCAATAGATATTTAAGACAAGGCTATAGATGGTCGCTCCTATCCGGCCCTATTCTCTGCATTAGCAGACAATATTATCCAGTAATACTCTTTATTAATGTGGGTCTCAGGGTGGGGCATCACATATTAGCCCACTGGTAGAGAAATGAGACTATCATCAGTTTCCTCCGGTTAATACCCCAGAGGGGATTAAAGCTTCTTCTGATTCTACCCTTACTTTATCTGTTGGGTCATTTGAATAGGCCAAAACTACTGTTTTAAAAATTTAGGAGTTAATTGAATGTTTGAAATTGGATTGTGATGTAATTTAAATTTCTTTGTTGTTTGTAACTTTTTGCTATTGCTATTACCAATGAAAAATATTACTTTCCATGTATTAGTTTTTTTTATTCTGAATAAGAAATCCAGGTAACACTCGCATCTAGTCCTTTAGTTGTTATTTCTCAACTGAATGATATTAAAGATAGATTAATAGTCAATATTGAAAATAAGCGCTTTTCTCATGATGGTTCGGCTTTACAGTCTTCGAACAGTCTAGAAGAGCAAGAGTGACATAGGAAATATTATCAATTAAGATTAATGTTTGGGTGGTCAAAGAAATGAACTCCATCTTAGAGGTTCAAATTAATAAAATAAGATAAATAATTTTAAGCGTTGAAAATGAAGATAGATAGGGTCCTAGATCCGGACCTTCAGTTGAGATTGATGTAGAAAAGGCTAATTACATCAACGGATAAATAATCTTAAAGTGGATCTCCTGACATGTCAAGTGCGCTGCCAATCTTTGGAACTTATTACAAGTGGAGGTGATTCCAGCGTCCCTACTCCTACTCCTAGGAGAATGACAAGATCTCAATTTTTATCTAGCAAGGAATTTCCTACCTTATTAAACCTACCCCATGCCTAAGTAATGAAATGATGTCCAAATGCAGTAGACAGGTCAACTTTGAATCGATGTAGTTTTCAATAAGAAATGGAATGAAAAATTTTCTTAACATCTTAATGATTAAGAATGCCAAGGTGAAAAGCTTGAGCATGAAAGGCATATGCTCGAGCAAGAGACTAGGAAATTAAAGAGCATGTTTCAAACCTTAAAAGGAGCAAAAAAGACTCTTAAGTGTGAACTGAAGACTCAAATTGATTTAATTAATGATGTAGACACTATTCAAAGAGAAAAGAAACTAAAAGAGCTTTTGGATGTGCCCATTCGCCACGTTACCCACTGTTCATCAGTTGCTGAAGATTTGAACAGGATGGAACAGAGCATTGCCCTTTACCAGAAAATTGGTTGTATATATTTAAATAGACCCTTTTGTAGTTTAATTCATGTACCTATGATTTTTGTATTTAACATGTAAATTGTAAATAAACTAATATCTGAATGGTTGACATTCTATTCTTTTTTCTTTTGTCTGAGGTTGGCAATTAATTCACAAGTTTTAATATGGTGCTTTTTGTAACATTCCCCATTTGGAGGCCCAAAACTAATTGCTACTGATGCTACAATCATCTATAGTTATTAATTTTCGGTGTCCAAATGTGATAATGTTAGATATATTGATAATACAGAAGCATATGAATATAAAAATTCTTGAACACAATTTAAATTCAAACTTCACATTTCATTTCACAAAAGACGCTTCATATCCATTACATAATCTTATACGCAACCCACGTTCAGAGAAATTATAATTACTACAAAATACTTCAAGGGCGATCTATGAAAATGCTCCTTGGTTGATCAGTGTCTAATACTGGGCAATTAAACAAATTTTCCCTTACATCCAAATAATACAGTGGACAACGATAGAATCTTCTAAATATTTGCCTCCTTGACGTCTCGGGAAGCTTATTCGTCAACTAATAACCTGAAAAACCCTTACCCTTGGCCTACTCAAATTAATTTTGAGCACTAGATAGTTTAAGGGGAAAACATAAACTTCGAGTCAGACAAAAAGTCTGGTGCGAATAATAATATACCATCTCGAATCAAATAGATATCTAGTGAGACAATGCCGCTTAGCGGAATGGGTTTTTCCCCTTGCTAGTGCCTTAACCAAAAAATAATTAACCATATACTGTGCACGTGCATCACAATGGTTAAAACATAACATAATATGATGATATGCAATTATAAAATATATCATGGATTTTCCATCCCTATTCATCAGACTATCTGTCTCAAACTATAGTTTCTAGAGTCATTATTAACCTATTAGTTTTCATGGGCTGACTATTAACCTGTTCCAAGCTTACGGACTATGTCCGGTTTCACAGTTTTTATGGAATTACTTAAAATCTATTGATATCTACCAATAACTTCATAAAATCATAGTTTTCATGGGGTAGCTATGAACCTATTGATTCTCCAATAACATCTCTCAGCTTATAGTTTTCAAAGGGTTGACTGTGAACCTATTGATCTCTATCAATAATCTATTCTGGGCATAGTTTTCATGGGATCACTAAGAACATATTGGCCCATGCCAATAACATTTCTCAAGGCAAAGTTCTTATGGTCTAACTGAGAACCTGTTTAAATCAACAACCTTTTAACCAGTTTTGGGCATCTTATATTCTAGTCTATTTGACCTCCTGTATGCAATTCGACTCACATAGGGGTTAAATAATTATATATTTGCTACTGGTCAACCTAGCTGGTTATCCTTACCTTGCACACCAAAACACAGTTATGCGTTATAAATGAAGTGAATATGATTACCCAAGCATAAATAACCCCTTTATAAGACATACGTTGGGTCCCCAGATGTAAATGGCAAAATTTTACAATTACTAGTATCCCCGTTTATGGTATCGACTTTATTAAAATATGTCTTAGTGTCCTTAAGGTCCAAAAGCATTTTTTATAAATTCTAAGGCTATCTACCCCTTCGTTTTTCTATTAAAAACAAGTGAGATGCCACAACCATGATGGAACCATCAAATAAGGCTATCCACCTTTATCTTCAATTTCAAAGGCAAAGTGATGCAGCAGGACCTTGCCGCACCTATCAAAACTAAGGTGGAAGGACCCCTCTTCCCGTATCAAAAGAACAAGGCGGAATAACCCTTTTATCTTGGTTGGAATCATTGTGGAAGGAGGCTTCCATTTGTATTCAACTATTGCAGAATGATCCCACCACATCCATCGAAAATAAAGTGAAGAGACAATAAAAAACTTTGTTTGGGCTATAACTTTTTATAAGTATAGAATTAGGATCTCTAACCTATTTCATTACTTCCGAATGATGATTTCTCTTTCCGTAGAGTTGTCATAATAGAAAATTGGACTTATGGTTAAAAAGGTATACATATTTTAAATTTTGAAAACAAAGTTGGCAAAAGCAATAGTGTTGAAGGCAGATGTTACTGTAGCCTAGCTACGAAGGCTAAAGTTACTACAGCAGGGCTACAAAATCATTGGTACTGTAGCATGGCCACGAAAGCATTGGCACTGCAGCAATACCAAGGCAAATGGCTACCGCAGCAATACAAAGGAAAATTTCTACTATAGCAATATGAAGGCAAATGGTTACAAAAGCAAATAGTGAAGAAAGGCATGGTAGCACTCATAATTAACGCAAAAACTGTTATTTTACTAATTAAAGCATATTTCTTTCACCAACTCCCATTCTTCGTCAAATTCCTATTAGTTAGAGATATACTTTAAAACTGCTATGGATCAAATTTTATAATTCCAAAACTATTTCTATACCATTAAATTATATTAATATTTTAATATAATTATTAAGCCTTTCTAGCTTAGAAAATTCATAATAAATCGAAAGCACTAGGAAAAAATCCTAAAAATTCACCATAAATATGAAATAACATCTTCTTTACCATGTAAAAATTTTGGGGCAATTTTTTTTATTTTTTTATTTCTAATAATTAAAACCTAAAATAAATGCCCTTTTCATGTTAGGAAATTCATAAAATATTTCTATTAAGTCCGAAAATTATGAAATTATAGATCCATCTCCAAAATTATGTTTTGCACAACATATCCAAAACTAAAGTCGATTGGAGGTCATTCACTAAGGTTCTTCCCTTGAAACCAAACATAATAATTTCATAAAATTCTAATAAATCACCTTCCATGCAAACAATAGTAAAACCAACCATATCATCATCAAAAAATTTAGAATACGTTTAAAAATACAAAATTTAACATATAAGAATGAGATGAATACTATTATTCACCTTGATTTGAGAAAAAAAGTTGAGATTTGAGTTGTTGATTTGATTTCCCTTAGCTTTAGCTTAATGCTCTAACTTTTCCTCCTTTAAATGCTTTAGTAATGGCCTCTACTTTTTTGTGTTTTGTATGGATGTAAAAATGAATGTGGATATAAGGGTGGAAGGGTTTAAATTTAGGATTCCCCTCTCATAAATCCTCCTACTTATGGGTAAATTAAAACAATCTTATATGTTGATTAGTTAAGGCCTAACCCAATTAATTATCAGATCTCATCTCCTTTTCACGCCAAACATTATTCTGTTTACTTAATCTAACTAAATCTCCTGAATAATGTAAAGAAAAATTAGGAGTGTTACAGGCTCCCTCTTAAATAATTTCATCCTCAAAATTTAGTAAGGATTATAAACAAGCATATCAATCATGCAGACAAAGCAAGTATATCCTACCAGTGAAAAGTCCAAAAATAGAATATACCCTCATAACAGCCTAGGATAAGTATCCCTAATCTTTTTTATGTTTTCTAAGTGCAGTCCTTCTCGTTATCGCTCCACTGAACTTTTACCAACTTGACTATCTTGTTTCTTAACCTCTTATCATCTCTCGCTACAATCCAAACTGGTTTCCTAACAAAAGTCATATCATGTTCTACTATTAAGTCTTCCAATGCAGCAGAAGGGATAGTAGTCTCTGGATCATGTATGTCACTTATGAGGATGAGACACATGAAACACATTATGGACACTTGCCAAACTGCTCGGTAATTCTACTCTATATGCGAGATTTTTGATCCTCTCTTCGACCGAGAATGATCCAACATATCTCGGTGCCAGTTTCCTTGACTTTTCAAATTGTATCACACCCTTCATTGGTGATACTTTAATGAAACCTTATCTCCAACTGAGAACTCTAGATCCTTATGACTCTTATCTGCACAACTCTTCTATCTAGACTAAGCTTCCATCATCCTACCTCGAATCAACTCAATCTTCTCTGTTGCCTTTCTCCCCAGATCCGGTCCTAAGACTAATCTATCTTCGGTTTCCAACCAACATGCTAGTGACTTGGATGGCCTTCCGTAAAAAGCTTTGAAAGGTGCGATTCCTATACTAGTCCGATAAATGTTGTTATAGAAAAACTCAACTAAGTGTAGGTGATCTTCCTATGATCCACCAAAATCTAGCACACTAGCTCTCAACAAATCTTCGAGTACCTTGTTGACCCTCTCTGTCTGCCCATATTTCTAAGAGATATAAGTAGTACTCATCATGAGCTTGGCACCTAACATTCCTTATAGATTCTTCCAGAATTCACTAGTGAACAAGGCATCTCTGTCACTAAATATGCTGCTAGGTATCCCATATAGTCTAACTATGTTTTTCGTAAACAATTTAGCCAAAACAGATGCCGTCTTGGTTGACTTAATTGGAATGAAATGGGCGCTCTTGGTAACCTATCCTCTAAGACTCATATACTTTCATTTAGTTGATTTGACCTTGACAACCCATTTATAAAATCCATGGAAATCGAATCCCATTTCGATAACGATACCTCTAAAGGCTGAAGCAAACCACTCGGCTTCTAATATTCGTCTTTTACTTGCTAACAGTTTGAACAGTGCTTTACTTATAAGCCAACATCTCTTTTCATACCTTTCCAGAAGAAACTTCTCTTAATATCTTGATACATCATGATTCCTCTAGGATGAATCTTAAACTTCGATCGATGACATTCCATAAGAATTTCTCTCCCTAGGTCCCCAACAATAGGAACACATAACTGTCCCTTCTTTCTCAACCATTCTCGCCGGTCACTAAAATCCTTTAGATCATCAATTTTAGTTCCAACCTCAAGCTTTCTAATCTTCTTGGCCAACCATGGATCCTATTTCTACTTAGAAGAAATCCTTTCAATCAGAACTAGTCGAACTTACAAGCAGGATAACTGGGTAGTAATCTGACTAGAACTAGTATATCTTACCAGCGAAAAGTTTATATAAAACAAATATAGAACATACCCTCATAACAACCAAGGATAAGTATCCCTAATCATGTTTCTTTTTCCAAGGACAGTCCTTCTCGCTATCGCTTCACTAAATTTTTACCAACTTGACCGACTTGTTTCTTAACCTCTTCTCATCTCTCGCTACAATCCGAACTGGTTTCCTAACAAAAGTCGGATCTAGTTCTTCTATTAAGCCTTCCAATGAAATCAGATGGATAATAGTATATAGATCATGTAGGTACTTATGAAGATGAGATACATGAAACACATTATAGACACCTGCCAAACTTCTTGTTAATTTTACTCTATATGCGAGATTTTCGATCCTCTCTATGACTGGGAATGGTCCAACGTATTTTGGTG
Organism: Allium cepa; assembly: GCA_030765085.1. NCBI lineage: Eukaryota > Viridiplantae > Streptophyta > Magnoliopsida > Asparagales > Amaryllidaceae > Allium > Allium cepa. The sequence goes on from CM060932.1 coordinate 330,668,441, forward strand.
CCAGTTTCCCTCACTTTTCAAATCGTATCGCACCTTTCATTGGTGATACTTTAATGAAACTTTATCTCCAACTGAGACCTCCAGATCCTTGCGACTCTTATCTACGTAACTCTTCTACTTAGACTAAGCTTCCTTCATCCTACCTCGAATCAACTCAATCTTTTCTATCGCCCTCTCCCTAGATCTAGTCCTAAGATCAATCTGTCTCTGATTTCCTGCCAACATGCTGGTGACTTGCATAGCCTTTCATACAAAGCTTTGAAAGGCATCATTCCTATGCTAGTCTGATAACTGTTGTTATAGGAGAACTCAACTAAGTGTAGGTGATCTTTCCATGATCCACAATATCTAACACACCAGCTCTCAACAAATCCTGGAGTACCTTGTTGACTCTCTCTGTTTGTCCAACTGTCTAAGGGTGATAAGCAATGCTCATTATGAGCTTAGTACCAAACATTCCTTATAAACTCTTCCAAAATTCACTAGTGAACAAGGCGTCTCTGTCACTGACTATGCTACTAGGAACCTTACGTAGTCTAACTATGTTCTTTTTAAACAATTTATCCAAAATAGGTGTCGTCCTGATTGACTTCACTAGAATTAAATGGGCACTCTTGGTAACCTATCCACTAAGACCCATATACTTTCATTTCCTTAATTTTACCTTGGCAACCTGTTTAAAAAATCTTGGGAAATAGAATCCCATTTCTATACCGGTACCTCTAAAGACTGAAGCAAACCGCTCGGCTTTTGATGTTTGTCTTTTACTTGCTGACAGTTGGAACGCTTCTTTACCTATAAGCCAACATCCCTTTTCATACCTTTCCATAAGAAACTTCTCTTCATATCTTGATATGTCTTGGTTCCTCCAGGATGAATTGTAAACTTCGATCGATGACATTCCCTAAGAACTTCTCTCCTTAGGTCTCCAACATTCGGGACACACAACCATCCCTTCTTTCTCAACCATCCTCTCTAGTCAAGACTAAAATATTTTAGATCATCAATCTTAGTTCCAACCTCAAGCCTTCTAATCTTCTCGGCCAACCACGGATCCTCTTTTTTCTTAGAAGCAATCCTTTCGATCTGAACTGATCGGACTTCCAAGTAGGATAATATGGCAGTACTCTGACTAGAACTAGCAGTCGATCTTAACTGCACTCTATAAGTAGTCAAAGTCTCTATATTCTTCCATTCTACTAACATACTAACACCATATTCTGATGTTTTCTACAAGGAGAATTTGCTGCTTTATTCCCTTTTCTTGGTGTAGTATACCAAAATCATAAGCAACCAAAATATCCAACCACCTCAACTGTCTCATATTCAACTTCTTTTGAGAGAATAAATACCTTAAGGACTTATGATCTGTATAAAACTCAATCTCTCTCCTAAGAGATAATGTCTCCACCTTTTCAATGCGAAGATCACCATTGCCAACTCTAGATCACGAGTATGATATCTTACTTCATGTGGTCTAAGCTGTGTGGAGCGTAGTCAATAACTTTACCTTTCTGCATCATTACAGCTCCTAACCGGTTCCACATGCATCTGTACACACCACTAATCCTTGACTTCCAACTGTAACTACTAATACGGGCACAATGGTTAACAGGTGCTTTAACTTAAGGAATGCTTCCTCACATTTGTCAAACCAAGTAAACTTCGCATCCTTCCTGGTTAGCCTAGTCAAATGCACTGCTATCCATGAGAAATCATTAATAAACCTTCGGTGGTAACCAGTAAGCCCAAGGTAACTTCTAATCTCAATCGCCGTCTCTAGTCTCTTCTAATTGTTAACAGCTTAGATCTTATCCGGATCAACGGACGAACCCTTCTCTGAAACCACGTGACCAAGAACTTAACTTCTTTCTTCCAAAAATGGCAATTGAAAATTTCACTTTTAGTTGACGCTGCATCAGCGTCTCCAGCACTGCTTTAAGATGAAATTCATCCTCTCTTTCATCCTTAGAGTATATTAAGATGTCATCTATGAATACCAATATGAACCTATCTAAGTGCTTTCGGAAAACCCGATTCATCAAATCCATGAAGAAAGCTGGCACAATCGTTCCCCCGAATGGCATCACCAACCACTCATATAACCCATATCTAGTCCTGAACACCGTTAATGGAATACTATTGTCTTCCACTCTTAACTGATGGAACCCTGTTGCCAAATCCAACTAGGAGAACACTCTGGCTCCGTTCATTTGATTGAACAAGTCGTCGATATCGTTTTTCGTTCAACTTACGGTAGTCAATACACAACCTTAGACATTCATCCGGCTTCTTCACGAATACCGCAGCTGCTTCCCAAGGAGAACTGCTTGGCTTAATAAAGTTCTTCCCTTCCAAGTCCACTAGCCGCACCTTTAACTCCTTTACCTATGTAGGTGTCATTCTACTAGGCGGTCTGTTTATGGGCTCCGCTCCTGGTACAATGTCTATTTGAAACTCAATATATCACTTTGGTAGTAGTCCTATAACTGGTTCAAAAGCATCTGCAAACTCTTTTGCTACCAAAAACCGATTCAACTCTCATTCTACTTCCATAGCGCCCAACAAAGCACAAGCACTCAAATCTGAATTCTCCACTGAGTATATAATTCGCCTATGACTATCAGGGTGTCTTTGCGATATTTCTCTATCTTAGCAAAATATTCTAGCATCATATCTATCTAGCGGATCCATACCCAAAATGATCCTGAAGCCTACGAAATAAAAAACATACAAACTGCATACAAACTTATAACCTAACAAATCAAGTTCTAACTGATCATACCATCCCTAAAGTTGCGTACCCTCCTATTGAATTTGCAACCCTTAAGGAAGTAAAAAGGTATGGTAATTCTAAGCACAATCTATCTACCAAATACTAAGATATAAATGAATTAGACGCACTGGTATGAAATAATACCCTAACATGTATGCTATGAATCAAAAGCATACCTTCCATCGCAGACTTTCCCTTCTCAACAGCAGTTGGTTTAGAGGATGATGGTTCCAAAGTAAAGACCTATCCCTTTCCTGCCTTGGTAGCTTCTGAACACTTGTTCTTGTAATGCCCTATCCGATCGCAATTATAGCATTTCACATTCTGCTTCCCCACAACTACCTTTCCATCACCCGAACGACATTCATTAGCATAGTGCCCCTTCTTGTCGTACTTGTAGCAAACTATATTTGCTTTCCCTTTTGTTGCTGCTCCTCCTTTCTGAGCACCATTATTCTTGAAGTACTTTCTTTTTTTTCTTTGATAACCTTCAGTATTTATAGGTTTTTCACTTCCAAATGTCGAAGCATTTCCTCCAACTAAACTAGCTACAACTCCAGCTTGCACCATATTCACAAAGAGCCGATACATTTTCCCGTATCTACTGGTGGGGTTCTAGCACCTACATTGGCATTTTTGTTTTGGTTAGCATTTTCCTATCGACCCAAGTTTCTCCTTGTAGCGGGTCAAGCATTTCCATTAGTTGTGGTGCTTCCTCCATCTAGATTCACTCTTTCATTTCTTGCTTCCATACCTTACTCTCTCGATATCTGCGTATGAGCCTTAGTAGAATAAAGAAGAAAGGTCTAAGAGAGAGGGGAATACGTTCTTATACATACAACAAATACAAGTACGTTACTATAGTGTTAACCCAAATCCCGGTCTCATTCTCTGATTCATTGGGTTATGTTTTGAAAATCATTTAGGTTCAAATTTCTTTTAAATTTACATAAACCTATACCCTGATACCAACTTGTAACATCTCCCATTTGGAGGCCCAAAACTAACCGCTACTGATGCTGCAGTCATCCATAGTTATTAATTTCCAGTGACTAAATGCGGCAATGTTAGATATATTGATAACAGAGAAGCACATGAATATGAAAAGTTTTGAACATAATTTAAATTCAAACTTCACATTTCATTTCACAAAAGACACTTCATAGTCATTATATAATCCCATATGCAACCCACGTTTAGAGAAATTATAATTATTATAAAATACTACAAGAGAGACCTAAGAAAATGCCCCTCTGTTTATTAGAGTCTAATACTAGGAAATTAAAAAAAATTCCGTATGTCCAAATAACACAGCGGATAGCAGATAAATCTCCTAAATAGCTAGCTTGCCTCCTGCATGTCTCCGCAAGTTTATTCGTCAACTAATAACCTGAAAAACCATTACCCTCGGCCTACACAAATTAATTTTGGACATCCGAGAGTTTAAGGGAAAAAACATAAAATTCGAGGCAGAAAAAAATTATTATGTGAATAATAATATACTATCTCGAACCAAATAGATATCTAGTGAGACCACGCTGCTGAACGGAACGGGTTTTCCCCTCGCTAGTACCTTAACCAAAAACTAATTAACCATATACCATGCACCTGCATCCACAATGGTTAGAACATAACATAATATGATGATATGCAATCCTGGATTTCCCATCCCCATTCATCTGACTATTTGTCTCATGTTATAGTTTCTAGGGTCATTATTAACTTACTAATTTGCATGGGCTGACTAATAACATGTTCCAAGCTTACGGACTATCTACCAATTTCATAGTTTACATGGAATTACTAAGAACCTATCGGTGTCTACCAATAATATCATCCAATCATAGTTTCATGGGATGCCTATGAACTTATTGGATTCTCCAATAACATCTCTCGGGTCATGGTTTTCATGGGCTGACTATGAACCTATTGATCTTTACCAATAACCTATTCCAGACCTAGCTTTAATGGGATCATTAAGAAGTCATTGGCCCCTGCCAATAACATTTCTTAAGGCAAACTTTTCATGGGCTAACTAAGAACCTGTTTAATTCAACAATCTTTTAACCAGTTTTGAGCATCCTATATTCTGTCCTATCTACCCTCTTGGATGCAATTCTACTCACATAGGGGTTAAATAAATGTATCTTCATTACTAGGTCAACCTAGCTAGTTATCCTTCCCTTAGCACCAAAAAATTCATTTATGGGTTATAAATGAAGTGAATATGATTACCAAGCATGCATAACTCCTTTGTAAGGGATATATTGGTGTCCCCTAATGTAAATGGAAAAGTTTTACAATCATCACTAACCCTAATTATGGTATTAGCTTTATTAAAATATGCTTTAGTGTCCCTAAGGTCCAAAAGCAACTTTTATAAATTCTATGGCTATCCACCCCCTCATTTGTCTATTAAAAACAAATGAGATGCCATAACCATGGTGGCACCATCAAATAAGGCTATCCATATTTATCTTTAATTACAAAGGCAAAGCGATGCGGCAGGACCCTACCACACCTATTAAAACTAAGGTGGAAGGACACCCCCCCCCCCCCCGTGCCTCTATCAAAAGAATAAGGTGGAACAACCCTTCCGCCTTGGTTAGAATCATTGCGGAAGGAGGCTTCCGTATGTATTCAACTATTGCGGAATGAACCCTTCGCATCCATCGAAAATAAAGTGACGAGACAATAAAAAAATTTGTTTGAGCTATAAATTTTTATGGGTGTAGAATTAGGATCTATAACCTATTATATTGCTTTCGAATGATGGTTCCCTTTCCGTAGAGTGGTCATAATAGAAAAATGGACTTATAGTTAAAAAATTATACATGTTCTAAATTCTAAAAGCAAAGCCAACAGAAGCAATAGCAACGAAGGTAGATGTTATTGTAGCATAGCTACCAAGGCTAAAGTTACGGTAGCATGGCTACGAAAGCATTGGCACTATAGCATGGCTATGAAAGCATTGGGACTGTAGCAATCGAAGGCAAATGGCTACCATAGCAATACGAAGGCGAATGGCTATTGGAGTAATACGAAGGCAAATGGCTACTATAGAAATACAAAGGTAAATAGTGATGAAGGGCATAGTGACGTACTCATAATTAATGCAAAAAACTGTTATTTTACTAATTAAAGCATATTCTTTTCACCAACTCTTATTATTTGTCAAATTCCTATTGGTTAGAGATATATTTTATCAATTTATTTGTAGAAAAACTTCCATGGATCAGATTTTATAATTTCCAAAATCATTTCCAACCTATTAATTTATATTAATATTTTACTTTAATTATTAAGCCTTCCTAGCTTAGAAAATTCATAATAAATCGAATGCACTTGGGAAAAATGTTAAAAATTCACCAAAAATATGAAATAACATTTTATTTACCATATAAAAATTTCGAGGCAAAATTCTTCATTTTATTACCTTTAATAATAAAATCCGAAATAAATGTCTTTTTCACCTTAGGAAATTCATAAAATATTCCTATTAATTTCGAAAATTATGAAGTTAAAAACTCATCTCCAGAATTATGTATTACACAATATATCCAAAAATCAAGTCTTTTTGAAGTTATTCACTAAGTCTTATCCCTTGAAACCTAACATAACAATATCATAAAAATTCCAATAAATCAGCATTCATGCAAACAATGGTAAAGTCAACCATATCATCGTCAAACAATTCGAAATACATCAAAAATTCAAAATTTAACACATAAGAATGAGATGGATACTGTCTTTCACCTTGATTTGAGAAAAAGCATTGAGATTTGAGTTGTTGAGTTGATTCCCATTAGCTTTAGCTTGATTATCTAACTTTTCTTTCTTTAAATGCTTTAGTTATGGCCTCTACTTTTTTTTTTGTTTTGTACATGTAAAAATGAATGAGGATATGAGGGTGTAAGGGTTTATGTTTAGGAAATTAATGAAGCTTATTCCTATTTTACCCCTCTCATAAATCCTCCTACTTACGTTTAAGTTAAAAACAATCTTATATGTTGATTAGTTAAGGCCTAACCTAATTAATTATCAAATCTCATCCCCTTTTCACGCCATACATTATTCTATTTAATTAATCTAATTGAATCTCTTGAATAATATTAAAGAAAAATTAGGAGTGTTACACTTTTAGTTGTTATTTTAGCATAATCTGCTTTCTTGTATTCAGGCCTTTAATATAGAGATTAATAACTTGTTTGTTGAGATAGCTAGGAGCCTTGGAGATTGAGCATTCCGAATTATAGTTGTATGAAGACCATAGGTTTTGATCTTGATGTAAGAATCTTCCTTTCATTAATAGATATCTAATGGCTTATTTAGTAATGAAAATTCTCGTTGTTTAAACAATAAATCTAAATTCCAATCTGAATAAAGAGCCGACTTAATACAACCCCCTATTAGAGAAATTACAATGTCATCTGAATAGGGACCTAGCTTACTATATGGAAACAATATGAGATCAAAATATCTTTTGATAATAATATGAAGAAAAGGCCGGAAACTCTATTAAGCAATTGTGTGAAAAGAAGGCCAGAAAATCCATCTGGAGAGAAGACCAGAAAATCCGTCTGGATAGAAGACCAGAAATTCCATCTGGAAATAATAAAAGACTAAAAAACCATCTGGTAATAATAGAAAATCAGAAAACCATCTAGCAATAATAAAAGACCAAACATCATCTGTAAATAATAGAAGACTAGAAAACCATTTGGCAATAATAGAAGAAGACCAGAAAACCTTCTAGTAATAATAGAAGGCCAGAAAATCATCTGAAAATAATAGAAGATCAGAAAACCATTCGAATATAATATAAGATGATAGAAAACCATTTTGGTCATAATAGAAGAAGGCCAAAAAATCATTCTGGCAATTGAAGATTGCTTTTGTCTAGAGGCGTAATTGCTTGATCTTGCTTTGGAGCACAAACGGCTCAATATTTATCGATCTTCCCCCAGAATATTGATTTGATCCATTCTTTTGGATATAGTTCGATTAACTCGATTGATTCTTTAGCACCATCTTAGGTGATGATCACAACTTGGATCCAACCCCTTATACCATCTTAGGTGATGATTTAGATCTTTTGTCCAATGCGCTTAGTTAGTTTTCCTCAAGCAGAACCCAAAACTTATCGACCTCCCGCTAGGAGCACTTTAGTAAGGCCCTATAGATGGTACTAAAGGCTAGTCTAGTGCTTTGGTTAGCCATCTTAAGAAGAACCAAAGACTTACCCGACCTCACTTTAGAAGGCTCTTCAGTACGGCCATGGAGATGGTACTGAAGGTAGGTTCGGTGCTTTAGTGAGATCATCTTAGATGCAACCAAAGGCTTACACCATCTTCCCTCTAGGAGCCGCTCCAATAAGGCCATATAAACAATAGTGAAGGCATGTAGATGCTTTGGTTAGACCCTTTCAGATGGGACCAGAGGCTTACTCTGACCTCCCTCTAGGAGGTGCTTCGATCAGGCCATCTTGATGGGGACAAAGGCTTTTTCCTTTATTATAGGAATTTCTTTTTCTTCTTAACCTATATACGTTCTTATGTACAGAATCTTTCTTTACTGCTGACTTGTTCAATTTCTTTTTACAAATTCTTTGTGCTTTCCTTGTCCTAGAAAATTATCGATTACCCTTCCAAGCTTCGAAATTAATTCATATCATGCCCAATAGAACGGTGATAATGATAGTATAATCCTTCAATATTTCTTTCATTCTTTGGTTGCTTCTTTTGCGAAGGCCAATAGTTGAGCTTGTTTTTAGTTAAGAGGTAGATGTTGTCATAAAAAGTAGTAAGAGAGTAATTCTTAAAAATCCATGACCTTTTGGAGGATGATCATCTTGATTGGCGTTTAACTCTTTTATTGTTTGTGATGGACTCTTCATCTTCAAATAATCAGCTTTCATTTTGGGAGTTTTGTAGGATTGATCAAGCATACTCGTTCACTTTCTAGTAAATCGATCGAAATCTCTTTCTATTTCCTTTTTGAAGATGGTTTCTTTTGCTTTGAGTCTGATTTCCTTTCTCATTTTTATGAAGATGCTCTCTCTTTTGAATTTCCTTCCTGGGGCAAAAATTGGTGTTGGCCCTATGTGGAATCTATTTAGACTCCATTTTTCTAGATTATAAGGAGCTACTTGTCTCTTCTTATCTTCCATTACTTGTAGTGCTATTAATGTCAATACTTGCTCTTCATGAAGCGGAGGATCACTTGTAATTTGGTAGTTTGGCCTAATCATTTGAGGCTCGGAGGATCCTTGTTTGGAGATTTTAACACGTTAATGGACATAACTAAGCAAAGCTTAGTTGATGTGATTAAATGGTGTTAAGAATCAAGGGTAGGCTAAATTGGAATGGTTTCTTAATGGGATATGCTTGTTAGAGATAATTCCTCTAAGTATTATATATGCAGGTTAAGTTAGTTTCACTTATGGGTTAAAGAAAGATAGAGGTTCATGCCCTTCTTCAAGCACCAAAATGTTAAGGAATTTCTTCGTTAACACCAAAAGGTTGCATGGAAAGAGGATTTTGATTGAGTGAAGGCTTGGTTTACCCTTATGGACCTCAATGAGCGTTGGCAAAAATGACACTTGGTTGAGAAAGGGCATAGGAAAATAGGCTTAGTATGTTCAAGTCCATGATAATATCACAAATTATCCATACCGAACTATGCCCAAATTTATGAAAAAGTCATATCATCAATATAGAACAATCTTATACCAATATGAATCAAGACTATGAGTGTTTAAGAAGTCGAAGCAAGTTATGATTAAAAATCATAAGTACTATGGAATTCAAAACAAGCTATAGGTCTTGAAATTTATATTCAAATGCTACGAAATAGTAGAGTGTACATAGTCTTATGCGTATAAATTTCGAGTGTTACAGTCGGAAAAAAAAATCCCTAAATCAATTTTGGGTTACAATGTTTAAAATGTAAGAAATTGAGAAAAGAACGATCCACCTTCTCCTTCATGTCCCTAGGTCGGTACTTATAGGGGTAGTAAGACGCCGGATGAATGTTGTGCGGCATGCCTGTTCTGTTACATCGAGGTTCGGCTTGAAGCGCTAAGGATATTGCTTTGGTTTAATGACTTGCGGCATTCTCCGGTGTATTAATGAACTATGGCATCATCAAGGCATGGGATTGATAATAAGCGACATTGATAACCAACGGCATCAATAATAGGCGGCGTTAATAGAAGACTACATTAATGAGATGCGGTATCACCCTGAGGCGATATTAACTAGATGCGTCATCCATTCTACCTTCAAAGATGAAGTGGGATATTAATTAGAATGCGACATCAATGAGGAGCGACATGAATGATAAATCATGTCACTATAACATTGCTGGTTTTCAACATAACATTCTTCGACATCACCGCTTCCTTGATGAGATACGGCACATTCATTCAACTCTACATATGATATGCGGCATTGATGACATTCGATATTCTTAGCTTCAATGATAACCGGGGACATTATCTATTAACCCTTGTTGATGAAAGGCTGCATCATATCCTTTGGGCATTGGTTTATCTCCTCGCTTATGACATTACTTGTCGATGTGAGATCATGGTTAGGTCGACATGCTGTATACCTCTAGGACCAATAATGATAGCAGTAAGAAATATACAATACTCACGTACACAAAACACATGCATGTATTAATTTCCAACTTATAATTATATCAGGTGTTAGCATTCACTAAGAATTTTACACATACAAGTCCTCCATATGGATATAACGCAAAAAGTACAAACAGAGCAATAGCGAGGCAATGGACAAGACAACAACAACATACATGTACAAACTTAGATTTCGATTTGGAATAAATATATCTCACCTTGGTACTTGTTTACAGTACACAAAATCTTGCACTAACACCCTCACAAAAACCAATAGTACATGCATATATAAAACACACACATACTCCAACACTATTGCGCGCACATATATATAAATAACATGGATTCCAAGGCTAGTATACATAATGGAAAATTCACCAATACAAATACCTGTATATAAAAACCTCGATGCCTCTAATTGAATGGTGATACAATTTAATTATATATAATAATACTGATAGTAGAAACACTGGAACACACAAAAAACACAACACACATAGCATTCGCATATAACATTACACCCTAATTTACAAGCCTATAAGCCTCCTAATATAAGTGTGTCCCTATCAAAATATTTGTGTATAAATAACTAGAACTTTGCATAAAAATTAGTTTGTAACATGTATTATAATACATATCTTGAACGAGACCAAATTCCCTGTATCAAACCTCCTATGTTTCTTTGTTTCCAACCATTCGGAAACATTGATTTTCAGACATTTTACAATTAAACTCCTTTTCTCTTTTCTGCTGTTGGAGGTTTAATTGCAAAACGCCTGAAAATTATTGTCTTCGATTGATTGAAGACAGAGGGAACATAGAAGTTTGGTACGGGGATCTGCTCTCATCTTGGACAAATTAGAATGACACGTTAACAGTAAAATATATAGTATAATACTTGCTACTTATTGCCGAACAGAGGTTTGCCTACATTTCATGTGGACAAGCCCGGCCCTAGGGCAAGGCGAATAAGATGGCCGTCTAGAACAGCCAATCCGGTAGGAGCAACATTCGGTGGTAGTTTAATATTTTGTTAGTATAAATATTATATATATTATTACTATCAATTAGGTTTGTAGTGTAATGGTATTGTGTTGTTGATTGAATAGAGCAACCGAAGTTCAAATGCTATTTTTTTTTTTTTTTTTTCCATTTGGGCTAGGGCAACCAAGCAATTGGGCGGGCTCTGCATGTGGAGATATGAGAATATTGTTTGCATAGCTTATGTACACATTATTAAAAATTTGCAAACACATCAGCATTGCGCAAACACACGCAACGCCCTTAAACAAGAAAAATGCACATGCATTAATATACACATACACTAACTCACACTGTGCCTTTTAAGGCCACACACCAGCATGCATGAATATATATGAATGCGCGCACACATGTCAAAACACACACAGATACACACACGTTCACGCACATATATTTCCCATGACACATATAAATTACTAACCACACAGCAGTTGCAATTACACATTTATTTAGGTATATAGGTGCACACCCACAAAGCACAAAATATCACACACTCACACAATCAAGGATGCATACTACACATATATATGAACACACACCGCTGCATGAACACCCAGCACACGTAAAAATTGTCCACAAACACACACAACGCACCAGTACACGCACGCAACACACACATATACACCGCACACTTCACACTTTTGTTTACAGCAATCAACACACTCCTAAATACACTCTCACCAAATACACACACGCACGTACACAAATACACACACTCAAAACTAGTATATACACACGACAGGCACATGTATATGCACAGCACACGCACATCTATAGCCACACACACTTGCACACAGCAAACACATACACACACAGCTACAAACTCAAGGGGCACACGCAAATGAAGGGACACACACAAGAAACCACACCTACACACCTCGCTTAAACACCGACCATTAATCACTTGGAGCACCAACGCTCGACCTTCGACCAACTTTCAATCCCTTTTGTTACCTATACCTATACATACATACATACACACACACATACATATATATCTATATATATACATACATGTGTGTGTATGCTTGCTACTCATGTATGTGCAAAATAGTATGAACGAATTCAATTAATAATGGAGAAATAGATGAAGATATACAAAAATGAGTTTAGGGAAAAATAGAATTCATGATTGGTAATTGTATTGATAAACTTAAACATAGACATGTAGGTTAAAACGCTTACCAGAATGAAGAATGCACTCTTCTTCTTTTTTTTAGCTTCTACCTTCTGCTCCTTTCTTCTTCTATTGTAAATGATTCTCTTCCTCAATCAGTGAATGAACTTTGATTCTTTGATGGCAATGTAGAGTAGTGATGTTACGAAGCTACAGTTGAAGGCTAAAGTTGTTTTACGTTCAAGCTTAGGATTTATTTATATACTTATGATGGAATCCTTAGGAGAATGAAATGTTTGGACAATGATATATCAAGGGAATGAAGAAGTTTAGGTTTAGAATTCTCTGGAAACAAGATATTAGACTTTGGTTTGGATTTTGAGTTATTGGGCTCATTTATTCCTTTCCATTTTTTTTTTTTTTTTTTAAGGAGCAAAATATATACAAGCCCAAGTAGAAATTTAATCACTAAATCATTTCTAGCAAATTTCTAAACTATATTAATGAATATATTTACCTATCAAAAATAAACTTGACATTTACAAAATTCTAGTTTAACGCTATTCTAAAATTATTCATTCATACTTTCGAATTCCAAAATAATAAATTATACAAACCATTATTGTATTAAAATATTCCTTATCATTCTTTAATCATCATTATTTAACATGTTATAAAGTTTCGATATTCTGAAATAAATTCAAGTTATTTAATTTTAAATTCCAAAAATCCAATCTAATATTTATTATTAATTATAAAAACTAGGTTGTTACGCATGTCCACCCCAAGATTAGGTATATTTAATGAGATTTTTTATCATTAAAAAGATGGTAAATTTAAGGTCAAAATATTTTTATATTTTTTTTTTTTAAAGGAATAATCTGAAATAAACTAGGACTTAAGTACACAATATTAGTCTAAAAAACAAACCATATTACAGAATGCATCGGAAATCCAATAATTCTTTTTTTAATCCACCTTTTCAGATGTTCGATAAAACAAAATAAGGTTTTTAAACTCTTTTTTTTTTCTTCTTCCATCAAACAGAATTTATTAACAATCACCAAAAAGCTGTCAACATGTCTGGCAGGTAACCCAAGAGTAAAGCGCAACAACTATACCAATCAAATGACATCCAAAGACATACAAAGTAAGAACAAAAGACTAAAACCCCCAGAAGTCAGCGAGTCAGAACGGCGACGAGAGAAGGAAGCTGGCATGGAACAAAGACGATGAGCTCCGAATAAACCACCGCCCATCAAACATCGTCATCGAGCTCCTGCAATGCCACCGCCCGATGCCGACGTCGGAAGAAACCGAGCACAGCAACCGCTAGAAATAAGACTAGCTCACATGAAAAAAAAGACCCAACAAAGCGCCCAACATCCAAAAAACAGCAAAAGCGGAAGCCGAGAAAAAGAGCCAAATGTCCTTCAGCCAAGCAACACCCTTAAGCGGAAAGAAGAGCTCCAACCAAGCCAACATACCAAAACCTGAAATCATAATCTAGAAAAAAGACGAAATACAAGGGGGGGGGAGGAGAGAAAAAGGAAAAAAGAAGACCAACGAGCAAGAGACACAAGTCTCGAGATCGGAGATCAACCAATTCCCGTTCTAACGGAAGGCTGATGGCAGGTCATTGAAAGCAGGGCCGCAAGGAGACCAGAACGAGAGCTGACTGAGCCCCTGAAAGGTCTACCTCGAAACGCCAAGAAAACATCATTTCTAACTCGCCGAATAACGGAAAAAGGATCCATTGGCGACTCCTCAAAAATAGCCTTATTCCTCGCACACCAGATGTGCCAGCAAATCAGACATGGAATCAAACGACTGGTGATAGAACGAAGAGATTTACTGGTACTACCGATCCACCAGGAATCCAGAAGGTCGTTCGACGAGGAAACGCTACCGCGGATACCCATTAAATTTCCGATGTAGTTCCAGCAGGCTCTGGCGGTGTAACCAGAAAAAAGCATATAGTCCACCGATTATGTTTCACCGTTGCCGCAGCATCTGCAACGGGAAACAAAACAAATGCCAATCCGCTGAAGGTTCTCATCAACTGGCAATCCATTATGAAGGGTTCGCCACATGAAGAGAGACACTTTAGGGGGGATTCTAGCGTCCCAGATGAAGGAGAAAATGGGGATAGCGGGGGCGGGAGAACGAGTAGAGAGCTAAACCTTACGAATAGAAAACGGGCCACCGTCCCATCCAGATTGGCCTCCATGAGAATCAGAGAACAACTTGACCGATTGCATATGCTTCCAAGTCTCACTAGCGAATGATGGAGAACCGGAGAAGCCAGCAGAGGCCAACGTCTGGTATTTGGCGTGAAGGAACGACGCCCAAAGAGAATCGTTAGAACCAAACCTGAACCACAACTTGCAAACGAAAGCCGAACAAATGTCCTTTGGATTTCGCAAGCCAAGCCCACCCTCAACCTTAGGACGACAGATAACATCCCAGGAAACCCAGTGATGGCGGTGATTGTCGACCTTCGATCCCCAGAAGAAGGAGGAGGCCAGAGATTGGAACGATCGAAAAAAGAAGAAGTAGGGGACATAGCGGCGAAAGCATGAGTGCCCAAAGAGCCTAAAACAGATTTGATGAGAACCAATCTACCAGCAAGAGACAGAAGAGACGCATTCCAACGGATGATCTTACCCCTAACTTTGTCGGTCAGAGGGTTGAAAAGGGCGTTAAGTTTCCTACCTCTGTAGAGGGCAATACCCAAATAAGGAAGAGGAAGAGACGATTCCCTGAAGCCGGTAAACGATTCGATCTAGGAGACCCACGAAGGCTCCATGTCCTTCGAATGGACGAAACAACTCTTTGAAGAGTTGACCAGTTGACCCGAACACCTCTCGTAAAGGTGGATGAACCGAATGAGCCGCCGAACAGAAGTTCGATTACCATTGGAGAGGATGACAATGTCGTCCGCAAAGGAAAGAGAAGAGACGAGTGGACACCCACTGGGGAGTCCGAAACGATGAATTTGGCCATACATCGTTAAGATGTGGATCCCTCGAATGAAAGCCTCAGCCGCTATCACAAAAAAAGAATGGGATAGAGGATCACCTAGACGAAGCCCTCTACCCGCCTTAAAAAAACCATTAGCCGATCCATTAATGAAAACAGAGAACCAACAGTTGGAGATGAGCCTCCATACCAAATCGATGAGGGTTTCAGGAAACCCAAAGGAACGAAGAACCTTGATGACGAAAAACCACGACATACGATCGTAGGCCTTTTCCATATCAAGTTTAAAAACAACATTAGAACCTCTGACTTTCTTGTCAATCTGGGAAATCAGTTCCTGGGCTAAAAGGACGTTATCAGTGATCAAACGTCCTTTTACAAAACCCGCCTGAGAGGAGGAGATAATGCAAACCATGTACGGGGCCAAACGCTTGGCCAATACCTTAGAAATCACTTTGTTAGAGAAATTACAAAGGCTGATCGGGCGATAATCCACGCAAGACCGAGGATTATCACTCTTGGGAATGAGAACCAAGTTAGTGGAAGACCAGCTAATGGGAAGAATGCAACCAGAAAAGAACTGTTGAATAGCCAGACAGAAGTCTGATTGAATGATAGACCAAGCACTCCAATAGAAGGAACCGTTGAAACCATCTGGCCCACAGGCACTATCCTTGCTAAGAGCAAAGACGCACTCACGAATCTCATCCGACGAAGGCGGATAAGCTAAAGCCGCACTTTCTTCCGAAGGGACCAGCCGAGGAATGAAGGACAGGAGGTCCAGATCCGGGTCAGACACAGAGGAAGAACCCAGGTAGGCCTGGAAATGAGATACAATGACCTCTCTAACTTCAGAAGGAGTTGAAGCCACAGAGAGATCCGATCTCAAAATCTCGCGAATAGAAAGCAAGTTGGCTTTCTTGCGAATGGATGAATGGAAAATTTTGGAATTCGCATCACCTTCAACTACCCATTTGACTCTCGCCAGTTGGCGCAGATATGAGTTTTCAATACGAAGTTCCGAGGAGAAAGCCATTTGGGCACTAACCCAATTATCCCGGTTTTCAGCCGAAGGAGTCACGTCGTACTCAGATTCGGCAATGATCAGAGCTCTTCAGCCGCACGAACACGGTCGAAAATGTTCCTGAAAACTTGAATATTCCACGTCTTTAGGCAAGCCTTAAGACGCTTCAGTTTTTGAAAGAAAGCCCCCATGGGAGCAGCATCAATAGGAGCTAACCACGATTCCTCCACTACCCGGAGAAAATCATGGTGAGAATTCCACATACTAAGGAATCGAAAAGAAGAAGGCCCCGACGAAGAACGAGAGGAACAGCGCAGCACCAGAGGCGCATGATCAGAGCAAGATCGATGAAGATGAGTAGTAGAAAAGGAGAAAGGAAGATTAAACCAATCAGCTGATCCAAAAATCCTATCAAGACGGGAAAGAATCCGAAGCGGCCCTTCCTGATTGTTAGACCAAGTATAAGCAAAACCCACGAAAGGGATTTCTGATAAACCGAAACTCACAATGAAAGAATTGAAGTCTGAAACCGATTGCCGATTGACGGCCAGCCACCCTAATTTTTCGGCCTGACTAGCGACAACATTGAAATCCCCACCTACCACAGAGAACGCGAATCCCATATCAGCAAGTGACAGAATGTCATCCCAGAGAGCTAATCTCTCTAACCGATCACACTTGGCGTACACCGCCGAAAAAAGGAACGGATGAGGGAAGAGGGGGGAGGAGCACAAAACAGAGAAAAGCTGGGACGAGTCGAAAACAGGACGAACAACACAGTCTTTGGACCAAAGGATCCAGATCTTACCCGACACATTAGCCAAAGCACCACCAAACCCAAGCGAAAGAACCTCCTTGGTGGCCGCTCCAGGGCCCAAGAAAGGTTCAAAAAGAGCCACCAAGCAAATAGAATGCTTACGGACAATACGCTTAAGCCTAGCAGAAGAAGCTTCATTGCCAATACCACGAATATTACAGAAGAGAAGGTTCGACATGTTAGCAGAAACAACGGACAGGAAGAAATCAAGACAAGAGAAGCTGAACAAACGCAACTCAGGAACTATACAATGAGGAAAGAGCCGATCGATCGATCTGCTCAGTCGCCGCTATAGAGCGAGTGCGGATAGTGCGAAGAATGGTCGGTGCACCTCTCGATCTGCGGCGAGAGGGCCGAGCCTGATGCGCAACCTCGAGCCGAAGCTCGGACTCCGCAGAAGCTCCGATCGCCTCCAACAAGCCAGTCTGCCTAGCTGGAGATCTAGAAGGAGCCGAGTTCTTAGTTAGACGAGATAGACGATCATTAATGATCGCAATCTCCTCTAAACTAAGCATCGGAATAGAGATCGATAAGACACAAGAAGAAGAAGGAAGCGAACAAAGAGAAGAACAACAAACTGACGGAGGTTCTGGAGAAGCCAGATCAAGCTGAGCCGGCCGAAAGTATGTAGGGGAACACAAAATACGCATCCCTCGTCGCTGTAGGAACCTAACCCAAGCCGGACTGTCACTAGTGAGACAGCCCCGCGAGTCGGGTGAGGTTCGCAATATGGTCCTAGCAGAGAGATCACCCGATCGAATCGATAAAAGCTGGCAATATTCCCGACTGCCCACATAGTGGACCGAATCAGTGGTCACTATGCGACCAGGGCTGGAATATCGCCCGAGCCAATCGATCCAGTTAAGGAAAAAACTCCGCAGATACCATAGAAAGCCAACCAGTACAAAAAACCAAATACAAGCCATAAACGACACAGACCAGGCCTCGCTATGGCTCAGAACAAAAAACAAACAGAAATACCCACACTGACCGCTCCAAACGGAGCGTTCAATGCCAAAAGGACCTGACACGCCACCAAACAAAATCAGGGCAGCATAGTCAGGGAGCACACACCATAGCGTGTCATGGCACACCATAGCGTGTCATGGCTCATAAACACGATAAACAAAGCATCAGCCACAAACCAACAAGCCGTTGAAAAACCACCAACAACGACCAAGCATGAAGGAATAGTAGAGAGACACACCTGACAGGACAAGCCTCCACTCACCTGCTGCACCGAAACGATGGAAAAACCCAGCCAATCAACCAGAAAATGCTCACAAACCAAAGCATCGGGATAAAGTCGAACAAAACCGCTCAGTTCATCGATCCAAAACCAAGACAAAGAAGCATAGCAACCCATAGCCACAACAACAAACTCAGCCCGAGATAAACAAACCACCTGATCTGACTCAGGCGAACAACCCACAGCACCATGACCGGAAGAGGCGATGAACTCCCCTTCAGTCAAAGCAACATCCACAAAAACACCAAAGGCATTGAGACGAGCAGGACGACGCAGCGAGACGCCCCACAATCAAGCTTGGAAGGCGTCGCTACACAATACATCGAGACACCCCGTTCGAGAATCGCAACCCAAAAGATCAGGCTCATGCCCGCAAGCCGCAACAACAAGACTGGAAGAGGCGGTTAAATCCCCTTCAGTCACATCATTACCCAAAATAACATCGCCACATAAAACCGAACCCACCAACAGAGGAACATCCCCACATGGCAGCAACTCGCAAGAGGCAGAGAAAGTAAGCATCGGTTCGAATAGGGTGATGAAATCCCCCTTCGAACCATCATCTACCCCACAATGAAAGTTCGCATCCTCCGATACAGCACCAGCCAAATCAAGACGACGATTAGGCGGCAATCGAGCCTGCAAACCTTCATTCGAGACAGGCAAAATCTCCAGAAAATAGTTCTCGACCACAATAAAACGAGATCGGCAAAGATCCCTAAACGAGGCCAAACAGTAAGCCCTAATTTCGATCGAACAGGGACCATTAATCACTACCGATAGCGGCCCAGATGTCAGAGCCAAGATGGCGGCGCCAATCGAGGCGAAAGAGGGGCAATTGCGCACAAACGAGCCAGAGAGTATAAACTCTCCCTCAAACGAGATAGGCATCAAAGCCAACAATCAAGCTCCGAGAGAACAATAGAGACGCAGAGGAATATACGGAGAGAAGAGATGAAAATGATGGCGGCACTGATAGAATTAGAACTGTACCTCAGGGCAATTATGTATTTTAATTATACAATCCTAATTCTGTAAATGATCTTTTCGAAATAAAATATGTTTTGATTTTGTTTTCTATTATATGTGTGTTATAGTGTGATATAAGTAATGAATAAATAAACATTAAACATATATAAGTATAAAATTCTTAGAAATAATGTTTTATCAATTGTAGTTATGAAATGTACATAATGATGAGTAATGATTGATACACATCCTTAAGTGTTCCTAGTCGAGAAGTATCGAGAAAAGGGTATCAATGCATCTGCTAAGAGCAGTGTACGCAACGCTCTCCATATGATGGACGAAGATTTACTCATGACCATTGTGGGCTTCAAAAGATTACGTATGCAACGCTCTCCATATGATGGACGAAGATTTACTCATGACCATTGTGGGCTTCAAAAGGTTACGTATTTGTGGCTGTTTAGAGCAATCATAGAATGACTTAGTGAGAGTCTTTAATATGTTATATGACTTAGTTAAAATCTGTGCAGTTAATGCGCTTGGTAGATTCAAAGCGGTGGAGGTGCAAAAAGTCATAGCGGGAATACAGCGAGGATATAGCGGATGACTCTAAAATAGAATATAAAACTCGTATTTAATGTTTTTACAAATATATAAACGGTAATTAAATGAAAAATTATCATTCAATTGAATTATAAATAATACAGAAATAATTTTAAACAAAAACATGTGCGAATATACTTTAAATAGACAAAAAATTGTTATATAACATAACTGGATTTGGTAGAATATTAGAGTATTTTCATTTCTGAAAAATATATTAAAAATTAAATCAAATAAATTAGCTTCATAATTTTATAATGTATAAATGCAATTTTTCAATTCATTTTATTATAAAAGATATAGCGGGAATGGCGGAATATAGCGGAAATAACGGGATATAGCGGAAATAGCGGAGATTAAAGCGGAAATGCTATATTCTGGGGCTATATGGAAAAATCGTAGCGGTAGAAATCCGCTATGAGATATAGCGGGGTTGTAGCGGGGTAATAGCAGGGCATTAACTGCACTGGTTAAAATAGAAGATCATGTACAGTAGTCTTCTGACTTTAGAGTATTGTTGATCTCGAGTACGTAGACTATACTTTGACTATGGTTAACCATATTGCATAGAGACCGTGTTACGTTCATAGTTCGATACACGTTGAACTACTCGGAGCGAAACACTTCTCAAGAGAGGATCCGTCTCCTTTATTATATAAGGTGAGTATCATGTAATTGGTGGGTCAAACTAAAGTCAAAGTCTCTGGCTAGAGCAAAAACGATTGATCGAAAAATGTTATCAGATTGAATCAAGGATTTTAAACCGACATATGTAATTAATAAGGATATTAATAAAGTTTTTGACCATGGACTAAATTCTAGATATATAAGTCATACAGTGATGACAAAAGGAATACATGTACAAATTACTGCTACTATGTGAGCTTGTACTAGATCAAAAATATGACTTGCCTAAATATCTATAAGCATTGAACTTGACCTTGTCTGTAATTCAATAAACTCCTACATGCTTTAGTATTTAAATTGTTTAAATATTGACTACGGTTTGAGTTCAGACCGGAATGTCAATACAATCGCGTGGTTACTTATTTCTGAATTCGACTAATGGTAAAATTAATTTATATATAATATTTATAAATTAAAAATAAATTAATACAAACGTTATATAATATTTTATGAATGTTTTGATTATTCACTCAGAGTTAAAAATTGGACGGAACAATGTATAAAAGTTATACAATAGTTCGTTCGATAAATGAGATGGAACTAATTAATTAAAAGGAGATTCAACTAAGGGTCAATGGTGTAATTGACTGGGCAAATATCCCCATATTAGTCTAATGATCCAGTTCCAGTGACCATATTATTAGAGAATGAAATTACTATCTGATAGCTTGGATCAAAGGGCACGAAAGAAGCAATCTCTTGTACACGTTACTTTGGATTAACATGAACACATCGTAATACCTGAGCACATCTGATTTATCACGTATCTCTTCTCGACACAAAGCAACATATAAGAGTTGCCCAGACCGAACAATGCAGTATTAGAGACACATAAAAATT
Organism: Allium cepa; assembly: GCA_030765085.1. Classification (NCBI taxonomy): domain Eukaryota; kingdom Viridiplantae; phylum Streptophyta; class Magnoliopsida; order Asparagales; family Amaryllidaceae; genus Allium; species Allium cepa. Next base: position 330,690,188 of record CM060932.1, read on the forward strand.
TCCCAATTAATAGAATCAAAGTGAACAATAACAATGAATATTATATCATTCCTGAAAATCTGATACATCATCTCATACACACACACACACAACTCATAACACAAGCACATCATTATCTTCACATACAGAATGAGTCTTAATGTAGACAAAATAATACCCTCCATCGTTATCGACTACATCTCTGTATCATAGCCCATAAAGCAAATATAGTCATAATATCAACCTATAAAACAACCTTGGTCTGAGCTTTCTAAAGTCAAATGTATTGCAATTCTTGATTTATACAAATTCTTTCCATCCTTGACTCCGATACGAAATTATGATGCCTTCTTCTAATGACTAAATTACCAAAGAGTGTAAACATTATCCGATAACCCAAATCAAATAACTAGAGAGGAGTCATTGCTCATATACATTATTTTGGGTCAACATGGAAACGTTTTATTACCTGAACACATCTGAGATGTTAAGTATCTCGTTTTGACATAAGGCAATGTACATGAGTTTAATGAATTTGCACAGATCATATATCAGGAACACAATGAATGAAGGTTTCACAACACAACAGATCAAAGGATAAATATATGTACATAATAAAATTTATACACAACTAGACATTGAATCAAAACATATCTACAACATCATCACTAGGTAGACTATATATAAACTGCTTCAAATCCATGACGTAATAGTATAACCATAGTCAACTATATACGACAGAACAAACATACAGACTAACACAATTCTACCGACTCTAGACGTGTCTCTCGATTATTCTCCATCCAGATGACTCAACTGTCCCTCTGATACCGATGGAAAGCTACTCATCTGCATAACTCTAGATCAACAACAACTGTAAACTAATACATAGTTTGCCAGTCTCCATTTATCTCTATATCACAAGAAAAAACTTCAAAATGAGAGAAACAAATCTTCCTGGAACAAATACTCCGTCTTACCCGAGGAGATGTCATAAAACAAAACCTCGAGTCAGGCTAGATATCTGGATGTGAGTATGGTTGTGCTATAAATCAGATGAATGTGTCATGTTGGGTTTTATGAGGCATAAAGGCAACACATAGGGCCACTCACACCAAACAAATACCTCAATCCCCATTTTCACAAATCAGTAATAATACTCATGTCGCGATACTACTCAATATAATATACACAGTTGTAATCCTAATCAACTGGAATATCATATCTTATCCATCTATATAACTTATGAGATGCCTAGTGTTGTATAAATTCAAATCATTATTCAAAATAATCATTTACAAGGAATCCGACATTTCTACTGATATTTATGAGAGCGCTAAATCATACTGTCTTCTATGAACCCCAAAAGGATTACACACATATATGGATTTACCCTCTAAATAGAGTATCTACCCCGGCAAGTCATATCATGCTCTTTTTCAACCGTATACTTCTACTTAGTTATTATGCGCATTTCACATGACCTTTGTTGTCGTACCCTTCTGGTATACGATGACGTGATAAATCTTCCTGATACTATATTCCAATTCATCGTATCTCCATCTGGTGGCGCTACTTCTCTTTGTTTTCATTATGTCTTTGATAATCTTGATTATCTTCAATAGCTTTATATATCTCGACAACAAATCATTTTGACACACCGCTAAGGGACAAAGTCATCAAGATTCGAATTACGACCCGTGAATCAATCTACTAGGATGGATACTAGCAGTCTAGTAGCTAATATCTTATGTCGTTCTCGATAATTGTTAAATTTATTACTTTCAGAACATCTGATCTTTTAATACAACATTTATTTTCAAAATGTGGTTTTCAACCTATCACATAACCCTTTCGATTTGTCATGATCACGCATCATAGTTTAAAGTTGTAATTTATAACATATTTATACCGAAAGCAATTATAAAGCACGACATTAAATAATATTTGGGCTAAATGTTAGTTAAGACTTGTAATAATGGAATTCATAGTAGATAAACTCATATGATATCAACCACACAATAACATAATCACACAAGTTCATATTATTCAAACTAAAGTTTAAATTTGAATCATTTCGTTATAATTTAAATTTAAACTTGGATTAAAATAGTTAATCTCGTTTAAATAATTTAAATTCACTTTAGTTTGAATAATATAAACTTATGTGATCATATGATTGTGTGGTTGATATCATACGTGTTTATTTACTTTGAATTCCATTATTACAAGTCATTACCTTATATTTAGCCCAAATAATAATACTTGATGTTGTGCTTTATAATTGCTTTTGTTATAAATGATGTTATAAATTGCAAGTTTAAACTATGATGCACGAACACGACAAATCAAATGAGTTACGTGATGAGCTAAAATGACATGTCAGAAATAAATGTCATACTGAAAGATCAAATATTTTGAAAGTAATAAATTTAACATTTGTTAGGAACGACATAGGATATTAACTACTAGACTACTAGTATCCATCCTAGCAAGCTAATTCGAGGGTTGTAACTCGTATCATGACGACCTTATCCCTTGTCATTGTGTCCAAATGATCTATTTCCATGACCTAAAAAAATATTAAAGATAATGAATATTTTCAGAAATGTAGTGCAAATGAAGAGAAGTAGCACCACCGGATGGAGATATGATGAAGTAGACTACAATACCGATAATATTTATCATGTCTTCAAATACTAGAAGGGTACGACAATAAAGGGGTTGTGTAAAGTGCATATTACATCTTCCTAAAGTATATGGTTGAAAAAGACCATGATGACTTGCCGGGGCAGAAATTCTATGTGGAAGGTAAATCTACATATGAGATTTTTCAACGCACAATCCTTTTAGGATTCAAAAATAAGAGTATGATTTAGCGCTTTCATAAGTATTAGTAGAAATGTCGGATATCTCGTAAAAGATTATTTTGGATAATGATTTGAATTTATACAGCACAAAGCAACTCATAATTAAAATGAACATGATACGATGTTCCAGTTGATTAGAGTTGCAACTATATATATAATATTGAACAGTGTTATAATATGTGTGTTATCGTTGATTTGCGAAAATAGGGGTTGGGGAATTTGTTAGATGTGAGAGACCATGTGTGTTATCTTCCTAGAAAAATCGATTTTTGATGTATTTTCTTGCATTTTCTTCACCCACATCCCTCTTCCGTTATTGTCTTCCAAATTAGTTATATGATCATAGCAGAATTTAGTTCCTCTAGATGTCTTAAACCAAGTTTGCCTACTTCCTTATTCTTACAAACAATCTCCCATAGGATTTTACTCAGCTTACTCTTCCAAAGAAAATTTGAACGCACATGTTTAGTACGATTTATAGGTGATGAAGTAACCTGAAACACTGCATCTAATATTAAATGATTGGATATATGGTGGATATCATTAGTTCTAACCTGTCGGCAAGAGTCGGTTTTTTTTTTTTGGCTTCCCATCCCTTTTTTTTATCAATCAACCCGATATGATTTTATTACGCATACAAGAATACGCTGTGCTACTTTATCAATCCAAGCCAGTGTCACATACTTGATCTCAGCCTTCCACTTCATTCAACGTTCCAGATCTTGGGATTCTCATGCTTTGGATTACCAACTATTTGGGCTTCTGTAAATGGGCCAGCTTTTCTTTTCTTATAAATATATAGGTTGTACAACATTGTAAATGTAACTGATTGAGAAACTGAATGAATAATAAAACGTTTCTTTTCACATTTTGCAATTTACATCTCTGACAAAATTGTTGTACATCATTTTTCCTTTTATGGTATCAGAGCCTTATAGAAAGCCTAACGGCATAAAATTTTTAAGATCAACAATTTTCTAATCTCCTCAGATTGCAATTCATCACTGGAGATTTCCTTCCACAACCTTTCTCCATATCAAGTATCATACATTTTCTTTCAGTTCAGCGATTTGTGCCGTGCCGAGGAAGAATCAGAGTATTCTCATCATTTTCCCCGACTGCATCTAATCACCGATTGCTCCTCAGATTTTCATCATCATAGGATCCTTGATATTGCGCCACGCCTAGCAAGAACTTGAACATATTCAAATTCTCCACTGGCTGCATCAATTCCGCATCTCTCGTGCCTAGCCAGTATCTTCTTGGTTGCATTAAATATTCAAGAAACCAGATTAGTCATCCATAAGAATGGGAGACAGAGAAACAGGCGACGAAAGATCATCAACTACTTCAAGAAATGAGAAAGGGGATACTGCTGTATCAGAAATAGCACTAATCAAACCCAAAAGTCAGATTATCACCATCCTGCTTGATGATGACAATTACATAGTATGGAAGTATCAGATTGAGATAGCTTTGAAGGGATATGGCCTTCAGAACTACATCAAAGGAACAATAGTAGTGCCACCGGCGGTCATAGAAGGAGAAAATGGAATCACTGTCAGTAACCCAGATTACATCAGATATCAAAAACAAGACAACTTACTATCGTCATGGCTCCTATCATCCATCAGCCCAAGTTTACTATCACAGATTGTTGGTTGTAACTCATCTTATGAAATTTGGTCATCCATATTATGCACTTTAAAAGACAATTACAAAATGCAAGAAAGAATGACATGCCAATGAGAGAATATCTTGCAAAAATCAAAGGCCTATGTGACAGACTCAATGCGATTCGCCACAAAATCTCTAAAAGTGAACAAATTCTCACCATAACAAATGGACTCGATGATGAATATGAATCAGTGGTGACTTTCATAGCATCACAACAAATTCTATCAGATTTGGAATCTGTTCAATCTGCATTACTTGCCCATAAAGGCAGAATTGAACAAAGAAGGGCCATGCAAAATGAATTTTCAATTAACTATGCAAGCAGTTCAAGAAACAGAGTACAGCAGGCCAACACAGCAAACAATGGGAACAAGCAAGATGGTCAAAGAAACATTCACAATCCAAGAGGAAAGGGAAGAGGAAGATGGAACAATAACAATAGAGTGAAATGCCAAATATGTGAAAATTTTGGCCATATAGCCAGCAAATGTTATTTCAGGTTCAGTAAAGACTTCACTGTTGCACAGCAAATACAAAGAAATCCCAACATCAACATAACACAACTAGATCAACAGCAGAAGAATAACAATGAAGGTTCAAGAAGTCAATCAGGCATTTCAGAAGAGACCAAATTAGACAACACAAACCTGGATGATTGGTACCCAGACTCGGGAGCAACTAATCATGTAACAAGTAACCTTCAAAACCTCAATTTAGGCAACAAAAGCTACACAGGTACGCAAACCATACATTTAGGTAATGGTGGAACAACAAGTATATCACATGTTGGCACAGGAACTATTCAAGGTAAAAGAATTTATACTTAAACAATTTACTGAGAGTTCCTGAAATAAAAAAAGAACTTAATTAGTGTATCCCAATTTGCTAGTGACAACAAAGTATACTTCGAGTTTCACCCAAGTTTCTGTTTAGTTAGGGACTTACTGAATAAGGACATATTATTGCAGGGTAGTTTGAGTAAGGGACTGTACAAATTTAGTGCTGTGAAGAAACCTGAATCCACAATGAAGAAATATTGGTGCAACGGTGTTCATACCAATGAGCAAAATAGAAAAAATGTTTTAAAACATTGGCATTGTAAGCTAGGTCACCCTAGCATGAAAATTGTAAAAAAATTCTTGGTGGATAATAAAATTTCTTTTCAGAATAATGATGTTTCTGATATATGCACACATTGTCAATTAGGAAAAAGTCACAAACTCCCTTTTAATAATTCAGAAACTATGTATAAAAATCCTTTTGAATTGGTGGAAGCAGATTTATGGGGACCAGCCCCATTGAATTCCACACAAGGGCACATGTACTACTTATCTTTTGTTGATGCATACACTAGACATACATGGATATTTTTTCTCAAATCAAAGGTTGAAACTCATGATTCTCTAATTCAATTCATTACATTAGTTAAACAATTTAATTATAAGGTAAAGATTGTGCAAACTGATGGAGGCAGTGAATTTTACCCACTTAAAAAATATTTTCAAAACAAAGGCATATTACATAGGACTACTTGCCCATACACATCTGAACAAAATGGCCTTATTGAAAGAAAACATAGGCACATAGTTGACACAGGCCTAACATTATTATCACAAGGAGCTTTACCTTTAAAATATTGGCAGGAAGCATTTACTACAGTTGTTTATCTTATAAACAGAATGCCAAGTAAAATTCTTGATTACAAAAGTGCTTATGAAAAATTATTTGACACCAAACCTGACTATGATTATTTAAAAACATTTGGTTGTTTATGTTTCCCCTTCCTCAGGCCTTACAACAGAAATAAACTGAACTTAAGGTCAAATCCATGCACTTTTTTAGGATATGCTACAAACCAAAAAGGATACAAATGCCTTGACAAAAATGGTAAGATTTATATATCAAGACATGTCATGTTTAATGAAGACAATTTTCCTTTTGCAGATAAAAGACTGGGAAGGAGTGAAATTACAACAAACCAATGTACAGAACATGTCAAAGTGAATTTACCTACCATTCCAGAATTAAGCATGCAGAATGAACAATCAAGGAATGAAGGACTTGAAAGATTACAATCTATTGCAGAGACTAAATCAGACTATAGCACAAGTGATACACTTGAATGACCATCACAACAAATTGAAGAAAATAATGAAGTACAATCATCTGATAACTCCACTTCTAGCAGCAACAAACCAACTACTACAGATGATAGAGATAACATGCAGCAGACAGGGCATCATATGATAACAAGGTCAAAAAGTGGGATTTTTAAGCCCAAGATATACAATGCAAGTGTAGACACCATTGAACCAGTCACATATGAGCAAGCAGTTAAAAGCATAGAATGGAGAAATGCCATGAAAGATGAATATGAAGCACTATTAAAAAATCAAACATGGGATCTGGGGTCACCTCCAAAGGACAAAAATATTGTTGGATGCAAATGGACTTACAGAATAAAAAGGAATGCAGATGGAAAAATAGCAAAGTTTAAGGCAAGATTAGTTGCTAAAGGCTACTCTCAGCAATTTGGTTTTGACTTCAATGAAATTTTTTCTCCTGTGGTTAAGCCTACTACCATTAGGATCATACTCAGTATAGCATTAAATAATCAGTGGAAAATCAAACAGCTGGATGTACACAATGCCTTTCTTAATGGAAACTTACAAGAGGAAGTATACATGCATCAACCAAAAGGATACATCGCAAAAGAAAATGAAGACAAAGTCTGCAGACTACATAAGGCTATCTATGGTCTCAAACAAGCATCAAGAGCTTGGTATGAAAAGCTCAAAGCAACATTAACAAAATTGGGATTCAAACCAACCAAGGCAGACAATTCATTATACACAAGAACCATGAATCATGCAGTGACATACATATTGGTATATGTTGATGACATTCTCATCACTGGAAGTAATGAAAATGAGATCAGTAAAGTAATACAGCTCTTGGATAAAAGCTTTGCTATCAAAGACCTGGGTGAACTTGATTATTTCCTTGAAATTAAAATTAGTAGACCATCACAAACAGAAATGTTTCTGTCTCAAAGACGATATGCTTCAGAAATTTTGGTTCGTGCTAATATGGACCAGGCTAAGCCTCTACCTACGCCTATGGTGAGTAATTTACAACTGTCCAAAACTAAAGGGGAGCCCATCAACAATGTAAAGCAATATCGAAGTATTGTAGGGGCTCTGCAGTATTTGACTATTACCAGACCTGATTTATGTTATAGCGTTAACAAAGTATGCCAATTTATGCAAAATCCCTTAGACAACCACCGGAGAGCAGTCAAGCGCATCTTAAGATACATAAAGGGGACTCAAGACTACGGGTTAATGTTAACTCAAAACAAAAACATATCTATACATGCTTACAGCGATGCAGACTGGGCAAGCGACGCTGATGATAGAAGATCCACTTCTGGCTACTGCATTTATTTAGGTGGCAACCCAGTGTCTTGGTGTACCAAAAATCAATCCACTATATCGCGTTCAAGCACCGAAGCTGAATACAGGTCAGTAGCCAGTACCACAGCTGAAATTATATGGATAGAAACCCTAATTCATGAGTTAGGGCTTCAGCTACAGCAGAAACCGCTGATTTGGTGTGATAATTTGAGTACAATCTCCTTGTCTTTGAACCCGATTCAACACTCTCGCACTAAACACATCAAGATTGACTTATTCTTTGTCCGCGAACGAACAACAGCTGGAAAACTCGAAATTAGGCATGTTCCCTCTTTTTATCAACGAGCTGATGTCCTCACTAAGTCACTCTCCTTTAGAAATTTTACAAGACTAAGAGAAGAAATGAAAATTATCGATGGCAGCAAGTTTCACGGCGGCTAGTTGAAAGGAGATGAAAACCCTAGCTTTGATTGAGGGTGGGTATTACGCATACAAGAATACGCTGTGCTACTTTATCAATCCAAGCCAGCGTCACATACTTGATCTCAGCCTTCCACTTCATTCAACGTTCCAGATCTTGAGATTCTCGTGCTTTGGATTACCAACTATTTGGGCTTCTGTAAATGGGCCAGCTTTTCTTTTCTTATAAATATATAGGTTGTACAACATTGTAAATGTAACTGATTGAGAAACTGAATGAATAATAAAACGTTTCTTTTCGCATTTTGCAATTTATATCTCTGACAAAATTGTTGTACATCATTTTTCCTTTTAGATTTTCCCCTTTGAGATCAACACACGAAACAGGAATTCCATTATACTTGATAGGGAGTTTACCTTACCCAATGTTTAAAGCTTCAACTAACTCTCTTTTATTGACAACTTCGCAACCTAAAAAGAATTTTGATTTTTCTGTATTTAAGTTCATACATATAGCCACGTGCGGTTTTTTTAACACATGTTAAACTCCTTCAACACACAAAGTCTTCACTTTGTAGAAGATAAGGATGTCATATGCATAAATAACATGTGTGAGGTCCGATGCGCTTATTAGAATTATTTTCCCCTTCTTGACCTTCTCCTTTATTAATAATGTAAAAATAACATAACGATAGAGAAGAGGAAAGGCGATATTAGGTCGCCTTGTCGTACACCAGATGAACTTTGAAAGAAACCATATAGGACACCTTAGGAAATGATGGAGAAACTCGGTGTTTTAATCATCTCTTCCATGATGTTAATCCATTTCAACGTGAAGTTCATTTCTTTAAGCATGTGTAAGATAAAATCACTATTAACAGAATCACAGGCTTTGCTTAAATTGATTTTAATACACATACCTTTGTTATTATTTCTCCCAAACCCTCTTACAACTTCATAAGCAAGAAGTATACCATCCTCTATAAACCTGTTCTGAACAAACGTACATTGATTTTTTGAGATCAATTCCTCCATAAAAACTTTCGTCTTATTACAATGAATTTTGGCTAACATTTTGTAACACATGTTACAACAAGCAATCTATGTACCCTGTGATATTTTTGAGGCATTCCTTGATTTGGGGATCATATGAATGAATGTATGACTGCATTCTTTAATGATTTTTCCATTATTAAACAAGTCATTAAATGCATCCAGCAAATCCTCCTTTACTTTATTCCAACGCACCTTGAAGAATTTAGTGTTTAAACCATCTGGACCCGATGAGGTTTCGTCTTTGACACTAAAAATTGCCTCCTTTACTTCATTCATGTCAATATGATCATTAAGGAAATTTTGGCCACACTCAGATATTATCCTTTCATGTATAATCCTTGGAAGTCTTTGGCGTGTTTATGATTAGATAAATTCCTGAAATACTTGACTGCCTTTTGAGCTATCTTCTCTTGATTAATATTCAGTAGTCCATCTTTCGAAATTAACCCCTAATTACTATGAAACTTTTATTCAACAATTTAGCATAGAAAAAGGAAGTGGCCTCGTCTCTCAAAAGCAGCCAGTCGCATTTAGATTTATGCTTCATGTCCAAGCATTCCCATGTTATTACATTCTCCAACTTCTCCTTCATGTACTGCAAGTCTTTTTGCTACATTTTCATCCCCACTAAATTCCAATATTTTTTCTGAAGTTTCCCACATTCTGCTCTAAAGTACTCTACTTCCTGTTTGGTATTATTTTTGTTCTTGCTCCATGCCTTGAGCCTTTCTTCAATCGATTTTTGTTTCGTAACAACCTAAACATGGGATTTCCTTCCATGCAAGCTACCCAGATTTCTCAACAACGGTATGATAGTCACCAAATAAATACCGGCGATTCATATATTTGAAAGGTCTCCCTCTGCTTTGTCTTGCCTCGCCGGTGAAATCCAAATAGGGTTATGGTCGCTTATCCCTGATGGTAAATAGTTAGCCACCATGTTGCTAAATGTCTTCATCTACCCCATCTTAACCAAAACTCTATCTGTCGTTGTCAGTATATTTTAGTTTGGACCCAACCACCAAGAGAATTGAAACCCTTTGATCTTCACTTCGACTATTCTGGTCATATACATGAAAGTGTCTAGCTCATTCAATTTGCTATATGGCACACTATTACCTCCTCTCTTTTTCTTATGTTTTTCTAATGCAATTAAAATCACCAAGGCCTAAATATTTAAATAGCATCCTCTTTTGGGTTGTACCATAATTTTTCCCTCAACATATCAGAATTATGCGCATATATGAAAGAAGAATTACACTTAGCGCCACTAGTATTTAGAAGCTCTAAGGTTATATGCTAGTCACTCATCCTTATCAAATTATATCCCCAAACTTCTTTATTGACAAGTACCATGATTCTACATTTGTAATAACAACTCACAGTACTTAAAATTACCAACAAGGAACAAAAATATTCTATAGAGATGGAATTTCAAACATCCTTAGTTTATTCTCTACTAATCTAATGCAATCTAATCTGTATTTATTTATGAATTGCTTTATTTCCAAAGTTCAATTAGGCTTATGCAACCTCCTCACATTCCATACCATAAATTCATTTATTATTTTTGTGTCTACTTCTAAGTTCCCAACCTTGTTGTATTGTACCTTTTCTTTCCTCTTTCTTCTTCTTGTTTACAACTTTCCATTCGAGATGCCTTTTTACTAGAAGATATTTTTTGATTGTATTCAACTTGTTAACTATACTAGTGGGGTTATTAGAGGACTCTACCAGCTGATTACCTGAGTCACGAGTTTTTATTTGATCACATTCACTACCATGCACAACAACATCCTTACCAAGAAGCTTTGCCTCATTTCCCTGCAATAAAGAAACATATAATCAGTATAATCATCATTTACAACTGACATATTAAATGGATTGACATAGCTAGGTTTGTTGAAGGTTGAAATTTTGGGAAAGTTCGATGATGAGACATTCCAAGGATGCAAAGGAGCGTTGGCAGCGCTAGGGAAGCCTGGATGCGTTCGATAGCCCCTTCCGCCTCAACTACAGGGGTTGTGGTGACCTGGTTTTATTTGGTAAAACCTTGTGTTGCCCCTCCTTTATTCCTCCAAACTTTTAGCTAGTGAGTTCTGATTCTCCTGTACTGGTCTCCTCAGTCCAATGATTTCTTTGCTCTTGCTTTCGATACCCTCTTTGTCCAGTGCCTCTTTGACATGTACCATATACACTATCACCTCCTCTACTTCTTTAAGAGCTTTAGATTTACCTTTTCCTTCCTTTAAGCATTGGTCATTGGTATTAGTCCTGCATTAGCTTTTTCCCTTAAAACCCCTTCTTTCCCCTCTTATTGAACCTGCTTTCCTTTTTGGTGTTCCTTAACTGATGTCGCCAAACTAGGGTCAATCTCTCCAGTTTTAGTACTTCCTCTTTTATGCTGAAAGTTCATCTTTGAAGTGTGGAAAAACCTTTTCTTCATTTATTTCAATAGGTTCTTTCAAAACCCAACATTTACTCATAGGGTATTGTATCTTGACATGCCTAAAGCAAATATAGTTGTCATATCTAGAAGGCGGGTTCTCATAGACAACTTCATAATGAAAAATCTCCCTGTCTTCTCCATTCCTTCCAGATAGCTTGGAAAGCCTACCTCTGCTTTAATATCTATCATAACTCTAGAAAATGAAAAACTTGTCACATTAAGAGTTGCATCATCCATCTTGATGGAAGTACCTATGGGGATGACCAGTGCACCTATGGCAAGAGGCCCCCAACCTGAAATTCAATCTATGGAGTCGAATCCAGACCAGCATACTAATAAGAAGATTTCTATCCGTTTTCATATTTGGATTTCGTTTTTTCATGATGATTAAACTTTTGTCAAAAAAACCAAGGACCTTCCTCCAGAATCTTATTGCAGTCCTCGATGTTATTAAATCTGATAACAGAAAACCCATTTTCACTAGATTGAATTGAAAATTTTTCTTTTATCTTCCAATTACATTTCGCATACGCCTCTAGAGTCCTGAAATGGGGTTTAGGGCCGACAACGTGCATCATGATACAATTTCCCCATCCACTCTCTACTTCTCTAATGACCTCGTTCAAGATGTTACTTCTCCTCCTTCCATCTACCGTGATGGATTCCACAAATTCCAAGTTAAGCTCGACATTCCTCCTTTCATCTACCCTCTAACTACACCACAACAAGAGATTTTCTTCCCATCTTTCGCTATTTTAATTTCACTCCAGTCCTTGCCATTGTTTGATTGTTTCTCGGCCTATTTTGCCATTGATTATTACTTGTGTACCTCACTACAGCACCTCTCCTACCGCCTTCCCAAAGAGGATTCGCCCTTTTCCAATTTCCCTATCCTCCTTAACACTAGTTTCCAACCTTCCTCTTCTCTTATTGGTCTCCTCCCTTTGTAAATGCTAACTTCTTCGATTTGTTTTGTTCCATGCAATTAAGAGACTGCCAATAGTAGTATTTAGTGATTATAGAAAGAAGATGTCAGAAGAGAGAGAGAAATGATAAGAATTTGAGAAGACTTAAGAAGAAACTGCGAAGGAAGGAAATAAAATTAGCTGGATCTAGGTTCTAGTTGATTGGTACCTTATGCAATACTTATTGCTATATATATTCTATATGCTGCTTACGGATGTTAAATTTTTCACACCATAACATATGTCAAGGTTTTCTGTATTACCTTGTTCTATGGTGTATGAGAGATTCACCTTATATGGTGGTGATGTTAAGTTCATTAAATGATGTGTTATGTAAATGATGAACCATAATTAAAAAATCTTAATGACATCAGGTTAAACGACAGTTAGATGGAGTTACTGTCATAATGACAACAAGGAAGATAAAAGGAATTGACCAAACGAGAAGACCAGATATGTTAGATCCATCCCACTATAGGTTGAGTGACATTCTAGTCCATTTGTCATAGGTCCAACGACCTGATATACAAGCACACCAAACGATGATGGACACATAGTATATTGATGAAACGATGTCGTTCACGCAGCAGGGAATAATACATTAAATAGATCATATGAGGGCACCAACAATACTGGTTAGGGAATACATCAATGAAAAAAAAATATGTATTGCTCGATTAGCATCTGGAAGAGTGTATTCTATACCTAATGCGTTACATAAATAAACTATGATCAATTCATAATAACTATATGATTAATGAATATGACGTTTAATAATTGTGGTAGGAGTGAATCATAATTAAGTAGAGTGCGATTGTGGTCGCATTAATAAAGATATGTCTCACATATTATGACACTATGTATGTTATATAATGGCGGCTGGGTTAATATTGAGTGCTATGATATTCATTATGTATGGTATGAAACATATTGTTCTCTTTTATTGTTATATGTACACTACTATACTTACAACAAGGTTCTAGGCTGACCTGGGGTTTGTTTTTCGTTTAAAAACCTTGGCTTAGACCGATATTGTTTTGATAGGAAGTTTTGCTATGGTTTGGTATCACTTTTTAGGACTGGTTTTTATGGTGATGCTATGGATGATGATGATTTTAGTGTTTTATTCTTTATGTTAGTATGTAATGACGATAATATGTATATGTAATGTACTTGTGGTGGATGATATGTATCACTTTGGGTAGACATAATGTGTATTTTTTGTAATGTATGTATACTTTGACATCAGTTATGTATATATTAATTTTTGATCACTTCGATGTTTAACTCTAGGATTTTTTATGTATCCAAACTATTTCTGCATTATTCTATCCTGAAAATCTTCGTGTACATTATTTTGCATAGAGACAAGATATGTATTACCGAGGTGTGTTATTACTTTGAAATGTATTCGTATTAGCCCAAGAGAGTGTAAACGATGGATCGCTTCTATTGTGTACTTTACTATGTGCGTTCAGAAGGTTAACTCTCTCTGATAGCATGGGAACTGAACCAGGGTGTCAAATAATTAAATTTCAAACTAGGTAAATGTATGTGGCAAACTCAAAATGCTTTGTTGTAGTACCATTGTATGAATTATAGTAACATTCTTTGATAAAATACATGTTTGTTAGCTCACAATATTATCTTGTAGTAGCATTTTACACACAATTACAGTGATTTCAAAGTTAATGGTGGTGATTTCTTATGATGGCTTTGAAGTGGTTGGTTAGAGTTTTCTGGATGAGGTGGTGATGATGATTATGGAGCAACAACTTCAAATTGAGAAAGAAGAAGGACTAATGTTATTATCGAGTAGAATTTTATGTTTTTTCCTTAGATTAAAGAAAACTAACTATGTATATTCACGCTCGTAATACTAATTTGTGGTAACATTTTATGAATTGTAGTAGTATATTATGAAGTGTTGTAGCAATATACTAATTGTAATAGTACTTTATGTGAATTTAGAAAAATATATAATATTTAATGTTATAATGCACCTTATAGCAACATTAGTTTATTCGCAATATCATTATGCGATATGGAATTGTATAGAGTAGTTTATGTTATAATGCTTTTGCATGGTATCGTTTAATTTTCACTATATGTTTATTTATTTTTTTATAATTTAACGTTGCATCTTTTAAAAACCCTACTTCGAGAAGTAGAGCTAGGAGATTCAGATGGTCCGCCACAACCAACCCTCCCTTTAAGCCAACCCAATACACAGTATCAATCCTCTAAGAATTTTTGCTTTTTTAAGGGATAACCGCTCCATATCTTAAGGGTTACACATCACAACTTGCTATGTTGAAATCGTTTTCGATTAAGCTATTGTATAGTTGCGTTTTGTATCGACTACCATCGTTTAAAAAAAGAATTATTCATGTATTGCTACTTCATAGTATCACTTTCATACATATTGTTACTATTTTTTCACTATTGATATTAGCGAGAAAGTGGGGGCAAGAAGAGGTTGGAAGTAGTGTCGTGGAAAGATGGGGAACTGTGATTATGCATAAAGTGGCGAGATTATATGGCGATGTTTGATTTCAACAAATTATGGGTTTTAAGGTTTAAATGGAGATTGGACGGCGACCCAAAGGTAGTGGCGATTGATGTGGTGGTGGTAGGGCGGAACAAATGTAGTTAGAGTGGTGGTAACATGTGCGGTGGTGGTGGCGTGGGCGATAGAGTGAAGATGACGTCATTATGGAAATGGTAAATGTGGACTTTGTTTTTCTTTCACTATTTTCAAAGTTGGTAATTTAAAGACGGAAAAGGAACAAAAGCTTTACTTTAAACAAAATTTCCCTTTTAAATAAGAACGATTCAGTTATAGCATACTGTTTATTTTTTTATTTTATTTTTAGCAAGCCATACAAAAATTAATAAATGAAAATCATGTGAGAATCTGTACAACTATAACATTTCTTTTTTGAGATTTTCAAATTTTGATTTATATGTTGACTTGTTACCTTCAACAAGCTTAATTAATAATATTGAGTAGCTTGATGATTGTTTCCTTTTAAAGTATTTTTATTTTAATCTTGAATTAGTTATTGTTAGAAATGAAGCTTTGTTAACATGTTAGAATAAGTACTAAACAAAAAAAGGAAAGAGAAAAAGTGCACGAATATAATTTAGAGGCTACATATTTGTTGAATTGATTTTTGTTAAAAACATTAATGCATAACATATATTTATGGCCATGTAACTTGTAGCCTAAATTTACATAAAACATCAAATAATAGGTGAATGACAAAGCCATTAATCTTTCGTAAGATTCCCCAACGTCACCTCTCAAATTCAAGATTTGTTGCATCGAAGTTTGCCAATACAGAAAACGACCACAAAAGAACCAATAGTGAGCCATCGAAAAATGTAAACCAAATGTCAATGTTGCTAGAGAGTAGCATTAAATATCAACTTCAATTTGATTGGTATGTATGTAAATTTCTAGAAAATGATAGTAATGAATCAAAAATTCAGGGTCCAAATTCGAGAACAGGAATAAAGAATTTTTTTTCTACATTTAATGGAATTTAAATAAAAAAATTAGGGTCAAAATCCAAAAAAGGACAAAAGAACCAAAGAAATTCCTAATTAAGGAAATTCCTTTGAAATTTGGATTAATGTTCAAATAAGCTAAAGGCAACAAATTCAGAGCTCAAAATGAGCTTTGAATTAAATTTTAGTTATTAACAACTGTTTACGTCAAAATTGGTCACAAACCCCAAATATCGTGAAAACACCAGTATATGAACACAAATCAATAATGTATGATCACAAATCACAGATCTAAGTAATGTAGAGAATGAAAAATGAAGAATAATAAACTTAAAACAGAAAGAAGTAGACAGAGACACAAGATTTATAGTGGTTTGGCTATCTTCGGCCTACGTCCACTTCAAAAGTTATTCTTTTATTGACTTTCCTTGCTGGTTACAACTGATTACAGTGAATTACGGTGATGAAATTCGAGTACAACAACAACTTTGTAGTGCAAAGATGTTTGTGGCAGAGTCGGGATGTCGGATAGCCCAAAGATCCATTTTCTATAGGCTCTTGGTACTATTTATAGGTGTAGGCTGCAAATATCTCGTTCATATCTTGAAAGACTTCTTCTGGCACGTGGATGGGCCCATGCAATCGATCCCATGCAATTTACACTCGGTCCGTGATCGATACGAACCAATTTCGAATCGATCATGATTTGGCCCAATCGAGCCAAAACTTGGCATGAACATCCCTTAGGTCGTACGTAAGCTCTTGTGAAAATTTCATAGCATTTGGACTTGTGGGTTGCAAGTTATGACCGATGCAAACTTGGGTTTTTCGGTTGGCTGCTTAGTTCGAATTGATACATTCATATCGATCAGTTCGAATCGTTGTTGATCACGTGCCTGCAAGTTGACGTGGCATTTGATTTTAGGATCGATCTGAAGTCCATGCCGAATTGACCGACTCTCCTCTATGCACGTGCCTAGTTCGAATCAATCAGTAGTATGTTGTTCGTACCGATCTGTAGTATGTTGTTCGTATCGATCGCCCGTCCTGTTCGTATCGATCGGAGTGGGTATATTCGACTCAAATCACTGTAGCATTGTTTCCATCAGTTGAAGTCGTTCTTCTTGTGTTGGTGGACCTGGTCTTGTTCGTATCGATCGGAATTAACCTCAGTCGATCGATACGAAGTTGAACCAGTGGCATGGATACGAAAACGTGATAACACGATTGATTCGAACAGATGGATAGCATGATGGATTCAAACAGATGGATAGTGTGATGGATTCGAACAGATGGATAGAGTGATGGATTCGAACAGATCGATTCGAACTATGGCTTTTTGATGGATACGAGTAGTGTATGTTTTATAGATATAAACAAGGCCTGTGAACCATTCAATACGAATTGCGGTAAACCCGATGGATACGAACGAGAACAATGTTCAATTTTGCATCGATCATATCTTGAGCATATGGACTCCGATTAACCTGAAATTTGGAATGCTTGCTTCTATAGCTTTGCTTGTCATGTCTTGTCAATTGTAGCTTGATCCGGAATAGGATAAAATTCATTGATATCCATAGTGAACCTGTGTACAATTGGTAATCAAGGAGGACTGCCTTTGGTTTCCAGTTAATTTTTTGGTGTCACGGCCTTGCCAAAAGGCTGGATAACACTTGCCTCCCAAAACATGCCTTCTGATAAGGTGTGTTTCCCGAAGCCCATATTCCATCAATAGCCATCCTATTCGAGTGCCATAGTCATATCCCAATCCACTTCCACGACTACTCTGAGTCGATGCCCGATTTTGAAACCAATAACCAAACCCTTAGCCAATTTCATATCCATCTAAACTCGACAACCGAGCTCTAATCCATCCATATCCTATAACCAATAACCGAATCCAGGACCTCTCTAGGTTCTTGCCAAGCGTAATCCACACTCGGCGACCTGTGCTAAGCAATGCCTTGGTATCTATGGTCTAGTGTCCCTGAGCACTGAGTTATGTCATGGCTTAAGTCCTAAGCCGTATCATGGTCGCTCCTGACCCTTGCCGAGCATATTCTACACTCGATGACCTGAAGTAATAATCGATAATATAGGGCCTAAGTCCTAGGCTGAATCCTAGTCTTTCCGGACCCTTGCCGAGCATAGTCCATACTCGATGACCTGAAATAGTAACCGATAGATATTGTGGGGTCTAAGTCCTAGGCCGAATCCTGTTCTCTCTGGACCCTTGCCGAGCATAGTCCATACTTGACGACCTTAATAAGCCAATTTGCCACGTTCGAACGAAGAGACTTACCCCTTGCCAGGCATAGTCCATACCCGACGACCATTTACCAAAAACCATATAAAAATCCAATCAAAAACCAATCCGAAATCTAGATCAAATCAGAAAACCAAAAATCCGCATCAGAAATCCAAATCGATATCCAATCACGAAACAATCATCCAAACAAAAGTCCAAACTAGAAAACAAATAAAATCAGGAGTTCAAACCAACCAAAAAAAGCGAGTGTGCAAACCAAAAAGAAAAAACAGATTTCACAAATCATAGCATCGGGTTTATCATCATCTCAGAGCATGCCTAGGGGCCATGACCGTCCCCATACATGAGTAAGTGACTTGGCCGTTCGCCCAGAGTTTTCTACTTATTCCATATCGTCCATGTCAGTAGATAACTAATCGACCATCATTCTTAGGCATCACGCCATCGTTATTTGAGGTAGCCACGACCATCATTCCTAGGCATCGCGCCATCATTATTTGAGGTAGACGGTGGCTGCTCTTGTTCAATCGCCGCGTTTCGAACTCCGACATAGTGTCGCAACTGACCATTCCTTACATGCTCCTCAATTATATCCTTCAGATGCCTGCAGCTGTTGGTATCATGTCCGTCTAAATCATAAAGGGACAGTGCCATCCTGATGCCCTCTCACGTTCCAAGGGTTCTCTCCTTGTAGGCCTTCAGTAGGGAAGGCGATTCCGAGTCTCCATGAATATTCGTTCTAACGTCTCGTTCAACCTTGTGTAAGTGGAGAATTTTGGCTCTCTCCACCTTTTTCTAGCTTTTCCAGATTCGTCATCCAGCTTCCTTTTTCCTTTATCCTTATTTTTATCTGAGCTTCCACTGGATGCCCCTCCATCCTCAGTCGTGTTCACCTCCTTTAATTTCATATCTGAACATGCATCTTCCTACCGAAGGAATCTCTCAGCTTCGTGAAAGAATTCCCTGAGATCCATTAGTGGGTCCCATATCAATGACATTTTGAAATCCAAATTCTCTCTAACTCCTGACACTACTGCCATTAAAACCATCAGTGGACCCGACCGATCCATCGAAGCAACCACTACATTGAACCGAATTAAGAAATCTCTGAGCAGTTCATCTTTCCTTTACTTTACTGACGTTAGCGTCATTACATTTTTCAGCCTTTTGATATGAACCCGAAACTGCTTCAGAAACTTGTCCACCAATTATGTCCATGTCTCGGTAGATCCCTCTTCCAACTGTCTGAACCACATAGCAGCTATACCTGTCAAGTACTGAGGGAAACATCGGGCCATCACTTCCTCCGATGCCCTCGGCACTTCCATATGTCTTGTGTATCTCATCAAGTGATCAGTTGGATCAGCCTTGCCATTGTATACTTCCAGAGTAGGTAGCTTAAACTTCGGTGGGTTTCGAGCCATTCTGATTTCATGGGTAAACGGACTCCTGTTTACTCCTTCCAGATCTCTGTTTGTCAAACCTCCGTGCATAATTCGCATGATAATCTCAGCCAATCCTGCGTTGTCCATCAAGGGTTGCCCCCCAAGTCCTCGAGGAATTTTGGTACGTACTCCTCATCACGTGCTCCTACATTCCTGCCGGCATCTTGTTGTGCGGTGTGACTTGGAATTTCTCCATGAACTGGTCCATCGTTTCTAGGTGACGTGGCCCCGAGCCTGGGTCGATCCGGATTAATAGTCGTGTGCTGATTAGTTGCTATGCCCTGTTGAGCTGCTCCGTCTGATTGCCTGTTGAGTCTCCGCTCCAGCTCCATGGATCTAAACTCTTGAAGCTCCAGCCATTCTCGCCTGTCCAAACTGTCTGAGAAGGTTCTGCATCATTTCCGCCTATCTTTTTAGAAACTCTTCATGCATAGCTCCCATCATCATCTCCATCTCGTCTCTGGAGATGAAGGCTAAAGTCTGATTAGCTCCTGAAGACGCTTCATGGCTTCCTTCATGCTGACTTCTCTCTGCTCTTTACCTCCTTGTTGATTTCTTTGTCATGGTTCCTTCTAGATCTGATCCTTTAGCCTTTCAAATCTGAACTCCAAATCTGGTATAGCGGGAGCTAGTTCTTCTCGGTGGAAGCACCAAAGTGTTTGTACCAAAATTGGTCACATACCCCAATTATCATGAAAGCACCAGTATATGAACACAAATCAATAGTGTATGATCACAAATCATAGATCTAGGTAATGTAGAGAATGAAAAATAAAGAATAATAAACTTAAAACGGAAAGAAGAAGTAGATAGAGACACAATATTTATAGTGGTTCGACTATCTCCGGCCTACGTCCACTTCAAAAGTTAATCTTTTATTGACTTTTCTTGCTAGCTACAACTGATTGCAGCGAATTACAGTGATGAAATTCGAGTACAACAACAGCCTTGTAGCGCAAAGATGTTTTTGGCAGAGTCTGGGCATTGGATAGCTCAAAGATCCCTTTTCTGTAAGCTTTGAGGTGCCATTTATAGGCATAGGCTTCAAATATCTCAGTCAGATCTCGAGAGACTTATTTTGGCACGTAAGCGGGCCCACGCGATCGATCCCATGTAATTTGCACTCGGTCCATGATAAATACGAACCAATTTTGTATCAATCAAGATTTTGCCCAATCGAGCCGAAACTTAACATGAATATTCCTTAGGTCGTACGTATGCTTCTGTGAAAATTTCATAGCATTTGGACTTGTGGGTTGCAAGTTATAATCGATGCAAACTAGGATTTTTTGGCAGGCTGCTTAGGTCGAATCGATACATTTGTATCGATCAGTTCGAATCGTTATTGATCACGTGCTTGCAAGTTGACGTGGCACTTGATTTTAGGATCGATCCAAAGTCCATGCCAAATTCACCGAGTCTCCTCTATGCACGTGCCTAGTTCGAATCAATCAGTAGTATGTTGTTCGTATCGATCTGTAGTATGTTGTTCGTCTCGATCGCCCGTCCTGCTCGTATCCATCGGAGTGGGTCTGTTCGACTCGAATCACCATGGCATTGTTCGCATCGGTTGAAGTCATTCTGCTTGTTTTGGTGGAACTGCTCTTGTTCGTATCGATCAAAATTAACTTCATTCGGTCGATATGAAGTTGAACCAGTGGCATGGATACGAACAAGTGATAACATGATCGATTCGAATAGATGGATAGCACGATGGATTCAAACAGATCGATTCGAAACTATGGCTTTTTGATGGATACAAATAGTGTATGTTTTATGGATACGAACAAGGCATGTGAATCAATCGATACGGATTGCGCTAAACCCGATGGATACGAACGAGAACAATGTTCAATTTTGCATCGATCATATCTTGAGCATACAAAACTATGATTAACCTGAAATTTGGAGTGCTGGCTTCCATAGCTTTGCTTGTCATGTCTTGTCAATTGTAGCTTGACCCTGAATTGGAAAAAATTCATCGATATCTGTAGTGAACCTATGTACAGCTGGCAATCAAGGAGGACTGCCTTTGGTTTCCAGTTAATTTTTTAGTGTCACGACCTTGCCAAAAGACGGGAT
Organism: Allium cepa; assembly: GCA_030765085.1. NCBI lineage: Eukaryota > Viridiplantae > Streptophyta > Magnoliopsida > Asparagales > Amaryllidaceae > Allium > Allium cepa. The sequence continues at coordinate 330,712,332 of CM060932.1, forward strand.
AACAACAACTAATATTTACTTTTTTACGAGTTTAACAAGCTTGACACATGGGAGAAATAAAATGCCATTATAAGGTTAAAAAATAGTTTAAGGAATTTAAATTCAATCTGAATCATTTGAAATGTACACTATAATTTATTTTTTTAGATCTGATTAGAGTATCAGTTCAAATCCATCATCTATCTATTATATTTCTTCTTATTTTTTAAAGAAAAAATATCTATGGAAATATTATATTTCTACTCCATAAAATAAATCAATAAAAATTTGACTCTTCCCCTTTCGATCTACAAATTGATCAACCATCGATTTCATAGTACGCTTCCTCTGGACCTTCTCCTGGCTATGGTTCGAATTTTTGAAATTTAATTTTTGCATGTGCACATCACATTTGATATGTGTAAGATGTCTGCTAAAAGTAACAGAAAATAAGTTTGTAAGCGGTAAAAGTCATAAGATAATCTTTGCACCTAAAAGAATCAAATTATCTTGGCATATGCCCATCGATACTAAATATGAGAATATGGGGCAGCCAAATGAAAGTTCAGATCTGTTAAAGAGTCGGGGGCATACTGTAACACATCATAACAAAATGCATGCATGCGATGCTCTTTATGTTATTTGTTCACTTACCGAGAATGTAACATTCGGCAATAGACAACAAAAAGTATGGAATCGTTCCCGCGCGAAAGGGAAATGGTTGGAAAAGGGAATCGGAAAAAGGATTCGAAAAGGGGAAGAGGGAGGTGGGAAATGAAAGTGTAATGACCTGTATAATTTTATTTATTTTAATAATTTAATTAATTGAATTTTTGTGAAATTTTAAATATAAAATTTTGAAATATAAACTTGATATTTGAAATACGTCTATTTTAACATAGCAAACGGTAAATTTTCATCCGATAATATAGAAGCTTATTTTATTGTGTAATTCTACTTCATAAATCGGTTAGTAACTGTTGAATTTAAAAGTTTTTCGAAACCTAAATATGTCAACATGAGAAAATTTATTTAGAACACTCCGAATCAGACTGCGAAATTCGTTTCGTGAAATTCGGGCGTTTCTAGCTCCATTCGGATTTTTCCGTACAGATTAGCAACGTATATCGGTACCAATTATCGACTTTTGATCGGATGATCATACCACTAATATCTGTATACCGTTTTTATTGTCTTGTTGTTTCCTAGAGATTTGACCAGGTAACTAAGTACTCGGCATTAGCACACTGTTCGACAATTTATGGATCATTCGGCATTTACATACCTTTTGGTATTCTGAACGCTCGGCGCAAATGTTTCGTCTGGCATTCACGTTGGAATAGCATTCGTGAGTGCTCGGCTTTGGGAAATGTTCGGCAGTCAGGGTCGTTCGACATTTGGGAGCGCTTGGCATCTAGGAACGCTCGGTATCCAGGAGCGCTCGGCATCCAGGAGTGCTCGGCATCCAGGAGCGCTCGGCATCCAGGAGCGCTCGGCATCCAGGAGCGATCGGCATCCAGGAGCGCTCGGCATCCAGGAGCGCTCGGCATCTATAGGACGTTCGGCATGCAAGAGCATTCGGCGTTGAGAGACGTTCGGTATTGTATATCGTTCGGCATATGTGAACGTTCGGCATGGCAGAATCGTCCGACATCCCATATTGCTCGGCATCCATACCTTGTTCGGCACATCACTCCGTTCAGCTAAAATCTCATTTGGTAATCGCCTACCGTTCTTCATCCAGCGTCCTTCGGCACAAATGGGTGTTCGGCATTCAGAGTGTCCGACCTCACTTCGTCCGACATAAAGATGGAGGTTCGACATTTGGTCGTTCGGCGTATTCGGTTCGGCACATAGGGCTTATTCCATTAGGGCCGAGGTATTCAGCTACCGGGCCCACCAGGGAAGTCCAACCTATCTTCGTCTATAAATAGAGGGGCAGGGGCACAGTGAAAGGGATCGGTTTTTTTCGAGAGCACTAGGGAAACTCTGCCGCATTCAACACTCACTCAAGACATAATCTTTTAATTTGCAATTGTATTCAAATAATTGTAAACGGATTGAATCTGTAATCAGTTATCAAGTAAAGGAATAAAGATTAACTTCAAAGTGGACGTAGGCAGTTACGCCGAACCACTATAAATTTGGTGTCCTTGTTCTTTGCATTTTAGTTTGCATACTGTCTTCAATTTTTAATTTACTATCTTCGTTAATCTCTCTACACAATCTCTCTTAAGGGTGTTAGTGGCCAATTTTGGTGCTAACATTTTGGTGCTTTCATTGAGAGTCGAATTCTCAGGCTGTTAGGATTTGTTTTGTAGCTACTGGATTGCATAAATCCCCTAGAGAATATCCAAGATCATTCACAAGGCATATGTTGATTCTATTCAGAGTTACAACCAACAACTCTACCATGGAGAGACCATGAACAAGATCGGCCTCTCACAACGTAGATGTCCACGAGACTGCTAGCGTGCAACAAGTTGACCTAGAAATCAGCAAGCAACTCGAGGTGTAGGGCCCTCCACCCAAAACCAAGCGGAAGTTGTTTCCCGAACAGAGTTCAACGACTTGATAAGAGAACTCAAGGAAAGTAGAAGGCAACTTGCTGATTAGATTCAAGCCAACACTAACCTCATGACTCAGCTCACTCAACAGCAGCGTCGGAATCCTGAGGTAACCCTGCCCCTTATTCTGAATCTGATAGTTCAACCTCAGCTGATGAACCTCCTAGGCGTAGGCGCTGTGAGGATGAAGGTGCACAGGCAGGTATCACAGATCGATCGACTAGGGATCAAGCCCGTAAGGAGACCGGACGCCCGAATCTCCAAGACCCAAATCAGGCGGGACATCAACCCGCACGGTCCCGTGGAACGAAACCCAACCTTTCATCCTCCATACAAACTCCGGACTTAACAGCTACGGTCAGGCAGTTGATGAGAGAGAACCAAGGCTTTACCAATGAAGATTGGGGAGTGTCCAAAATCATACTCCCTTCACAGATGATATCCTATAGGCTGAGTATCCCAAGAAGTTCAATATGCCGACTATCCCAGCTTATGAAGGGAAGACTGGTCCCAGGCAACATGTGATGAGGTACAGATGGATGATGGATTCCGCAAGAGCCAATGATGCGACCAAGTGTAGGTGCTTCCTAATCACTCTGTCCGGAATTTCCACCATGTGGTTTACTCGACTTCCCCCATGATCTATATCCAGCTTTGCAGAATTGGCAATGAAATTCATAGAACAATTCAGGATACACACCACTCGTCCAAAGGATGTGATGTCCTTATCGAGCGTAATCCAAGCTCCAGGAGAGTAATTGAAAGCATACTTGCAGAGATTTCATGTTGCTGCAACTAAAGTGAGCAATCCTAACGACCATGCAATTTTGATGGCAAGTAATGCGTGGAGTGGATCCAGATTCTGAATTTGGAGATTGGTTAGCGAGAAAGCCCCCAACCACGTTAGAGCGTTTTTATCGAAAGCTCATCAGTTCATAAGAGGGGAAGAAGCCCGATGGACAAGACGAGACAAGGCACCAGGGCCTGCTCAAGAGACTGCGAAAAGTAATGTCGCCATGAAGCAAACCGGCGATAATTCGAGAAAAGCTCAAGTCAACGTCCAAAACAAGCCTGGGCAGTCTAAAGGATCCAGAGGTGGAAATACCGGAAAGAAAAGAGAGACGGGGAAATGGAAGTCAAGGATCCCGACCTACAATGAATACACCCCGCTGAACGCATCTCTTGAGAATATCTATTTGTCAACTTGCAACACTTTTCAATATAGAAAACCATGCCCAAAGGAATCAACAGAGGAACAGAAGCGGACTGGGAAGTATTATCGCTTTCACGAGTCTTACGGGCACAACACAGAGGAGTGTAGACACCTCCATGACGCCATTGAAAAGTTGATTAGATAGAAGAAGCTGCAGGAGTTTGTCAAAGACCCACTAGACGAAAGGCAAGAGACATTGGACCCCGGACGCGGGCCAGCTCCACACCAACCAGAACAGCCTGCTCGAACTGTGGGTAGATTGGTTATTAACACGATTGATGGCAGACCTCACCCTATGGATAAGAATTGGCAAGAGATGGAGCGATATGCTAACTCTTTAAGACATGCGGAGTACGAGTGTTTTTCGAATGTGGAGGATGGGACCTGCAAAGCAGCAACACACGATGAATGATGATATTATATTCAGGAGCAGAGATGCGGATAAGGTGGAGGCTCCTACCATCGACCCGATGGTCATATCTGCGACAATCGGGCCGGCGTTCATGAACAGAATTCTAATTGACTGTGAAAGTTCCGTTAACATCATCTTCGAGAAAGCATACGACCAAATGGAGCTCGAAAGATTTGAAACCGTCTAAAGCCAGAATTCATGGCTTTAATGGTGCAGCAACGGATGTAGTGGGATATGTGGAGTTACCAGTTGAACTGGGGCAAAGCGAGCGTAGGAGGGTGCGAATCCTACCGTTCATAGTGTTGGATGTTGACTCTCCATATAACGTATTTCTAGGACGTCCAACCCTGGTAGAATTTAGGGTGGCGTTGGCCCCTTGGTGTCTGACGTTGAAATTTCCAACAGACAGAGGTGTGGGAGTGGTACACGGCGATCAGGCGATCGGTCGTGCATGCTATGTGGCTGAGCTGAGAGAGGCTCGGCGTAGAGAGAAAGGAAAGGTTGCAGACAACTCCATCCGCATCCAAAATTCTGATGATTGACAAGTAGCACCCGAGCCCTGGCTCGTGCAACATTCTCGGATCTATAGAGACATAGATCCGAGAGATGATGATGGAGGACCCAGGGAAACAAATGCAGCACCGACTGAACTAAAAATTGACATCCCAGTCAGCCAGGATGACCCGTCACGAATTCTTAAAATTGGATCATAACTCGACCCCGTGGTTGCCGAGAACCTCACTGACTTCCTCCGAGCGAATCTTGATGTTTTCTCTTGGACACACTCTGATATGTGCGGGATTTCTCCAACAATTGCGAGTCATATGTTGAACATAGACCCAAAATACGTTCCCGCAAAAAAGAAAAGGAGAGGTATGGATCCAGAGAGGTCTGCGGCTCTCAAAGAGGAGGTGGACAAACTCAAAGCCATTGGGTTCGTCCGCGACGCCCTCTATCCTGAATGGGTATCTAACCCAGTGCTAGTGAAGAAAACAAATGGAAAGTGGAGAACTTGTGTTGATTACTCCGATCTGAATAAAGCATGCCCGAATGATAGTTTCCCTTTACATAGAATCAACCAGCTCGTCGACTCTACCGCCGGACATGAATTATTGTCATTTGTGGATGTGTATTCAGGATACAATCAGATCCCGATGCATATTCCAGACCAAGAGCACACCAGTTTTGTCATGAATATGGGGCTATATTGCTATGTAGTAATGTTCTTTGGATTGAAAAACGTGGGAGCGACTTATTTAGCGTCTGGTGAATCGAATGTTTAAAGACCGGATCTGTAAGACGATAGAAGTCTATGTGGATGACATGCTCGTGAAGTAACGACAGTCAAACAACCACATTCGAGACTTAGCAGAAATGTTTGATATACTCAGACATTATGGTATGAAGATCAACCCCTTGAAGTGCTCTTTTGGTGTGGCATCGGGAAAGTTCTTGGGTTTTATTGTGAATGCACGTGGAATTGAAGCTAACCCAGAAAAGATTCAAGCTATTCGAGATATACAAGTGCCTAGAACTATAAAGCTAGTGCAAAGCTTGAACGGAAAGGTAGCAGCGCTGAGCCGATTCATATCCAAAGCCACGGATAAATGCATTCCCTTCTTTGACGTGATTAAGAAAGGAAAAAGGAATTTCAAGTGGACATCCGACTGCGAGGAAGCATTTCGAGCTCTGGTAAAGCATTTGGAGAGCCCCCCGGTGCTATCGAAACCAATCGACCATGAAATATTGTATGTATACTTGGCAGTATCCCAGCACGCTATCAGTATGGCTCTGGTTCACGAGGAGGACCGAGTTCAAAAGCCAGTATATTATATCAGTGAATGCTTGACGGGAGCAGAAAGAAATTATCCAAAGATTGAAAAACTAGCCTATTGCTTGGTGATTGCATCATGCAAGCTTCGTCCGTATTTTAGGCACACTCAATCAGTTTTTATACTGATCAACCTTTGCGGAAGATACTCCAACGACCGGAAACTTCTGGAAGGATGTTAAAATGGAGTATTGAGTTAAGTCAGTTCGATATTACCTACCTGTCGTGAAGGGCCATACAAGGACAAGCACTAGTTGACTTCATTGCTGAATTTACTATGTCAGACGAATCAAACGACCACAATGTCATACCTCCCGTTCGATGGAAGATGTACAACGATGGGGCATCTAACGACCGTTGTTCGAGGGTTGGCATAGTTCTTGTAACTCCTGAGAACCGAGCAGTTTGCTACGCTTTGAAGCTCGGATTCACAGCAACGAATAACGAAGCCGAATATGAAGCGTTGATTGCCGGCTTAAGACTTATCAAAGAACTGGGAGTAAAATCGGTTGAAATCTTTAGCGACTCGCAGCTGGTGGTGTACCAAGTGCGAGGAGACTACCAAGCAAGGGGGTAGAGACTTGCCCCATATTTGGTCTGAGTTCAGGAGCTGCTAGCGAATCTCGAGTATTATGATATTTCCCATGTCCCGCGTGAGCAAAAAAGAGCAGCCGATTCATTGGCAAAATTTGCAAGCACTGGCGATGCATAGCAAATGGGATTATTTCCTGTTGAGACCCTCCATGCTCCGAGTATAGATATGATGGAGATAGATTTCGCGTTCGAAACCGAAATCGAGAAGGAATCGTAGATGACCCCAATCAGGCAGTACTTGTTATTCGAGATCTTATCCGGAAAAAGGAGCGAAAGACGACAAGTCCTTCGTAAGGCTTCACGATATATAATGCAAGATGGGGTAATGTATCGAAGGGGATTCTCGACCCCTTTACTCTGGTGTGTGACCCACGATGAGATAAAACGAATATTAAAGGAAGTCCATGAGGGAGAGTGCGGTTACCATACTAGGGGGCAGACATTAGCAAAGAAAGTCCTTCGTTATGGATACTACTGGCCAACTGTGAATCGGGATGCTGCAGACTATGTGAGAAGATGTGACAAATGCCAGATATACGCAAAAATCCCGAGGCTCCGTTGACGGAACTCACGCAAATGGCTAGTCCCTGACCATTTGCAATGTGGGGGATCGACCTAGTTGGTTCTTTACCCATAGCCAAAGGTAGAGCGAAATATGCAATAGTTGCAGTCGACTACTTTACCAAATGGGCAGAAGCAGAGCCCCTGGCCACAATAACCACCAAGAAGGTTATTAATTTCATTGTACGAAATATCATATGTCGTTTTGGCCTTCCACGGACCATCATTACAGACAATAGGACTCAATTCGAAAGCAAGGAGTTCAAAGAATTTTGTAAGAAATATGACATTGAGAAGAAGTTTGCAGCGGTTGCTCACCCGAAAGCCAACGGACAAGTGGAAGCCGTAAACATGATAATCAAGTCTATATTGAAAAAGCGTCTAGAAAAGGCTAGAGGAAAGTGGGTGGATGAACTTCTAAGGCGCTTTGGGCCTATAGGACCACCCACAAGACCGCGACTGGCCACACTCCATTCGTATTAGCATATGGCACGGAAGCTGTCATACCCGTGGAACTTGAAGTTCCATCACATCGGGTAACTTATTACGACCCCGCGTTGAACCAGAATCTTTTATTGGAATTGTTGGACTTCATTAACGAAAAACGCGAAGAAGCCAATTTGAGAGCGGCTGCATGCACACATAGAGTCACTAAATATTATAACGAAAAGGTCCGACCGAGAATTTTTGATGTGGGAGACCTCGTTTTGAAACGAGTTTTTCCGGTCCTATCTCATATGAATCCCGCATGGGAAGGTCCATACGTCATCGAACGAAAGCTTGGAGAAGGAACTTTCAAGTTAGCGACCGTCGATGGTACGACACTCCCCCGAGCATGGAACAGCAAGCACTTGCGGCATTATTATACTTAGTCTATTTCTTTCATGTATTAGTTGCATTTATTTCCAGTTTGCTTTTATTTCTAGTTCTTGGCATATAATAAGCAATTTAGCTTGCTTTCATTAATAAAGGCTTGAAGCCATCCTCTCCATGAATTACTAATGTTTCTGCGTATGATGATCCTGTGACAGGGAAATAAAATTATATTATTCTGGCTGACGTATGAACACGAGTATAAATGATTCAAACCTCCAAGTCCCCAAGGTGCGGACTGGAGTACTCTAAGTCCCCGGAGTGCGGACTCGAGTATAAATGATTCAAACCTCCATGTCCCCAGAGTGCGGACTGGAGTACTCTAAGTCCCCGGAGTGCAGACTCGAGTATAAATGATTCAAACCTCCAAGTCCCCAGAGTGCGGACTGGAGTACTCTAAGTCCCCGGAGTGTGGACTCGAGTATAAACGATTCAAATCTCTAAGTCCCCAGAGTGCGGACTGGAGTACTCTAAGTCCCCGGAGTGCGGACTCGAGTATAAACGATTCAAACCTCCAAGTCCCTAGAGTGCGGACTCGAGTATAAACGATTTAAAATTCCAAGTCCCCAAAGTGCGGAATGGAGTACTCTAAGTCCCCGGAGTGCGGATTCGAGTATAAACGATTTAAAACTCCAAGTCCCCAGAGTGCGGACTGGAGTACTCTAAGTCCCCGGAGTGCGGACTCGAGCATAAACGATTCAAACCTCCAAGTCTCCAGAGTGCGGACTTGAGTACTCTAAGTCCCCAGAGTGCGGACTCGAGTATAAACGATTCAAACCTCCAAGTCCCCAGAGTGCGGACTGGAGTACTCTAAGTCCCCAGAGTGCGGACTCGTGTATAAACGATTCAAACCTCCAAGTTCCCAGAGTGCGGACTGGAGTACTCTAAGTTCCCGGAGTGCGGACTCGAGTATAAACGATTCAAACCGCCAAGTCCCTAGAGTGCGGACTGGAATACTCTAAGTCCCCGGAGTGCGGATTCGAGTATAAACGACTCAAAACTCTAAGTCCCCAGAGTGTGGACTGGAGTAATCTAAGTCCCCGGAGTGCAGACTCGAGTATAAATGATTCAAACCTCCAAGTCCCCAGAGTGCGGACTGGAATACTCTAAGTCCCCGGAGTGCGGACTTGAGTATAAACGACTCAAAACTCCGAGTCCCCAGAGTGCGGACTGGAGTACTCTAAGTCCTCGGAGTGCGGACTCGAGTATAAACGATTCAAAACTCCAAGTCCCCAGAGTGCGGACTGGAGTACTCTAAGTATCAGAGTGCGGACTCGAGTATAAACGACTCAAACCTCCAATTCCTCAGAGTGCGGATTGGAGTACTCTAAGTCCCCAGAGCACGGACTCGAGTATGAACGACTCAAATCTCCAGGTCCCCAGAGCACGGACTGGAGTACTCTAAGTCCCCGATGTGCGGACTAAAAAAATATTCTAAGTGCTTGAAGCATGGAAGGAGAAATGAACAACTCTCAAAGAATCTCCGAGCTATATGAAGGTGAACCGAGAAATCCATGTCATTCTCAACAGCTTGGATTTAAATCACAATCACACAAAAATTGAACGACAAGAGCCTTTTGAAAGACAGAAAAATCGAGTTTTATTCACCAAGAATAAGTTTCTACTACAACTCCTCCGAAACTCGGAGTCAAAAGTTTATGTACATAAACTACGAAAACAAAAATAATTGCATCATCTAAACTAGCTTTTGTTGAACGAGTGCGAAAACTACTTCTTTGACTTCTTTGACTTTTTGCCTGATGACTCCTCCCCGATACGTTTACCCTTGATAGCTTTCTTTAACGGGAGAGTGACAGCCGAAGAAGTATGAGGAACATCCGTGGGTTTGGACCTGCAAGGGAGAATGACCTTCAACGGCTTGTGCAAAGGATCGTCTGGGTCCACAGCTTGAGGTTCAACCTTGATCGTCTCCTCCTTCTCTTTCTTAAGCTGCTCCTTCATGCTCAGCTCGGACGTGTGCTCGGAGATGCCTGTAATTTCAACTTCATAACTCCCGTCAATGGGAAAGGAAGTCTCAGATTTATCTTCATCAAGCGCTCCGATCACTTGGGCATCTGGACCGGGAGCCTCTCCTGCGTGAGTGGTTCGCTCATTTTTTCCCTCACCTCCTTGGTGACATCGCTCCTCGGAGTAGGCTCAAGATCAGAACGGCCTGCACAAAATCACGAAAAGCAAGTATTAGAATACGATAGCTTCTGGTGGAAAGCAAAAGCTCTTGGAATGTTAAAGGAAAAGAGCTTCCTACCAGGTTCCGGCTGGCTCTCAGCCGTCAAGGGGGTCTCACCCTCCAGAATAGGGGACAAAACATGAACACCAAGGTCGGGGTCCTCTAGGTCATAACCAATGTGCTGTTCAAAAGGATCGAGTATCGACCGACTGGTCGGCTGGGTAGGCACACGAGGTGGAGACTTGATCCCAGATGGATCGGCGATAACTTCGGGGAGCCTTTGCAATAAATAGCTTTAGCCGTTGACAGGTCCGAAGGCTCATTTCCCTTGAGGAATTCTTTCATCAAGGCCCTATCGTCAACCTTCTCAATGCCGTGTTCGCCCTTTTTGATTTCAATTAAAGTCTCCCATGCCTCAGCCAAAGATTTGAGATAGCCCTCGCCTAGAAAAGTCAAGTTTTGATGCATGAGAACGCGGGCATTGAATTCAGCGATTAGCGGGTCAAACATGCTTTTGACCTCCTCCCTACCTTCTTCTCTAGCCGCCTCAAGACGGGAGTCGATATCCATGGATGCTATCTTCTTGCCCTCTTCGCGGGCTTCGCTCTTTAACGTATCGACTTTGGAAAGCCCGTCCTCAAGTTTCTCCTTTAAGAGTCGAGTAACGACGATCTCATCATAGTATCGTTGTGACTCTTCTTGAGCAGCCGTTTTCTCCTCTTTCTCTTTACGAAGCTGCTCCTCAAGTTCTTTAACCCGGAGACAGAATGCATCCCTCTTTTTTTGTACCGAATCTTTTTCCAAAGCCAAAGCCCTACAGCGTTGTACCGCCTCATCGAGTTCTTTTTTGTGAGTCGATTCCAGACGAGTTACGGCTTCGGCGGTGTCCTTGGCGCTCTGCTGGGCGGCCTCAAGTTCAGACTTGTAAGTTGCAATCTCTTCATCCTGAGCTTTAATGATATCTTTGTCATGGATAGCCTCAAGCTTCAGTCGATCGATCTCATGTTGGCGCTCCATGGAGACTTCAGAAAGCTTTTCAGCTAAATGAACAAACGTGTCATGTTGAACATAGACGTCGTTGGTACAGGCGATGGCGCTCTCCTTGACATGTCCGGGAATAGGATGAATCATCGGGAGGAATTTCATGCCATGAAAGCAGCCAGCCTCTCTGATATGGTTGGATCTGTTGCAGGAGCAGGAGGAGACGGCTTTGAAAGTTCAGCTCTCCTGTGAGGATCTTGGGACTGTCGTGTGGAAGAGGAGTCGGAGTGTTGATCCCGGGGGACATCGGATTGCGACCCCTTGTGGCTGCGCTTATCTTTGCTTTGCTCCGGGTGGGAAGAGGTATCCTGGTGGTATTTTGGCTGGTAGTAAGTTCTCTTCCGAGATGACGAGTCCTAAAAATGATAATCTCTATCGCCATTACCATTTCTATCCCGACGTGTTCCGGAACCCGAGTCCCGTCCAAGTTGATAAAAGATAGATGAACCGCGAAGGCGATCGAATCCGTGTGAGCGCCCCATGTCACCTTCACAGAATTTAAATAACAACAAATTAGCAAAGAGTAGCGTGATGACGAAAATTTAAGTGCGAGGCAAAGTGCATGTGTTTGTGTGTGTGTCCTAGTGTTTTTTCCCCCGACGGACCAGTTGCTTTTATAATGGGAGTTTTTTCTCCCTGGTTTTGGGCAAGAGTGCCTGCATCGCCTCTGATAGGCGAGTGAAGTTTGAACGCTTCCGGATCGTCAAAGTCGTAATTGAGCAGATCATCGGGTATGGAAAGATTCGATAGGCCCTTTAAAGATGCTGTGAAGAAGCCTCTTTCTCCGTCGGAATGAGAGTAGCTTTAGAGGTTGCACCAACTTTTTCCCTCAATATCTTGTACATCAGTCTCTTTTTACTCTTCGAAGGGGAAGATGACGTTTCGATGTCGTGCACTTCGACTATCGGATCCTGAGTGGGACCCACGTTCTCATCCTGTGCTTCGGGTGTTTCTTTCCCTTTAATTTACCCCTCCTATGGTGCATCATGAGTGCGACGTGCTGATGACTCAGCTAATTTTTTCCCTTTTCCAGAGGTGGGCTTGGGAACGGTGGCGCCTTGAGACAGGCTAATCCGACGGCCTTCGGCCAACAGCCCAAACCTTGTGAGTGATTCATTCGAAATGAGAGTTCGAATGTCCCGTTCTTCGGCAGGAAGAGCTCTAATAGCTTCAACAGCTTCATAATATCCGTGGCTGTCGGGACGTGGATTGATACCTGGAAAAATTGTAAAAAGAGTTAGAAAAGGCGCGGCTTCGATCAAGCATGAACATCGATCCAGAAAAGAGACTTACTTACTTCCATCCATCTCCTCGTGAAACTAGGAGGGCAACACACGTAAAACCATTCCTACTTGTACAGGGCGAACTTGCTGCAGGCCTCAGTTAGGATTTGGCATTTGTGATGTGGCTCGAGAAACATGTAAGAGGGGCTATCTCTCCGCTTCTTGATCATATATATACACCTGATGTCGCCCGGGGTTGGGGGCCGGGAGAGGACATTCATGAAGAGGATATAGGTACCATAGATGAAGGCGTGACCGTTCGAGTGCAGTTGCGATGGGGCAATGTCGATGTATTGCAGCACATCCCGAAGAAATAAATTGAACGGTGGCACGCTGCCAACCCAGCACATGAATTTATTACACGCCGTGTATCCAACTAGGGGAAAGTGTGGACGATCGTGCCCCGATGGAACCAGCACGTCGTCGAAAGGGATTCCATGGATAGAGCATATTCGCCGAAGCTCAACTTCATTGACCTTCGAAGCCTGTGAATCAACAGGGTTATCCAAGAAAATTGCTGCCTCCAGAGCGTCGAGAGCCAATTATGGGCAGGGGAGGTTGAAGGATTTGAAATATCCGCGACTTCTTGTTTTGAAGATGGCCCTGGTCTATCTAAGATCGTGGCGGAGCTAGACTTCTTAGACATCTTCAATAAATATTGAGTTTGGCAGAGCACCTGTTTGAACTATATTCGAAAAATAATCGGCGTTAGACTTAACAACATAAAATCCCCCCCCCCGGTGCGGTGTGTAGTCTAGTGCAATCATTCAAATATAAACGTTGAGAAATTATAGGTCACATAGTTGATGGTATAAAGTTGAACTTTGAACTGTCATTCTCGAAGACCATCATCGCTGACCGTCTCTGAAAGCCAGCCTGACAATGTTTTCAATTTTGGACTCGGACATTGACATTGTATGAAAAAAGATTTTATCTGTTTTTATTGACTTCAGTTCAGGCTTATGATAATTGGAACCATGAAGTTATCAGTTCAGAATAGTTCGATATGCCAGTTTGCTTAAGTCCATGTCTTTGTTCTTGTCTTATGATTAGGCAAGGTGAGAATGTTGGTCGGCCTAGGTATCGTTCGGTCAAAAAATTGTTCGGCCTAGGTATCGTTCGGCCAGAAAATTATTCGGCCTAGGTATCGTTCGGCCAAGACATCGTTCGGCCTGGGTATCGTTCGGTCAAAAAATTGTTCGGCCTAGGTATCGTTCAACCAAGACATTGTTCGGCCTAGGTATCGTTCGGCCAAAGCATTGGCTGGCCTAAGTGTCAATCAGACAAAGTATCATCCGGCGTAAGTTCAGTTCGGCTGAAATAACGTTCGGCATCCTACCTAACTCATACTTCCTTCCTATCCTTCCATTCCACTACTCGGCGTGTGGCGAACCCTACCAAATCCAAGTTACGCCGAGCCCCAACGCTCGACACTCCATCCCAAATAACGACTTCATTTTTCTTTCGTTTCTCCATCCATACCGAACAACAAGGCCGAATCAATCAACGAGTCACACCGAACCATACCGTTCGACATTCTAGCCAATTCCTGCTCCCCCGCTATTTTTTCCCAATCTCGTTCGGCATGAGAGAACCATGCCGAACCACAGTACATCTCCCAAAAACTCCCTCGTGTGCTCATCTATGGCCACTTCTCCTTTCCTCCACATCATTTTGCCCTAAAAATTCCCTAATCGAAGTTCGATTCTCTCATCCGCACAACCCATATCGGCTACGGATCTGATTTACGAACTTAACCCTCTTATTGAAACTTTTTGGTCAGGGAAAGGATTTAGATAAAGGAATCGATACCTAGTTAGTAGATCGAGACTTGGGAAGGATCGTCAAGTATTTAGAGTCTGTTAACAGGCGTGGTTCGCGAGTACAAAGTAGATGAGGTTGAAGTGAAAAAGAAAAGAAGATGGAGAAGTTCAGCCTTTATAGAGAAGAAGATGAAGTCGAAGAGGCGATGACCGTTAGAACCGGTCAAAACGAAGTCGTTCGACACACATGGACCGTTCGGCTTCAGCTGTTCTGTTCGGCATTCGCATTACGTTTGGTACACACTGTTATCCCGCTTTTTGGCAAAGCCGTGATACCAGAAGATCGATCGAAAACAAAGGATGGTTCATATCAGAGATTGGCCATACTTCATTTCGCTATGGATATCGCTGAATTTTGTCCGAGTCCGAATTGTACTACAATTGATAGGACAAGACAAGAAAGACCATAGAAGCCTTCGTCTCAAATTTCGAGTCAATCCGAGTTCATACGCTCAAGTTATGATCGATTCAACTTGAAGGGGAAAGCACTGATTTCGAACCCATCGAGATAGATGTCTTCGAACTCATCGTCAAATACAATTCGAACCGATCACCTTCGAATCGATGGACTTCGAACCCATCGGAGTGCCTTGGTTCGAATCCATCAACCTCGAACCCATCTAGTTCGTATCGGTGGACCTTGTGCCCATGGAGGGGTTGCAAAGCTCGTATCCATCCAAAGAATCCTTGTTCGAATCCACTGAGCATCAGTTGTTCGAACCCGTCACAGAAGCCTTGTTCGAACCCACCTGTGAAGCTTCGTTCGAACCCACTGGGTCAACTAACCATGATGACGTGTCTTTCATCGGTTCGAATGCGCCGAGATATATGGAGTCGAAGCGGTCAACTCGGAGTGAAGACCGGATCGGTTCGAAGTTTGCGTTCCACGTCACCACGAAGGCGCGTGCCACCATCGGTTCGAATGGATGGTTTCGAACCAAACAGCCACGCAATGAACCCCATCTCGAATCCATCATATCTCTCAATCCACTAATCCAAATGCCATGAAATTTTCACAGAAGCTTACATTCATGTCGAAGAGTTTCCACGTCAAATTTCACCTCAATTGGATGAATTCTTGATCGGTTCGAACGGAGTTCGAACCGATGCCAAAGTGGGCCCAAACTTCTTAAGACCGGGCGTGTGGGCCCCCTCACGTGCCAGAAGTGGTCTCCCGAGTTTTCAGCAAAATATCAACAGCCTACGCCTATAAATAGAGCCCCAGAGCCAACAGGAAAGGGATCTTTCGACTCTCAAGCGCCCAGACTCTGCCGGATTGAGATCTTCATCATCCTACATCGTATACTAGCTGTTGATTTCGAATTTTCAGTTGTATCCTGCTGTAATCGCTTGTAATTGTTGAAAGAGAATCAATAAAATTGTTAAAACTTCACAATGGACGTAGGCAACGTGCCGAACCACTATAAATCGCTTGCTTTTGTCTTTACTTTACCGTTGTTTAGAGTTATTGTTAGATAATCTTCATTTTCAATTCATATTCTTCATTTATTATCTCTTCAAAAGACTCCCGAACAGTGTTGTGCCCAATTTTGGTACAAACACTTTGGTGCTTTCACTGAGAAAACCCAGTTTTTCTCCTGCTCCTTAGATCTGTCGCCGATACCGGATTGCATAAATCTAATGGAGAGATCCAGATTTCATCTTCAGATTCCTTCCGTTCTATTCAGATTTGTCAAATTCCAGGGAAGGAGTTCACTATCTAAAATGGTTAGCACAAGAACCACATCTGCCGCTGGTCAAGAAGGTCGGGATAGACAAAATCCCGTGCAACTACCTCCACCTAACCAAGATGATACCGGGCATTCTGACCCCTCAGGTCCGGTCACCAGGCAAGAGTTCCAGACGTTGCTCCAAGAACTAACTAAAAGTCGGCAACAGCTAGCCGAGCAGTTGCGTGTCAACACTGAGTTAGCCAGCCAACTAGATCGCCAAGGGCGTAGAAGATCTAGGAGGGATCATGCATGTCGTTCCTCCACGGAAAGTTCTGCTTCACCCGACTACAATCACAGATCCACCCGTCCCAGGCTAGAGGGAAGCTATGCACAGGCCGTTGACCACCAGCCAGCATTGACCGTGGGACAGATAAGAGTCGGCCCATCCGCTAGTTTTCATACAGGGCCCTCATCCCGAGGGGGCGCTGTACCGCAACACACCGCGGATAACCATGCCACCACCGCTGCGGTTGACATAGGAGTTGATACCCGAAATCACTCCAACCAGACTTACCACCAGCAGGAACGAGCACCAGAACCCTATGTCCCGGAAGACATTGTGCCAAGGAGGCGAGACATGGATCGTCGACAGCGTCCGATCCCATCTCGCACTGTGGAACCCGACCACACTTTGGCTCACCACCCTCAGAATGTAGCAACACCAGACCTCTCAGCCATGGTACGCCAAATGATTCGCGAGAGTCAAGGCCTAACAAACGACGATTGGGGAATCTCCCGAAGTCATACCCCGTTCACTGATGACATATTGTATGCTGAACCTCCTAGGCGATTCAGAATGCCAACCCTGCCCATGGATGAAGGGAATTCCGACCCAAATAAACATATTTTGAAGTACGAATGGTCGATGACAGCTGCGGGAGCTGATGACGCAGTAAAATGCCGTAGTTTTCCCCTTTCTTTAGGGGGAATTGCGACGATGTGGTTTACACGACTACCACCGCGATCTATTTCTTCTTTTGATCAGTTAGCTACCAAATTTGTTGAGTAGTTTCGTATGCATATTTTCGGACCTAAGGATGTTAATACCTTATCAAGTGTTACTCAAGCTCCCGGAGAAACACTTAGACGATATTTGGAGAGGTTTAATGCTGCGTGCGTAGAGATCACCAACCCCAATGATAATTCTATCTTAATGGCTTTGACTAAAGGAATCGATCCTGATTCTGAGTTTGGAAATTGGTTGGCTGGAAAGCCTCCCGCGTCGTTGGTCCGTTTCTATTCCAAAGCCGCTCAGTTCTTGAGGCGAGAGGATGCGAAACAGTCTAGAAAGCAGGACGATGCAAGGCCCAGCAGTGAAGGGATTCAGAGTAATGTTGCGGTTAAACAGGCCGGCGAGAGTTCAGGAAAAGTCGAGTTGAATATTCAAAATAAACAGACTCAACGACCGAGAAACGGTGATAACCGAAGCAAGAAGTAAGATCAGAATTGTGGTCCGAGGCGTAGGGCCGCAATGTTTGACAGTTATACACCGCTCAACACGTCGCTGGAAAACGTATACCTACAGACTTGTAATACTATGCAATACAAGAAGCCTGCTCCGAAGCCTTCGTCGGAGAGGCAGATTCAAACTGGAAAATTCTGTAGGTTTCATGAAAGTTACGGGCATAATACCAATGAGTGTAGGCATTTGCAAGACCTCATTGAAAAGTTAATCAGAGAGAGAAAGTTGGACCAGTTTGTTCGGGCGCCGCAGTCTGGTGGAGCGGGCCCATCCAATCAAAATCGTACACAGAATCAGGAAAGGCAGGGTGAACCCGCTCGTACGGGCGGGAGGTTGGTTATCAATACAATAAGTGATGGTCCCCATCCGGCAGACAGAAGCTGGGGGAAATGGAGTCGTATGCCAGTGCGATCAGGCATGCGGACTTCGAGTGTTGTAGCAATTCTGAAGACGGGGCTCTGGCTAAACAATAGAAGACGATGACAGACGACATCGTGTTTAGAAGTCGAGACGCTGATAGAATCGAAGCCCCCACGATCGACCCACTGGTTATATCCTCTCAAGTTGGTCCTGCTTAGATGAAGAGGATCTTGGTAGACAGTGGGAGTTCTGTGAACATACTGTTTAAAAGAGCATATGATTTAATGAAGATGGAAGCTAAGGACTTAAAACCTTGTCAATCACGAGTCCACGGTTTCAATGGAAGTGCGACGATACCAACCGGAATGGTTGAATTGCCGGTGGAGTTGGGAGTGGGAGAATGCCGAAGAGTTCGGATGTTGCAATTTGTTGTCTTGGATATTCCTTCTCCGTATAATGCTTTCTTGGGCCGACCAGCCCTCGCTGAATTTAGGGCAGCTATTGCCCCATGGTGTTTGACCCTTAAGTTCCCTACTAATCGTGGATAGGGGTTATACAAGGAGATCAAGCTGCGGGGAGAGTTTGCTATGTTGCTGAGCTGCGAGAGGCGCAGCGAAAGGAAAAAGGAAAGGGCGTAGAGGAATCTCTCTGCGTCCGTTTCACCGACAATTGACAATTAACGCCTGGGCCTCGGTCCAGGCATCACGACCAATTCCATAAGGATCTAGACCCCCGAGATAGTGAGAATAAAGATGAATCTAGAGAAAGTCAGGCTTCACCAGCTGAATTAACAATCGACGTTCCGATCAGTGGTAACGATAATTCAAAGATGTTGAAAATTGGGTCGCAGTTGAGCCTGCAAGCACAACGGGAATTGGTCGAGTTTCTCCAAGCAAATATGGACATAATTGCTTGGATGCATTCTGATATGTGTGGGATCTCGCCAGACATCGCGAGCCACACCCTAAATATTGACCCGCGGTTTGTCCCGGTCAAGCAAAAAAGGCATGGTATGGATCCAGAGAGATCTGCCGCCCTAAAAGAAGAGGTCGATAAGTTGAAATCAAATGGGTTCATTAGAGACGCTTTATACCCAGAGTGGGTGTCCAATCCCGTACTCTTCCGGAAACCAAACGGGAAATGGAGAACGTGTATCGATTACTCGGACCTGAATAAAGCCTGCCCGAAAGACAGCTTTCCACTTCCCCGAATCGATCAACTGGTAGATTCAACCGCAGGACATGAATTATTATTCTTCATGGATGCTTACTCAGGTTACAATGAGATACCCATGCATGTACCCGATCAAGAGCACACAAGCTTCGTAACCGACTTGGGATTATACTGCTACAAGGTCATGCCATTTGGATTAAAGAATGCTGGCGCAACTTATCAGCGCTTAGTCAACCGAATGTTTGTCGATCAGATTGGGAAGACTATGGAGGTTTATGTAGATGACATGTTGGTGAAATCACGATACTCCGTTGATCATGTCAAAGACTTGGAGTCAATGTTCAGTTTCCTCCGGAAATACGTGATGAAGCTTAATCCGCTAAAGTGTCATTTCGGAGTCGCATCCGGAAAATTCCTTGGGTTCATTGTCAATGCCCGAGGAATAGAGGCCAACCCCGAGGAGATCTGGGCTATCAGAAATCTTCAGACTCCGAGAACCATAAAGCAAGTTCAGAGCCATAATGGGAAAGTCGCAGCACTGAGCAGGTTTATCTCGAAGTCGACCGACAAATGCATTCCCTTCTTCGATTTGATTCGAAAAGGGAAACGAAACTTCAAATGGACTGCAGAATGTGAGGGCGCATTTCAATCGCTAGTCCAACATTTTTCCGTAGCACCAATCCTTTCAAAGCCTGTAGATCATGAACAGTTATATCTCTACCTGGCGGTATTTGAAAATGCAATCAGTGCTGCATTAATTCGGGAGGAAGACCGAGTGCAAAAACCGGTCTACTATGTGAGTAAACGATTGACCGAAGCCGAGTAAAATTATCCAAAGCTCGAAAAGTTGGCATATTGCCTAGTAATTGCCTCAAGGAAGCTCCGTCCATATTTTCAAGCTCATCCTATTACTGTGTACACCGATCAGCCGTTACGACAGGTCCTCACGCGGCCTGAGACGTCTGGTAGGTTACTAAAATGGAACATCGAACTGAGTCAATTCGACATCACTTATACTCCAAGAAGGGCCATTCACGGCCAAGTCCTAGCAGATTTTATAGCCGAATTCACTGTTCCCGAAGACTTGCCCGAGACCAGCAAATCTCCCGAATACATATGGAAGCTGTACACCGATGGTGCGTCAAACGATCGGTGCTCAGGAGCTGGGGTAGTGCTTGAAACCCCCGAGGGACGATCCATATGTTATGCTTTAAAGTTCGAGTTCCGTGCAACCAACAATGAAGCCGAGTACGAAGCTCTACTTAACGGACTAAAGCTTGCCCGTGATCTGAAAATCATCGCTGTAGAGATCTACTGTGATTCCCAGTTGATAGTATGTCAGTTCGAGGAGAATATCAGGCCAAAGACCGAAGATTAGCCGCTTATCTAACTCAAGTTCTGGAGATGCTTGATCAATTTGATTACTATGCCATTTTCTACATACCCCGAGAGCACAATCAGAAAGCTGATTCGTTGGCCAAGTTAGCAAGTACGGGTGAGGCTCAGCAGTTGGGGGTCGTTCCGATTGAAACCCTATCCTCTTCGAGCATTGATTGAAGGGAGATCGATTTCACATTTGAAGCTACCTCCAATAGGGAGTCGTGGATGACTCCTTATCGAGATTATATCGAACGTGGTGTATTGCCCAAGCGTCGAAGCGAGAAAAGACAAATTCTACGAAAGGCTTCACGATTTGTTATTCAAAATGGAGTTATGTATCGAAGGGGATATTCCATTCCTCTTCTCCGGTGTATCGCGCACGACGAAATCTAACGAGTGTTACATGATGTACACGAAGGAGAATGTGGCGATCACATTGGGGGACAAGCACTTGCCAAGAAAATACTCCGATACAGATATTATTGGCCTACTGTAAATCGCGATGCCATGAACTATGCCAAAATATGTGATAGATGCCAAAAACACGCTCGGATTCCTAGAGCCCCGCCTACTGAGATAACCCAAATGGTCAGTCCATGGCCGTTTGCAATATGGGGATTGATATAATTGGTACATTGCCTTTGGCCAAAGGTGGCGCGAAGTATGCTATCGTCGCAGTCGATTACTTCACGAAATGGGCGGAAGCCGAACCTCTTGCAACAATCACGACGAAGAAAGTTATCAACTTTGTAGTACGCAATATCATCTGTCGGTTCGGTCTCCCGCATACTATTATTACCGATAACGGAGCCCAATTCGACAGTGCTGAATTCAAAAACTTCTGTCTACGATTCCATATCCATAAGAAATTCTCCGCTGTTGCACACCCGCAAGCAAATGGCCAAGTCGAAGCCGTTAATAAGGTCATCAAATCTATTTTGAAGAAACGACTGGAAAAGGCCGGGGGCAAGTGGGTTGATGAACTTCCCATGGCCTTGTGGGCTTATCGGACGACTCACAAAACTGCAACCGGCCACACTCCATTTTCTCTATCTTATGGCGCTGAAGCTGTTATTCCGGTCGAAATGGAAGTTCATTCTCATCGTGTGACATATTATGATCCGAAAACGAATGCTATACTACTTGCCGAATCCCTGGATCTGCTCGATGAGAGGCGCGAAGAGGCTGATTTAAGGGCAACCGCATATCGGAGTCGAGTCGCCTGAATGTACAATGCCAAGGTCCGATCGCGGACCTTCGAACTTGGCAACCTTGTACTCAAAAGAGTTTATCCGGTTCCTTCTCACATGAAGCCAAATTGGGAAGGACCGTATGTGATTTCACAAAAGTTCGGAGATGGCACATTCAAGTTATCGACCGTTGACGGTCTAACTCTGCCGAGAGCCTGGAATAGAGAGAGTCTCCGTCGCTACTATACATAACAGGCTTTATTTGTTCTAGCTCGTTATTTCCTTTGCATTTTATTTTCGCATTTTGAAACTCGAACTTGTAATAAGGTAGCTGACTTTGCCATATTTTCTTATTTCAGCAATAAAATGCTATCTCTTCAAGCCAGAGCTGTGATTTATCGAATACGCCGCAAAACATCACAATGCACGAAGAGCTAAGTTCCATCATACGGTGGGATTTAATCAAGTAGGGAGTGACTGTGATACGACCGGTCACTCGCTATATGAAGCCAAAGCTTGGGGGCATGTCACCACGTTAATATTTAAAAGGATTGATACACGACAATCCTCACACTAACTCCAGATTCCCAGAGTGCGAACTGGAGTATAAACATTGAAATAACTCTAAGTCCCCGGAGCGCGGACTAGAGTGTAAACACTAGCTCCAACTTCCCAGAGTGTGAATTGGAGTATAAATATTCAATAACGCGTTCCCAGAGTGCGAACGAGATCCAACTTCCCAGAGTGTGAATTGGAGTATAAATATTCAATAACTCGTTCCCGGAGTGCGAACGGACTCCAACTTCCCAAAGTGTGAATTGGAGTATAAATATTCAATAACTCGTTCCCGGAATGCGAACGGACTCCAACTTCCCAGAGTGTGAACTGGAGTATAAATATTCAATAACTCGTTCCCGGGGTGCGAACGGACTCCAACTTCCCAGAGTGTGAATTGGAGTATAAATATTCAATAACTCGTTCTAGGAGTGCGAACGGACTCCAACTTCCCAGAGTGTGAATTGGAGTATAAATATTCAATAAGTCGTTCTCGTAGTGCGAACGAACTCCAACTTCCCAGAGTGCGAATTGGAGTATAAACATTCAGCAAGTCGTTCCCAGAGTGCGAGCGGACTCCAGATTCTCGAAGCACGAATCGAGGTACAAACATCAATTCTAGGTTTTCGGACCACGAACCACATTACAAACATCGATAACTCTCGAATTTGCGGAGTGCGAACCGGATTATCGATCTCAAATTATCCTCAGTCCCCAGAATGTGGGCGTGTGCTTAAGATTTGCAACAAGTGCTATCAGCCACCAAAAATACAAATGTTATTCCCCGAGACTAGGGACAAAAAAAAACTAAGTGTTAATCACTAACCAAAGTGATATAGTGTCCGAAGTTCAACTTATTCGTCAATCACAACTTGCGACCAAGATTCTCAGACTTGGCAAATAAAACGAACTCTACTTGACGGTAAAAACACCACAAGTACACCGGACTGAAAGCAAAGCACTGCAAACACTTAAGCACAAAAGAAATGAGAATTGAAACAAAGAAACTGAATTTTATTTCAACTAACTAGAAACAAGGGCTCACATGAAAATAAGTTCTTCCAAAAAATTTCCTACTTGCAGGGGCCAAACCTGCATCTATACACGGCCTATTAACAAAAAAAACAAAAACAAGTTCCTATCTACCAAAAAATCTGTGTGGGAGGCCGATCTATTTCTTCTTTCTTGGCTTCCTTATCAGTGGTTCGTCATCAGAATCACTAGGAACGGAGATCCTTTGTTTGGACGGCCTCCTCTCCGGTGGCTACTCTTCGGCAGGGGGCATAATGTCAATGTACTCCTCTGAGCTCGAATCTACATGAAGGCTTCCCCCCGGAGGAGTAGGAGGAACTGGGTCCGCGACTAAAGGTGTGATAATGCCGCCTGATGATTCTACCCTTAAAGGTGCTGGGCTACGCGCCGCCGTGCTACCACCGATACTACCGCTTTGCCCCACAGCCTCTATTTCGGCATTGATCTCGGCTAAGATTTCCTCGTCTCGAGCTGATGGGGCCTGGCTGGCGGCAGCCGTGGTCTGCGTCACAAAACTGGAGGTCGACGGAGGATCACTGATGATAAATGGCAAGTCAGTGAAAGAGTCACCCTGTTGGCCAAGCAGCTCACTCACCATTTGTTCGTCAAGAGATAGGGACCTCCCCTGCGCTATCTCAGTAGGCACTGACATCGTCACGACAGTCGTTTCAGTGGTGATGGCTTTTTTCCCTTGAATGGACTCCTGAGCCGAAGATGCTGGAGTAGTTTCAGTTACCGAGCAAAGAGGAAAAGAAGATATAAGCAATCTCTTCAAAACAAACGCTTTAATAAAAGCACACTTGAGATATGTTCAAGTACCTTCCTCAGTTTGGCTCGTTGACAGTTGGACGGCCTCAGAGACGTGCTCTCGAATGGGAGATAACCGCGGCTGTTCTGGGTCATAAGCAGGAACAGATTGTGAACCGACCACAGATACAGGCACTGACGAAGGTGGAGCGGTGACTTCAGTGACAGCAGAATGGTGCTCAACACCTGATCCCTCTCCAACCTCCAGGGATCGGCCACCAATCATCTCCTTCTCGTGAGCAATAATAACGTCATGAAGGACCCTTTTCTCATCGTCTGTCAGCAGCCGGTTTTCAAGTTCAAATCGGTCGACCGATTCACCCGGACGTGCTTCCTCTTCTTCCTCAACCAATCGACCCCAAGCGCTGCGGAGGTGTATCGGGTAATCTTGGAGCCAGGCCAAATTTCGGTGTCTCAACACGTTGGCATTGTAAGTGATGAGCAAATCTTCAATATCGGCCTCCAGCCTGGCCTCCGCTTGATGAACTTTCTCCTCAACCTCCGTCTCAACCGCCTGGACCTTGGCTACTGCTGCATCCCGTTCAGTCCGGAGAATCACGGCTTGTTCACACACCTCCTGGGCTGCATTATTCGCATCATCCCTATCCTTGGAGATTTCGGCGAATTTGGACTTAAGCTCGTTTAACTCCTTCACGGCTGCGTCCCTCTCAGCAGTGACCAGGGTGTTTCGATGGCCCATGTCCTCTACCATGGCATAGTGCTCACGTTTCATCCTATCCATCGTTGCTTGGGCTTCGTCGGCCTTTTTGATAGCCTCCATTTCAGATTTCCGAGAAGATTCAGCTTCAGTGTTTAGCACATCAATAATACAGCTCTTTTGAGCTAACTCAGCCTGTAATCTCTCGATGGTGGCCTCACGCTCAAAGGCCAATGCCGACGCTTTGTCTGCTGCTTTTGACCATGCTTTGTACTGAGCATAAAAGTCGTGTACGTAGTCATGTACCAATTGTTCAGCCTCCTCCGGGATTTTCTTCAAATATGGAGGAAAGATATAGTTGTCGAAGCAAATGTTTGGGAAATCTCTCTTCAGCTGAGCAAGCCTGATCGCTCCTTCCCCTGAAATTTCCATGGGGGGCTGATCTGTGACGGCAGTAGTCATTGTTTCGCTCCTAGAACGACGAGAGTCATGCCTAGAAGATTGAGAGGCCGACATATGATGTGAAGATTCAGAAGGACGAGAGACGTGAACATGAGGTTGTATGGGATCTCTGGGAGGAGGAGGAGTACGCGATCGAGATCGACGCTTATAACCTCTGTCTGTATCATATCTATCCTGACAAGAATACCCGGAGCGTCCCTGGTCATAGTCTCTATCCTCTTCCCGTCTGCGCGAATCATAATATGAAGACTTGCGGGCCTGACGGAGACTCCCTAACATCGAACCTCTCCTAGACATAGTATCTACAGAGCAAAATTAAATAGAATTAATCACCTTTCGAAACATGTAGTTTATAGTCAAAGGTTATGCAGTGTTGTGAAATATGTATGAATGTGCAACCCCTCGACCAACCGGTTGTGTCTGCCACACCAGTGGGAAAAGACTCGCTCAAAACTAAAGTTTCTGAAAGTTCTTCCAATCCGGCGTCATGTTGCAGGGACACGTAGTCCGGAATTGGAATATCGGCGAGCCCTTCGTAAAGACTTTCAGTTCTCGGAGGGGACATCTCCGAAATTCTAACTCCGGGAGAGGATCGGGTCGTGACAACCGATTTCCATCTTCCCTGCTTAGTTGACGTGACAACGGCTGCCTTGCCTTTTCTCTGCTCTGCGACATCCTGAGCTACATTCGTTGGCTCGGTCAGCGGTTCATCATCGATGTGGGTTCTTTCAGAATCAGCCACCTCGGCTATAATAACTTGGGGTTTCTTGTGCTTGACTCGCTTTTTCGAGACAGTCCTTAATGCCCCGTCAAACTGTATGCTCTGCCCCCGTTCGATCAACCCGTAAGTCCGAAGATTCCTATCGGTCAAAAGCGACTCGATATCCCTATCTTCACTCGGGACTTATCGAAGTACTCGCACCATCTCCTTAAAGTGTTCGCCCTCAGGTCGCTGAATCGTTGTTGTAAAAAGAAAAAACATAAGTTTCACTTTAACCGCAATTGCCTTAGTAATTACTTGATAACTCAGCTACACTCACGTCTGAATAACCATCGCCGGGCAAACCCCGGAGGACACCTGACATAGAACCATTCCGTCCTATAGTAACTCAATCTGGTCCAGGACCCAGTGACCACCTGGAAATTCCTCACTGCTTCCAGAAATGTGAAGGAAGGGTAATCTCCTCGAGTTTTGAAATTAAATAGATATCTGATCTCGGTCGGGATCGGTGGTCTATGAAGGTACTCTATGAAGACGATGAATAAACTATTCACGGAGGCGTATCCGTTCGGGTTTAGTTGAGATGGGGCGATCCTCAAAATGGACAACACTTCCCTTATATACTCGTTGAACGGAGGAAGCGTCCCAGCCGCGCACGCGTGGCGATTAAATGCTGTATATCCCTCCGGCGGGTTGTGTGGTCTATCATTCGGCCCCGGCAATAACACGTCATCCAGTGACAGGCCGTGCCTCAAGCATATTCTCCCCAACATATCTTCAGAAACACTGGATTGAACGGAATCCGACGGATTGGCAATAAAAGACGCATTGGGAAGTTCGTCCGGGGCCGGACCAATGATCTCAGGTTCAATATCTGGAACCTCTAGTCTCGGAGCAGCTGTGCTTTGGACCTCCTGCTGTTGTGAACTTGAAGGTTCTATGACTAGCTAACTCGTGAGAAACCATCGTTAGACGACAAAGGACCGTGCGTTCCCCAATGTAAAGTGTATGAATGTATGTTGTATAGTGCCATGCATTACTTGAATAAGTGTCACAGGGTTAAAGGAAACATGCAAACGACAAATCTAATTTCCCCAGTTATGATGACCGTCATCGCTGACCGTCATCACTGAACCGTTTGTATGATGGAATTTGATTTGGATAGAAGTTGTTATGGTTCCATCGACGAGCTTCGAAAGGTGGTCAAGTGTGCAGTGTGACTATCAAGTCCAAATATGCAAGGATGAAGCTCGCCGGACTTATGCTTAGAAAATGTCAAACTTTGATATCCATCATAGAGGGTTCGAACCGAACAGAGGGAACTCATTCGAACCCATCCTACAGTCACTTCGAATCGATGCAGAAAGGCACGCTTCGAATCGATGATCAGGTGTCAAGTTCGAATCGATTAATGAAGGATGACTCTGAATTGATCCTTGGTTAACTGGTTCGAACCGATAAGGAAACCCTCAACTTAACATCGGCCACGTTCGAATCGATGCCCTCCGTATCGATGCAAAGTTGAGAACTTCGAACCGATGGTTGAGGGATTCGAAACCATCGATTCGAATGGAACCATCGAAGATGGTCAATCGGTGCGAACTATGTCACCCTCATAAAGTCATTCCAGGGATCGATGCGAAATCCAACGAAGAGTGACGCCGCCATCATCGATTCAAACTCGAATCCACGCATCGGTTCGAAGCCTTCCCAAACCAGATCTGGTTTTGCCAATCTCGAGACTAAGCAATCGATGAAGAAGAGATAGGTTCGAAGTAACTTTGCCGTTTGAATTCGAGGCTAATTACCTAGTTTAAGTGATGGATTCGAGGAGTTATAGTCTTGGATCTTGAATGGTTCGAATACGTGACGCAGTTCCTTCTTCTCTAAGGCTTCGAAACAATGCAGAGCACGAAAACACAAGGCAAAAAGTAAAAAAGTAAAAAGTGAAAAAGTGAGGCCCCCTGCTATTTATATGAGGCCTAGGAAGTGACCGGGCCGTTTCGTATCCCAGTTAACTCCACCGGTCACAACCGGTCCATTATCGTATCGATTCGAGGTCAACCTTCGAATCCATCGGCCTAGGACCCTAGCGGTTCGAAGTTACCCCCGCATTTCATCGGTACGAAGCGCACAGCAGGGAAACGAGCTGCATCGAAGCGAAACAAACATTGGGCACATCGGTTCGAAAGCCCTGTTCACACCAGCAAACCTACAACTCCATCCACAACCTACCGTTACGATCAGGGATTTCGTATCCATCACAACCAATTGATATGAACGACTATTTCGTATCCTTCATAACCTATCGATACGAACTACTATCTCGAATCCATCCTCTCACATCGGTTCGAATGTAGATTTCGAACCCATCAATGCTCCAACGCATCGGTTCGAAGTATCACATTCACACAACCCAAAGTCATTACCTTCGACCTTCCATATCGGTTCAGGAGAGGATCGATACGAAGGGATTTTTCAAAACAACCATCATGCATTGTCTCAACTTAAATTTCCAAATCGGTTTAGGAGAGAATCGATAAGAAATTCAATAGCCAACCAAGCTGACAACGACTCGTGGACGCGCAACGTCAACAAGGGTCAAACTAACATATGTGCATATATGTCAAACTAACATTCGATTTTAAACATTTACAGGGATCGAGTACTCATATTGTTACAAGTGCAACAGCCAACGGCTAAGCGCTATCATACAGCAATCAATCATGTCAACAAGGTTATAGCAATACGGAGTACGAGTCTCAACAAAAAAAGAGAGCAATAATTGTTCAGAAAGAAATTGTAGCTATTCAAAGCACGTCATGTTCCCACAAGACGTACTTTGGGGGGCAAAATGTTATCCCGTTTTTTGGCAAAGCCGTAATACCAAAAGATCGATCGAAAACAAATAATGGTTCGTATCAGAGATTGGCCATACTTCGTTTCGCTATGGATATCGCTGAATTTTGTCCGAGTCCGAATTGTACTACAATTGATAAGACAAGACAAGAAAGACCATAGAAGCCTTCGTCTCAAATTTCGAGTCAATCCGAGTTCATACGCTCAAGTTATGATCGATTCAACTTGAAGGGGAAAGCACTGATTTCGAACCCATCGAGATAGATGTCTTCGAACCCATCGTCAAATACAATTCGAACCGATCACCTTCGAATCGATGGACTTCGAACCCATCAGAGTGCCTTGGTTCGAATCCATCAACCTCGAACTCATCTAGTTCGTATCGGTGGACCTTATGCCCATGGAGGGGTTGCAAAGCTCGTATCCATCCAAAGAATCCTTGTTCGAATCCACCGAGCATCAGTTTTCGAACCCGTCACAGAAGCCTTGTTCGAACCCACCTGTGAAGCTTCGTTCGAACCCACTGGGTCGACTAACCATGATGACGTGTCTTTCATCGGTTCGAATGCGCCGAGATATATGGAGTCGAAGCGGTCAACTCGGAGTGAAGACCGGATCGGTTCGAAGTTTGCGTTCCACGTCACCACGAAGGCGCGTGCCACCATCGGTTTGAAACCATCGGTTCGAATGGATGGTTTTGAACCAGTTTTGAACCACAGCCACGCAATGAACCCCATCTCGAATCCATCATATCTCTTAATCCACTGATCCAAATGCCACGAAATTTTCACAGAAGCTTGCATTCATGTCAAAGAGTGTCCACGTCAAATTTCACCTCAATTGGATGAATTCTTGATCAGTTCGAATGGAGTTCGAACTGATGCCAAAGTGGGCCCAAACTTCTTAAGACCGGGCATGTGGGCCCCCTCACGTGCTAGAAGTGGTCTCCCGAGTTTTCAGCAAAATATCAGCAGCCTACGCCTATAAATAGAGCCCCAGAGCCAACAGGAAAGGGATCTTTCGACTCTCAAGCGCCCAGACTCTGCTGGATTGAGATCTTCATCATCCTACATCGTATACTAGCTGTTGATTTCGAATTTTCGGTTGTATCCTGCTGTTGCCTGCTGTAATCGCTTGTAATTATTGAAAGAGAATCAATAAAATTGTTAAAACTTCACAGTGGACGTAGGCAACGTGCCGAACCACTATAAATCGCTTGCTTTTGTCTTTACTTTACCGTTGTTTGGAGTTATTGTTAGATAATCTTCATTTTCAATTCATATTCTTCATTTATTATCTCTTCAAAAGACTCCCGAACAGTGTTGTGCCCAATTTTGGTACAAATACACACCACCTCACCTGGTGTTCACAAGAAAACGCCTCTGAAGAAAGTAAACCAGGGCTCGAAGCGGAGCATAGAGGACACGTAATTCAAAGCGCATCACGTTCGGTCACATGATACACTTTGGGGGGCAAGTGTTTCCTAGATATTTGACCAGGCAACTAAGTACTCGGCATTAGCACACTGTTCGACAATTTATGGATCGTTCGGCATTTACATACCGTTCGGCACTCTGAATGCTCGGCGCAAATGGTTCGTCTGGCATTCACGTTCGAATAGCATTCGTGAGTACTCGGCATTGGGAAGTGTTCGACAGTCAGTGTCGTTCGGCATTTGGGAGTGCTTGACATCCAGGAACACTCGGCATCAAGAAGCGCTCGGCATCCAGGAGCGCTCGACATCAAGTTCGTTCGGCATTTATAGGACGTTCGTCATGCAAGAGCATTTGGCGTTGAGAGACGTTCGGTATTGTATATCGTTTGGCATATATGAACGTTCGACATGGCAGAATCGTCCGGCATCTCATATTGCTCGGCATCCATACCTTGTTCGGCACATCGCTCCGTTCAGCTCAAATCTCGTTCGGTAATCGCCTACCGTTCGTCATCTAGCGTCCTTCAACACAAATGGGTGTTTGGCATTCAGCGTGTCCGGCCTCACTTCGTCCGGCATAAAGATGGAGGTTCGGCATTTGGTCGTTCGGCGTATTCGGTTCGGCACACAGGGCTTATTCCATTAGGGCTGAGGTATTCAGCTACCAGCCCACCAGGGAAGTCCAACCCATCTTCGTCTATAACTAGAGGGGCAGGGGAACAGTGAAAGGGATCAGTTTTTTTGAGAACACTGGGGAAACTCTGCCGCATTCAACACTCACTCAAGACATAATCTTTTACTTTGCAATTGTATTCAAATAATTGGAAATGGATTGAATCTATAATCAGTTATCAAGTAAAGGAATAAAGATTAACTTCAAAGTGGATGTAGGCGGTTACGCCGAATCACTATAAATTTGGTGTCTTGTTCTTTGCATTTAAGTTTGCACACTGTCTTCGGTTTTTAATTTACTATCTTCATTAATTTCTCTACAAAATCTCTTTTAAGGATATTAGTGGCCAATTTTGGTGCTAACACTCGTCGAGCTGATCTCCAGAGTGCATTTATTTGTTTATTTTGAAGTTCGATACTCGACAAAATTGATAAAAACAGATGACCGTACTAGTACCAAATTTCAACCTTTTGGATTTCTTGTCCTTTATCTATCCAACTGTTGAAACCATACAACCACTCGTATTTACATTTTTCAGAAATCAATATTGACCTTTGTCATTCCTATTTAAATGGCAGGTTCATATTTTACCTGGTTCCACTTGAATTAAATTTATACAACTATTATATTCCCATGCCCAGCCTGATCTACATGACTCTTCTTCTCAACCCATTTCTTTTCCATTTTTCTCTACCGCCATCATATTCGATCATCCTCCCTCCTTATCCAATTTCTGACCCGCTTACATGCTGAAGATTCTCACTGCCGAGCTCAAACTAAACGCCATCAGTCAGTTTTCTCTAACCGAATCACCCATTTGCCATCTTCCATGTGGAGCACATGAGCTTCTCACGTCATCATTTTAACCTCCAGGCAACCTAAATCCAAGTAATCTCTTTCCACTTCTCTTCTCCCCACCATGCGTGAGCCTACCATATTAACCATCGGCCATGTGCTCCTCTCTTGCTTTTCCATGTAAGTAGTTTATAAGCTTTATATATATTCTGTTGTATTTACATCGATATAAATATATATATGGGTCCATCTATATATGCGTGTGTTGAAACTTGGTTATATATTTGTCTGTTCATAGGCTCAGTTTTGTGTATATATTTATATTAAATTTGATATTTGTGTGTGTGTATATATGTAGATTAGAACTGATATTGATTTATTTTAATGTAAAATATTAAGTATATATAAGTTCAAGCTTTAGACGTGATTTATACGTATATTAACTTATATAAATTTTGACCGTGGTTTCTTTTGTTTTATAACTCATATTACAGTATATTTTGTGCATAACATATATCTCACCTGTTACAAATTTTTTTATAAACGTGTATTATATATTAATGTTTTTGATCTTAAAGTATGTTTTGTGCGTGTGTGTATATAAGTATTAGTTATATATATATTGGAATACCTATATGTTATTTCGAAAGTATATTATATTTTTTTGTGTATGATACGTAAGTTATATATAAGTTATTTACATGTTATTCTATGAAGTTAGTACATATAAACTTATTGTTTAATAATAGATATTTATAAGCCTATTATATATATTTTATTATATTAGTTATATTATATATATAGGTAAGGTTAAAGTTGAAAGTACTGTTGGTTTTAAATGTTGATTTTTCAAAAGCCTTATATAAAGGTATATGGTTATTTATAAGTTATAAAATATGTTGCCTGTATATGGATTTACATATGTTCTATAAGTTTATAACATGCCTGGTTATATTGGTAAGTATGAAGTTGTTTGTTTTCTAAAGTAAGTTTATATATATCTTTATATATATGTATATTTTTGGTTTTTCTATTTTTTCAAAACTTACAGTTTTATATATATTAGTATATAATGTTGGTATGTATTAGTATGAATATAATAATATTTTGTATACAATGTCTGTACATATTAGTATGTATACAGGGTTGGGTTTTAAAACATATATATATATATATATATCATTTTGTTTAAAACTGTTTAATACATAAGTTTATAAACTAGTATATATATACATATCTATCTGTTTATATATATAATGATTTTAATATATTATGTATGTATGTTAAGTTTAATATATGTTTAAAATTGAAACAATGGTTTTAGAAACATATATATTTACTTTAATATATGCTTAAATTTAGAATATGACTTTACAGATATATAGCTATATATAGTTATACATACATACATATATATATATATATATATGTATATATGTATGTATGTATGTATGTTCACAGGTACCATTTACCTTCGTCGATCTAATTCTGATTTGATGTTCGTCAATTCTTTATTATCAGCTTCGTTCGTCGATTCGAGTTCAATCTTGCCTTGCTTTGAGATCTATGCCTGGACTTCGTAACTCAATTCCATCGTTTATGTGACGCCCCACCTCTATACCCACACTAGACAAGGACACTACAGGGTAGTGTCGTCAACTAACACGAAGAA
Organism: Allium cepa; assembly: GCA_030765085.1. Classification (NCBI taxonomy): domain Eukaryota; kingdom Viridiplantae; phylum Streptophyta; class Magnoliopsida; order Asparagales; family Amaryllidaceae; genus Allium; species Allium cepa. The sequence goes on from CM060932.1 coordinate 330,745,664, forward strand.
TAAGGCTGGTTAGGAGCGACCATCTATAGCCTTGCTCTAACTATAGATTGAATACATCGACAATAGACAAACCAAGCAGGTCGACATATCCAATGAATATTTAAAGCAAAACCATAGGTGGTTGAAGGATCTATCAGAACAGAATATAACAACTCAAATGTAATATACATCACAGAATAGTAGATCATCATATACACATATACAGATACATACCAGAGTATACAAACTAATACACGTCAAGTGGTATAGCAAACCACAATATACAGACGATTGCAGATGAATACATAAATCAGAGTTACAACAAAAAGGACTACACAAAAAGATACGACAAAAAGGAGCAAGCTGAATAGTCCATGCGGAAGCAAAATAGGTTAAGTCCAAAAGCACCTAACCTGAAACATCTCGGTTTGACCTGAGTATAAGATACACGGGTCTGTCTAGCTAAACAAATCAGTTAGATAAACTGAACAACAATAAACCTGCAAGGTTACAAGGTATAACGAATATCTCTAAAGGAGATGACACAATCATCTAACAAAAGATGAATCATATGATAACAAAACAAGCCTCATATCATCGGTAACTCATAGAAACAAAGGATAGGAATATCCCAAATCAAGCCAAAAAGGCAAATAACAAATACCAATGAAGGTAACATAAGTTCCACAAGGTAATCGCTACATATCAGGTGGCTCAAAAAGACCAACACCAAAGGGGCGATACCTAGGGAATATACATATCAATGAAACATCAGAAAATTGCTCGAGCTCGGTACTGTATAAACAAGGATCCATGAGCCCGAAGACTCCAAACCCAATACCGTCCATGCGGCTCATAACGACCAACATCAGAAGCGATACTATAGGGCAACAAACCCGAAGGCACAAACCCGAAGGTACAAACCCGAAGGCAACATACCCGAAGGCAACATACCCGAAGACAACATTCCCGAAGGCAACAAACCTGAAGGAGACAGTCCGAAGACACTATCCCAAAGGCAACAAACCGTAGTGGTGAAGGTCCGGAGGCCCAGTATTGGACACCACTAACTGGCGGAATGTGTCATAACTCTCAAAAAGGAATCCGAAAGTGTTAACGTGAGTCCCATAATAACTCGTTTGCACTAAACTGTTTACTATCCGTCAGTTAATTTCACACTCAAAGCAGTACAAAGTTCACCTCATATCATCGGTAAACCAAACTCGAAGGTCAAAACGATCAATTGAATAGGTTGGGGATTAATCAGAAGGATAAACGCACAGATTCATGGTCCGTGTTTTGTCCAACCATTTAATCACCTTTCCACTTCGCTCGAAGTGCGAAATTGTGCATGTGTTTTAAATAGAATTTATAAATCGGAGAAGCGAACTTTTAATACGATTTGAAGAAATCATTTATAAAAAGCCGTGAATAAATTCAAAAAGGAATCATCAAGGTCAAATATGCATAAACGACTAATTGGAATCAATATGCATCGATCAAATTTGGAAAACTAAGCGAACAAGGCAAATTGAAAAAAAACAATAGATTCAGACGTCTGAAAGAAGTGGTTCAGACGTCTGAATCTGGAAATTAATATGTTTTCCAGAACAGAATTCAGACGTCTGAACCCAAACTTCCAGACGTCTGAAATAGGCATTATTTTGCCTATTTCCTTTCTGGTCGAAACTAAGCTAATTCAGACGTATGAATCTAAATTCAGACGTCTGAATCTGGGAATGAAAATCTTCCCCAGAACAATATTCAGACGTCTGAAATAGGGTTTCAAACGTCTGAAACCTGATGGTCAGGCATTTCCTGAACCTAGGCCATCTATGGCCAAACAAATCGAAAGCAATCGGATGCGTGTTGATTATGGGCTTACGACAAACGACTACCCAACCTTAACGACATACCCAAACACTCCGAACAACGTAAACAACTACCATATAAGGTTTTTCATAGATTTGGCTTCAAAAATCAATATTTGGCAATTTCGCCTAATCAATCCAAATCGAAATCAAATGGAAATGAACAAGTGTTAGGAATTCATACCTAACATCAATGATATCAAAAGAAGTAGATGTGAGTTTAAAACTCGTCTTTTCTCTCAAAAACAAGGATGGAAAGCTTAATAGCAAAGAAAACAACCAACCACTCTCCACTTCAACTCTACTAGCTTCAATCTAAGATCAAAACAAGTATTTTCCTAAGTTAGGTTTAGGAAATTTTCTGAAATTGAAAGAGAAAGAGTTGGAAAAGATTAAAAGGAGGCTTACCTATGGCTTCTCTTTGATTTTGGAGCAAGAAATCAAGTTTACAAGAAGAAACTAAGGTTTGGAATTTCTATTTCCTCTTCCCCTCCACCATTTTCAGTTTTCTTAAGCTTAAGAAATGAAAATGAGGATGAATGGATAAAGAGTTAAGGAGCTAGGGGGTTAAGAGGAGATTGGGGCTGAACCCAAACTCAAGCCCAAGTAGAAAAAGAGTCAAAATTTCACAAACTCCAAACATATCAAAGCTTATACTCAAAAAGATCGCAAACGCCATTTTGGACTCAATGGAAATGGTTTCGAGTCCTAATTCGGCCATTTGCAAAAAGTAACTTTTCGGACCTAAATCCGACTAACGACGCTATATTTAAATAAAACATTTAAATATATAATCGTTAAATATGCGGGTTGTTACAGTTTATCTCTCTAGCCTCGAAAGGTGAGCAATCACTCACGATTAAGGTTCTTAGATTTATTAAATTTGATTTCAATCGAAACGACAATTGAAATATGCTACTGTTAGTTATTTACATTGCTATATATTTGTGCTATTATATATATATATATATACCTGTGACATCTGACACCATTATCTGTTATTTATATTGATGATATATGCCTGCTATATATCATATCTGTTATCACTCTGCAGGTTCCCTGTTAGTATAGAATTCACTATGGGTTGAAATGATACATACCCGAACAGACTTTAGAATAGGAGAAAATCGTTATGGGTTGAAATGATAGACCCAAGTGATTTTCAATTAAATTGAATTTGGGATTGTGGGTTGAAATGACATATACCCGTATATAAATTTAAATTACGAATTGAAATGATAAATATATGTATCACTTGACCATAGGATAAAAAATCATATACAGACACTGTGGTCTATATATATAAATATTTTGAAATGATTTCTTTGGTTTTGGAAAGAAATATATGGTTTAATAAATATTGATTTTAGATATTATATAAATGTTATTTTCTATATAGTTAACTTCTTGATTTTGAGCTATGTATAAATTTGTTTTAAAAGTATAGAACAAGTTCAATAATAAAGTTTGGTTTTATTAAAATATAATATGGTTAATTATTTCTATAAATTATATTTTAATATAGTGTTTATAATGATTTTTATAAATTAAGTTTGAGTAGATGGATTTGATTTGAAATTGTACTTAATTAAGAATTTATTTAATTAATAGATTCGAAACTTATGGGATTTGAAATTTTAAAAGATATGATTTTATTACTTGAATTTGGTTTAAGATGATTTAAAATGAATATTTCAAGTTTAATTAATTGAAGGAATATTCAATGATTTGGAATTTGGGGTTTATTTAAAAGATATTGGATTTGTTAAGTAAATGTTTCAAAAACTGAATGATACTGAAGTTAAATTAAGGTATATATGAAGTTATCAAATTTAGTTTTGAAATTGTGGAATATTTAAAGCTTTGAAATATATGGAAATTGAAATGGCTTATTTGAGGTTCAAATTTGTATTTGAAATCGATATAAATTGAAATGGTTTATTGAAAACTGAATTGAGTTGAAATTTATGAATTGAGATTTGATTTAAATTGAATTTTTGGATTCAAGTTGATTTGAATCAATTTGTGAAGTTGAGGAAATTATTTTATTTTAGAAAGTAATTTTAAATTTTAAACTATTTTACTACTATTTGAATATCTAAACTGTTTAAGTGCTGAAAGTTTGGTTTCGAAGCTACGAATTTCAAGTATTATGTTTTGAAAGTATTATAGTTTCAAGTGTTTAGTTTTGAAAGGGTCAAAACTTTGGAATGCTATGATTTTGAAGAAGGATATATTTGGAATGGAAATGATATCATATTTGGTTTTGAAACGGCAATGATATTTTGGTTTTGAAGTATAAACTATTATGAAATGACCGCGGTGTAATAATAACATTTGGTTGTTAAAGTGTGACGTCCCGCCTTTCCGTACGCTTCAAATCGACACACGTGCCAATTCAAACCATACGGAAGGGCGGATTGTTATGGGGTAAATAAGAAAACTAGAGAAGAAAAAACAAAACAGAATCTTGCAGCGGAACGATAAAATATAATAATCAATATACAGTTCATAAAACTGTTTTACAAAACATTTAATTTTTCTTTTTACAATAAATATCAGAGTTCACATACCAAAGGATAATAACAATGCAGCGGAATAAAATGGTGTAGTGGAATAATATAGTAGATAATAGTAATAAAATCTTCGTCATCATCCTCCAGAAGTAAGGTCTTCAAATCCTGAAACGCTCGGACTGACCCGAGCAAATTGAAAAGACAAAACACTCGAGTCAGAACTAAAATATCTTATGTGAGTTAAATCAACAGAAATAAATATGAGTGCAGTAACTCAAGAGATGCTCAGGATTTACATCTTCTAAGGATCCGTTAAACTATTTACTATGTAGTATATTTCGCTATTATAATGTGTCTAATTGTAAAATAAACTTACTTTAAAATAGCGTTAAGGCTTTACATTTTCCACCTTAACACGTAATAGTGCCAATAGTCTATACAATGCCTGCGTATCTCCTGATCGGGGGACTACGAGAAGACACTCCATAGGTACGACACAAATATAAACTCGTAGTAAAGGATCGGTATGGTAGGTGACACGGCACAACTAGGCAATGCCAGGGTAGATATACCAATTGCTATCTGGACTGGTAGTAACGCGTAGCAGCTACTACCTCCCACCTCGAACAACACCCCCAAAATCAAAAAACAAAGTGGCCACCGAATTAATCCAAAAGTCACAGTATAATATCGAAGGAGTGCGTTCGATCAGAGGAATGACCTCATTGGCCCGAGAATCGCTCCTGTTTTAGTGACCTTATGCCAACTCATGGGAGTTGGGTCCACGTATTTACCTCAAAGGAAATGCCGCCACCATCCTACTTCATTCTGGAATCTCCACCGCGTACACGGTTGTTAAAGTGGTTTTCGGAGTTGGCAGAGAGTGTGACAACTTCCAATCCCAGTCCCTTCAACAACCAAACGTTATTATAACACCGCGGTCTTTTCAAAATAGTTTATAGTTTAAAACCAGAATAAAATATCCATTTCAAAACCATATAAATACGATATCATTTCTATTTTAAAACCCAAACCAATATGACATCATTTTTATTTTATATCCTTTTTCAAAAATCATAGTACTTTCAAATATATATACCTTAAACCCATAGCTTCGAAACATAATTTTCAATACTTAAATGGTTTAATAATAAATTACTTTATAAAGTAAATTAGATTTTTAATTTCTCAAATCAATTCCAAATACAGATTTGAATTCCCAAATAAACCATATAAATTTTCATATATTTCAAAGTTTTAAATATTCCATCATTTCAAACTAAATTTTTAATTCATATATAAATGCCAAATTCACTTTACTATTATTTAGTTTTGAAATACTTACTTAATAAATCCAGTATCCTTTAAATAAAACTTTCACATTCAATAATTGAATATTCCTCAATTTATTTAGACTAGATATATTCACTTAAATCATCTTAAATTCGAATTTAGTTATAACACCATATTCTTTTTAAATCTAAATTTCAATAAGATCTTAATTAAATAAAATCTCAAATCAATTTCAAAACTATCTTCTCAACTTTGATTTATAAAAATCAACATAAACTCTATATTAGAATATAATTTAAGTAAATACTTATCCATAATATATTTTAATAAAATCAACTTTATTATTAAACTTACTTCATACTTTAAACAATTTTATACATAGCTTAAAACCAAGAATTTAACTATATATAAAATAACCTTTATCAAATATTCGAAATTAATATCTCATGAAACCATATATATATATATCGCGGTGTCTGTATAAAATTTTCTATCCTATGGTCAAGTGATACGGATATTTATCATTCAATCCGTAAATTAAAAATAAAAATTACGGTTATATATCATTTCAAACCGCAATCCCAAATGAAATGAAAATGCATAATAACCTGCAGTTTATACAATATAAAATACAACATCCATTCATCCAATATCAACCATCAACCATTTATCACAATCATTATTCCATTTAAGCAATAACATCAATATAGAATGGGTAATAAACAACAGGTATTAAGTAGCAATTTATACTCAATGATAAATTAATTAACTGTTTAACTGGCAGTTTATATGTAATAATAAATAAATAAAATTTAACTAGCAGTTTATATGCAACAAAAAATTTAAATAACAATTTAATTTAATAAAAGCAATTTAACTGAGAGGATGATTAAAATACACCAAAACAAACATAGACAAATTTTAAATCACATCAAAATTAAATTTAACAACATAAGAAATCTTAGAAGTTGTGAGTGGGTTAAAACACTCACCTTTTGAATTTAAATTGAATATAAACCCAATTTAAATCCAAAAATTCGACGGTCTCCAAATTCGTCCAAATTAACGATAAAAAGTCCGGAATTCAGATACGATCCTAACAAAAGAAACCTCACGTAAAACGGATATCGTATGCAAAAGTTATGGGCGATTGAAATCAATTATAAAAATAAATAAGAAGAGAACACATTTCCTCGCCCAAATCACACATGCCACGTCCACAAACATTCATCTTCCAGAACTTGCACACGCGATCCCTGTACACAGTCAAACGCACGCAACAAGTTACCGATCCACCATGCTTGCTACTTCGATCGTACCCCACCAGCGACTTCGCCCGAGCTTCCGCCACCGGCTTCAACTATACCTCCGCGCGACAACTCCTGACGCCACCATGCACCCCAAATCCACGCAGCCACCGCCACGTTTTCCATGACCTAATTGAATTTAATAGCACGATCTAGCCGCTGACTCCATGAGCAAAATGCACAGATCGACTCCCCTTGGTCCTCTCTATAATACCCAGAAACGGTTTGATGATCCGTCGCAGTTGATCGGATCGCGACGGACGGCCGAAACTTCTTCCTAAATTTTCGGTCAAACGAAAACCCAGATCGAAAAACGGACTACAGATCTGACTTGTGCTCTTCGAGAGCTTCGAAATATTTTTTTTTGAAATTTTCCGAGGAGTTTGGATTTTTGACTTTGATTTTGAAATGGAATTGGATTTGGAATTTTATTGTCTGTCATTGAGGAGGCGAGATAGCTCAATTGCATATAAAAAAATGAGAATGAGGGAAATTAGGGTTTATAACCGGGTTTATATAGGTAGGTCAGAAATTAGAATGGATGGATAAGGTTGGATATACGCGTTAACGACAAAGTGGCCCAAAAAGCCCGTTCTGACCCGGAATGAAATTGGGTAAACCTATATATCAAAATAGGCGTTTTAAAATATTTTAAACAGAATGGAAAAGGTATCAAGTCCAAATTCCATCATATGAAGAAGTTATGCCAAAATTAATATTTTTCAAATTGATTTCAATTGATTTCAATTTCATAAATTTCAAGGCGTTTCGCGTCCGTACGATCAAACGACAAGTCCGATCGCTACAATACTTGAAACCCTATAATAATTCACCGTTACGGATCCGATGAAACTGGTTTCGTCGAAATCCGAGTCAGTGGCCAAAATGACTATTTTTTCATTAATTAATTAAATAAATAAATAATTAAATCCAATTTTAAATTTCAACCTTAAAATTGACAAATTCTATCACTTTTATATTTCTCAATCAATTTCAACGGTTTAAACAAATTAAAAGTCAATTTAAAGTTGATTATCTTATTGATTTCAGTATTTTCCTCGGTTCCATTCAAATTCAGAAAGTATAAATTTAATTTCCAAAGTTTCTATTAAATTAAATTAGCAAATCATTTTTCCATTCATTATTGTCAAATATATGGATTTAACATTGGATTCAAAACTATTTACATTAATATCCTCACATTTCATCTAAATTCCCATTTTAAATATTAAATCCATTTAATTGCAATTAAATCCTTTTATTAAATTTTAAATTCCAATAAACTAATAAAGCTTTATTCCATTTCTATTTTCATCTTTATTTCAATTGCATAACATTTTATTCCAATTTTACTGTATTTGCCAAAAACGTACATTAATTATTATTGATATTCTCCATTAGTTATTTACTTGGTTTTATACTTTAATTCATTCAAATGAATCAATAAATCTTGATTTACAATCTTTACCTCAACCAATAGTCATATTATAAATGGAATTGTCATTATTTTCAAAAATTACTTAAATTAAGATTAACGTAAAAATTTGTTTATAATTATTGCAATTGATTACAAGTTATAATTTAATATACTTGCCTAAAAGGTTAACTTACAATACTTGTTACCTTTAACGTTTATTTCACTCATAAGCTATTATTAACAATCAAATGTTTAAATTTGATTTGGACCAAATTCAATGCATTGCATGAATGGGTAAATGATTAAAGTTTTACACTATTGCCTCTTTTTCTTTATTTGTATTAATGGCTATGTTTCAAATGTGAAATCTTATTAATTACACACATAAATTAAGGTTTTAAAACCAAACCTTAGTTCCATTCCTTTTATTTCAATTTATTACTTATGACGAATTTCCCGTTTCTATTTATTTATTACATACCTACCTTCAGCCCTTGCATTAATTCTCATAAACATTACATTATTGATATCCAAGTTTTTAATTTAGTAAACCAATTTGTTACAACTTTACTTACATTAACACTATTTCCCTTATTTTGGTTATTATTTCATACGTAGATCACAGGTTTACATTTCTTTATACTATCTTATGAAACAATATACATTTCTAATACTTTATTACATTTATTGGAATTAAATTTCCAAATTTACTAGATACAACAAACTATGACCTTACAGTTATTTCAATTAATTGGGATTGTGCTAAATTAATTATTTATGAACTTACACTAACATAATTGCATTAATTTACATTTGGTTACAAATAAATCAATATATTATTTCACCCATAAATACCATAATTGCATTTGTTCTTATTATATTCCATTTATAGCTAAGTCGTAATATTTGAATTTTAATTAAATTGTAATGCTCATTCAAGTTCATTAAATATTACTTGCATTAACACGTTTCCTTAATTTACAATCAAATACCATTAACAATGTTTTATTACATTAATCAATTTAATATTTTCCTTTATTTCTCATATACAATTACATCCGGGTAAAATCTTTTCACTACTTTCATTCATTAGAATTCTATTCAAATTTCAATTTCTTGCAATAGCTCATTTATTATAAATTTGCATACCAAAAATTTAGGTTCCAATAAATAGGATTTATTCAATTCAACCTTTTTAATTAAGTCTATTTTAATCAATATAATATTTCATAGGTTAATTCTTAACATTTACTTCATTACAAATTATAACAATTATATTTCTTTATAAATTTGATTGCAAAATCTTATTAATATGACAAATTTAACTAACGAAATTCACGGGTCGTTACATAAAGAGACCGGGATCGGAAGTTGTCATACTCCCTGCCAACTCCGAAAACCACTTTAGCAACTGTGTACGCGGTGGAGATTCCAAAATGAAGTAGGATGGTGGCGACCTCCTAATAAGGTATATACATGGACCCGACTCCCTGAGTTGGCATAAGGTGGCTAAAAGCTAATGAGGTAGATTCTCTGATCAGACGCACTCCTTCGATAACATTCTATTACTTTGTGATTGATTGGGTGCACATTTGATTTTTAGGAGTGTGGCTCGAGATGGACGGTAGTGGCTGCTACGTGTACCACCGCTCCGGAAGCGTAATTGATATATCTACCCTGGCATTGCCTAGTTGTGCCGTGTCACCTACCCTAGCGAGCCTTATATGATTTTGTTTTGTACCATACCTATGGAGTGCCCTCTGATGACATCCAGTGCATGAGAGATTACGGTACTATATAGACTATGAGAATATATAAAACGGGCATTTCACTGGAAGGACAAACTTTGCAGTCCAATTAGTTTCTAGGACACACATTCAAAGAAATTACTTTCAAGGCCAAAGTTAACAGAATAATTACTTTCATGGACATAGTCAGCAGTCCAATTACTTTCAAGGACATAATTTCATAGGTTTATAGGCCCTAAGAAACTAATTATTTTGTGTTTTGTCCTTAAACGTAATTATTTCAGTTGTGTGTCCTAGAAACTAATTCCACTTGCTAAAGAGGCGCTTGTGGCTAATTTCCACTATATAAAATGTGTTAAGGTGGAAAATGTAAAGCCTTAATGATATTTTTAAAATAGATTATACTTTACTTTAGACATTATTATAATAGCGTATATTACTACATAGGATAGTTTAACGGATCCTTAAAGGATGGTTATCCAAAACATCCTTTGAGTTACTTGTATTATAGTTGTTATTTCACTTGAGTTGGATTTATTGATATAAGAATGTTAGTCCTGACTCGAGTGTTTTGTGTTTTTCTTTACGGTCAGGTCAGACCGAGTGATTTAGCTTTTGAGACTCACCTTCAGAGTTGGAGCTTCGCTTGAAGAACCAGCTATCTATCCAATTTTCAGATATTCAGTTGATTCCAGTGATGTATTCTGATCTTGTATTTGACTATTGTATTCGAGACTTATGTTGTATCTTATTTAACTCTGTTATATATATAGTAGCTTCATGAACTACTATTCTCTTGTTTCCGCTGCATTATTGTTATATTACTCTGTGTCTGTAATTCTATGATTTATTATTTACCATATATTCTGAGTTTTGCCAAATATAAATTAACAACTTGATATTTTGAGCAATTCAATACCAGCATGTTTGGATGCGAATGGTTGAAATATCGGGTTGTTACATTTGGTATCAAAGCTTTGGTTTTAGGCAAAACTCAACATATAGGGTAAATTTAATTATGGAATCACCTTCGTTCGAGCTTGAATTCTTTCTTCTTTGATTTGAATTTCCTTTGAATTTTGAAACTTTCCCTTGGTTTCGAAATCCATTCTTGTCCCTCACTATTCGTATTTTCTTGATTTTGGAGTATCCCATGGCTCCATTGAATGATTTGTAAAAGGGGTGAAACTCCTTCACAGCAAGCGCTGATTCAAGTATCTTCGATTTAAGATGCTACCTATCTCCTACTATGCCTGAATTCTATCCCTTGTGATCTGATGCCGATTTGCCTCGGAGTTTTGCATCAATCTTATTTTTGAATTCACGGTTAACCGGGTTAAGGTTGCCCGCGATTGATATCGATATATCCATTTTCCTATTTTGAAATTTAATTACTTTATCTCCCGCTCTAGCCTATCTTCGAATCAAAGTTCTACTTGATTTGAGTCCATCAAATTAGAATCTCTATCCTTATTTTGAAATACATCCTTGTATTGTCGAGTGAGGGGGTGTATTTCTTATTAATATTTAAATTTGTATATATATACATATTGTGTTGTTTGAGTTGTTGATGTTGATTTGGATTTTCGATCGATTCGTCTGATCAACGCTATCGATAGGATCTCCAAAACACTTGAACAGAGCAAACTGACAGAATATTATTTTCAAATTTGGTAAATAAAATAATTTTGAATGATTATATTATGAAATTAAATTGTTAATGAATTTGTTGTCAGAAATGATATTATTTGATTTTCATTTATTGTTTTGCAAACCATTGATTTACCAACTTATAAATAAATGGAATTATAAAACTTGTTTTATAAGTTGATTTGGAAATTCAAATGAATTTAAATTAAGAATTTGAGAATTTAATTTTCGAAAATTTCAAGCTTTGGTTTTAAAGTATTAAAACGTATTATATAAGGTATTTTCAAATAGAAATTGTTTTCTAAAGAAGTTTTAACTGCTTAAATCAGTGCTCTCTTATTTTGTCGCTGGAAAATAATTTCGATGATGGCTGCAGCATCATCGACATTCATTTTCGAGTTTTGAAGTGGAGTGACCAATCCGTAGCTTTGCTACATTTCTGTTTTGGAAAATTAAGTTGATTTGAATATCTAAAGTATGATTTGATTTAAAATGTATATATAGATATATTATTTTAGATTTGATTTAATTTGTAATACATATTTTATCTCTAAATGGTTTGAGGTTAATCAGAAATCTAATTCTTAAATTTTATGTTAAGGATGATTTCAAGTATAAAATAGAACCAAAATTTTGAACAAATATTTAAGCTTGAAATAATTGAATTAGAAACATTTTACTTGTATAATAGTCAATTTCATTCCAAAATAGCTTACCTTAATCATTTAGAAGTTGAATATAAAATTGAATAATATACAATATAAAAAAATTATAAATAAATTTGAGTGGTTATAATAAGTGTAAATATACTTAATATATATGATAAGATATATTAAGTGGAATAAAAAAACGACATTGGAATGAAAAAGAATTTGATTTGTTGAATAAAATGCGATTACAATAAATGATTATGCAAATTTATGATTTTAAAATTTAAATTAAGGCTAATTGGATAATAGAAAATGAATAAATAATATAGATAGATAAATTTTGTTTTAAAAGAATTCATAAATTGGAATTAAATCAACTTAATGAATTATCTTGAATTTAAAATCAATTATTGAATATTAATTAATTTAAATTGAAATTTATGTGGTTTGAATTAATTGTTTTAGTTTGTAATTCAAGTCTATTTTCTTTCGGTTGTTTCTATTCTCCTACCTTCTACCTTTCCGGGAACGAAAATTTTTAAGTGGGGGAGAGTGTTACGACCCGTAAAATGTTATTTGTTTTAATAATTTAATTAACTGAAGTTTTGTAAAATTTTAAATAATAAAATTTTGAAATATAAACTTGATATTTGAAATACCTCTATTTTAACATAGCAAATGGTAAATTTTCATATGATAATATGGAAGGTTATTTTATTGTGTAATTCTTTTTCAATTTGAATCAGTTAGTAACTGTTGAATTTAAAAGTTTTTCAAAACCTAAATATGTCAACATGAGAAAATTTATTTAAAACACTCTGAATCAGAATGCGAAATTCGTTTCATGAAATTCAGACGTTTCTAGCTCCATTTGGATTTTTCCGTACGGAATAGCAACGTATATCGGTATCGATTATCGACTTTTGATCGGATGATCGTACTACTAATATCTATATACCGTTTTGAATGTCTAGTCGGGCTGATCTCCATAGTGCATTTATTTGTTTATTTCGAGTTCGATACTCGAAAAAATTGATAAAAACAGATAACCATACTGGTACCAAATTTCAACCTTTTGGATTTCTTGTCCTTTCATCTATCCAACAGTTGAAACCATACAGCCACTCGTATTTATATTTTTCAAAAATCAATATTGACCTTTGTCATTCCCATTTAAATGGTCGGTTCATATTTTATCTGGTTCCACTTGAATTAAATTTATACAAGTATTATATTCCCACGTCCAGCCTGATCTACATGACTCTTCTTCTCAACCCATTTCTTTTCCATTTTTCTCTGCCGCCATAGTATTCGATCATCCTCCCTCCTCATCCAATTTCTGAACCGCCTACACGTTGAAGCTTCTCACTGCCAAGCTCAAACTGAACGCCAACGGCCAGTTTTCTCCAACCGATCACCCTTTTTCCATCTTCCATATGGAGCACATGAGCTTCTCACGTCATTATACTTTACTTTAGACATTAACGCTATTTTTAAAATAGATTATACTTTACTTTAGACATTATTATAATAGCGTATATTACTATATAGTAGATAGTTTAATGGATCCTTAGAGGATGGTTATCTCAAACATCCTTTGAGTTACTTGTATTTCAGTTGTTATTACACTTGAGTTGGATTTATTGATATAAGAACGTTAATCCTGACTCGAGTGTTTTGTGTTTTGCTTTATGCTCGGGTCAGACTGAGTGATTCAGCCTTTGAGACTCACCTTTGGAGTTGGAGCTTCGCTTGGAGATCCAGCTATCTACCCAGTTTTCAGATATTCAGTTGATTCCAGCGATGTATTCTGATCTTGTATTTGAATATTGTATTCGAGACTTCTGTTGTATCTTATTTAACTCTGTTGTCTCTACTACTAATAAATAAAATTTGTTGAACTAATTTACTCGGTGTCTTTTTGAAATTCCAAAAATGCCCTTGCTTTCCGTTTACATATTTGTGCTCAAATAAAATATCGATATATACAATAACACAAACATCCCGTGTGCGAAGCACGGGCCCATTCTAGTATATATAGTAGCTTCATGAACTACTATTCTCTTATTTCCATTGCATTATTGTTATATTACTCTGTGTATGTGATTCTGTGATTTATTATTTACTATATATGCTGAGTTTTGCCAAATATAAATTAACAACTTGATATTTTGAGCAATTCAATTTCGGTATGTTTGGATGCGAATGATTGAAATATCGGGTTGTTACAGAAAGTGTGTTTTTGTGTGATGGAAAATGAACTGGAAAATAAAATGGTAAAAGGTAAAAAGGTAAATAATAATCTTTAATAATAGTTTCTATGTCACACTTTTTTCGTATCCACGTGAACTACCAAAAATGCCCCTATATATATTATCCAATCTTAATTACTTAAAAATAGGATCTAATGCTAAATTTCTTTACAAATTCAAACGTCACAAAAAGTAGGATCTAACGATTAAACATGCTTTACAAATTCAAAACGCGTCTAAAAATAGGATATAAAATTAAACTTTCTTTAAAATTCAAAATACTTCTCTACAAATATACAAATCTTAGTATTACTTGAAAATAAAAAATTATTTTTTTAACTGATTTAAATATATACAATTTATAGGAAAAAAAATTCACGTGCAAAACGCGTGCCATTACACTCGTAATAATAATAAAACTAAAAAGATAAATTGTTGTATAAGTGGAAGGACCATTCGTGACTAATGCCAGATCTTGACCAACTGATCATTCATTTTGTATTGCAAATGGTAACTATCTGTCTGATCCTGGCATTGTTCATTGCACATAAAAAAGGAAATGCAAATGAATACAAGAATGGATCTTCCTTTGTCCTTAATCATCATATTGCATTTCATTTCTACCGAACTGGCTTATTTTAAAGGAATCATTACTAAGATACTAATTACCGTATAAAAGCATATTTGTGTTTCAACCTTAACGGGTAACTTGAGTCTTAATTTTTTTCCCATTAGATGATTTGATATTGTAATATCTACCAGATGGAGAATGCTAGAACAACATAAATTAATTAGTAAAAAAGGTCGGATCAGAAAATTAAGGAGGAGAAAAATAGGGGGCTGCATAATCCAACGGTTTTTCTTATTTTCGCATGAACTAACGTACTGACTTTCGGTCAAAGTAGCATTTTTGCTATCAGATGACATTAAAACAGAATAATTTTCAGCTCTAATTTTTTTTTGAAAAAAATAATAATTAGATACTTATGTGGTAATACATAGTTGTACTCCAAGTTTTAGATATTATATAGCATACTACAAGTCAACATATGTCCAATGGTTCGAATGATGCACTACGCAGGATCCGAACTTGTAACCTCGTAGATCAATACCAGAGCTTCTGACTACTAGAACAATGGTGCTGGATAATCAATTACATACATTTAAAATTTTATATAATTATTTACAAATAATTAATCAATTACTTCCTATATTTTATATTTAAGCCCTTATATTTAGATTAGTTCATAATCCAAAATTTAAACCACTTAAATAAATTCGATTAATTAATATTTGTTGATGTTTCCAATAAATACTAAAGAATGACAATATTAATATGTATACCATTATTGTACCAACCAAAATGATAAAAATAGTTTTTTTATTCAACTACCGCATATAAATCACATAAAACATAATAACAAATTTAATTTGAAATTTATCTATCTTAGTAAATTTATCATACATTGCATTCACTACAAGACACACGGTAAATTACAGCGGGGAGAGACGACGACCATCAAAGAATTATAGTTTACAATATTGTTAAATAAAAAAAATTAATAGTTAAATGAATTATAAAATATGGTTTAAAATTTAGTTAATAAAATATTTAAATAGTTGATAGAACTATAAAATATAGTTTAAAATTTAAAGTTGGTAAAATAGTAATTTGTGTGTATGTCCTTTTGGAAGTAGTTTTAAATAATAGTTTGCATTTGAAACAAAAATTCAACTAAAATTGATTTGTAAAAGTTAAGAAATAAATATAATGTTTATTTGGAAATAAGGGATAATGTGACGACCGTCCATGACTCCTGCACTAAACAAGGAAATGGTGCGCTGAAAAGTGTGAGAGGCCGCCATGGACGACCGTCAAGGTAAGGTAAAACACAGAATAATCTATCGTATTACTCACAGCGCATGGACAAAATACAATAGAAAATATACATAGTGAAGCTTCATAGAATAGAATCTCATCATATAAACTCATAATAGTTTGATACAGCAATCAGCAAAGTCAATACATCAAGCCTCACTACATATCACTTAGAGAATATACAAACAGCGGAACAACCAGTACATATAGTAAGAAAACAATATGAAAAAGCTTCCAGCTCGTCTTCGTCATCAACAACGTTGACCACTAAGAACAGCACCTGTCACCTGCTACCTAGTCAGCCCATCCCAACATGGATGAACAGCCCAAGGTAATAAGAATTAAACATAAAACCTTGAGTCAGACAAAAGTCTTAGTGAGCATTAAATCAACTATCAAACATACCAAAAGAGCATAAAGGGTAAAAGGAACCATCCCACTCCACCTCTTTCTACAGTGATAGCCCCCAGACACACTAAGTAGAAGCAATCGTAGCAATTCAGACATTCAAAGCAAAGTAATTATCACTCGAGTCAAGGTCGATGTTTTCCAAGTGCAAACCCCCAAGGCCTAAACCAAGATCAGATAAGCACCCTGAAAACATCGCTCTTGACCCAAATGACGATACAACCAAACATCCAAACATCCATGACTCTGGCTATCACTGTTATCATTGCCTTGAATTCACTGTTAGTTGAATGACCGCCTGCCAAGGGCTAATGGTAACCCCGGTTCTAGACATAGCTCCGCACGTCATCGTGACCCGTGCCTAAGACTATCGCATCTGCCCAGAGTACTAGCACGTCATCGTGACCCGTGCTTGGAACGTCATCGTGACCCGTCCCAACGTACTCTTGCTTTGAGCATGCTAGAACCTTCAACAACGATGAAATCTCAGCCGTTTAGTCATCCTCCTCGACGACTATTCCCATACTAGCTCGAGTGCCTCTCAAGCTAACCATTATCCACAAACCCGGACCACATCTACGAGTTATCAACATGCTTGGGATGATCCCGTCTGGATTAAACCAAGGCTTTCTCACATCATGCTTCGCTTCATCGCATCATAGCAAAGTCTCATCTCAACATCATGGTTTGCCCCATCGCATCATGGCAAAGTCCCATCTCAACATCATCATCAAATCTATCCATATGAGCTCCAACACCCGCTTCATATGCCACAAGCAGCTTTCCCTATTCAAGAGCCTTTCCACTTAGCTATTGAATCATCTTCGACCAACTTGTCCAAATCAAGTTATCAATCAACTAATCAATCAAATCAAACATTAATCCAAGTAATCAATCATTCGAACAAGATCTAAATAAGCAGTAATAATAATAATGGCAATTTCGTAAATAAAGAGCCCAAATCTAACATGCAATCTAACAAGCATGAATCATGAACAATATCTCTACAACTTGATGAATAAACTTGCATAAGTGAACATATAGTAAAATAGGTGTTGAATCATCATTAACCATAGATCTACATGCAGACTTAAGAAAATGCACGAAATCACTCTCTTTAACACATAAACAAACCACTGATCCAATATACTCCTTTGGGTCCGTGTGAGAGATAACCACCACTTACCGAATCACCTAAACACCTCAAAAACAACCAACTCCAGATCTGGACAGCAAAGAATCAAGCTTGATCCTCCAAAGCTCCGCTTCAAATGAAGAAATCTCTCTTCGATGGATGAAGATCTTCAACTTTGGCTCTTGGATCTCCGATTTGATCTTCAATTTAGATGGAAGGAATTACTAGATTAGAGTGGAGAAAAGAAGTGAAGAAGTGTTGAAGTCGAGCTCTCAAAATGGCAGCACTTCGTCGCTTCAAAATCCGATGCCAAAAAGTGATGCAAACCCTTCTATTTATAGGCTGATTCCTTAACTCGTACCCCCTTAAGTCGGTCATGACTCATCATCCCCATAAGTTGTCCACGACTTAACAGCCCACAACCTACGACTCAACGACTCAATCCTATGCGCGACTAAACATATGCGCGCGTTCCTTCCTAAGCCTTAAGTCGTTTGAACGACTCAACAATCATAGCATGCACATGACCTAACCCTGCCGACCTAACACCCTTGCCGACCTAACGACTCAACAATTAACTCAGGAGACGACTCAAAAACCTATGACCTAACACAAGAGACAACCATACAACCTAACGACTTAGTACCCACACGACTTAACATAGGTCGGTCACGACCTAACTAAGCACACGGCCTAACTATAACACGGTATACCCACTAGGTCGTTACCCCCCCTTAAGTCGCTACCTACCTTAAGTCGTTGGTTCCCTTAGGTCGTTAACCCTTAAGCCGCTCCATTCCTTAAGTTGTTAACCTTCTTAAGTCGGTCATCTTCTTAGGTCGGTCAAATACTATAGGTCGGTCCAACCCAATAACTCGCTAACTCCTAAGTCGTTAGCTCCACTAAGTCGGTCAATCCCTTAACTCGGCAACCATCCTTAAACCGATAACTCCTATAAGTCGCTACTTCTATAGGTCGCTCCACTCAACCTAACTCTCATACGACCTAAGCACCACACGAGATAACTTAGCACGACTTAAACTTTGGTCGACTCATACTCTAAACGACTTAACAACATCAAGACTTAATGTCGACAGTTTTACGATCTTTCGATCCGTAAAAATACGGGTCGTTACATTCTCTCCCCCTTAGGAATTTCGCCCCCGAAATTACAAACATACAAGAACGATCAAAACTATTCTGCATGCCTACCATCCGTAGCAATCAACAAACCATGCATCCAATTACTAACCTAGCATGCAGAATTCTAAGACTAGAACAAGTTACAAATTCATGAGATGTCACGACACCTTAGGGCCATACCTCGAAGAGTTCAGGATGAGCTGCCTTCATCCTCTCTTCCTCCTCCCATGTACATTCGTTAACATCGTCACTCCATTGTACCTTGTGCAACTTAACTACCTTCCTCCTAAGCTGTTTCGTGTCAGTTTCAACAGCACGAAGCGGCTTACGAGGTCTCGTAATAACTGGATCAACCTCTAAATCTTCACAGCTATCAGCAGAAACCACTGTGTTCGAGTCGTGCACATACTTCCGTAGATAAGATACATGAAAAACATTGTGCACACCCGCCATATTTTCTGGTAACTCCAATCTATAGGCGAGCTTTCTAATTCGCTCGATGATCGGGAAGGGTCCAACAAATCTCGGGGTCAATTTTCCTTTCTTCCCGAATCGAATAACATTCTTCAATGGAGAAACCTTCACAAAAACCATATCGTCTCCGTCGAATTCCAAATCCTTACGACGATTATCGGCATAACTTTTCTGACGGTCTTGGGCTGCCTTCATTCGTTGCCGAATGATCTCTATACAATCCGAAGTCTGTCGAATCATTTCTGGCCCAAGTATCAACTTTTCTCCAGTTTCCAACCAACATGTCGGAGAGTTACACGGTCTTCCATACAATGCTTCATACGGTTCCATACCAATACTTGACTGGTAACTGTTATTATATGCAAATTCCACCAAATGAAGATGATCTTCCCATGATCCTCCGAGGTCCAAAACACACGCTCTAAGGAGATCTTCCAAAACTCGGTTGACTCTCTCGGTCTGGCCATCTGTTTGGGGATGATAAGCTGTACTCAAACACAGCTCGGTTCCCAAAACTTCTTGGAAGCTCTTTCAAAATCCACTAGTGAACAACGGGTCTCGATCACTCACTATACTCTTCAGAATACCATGGAATCGAACTATCCACTTAACATACAACTCAGCCAATTTCGATGCAGTCCTAGTTGATCGAACAGGAATGAATCTTGCACTCTTAGTCAAACGATCTACGATGACCCAAATTTCTTCATTTCCTGCTCTGGTTCTAGGTAACCCATCGATAAAATCCATCGATATTTGCTCCCACTTCCATGTAGGAACTTCTAATGGCTGAAGCAATCCACTTGGCTTCTTCTGCTCGGCTTTTACCAACTGGCAGTTCATACATTTGGAAATAAAATTTCCCACATCCTTCTTCATACCTTCCCAGTAATAGGTTCCCTTCATATCCCGATACATCTTATTTCCACCTGGATGAATTGTCAACTTCGAGTGATGACTTTCCTTAAGAACTTCATCTCTCAATTCATCTATATTGGGAACAACTAGTCGTCCTTGCTTCCGAAGCCAACCCTCTCGATCGACTTCGAATCCTTTATCCTTCTTTGGGTCTGATCCAGATTCCAAAATCTCGGATAATCTTGACAAGCTTATCGTCTCGCTTTTGGCCCTCGCCAATTCTTTCCACTAGGGTAGGTCTTATTGATAAGTTTGCCAACACCTCAAGTTCCAATTCACATCTCGATCTGAAGTCAAATCCATCCAAATACTCAAGACTCTTCCATTCCGAAAACATGGCTCCCAAACCTGCATGTCTTCGACTTAATGCATCTGCCACTGCGTTACCTTTTCCCGGAGTATAAGCTATACCGAAATCATATGATGCTAAAAACTCTAGCCATCGTTGCTGTCGAAGATTCAAGTCCTTTTGGGAGAACAGATACTTCAATGACTTATGATCTGTAAACAACTCAAATCGAACTCCCAATAGATAATGTCTCCACATCTTCAAAGCAAATAACATCGCCGCTAACTCCAAATCATGAGTCAGATAATTCCTTTCATGCGGCTTCAATTGTCGACTTGCATACGCGACAACTTTATCCTTCTGCATTAGCACTGCTCCAAGTCCAGTACCACATGCATCGGTGTAAACCACCATCTCATCATTCCCACTTGGAATAGTCGAAACAGGAGCACTTGTCAGTCGCTCTTTCAGGATTCCAAAAGCTTGTTCACACTTAGCATCCCATTTGAACACTTGGTTCTTTTTCGTCAACCCTGTTAACGGTGCAGCTATCTTGGAAAAGTCTTTGATAAACCGACGATAATATCCTGCTAATCCAAGAAAACTTCTCACATCAGATGCATTCTTAGGTCTAACCCAATCCTGGATCGCTGCCACCTTGGCGGGATCAACCGCTATTCCATTTCCAGAAATAACATGGCCTAAGAACCTCACTTCACTCTTCCAGAAGTGGCACTTTGAAAACTTAGCCTTCAGCTGATGTTTCCGCAAGATTTCCAAAACAATCCGCAAGTGTGTCTTGTGTTTCTCTTTAGTTCTGGAATAAATCAAAATATCATCCATGAACACAAGTACAAACTTGTTCAACTGATCTCTGAACACCCTATTCATAAGATCCACAAAATATGCTGGTGCATTGGTCAAACCAAATGGCATTACCAGCCACTCATAGAAACCAGATGGTGTCCTAAAAGCAGTCTTCGGAACACTATCCTTTGCTACTCTCAACTGGTGAAATCCCGTTACCAAATCCATCTGAGAAAACACCTTAGCTTCGTGAAGCTGATCAAACAAGTCATCTATTCTCGGCAATGGATACTTGTTCTTCTTAGTCACTTTATTCAGCTCACGATAATCCACACACAACCTCAACGATCCATCCGCTTTGGTTGCAAACACAACTGGTGCACCCCATTCGGACACACTACGCCGAATGAATCCTTTCTGAAAAAGGTCATCAACTTGCACCTTCAACTCTTGCTGCTCCCTAGGCGCCATCCGCCTAAGAGGCATCACAACAGGTCTGGCTCCCTCAACTAGATCGATACGAAACTCGATCTCTCTATGCGGCGGTAACCCTTTGACCTCGTCAAAGACATCCTCAAATCCATTCACAATAGGCACCGATGACAGTCCATCCCGTGGAACAACCAGCGAATACATGAAGCTCATGAAGACGCCTTCCTCATGCTTACATCGTATCACAACCTTTTGCCCTTCCACATTCTCGACTGTCACCTCCAGCCTTTCACAATCAACCTTTGCCGCATACTTCCTGAGCCAGTCCATACCCAAAATAATCCCGAACCCCGCAAAGTTCAGAACAAAGCAATCACAAACAAAAGAGCAATCATGACTCGACACAACTAGACCACGGCATAACATACACAAACAAGACGAACCCCCAACTGGATTAGTCACAACCAATGGTCTATCAACAATATCCGGTTCCAAACCCAACCGGTCTACCAACTCATTAAAAACAAAGGAATGCGATGCTCCAGTATCAAACAACACCCTAACTGGGACACCACAAATGGAAAGAATACCTTGAACTACCACAGTCTTTCCTTTCTCTTCAGCAGTAGAAGCTTTCAAAGACGATGGCACAGCCCCCAAAGCATAAGCTTGCACGATCTGCTTGTCCTTTCTCGGTTCTGGACAATTCCTCATAATATGCCCCAGCTTGTCACAGTTGTGGCACTTCACCAGCACCTTCGGATTCTTGCAATCCCTGGAGAGATGACCCTTCTGCCAACAATTGTAGCAGATCACTTCGCCCTTCGGCTTCTTCTGGCCATCCTTACCCTTCTGCTGCTGCTTTCTCTTCTTGTTTCCACTTTGCTCCTTCGTCACAGCAACAACAGATCCTTCCTTAGGAAACAGATTCTCATGCCTGAGAGCTTTCTCCACAAGCTTCTCAAATGGATCGTCCAAATGATCCACCAACTGTCTCCCAAGATAAGTGTCCAAGCCTGTCACAAACTTCTCATTCTTCTGATAGGGAGAATCAATATACGACCGAGCATACTTGGACAAAGCTTCAAACTCAGAAACATACTCAAGAACTGGTCTCCCATCTTGCTTGAGCTCCACAAACTTTTTAAACAGAACGGATTTCTGAGCTGTAGAAATGAACTTAGCTTCAAATCTGACTTGGAATTGTTCCCAAGTAATCTCTTCCTCTGGAGTATCAACGGTGATAGAGTTCCACCAATCCGAAGCTCTCCCTTGAAGCTGCCTTGATGCAAGCTTCCTCTTAGTTGCATCCTCAATTCCCAAGTCACCAAAGATCCTTCTACAAGCATCAATCCATCTCTGAACTTCAATGGTTGATTCTGTTCCCAAGAAAACCTTCCCTCCAAGAGCAGTATAGTCTTTACACAACTTAGCAAAATCCACTGGTCTTGGAGCTTGAACTTGAACTCCAACATCTACCAATGACCCCGAGGCTGGTATCCATCTCATGATCGAAGTCATCATGGCCTCAAACATCGGAGCATAATTAACAGCTCCATCAGCACGGCCTTCCCTAGCAGCTGGTCTCACTCTTCGACTCATCCTTAATATCTACAAAAAGGAATGACTTAGAACACCTTGAGAAACAACTGCATAAGGAGTTCAAATCCTTCTAAACTACTATATTATATATAGTAATCATCCATCAAAATACAATTACGTCTCTCATACGTAGTTACGTCAACGAGCGTTGGCTAAAATCGATTAACCAAAGCTCTGATACCAAATGTGACGACCGTCCATGACTCCTGCACTAAACAAGAAAATGGTGCGCTGAAAAGTGTGAGAGGCCGCCATGGACGACCGTCAAGGTAAGGTAAAACACAGAATAATCTATCGTATTACTCACAGTGCATGGACAAAATACAATTGAAAATATACATAGTGAAGCTTCATAGAATAGAATCTCATCATATAAACTCATAATAGTTTGATACAGCAATCAGCAAAGTCAATACATCAAGCCTCACTACATATCACTCAGAGAATATACAAACAGCGGAACACCCAGTACATATAGTAAGAAAACAATATGCAAAAGCTTCCAGCTCGTCTTCGTCATCAACAGCGTTGACCACTAAGAACAGCACCTGTCACCTGCTACCTAATCTGCCCATTCCAACATGGATGAACAGCCCAAGGTAATAAGAATTAAACATAAAACCTTGAGTCAGACAAAAGTCTTAGTGAGCAGTAAATCAACTATCAAACATACCAAAAAGCATAAAGGGTAAAAGGAATAGGAACCCAACCATCCCACTCCACCTCTTTCTACAGTGATAGCCCCCAGACACACTAAGCAGAAGCAACCATAGCAATTTAGACATTCAAAGCAAAGTAATTATCACTCGAGTCAAGGTCGATGTTTTCCAAGTGCAAACCCCCAAGGCCTAAACCAAGATCAGATAAGCACCCTGAAAACATCGCTCTTGACCCAAATGACGATACAACCAAACATCCAAACATCCATGACTCTGGCTATCACTATTATCATTGCCTTGAATTCACCGTTAGTTGAATGACCGCCTGACAAGGGCTAATGGTAACCCCGATTCTAGACATAGCACCACACGTCATCGTGACCCGTGCCTAGGACTATCGCATCTGCCCAGAGTACTAGCACGTCATCGTGACCCGTGCTTGGAACGTCATCGTGACCCGTCCCAACGTACTCTTGCTTTGAGCATGCTAGAACCTTCAACAACGATGAAATCTCAGCCTTCTAGTCATCCTCCTCGATGACTATTCCCATACTAGCTCAAGCGCCTCTCAAGCTAACCATTATCCACAAACCCGGACCACATCACTGAGTTATCAACATGCTTGGGATGATCCCGTCTGGATTAAACCAAGGCTTTCTCACATCATGCTTTGCTTCATCGCATCATAGCAAAGTCCCATCTCAACATCATGGTTTGCCCCATCGCATCATGGCAAAGTCCCATCTCAACATCATCATCAAATCTATCCATATGAGCTCCAACACCCGCTTCATATGCCACAAGCAGCTTTCCCTATTCAAGAGCCTTTCCACTTAGCTATCGAATCATCTTCGACCAACTTGTCCAAATCAAGTTATCAATCAACTAATCAATCAAATCAAACATTAATCCAAGTAATCAATCATTCAAACAAGATCTAAATAAGCAGTTATAACAATAATGGCAATTTCGTAAATAAAGAGCCCAAATCTAACATGCAATCTAACAAGCATGAATCATGAACAATATCTCTACAACTTGATGAATAAACTTGCATAAGTGAACATATAGTAAAATAGGTGTTGAATCATCATTAACCATAGATCTACATGCAGACTTAAGAAAATGCACGAAATCACTCTCTTTAACACATAAACAAACCACCGATCAAATATACTCCTTTGGGTCCATGTGAGAGATAACCACCACTCACCGAATCACCTAAACACCTCAAAAACAACCAACTCCAGATCTGGACAGCAAAGAATCAAGCTTGATCCTCCAAAGCTCCGCTTCAAATGAAGAAATCTCTCTTCGATGGATGAAGATCTTCAACTTTGGCTCTTGGATCTCCGATTTGATCTTCAATTTAGATGGAAGGAATTACTAGATTAGAGTGGAGAAAAGAAGTGAAGAAGTGTTGAAGTCGAGCTCTCAAAATGGCAGCACTTCGTCGCTTCAAAATCCGGTGCCAAAAAGTGATGCAAACCTTTCTATTTATAAGCTGATTCCTTAACTCGTACCCCCTTAAGTCGGTCACGACTCATCTTCCCCATAAGTCGTCCACGACTTAACAGCCCAAAACCTACGACTCAACGACTCAAGCCTATGCGCGACTTAACATATGCGCGCGTTCCTTCCTAAGCCTTAAGTCGTTTAAACGACTCAACAATCATAGCATGCACATGACCTAACCCTGCCGACCTAACACCCTTGCCGACCTAACGACTCAACAATTAACTCAGGAGACGACTCAAAAACCTACGACCTAACACAAGAGACAACCATACAACCTAACGACTTAGTACCCACACGACTTAACATAGGTCGGTCACGACCTAACTAAGCACACGGCCTAACTATAACACGGTATAGCCACTAGGTCGTTACCCCCCCTTTAAGTCGTTACCTACCTTAAGTCGTTGGTTCCCTTAGGTCGTTAACCCTTAAGCCGCTCCATTCCTTAAGTTGTTAACCTTCTTAGGTCGGTCATCTTCTTAGGTCGGTCAAATACTATAGGTCGGTCCAACCCAATAACTCGCTAACTCCTAAGTCGTTAGCTCTACTAAGTCGGTCAATCCCTTAACTCGGCAACCATCCTTAAACCGATAACTCCTATAAGTCGCTACTTCTATAGGTCGCTCCACTCAACCTAACTCTCATACGACCTAAGCACCACACGAGATAACTTAACACGACTTAAACTTTGGTCGAATCATACTCTAAACGACTTAACAACATCAACGACTTAATGTCGACAGTTTTACGATCTTTCGATCCGTAAAAATACGGGTCGTTACAGGTAAATATCATTTTAATAAATGCAACAAGCAAGAACAACAAATTAAAGCCTTTAGTCCAAAAAAAATTTAGTTTATTTTAGAAAATAGAACAACACTACACCCCTTGGATGCAAAATTATATGTACAATACAAAGAAGTGAAGTGCAATCGAAATTCTAACATATATTTTAAAATTAGGAAAAATGTTCAATTATTTTCACAATCATAGTTGGATGTACGAAGACTGAACTGGTATGAAAGGTTCAATGAAGGAACATTTCTATAATGGTGTACATGAATTTATTAGATTCGCTAAATTTAATAATGAAAATGACGTAGAAATTCGTTGCCCTTGTAGTAACTGCAAACATTTGAAGCATTGGAAACTAGATATCGTTATAGTACATTTGTATTAAGTTGGTTCTGTACCAGATTATTATTTATGGGATCGTCATAGAGAACTTGTTGCATCTAGTCCTATAGTGTCAAAAGACAAGGAGAATAACGATTATATTAATTATGGCAAATCCAATAGATGACATAGTGGAAGATGTAGCACGATCAATGTTTCCTACCGTTCAAGTTGATGATGAAGACGTAAATATTGAAGAAGAACGGGCTGTAGAAGCGAAAAGAATTTATGATTTATCGGATGCTACTAAGAGGCTGTTGTGGGATGGTTGTAAAAGCGGAAAACCGAATTATCAGTAATAGCCGAATACATTACTGTGAAATCAAAATTCAACTTTACAGAAGCTAGACTTACAACAGTTGTACAAGTTGCAAAACACATATGTCACCCAATAATCTGATGTGCGATTATCGTTATAAAACAAAAAAAACTTATGTCCACTTTTGTTCTGCCATACCAAAAGATAAATACATGTATAAAAGGTTGCATGTTTTATGGGAAAGATGACATTAACCTTAGAAAATGTAGAATATGTAATGAGGAAAGATACAAATCAAGAAAAAAAAGAAAATGAAGCAACAGAATGCATTATTTACCCATCACTCCTAAACTTCAAAGGTTATATGCGTCTTCTGCTATTGTATCTTTGAGATGGCACAATGTGAGAGCACAGGAAGAGAGAATTTACACACATCTATCTGATGGAGAAGTATGGAAATATTTTGATAAGAGTTATCCTGCATTTGCTGTAGAGAGCCGTAATGTCAGACTTGATTTATGTAGGAATGGATTTTCACCATTCTCTCAATTTGGTAGTAAATATTCATCTTGACCTATTATCGTTACACCTTATAATTTAACCATATAGATGTGTATAAAATCTCCATATATGTTTCTCACTACTGTCATCCCTCATCTTGAAGATTCAATATAAGGAATCGCTGTTTATTTGCGGCCATTTGATTGAAGAATTGAAAACAATATGGCATGAAGGGGTTGATAAATATGGCGTTTCTTAAAAAAAATTCATATGTTTGCGTAATACTAGTGATTATTCGGCTTATGCAGTGCTTTTAGGTTAGAGTACGGCTGGTCGTCTAGCTTGTCTTTATTGCATGGAAGAAATACGAGCATTTTCATTATTGAACGAAAGGAAAATTATATGGTTTGATTGTCATCAGTGTTTTTGTCCATGTTAAGAGATAAAAAAAACTACATAGCTAATAGAGAAGAGACTAAAAAACCACCAATGATTTGGTCAAGCGTAGAAATATATAATCTTGTAAAGGAATATGCAAAGATACATGAAACTGAAGTACTGATCGAAATTTCAGGTAAATCGATAGATCATAATTGGTGCAAACAAAGTATATTTTGGAAAGCTCTCTTACTTCGACATAATTTGACCTAATGAACAACGAAAAATACACGTTTGTTAAAGTGTTTAATGCAATTTTGAACGTTAAAAGGAAAAATAAGGACGATCTAAATTCAAGACGTGATATATCAGAGTTATCTAAACATTCCGAACTTCATACGAAGCCTAATAATAGTAAAAGAACCAGAACGTGCTATGAACTCAACAACAAGAAAATAAAACTTGTGTTAAAAGTGTGTCACATTCTGGATTTTCGACACTCGAAAATCAACATCAATACATCCATTGAATTACGTGCTGGGCAATCGAATGCCGGAAATACCAAATCGTTAGGGAAAAGAAGAAAGAGGTGGAAGAAAAAAAAAGATAACAACACAGACTCTCACAATTGCAGCGGAACAATATATAATAGATAATAACATGACTCTATACAAAAAGAAAACTATATTTATTATTATACATCACATCATCAGAGTACACTACATCAATAACACAACACTGGACAGTTATAATAACTTATCCTTACAAAAGCTGAATATAGAGCCTACAATGCAAAATGGAATATACGTCTTCACCTTCCAGCTTGTCTATTGAGCTTCGTAACATCCTATCTTGTATATGTAATGCTCGGTCTGATCCGAGCATTATAATAAAATAACACCCGAGTCGGTCTGGAAAACTAGCATAAGAAAACACACTCAATTTGAATTATTAAAGTTTTCAAAATCCTTTGAAAATCAAAGGTATCTTGTAAGACCACATCACAAATAAACACGACGGGTTTTTACCTTACGATAACCAAAATATTTTATATCAAATCCACTGATATTATAATAGTGTCTAAGTACAAATACTTATTCAAACAGCTGAAATGCTTGCATCTCATGTTTCATCATAGTTGGACACAATCAAAATCATACGGCGCTTATTGGAGAATGTATTCCAACTGAATGACTAGGCACTGTGGTACCACCTGCCACAGTACATGTCTAGAAACACTGTACCGAGATCGAACCAATTGATCCCTGCCAACACAAGACCGGATTATCCCTGACCTAGATAGACCGAATATGCTATCACCCTGGGTGTTCCCACTCTTTCCAAGCTCCTTTCGCATGTAGTGATAATACCCGAGGTTATCTAGAAAGGTGATGGACATACCCTACTTGGGTGCTACCCACTTAGCCTTGCATCTCCCCTGCTTTTCAGTCATTCCTGGTTGATGAGGCTAGAGGCTACGATTACCTTGTTAGAAATATTCACTTAGAATGCTCATTGTCCTCCAACGATAATGTACTGATAGCATTCATCCATACAAGTCTGTTCCCGGTCTGAACGGAACCGAAGGCACTAGTAGTACATCCATTTTGGAATCACCCTCAGGATTAGTAGCGATTAGCCCTTGCACTTCACTGTTCCATCTTTGACTCCATGCTTTTGTCTTCATTCGAAAACATATAATTTCGATCGAAGTGGTTTTCGGATAACAAATCCGATCCCGATCTCTTCGAAACAACATTCGATATTTCCAGTAAACTGAACCCCGGTTCTTTAGGAAATAAACAGATGAAAATAAGATTAGAGTTCACCTCCTAACCGTTAGTGGATGGATCCCTTATAAACGCCCTAGAAGAACGAAACAAGTTTATATGTACAGTATAGCACCTCAAACGGTAACTGTACCATATAATCCCCGTACTTCTTCTAGATATTTCCAAAGTTATAGTTAGGTCCAAATTTGATAGTCGGTTATTTAACTATCAAATAAACTATCAATTCAACCAAATATTCCATTTCCCACTGAAAACATTAAATCTCTTTTAAATTTAATTTTTAATACATTAATCTCTTTATCCAAAAGTATGTGCTTATTTTATTGAATTCTGTATATTCACAAAGTATCTTTTCCAAAAATTGAAAACCCTTTTAAAATAATATGGAAAGTACCACTACAGTATCAAACCATGGATCATAGCTCAATGGTTATGCCTCTATCCCAGAGAAATCCAAGACTCAACTGTAGGCACTCGTTGCCTTCGATTTATGCCATGCGAGTATATCAATACTCTCTGAAAACTTTATTTAAAAATTTCAAAATAATATTTATGAATTTCTATAATAATTCTCCAAGTAAAACTTTAGACAAAACTATTTTTTAAATTAAAGCCATTATATAAAATATAAATATTTTATAATTATTCTTTAAAATAATAAAGCTGATTAAACCTTTAATAATAATTAACTACCATAACTAACTTAATTAATATTTACTTTAACAAATTTAAAACAATTAAATAAAAAAATTCTAAAAACATTCTTTTAAACACTTTTAAATTTGCTAATTAATACTTTAAAACATTTCCTTTTAAAAATAACTTAACTTCTCAGAAAATACATTTTTCAACTTCAATATAGCCAGTCTAATCTTTTATAAATCCCTCCAGATTTATCTCCAGTTTAAATTACGTTCCAATCCCGTAAATTTCCTTTCTCACCCTAAAAATAAAACTACTATTTATTTTTAAAACAACTTACCCATCTCCTTATAAATTCCCATCGTGAATTTATAATTTCAAATCATCTACTGATAATTACTTCCCTTTATTTTATAGACTTCATTTATAATTCCCCCATAGTCTCATTTCCTGTTTATAACAGTTTCACAACACTCAATCGATTTTAAATCGATTTTCTAAATAAAATTCCATCTTTAAATTAATTTCTTAGTTAACCAATTTTTTCAAAACCCACTAATTCCAGATTCACTTCTTTTTTATGATTTAAAATATTATTTAAATCCGGACCATCAATTTCATATTTTATTTCAATATTCCAAACTATTTAAATCTTAAATTTTAGAAATACATTCTTTTATACTTAAAACAATACCGCTTAAGTTCTTATTTTCAAAAACCCTTGAATTCTCATTTATTCAAAATCTCTATTTTTCTTCTTCATATTCTGGAATTATTAAATAGGATTTTAAAATCAAACTATTTATTTTTTCCCAAATTCATTACTTTTAATTTGTCCAACTTTACTATAAATATTTTTACTTTAAAATCCCCTTCTTATTTTCCATTAAAATTTCAATATTCATATTTTTGATATTTTAAAACGCCACAAGTATATTCAGCAATAACATAGCATCCAATAAATTAAATTTCCAATATAATCTATCACAGATTCCAATAAATCATATCACTAAATATGAAAATAATTTTAAATTTTTTGAGGAATCCAGTTGGATCCCTCCAACCTGTTTCCCTGCATCCATAGATGTTAGCACAATATAAAAATACCAATCCCACTTCGAGGGGAATATCGTAGTATATAGGATCATCTGCTATTATGCAGGCCGTATAGGGTCTCATCTATAATATAACGCGGGAATATCAAACAGTCCAATATACACACACACACACATACACACATACACACACACACACTACTATATATATAATAACATCCAAATTAATAACCATTATCAAATTTAACCAGACAACCAATAATTAATTTTAATTATTTAAAATAAATTGTTGTAATCCAAATTTTGAGTGAGATTAACTCACCTTGACTTTTATTTCCAATCCATTTTCAAATTTTAAATTCTTATGTTTAGATCCCCAGCCTCGAACCCGCCGACTGGTTTTGTTCGATTGAACCTCGAATAAGCAAATTTTTTGAATAATATTAACGATTGCCATTTTAATTAAATTTAATCGACTAAATCTATTTTTTTTTGAAATTGAAGACTGTGATGAAAATCTCAAGTTTAAGAACTCACCTATAAAAAACAGCCTGGCCATCATCGAACACCCCCAGCCAAAACCCTTCTTCACCAAACACCCTGATCCAAGCCTGTACACGAAAACTTCTTCCCCATCACCGAAACCCTAAAACACCACCGCTCATTAGCTTTGCGACTCTCTTCCTCAAACTTGGCCATCATTGCGAACCCCTGAGCGCGACTCCAAAACCCACTACTCTGATCACTAGCCGAACGCCTTTAGCCAGCGCCACCACTAGCCTCCGTTGCCGCACTCCATGTGCAAGAACAAATGGATGCACCTCCAACAATCGAGACCCGAACTTTGGTCGACACCGCTGCCTGGTTCAATGCTGCCGCCACGCCACTATAGATCTAAAGAACCTCACATCAGCGTTGGAGGAGCAACAAGAGGTCGAAGGGAAGCATCAAGCTCCACCTTTATACATTTTTTTCTTTTGAGGAATGAAATATGATCGGCTTTATTTTAAAAGAAAGAGAGGGAAGTGATGGATAAGAAGGAAGGCGCGTTTGAATGGATCAACAATGTGTTTGAAAGGAAAAAAGGTTGATGTAAATACTGCCAATCAATATAAATATAAACGTATTATATTATTTAAATTTTAAAACATCTCGATTTCCCAACTTAAAATCTCAATCTTCGGTCGAGTCATGCTGTAAGGCATTTAATGTTATACCCCTGTTCTAAATGCAATGGAAAATGTTTCGAGTCCTAGTTCGATCGTATGAAGAAGATAGCTTTTTGGACCCAATTATATTTGTATTTTTGATGTAAATTCAGCGCATATATATACCGTATGGCTAAACGATAACCCTAAATGCTATGAAATTTGAAATCCAATAATAATACACAATTGCGGATCCTATGGAACTAGTTTCGTCGAAATCTGAGACTATGCCTCGGAAGGCTATTTATAAATGTCAATTTAACCGATATATTTTTAAAACTGAAAAAATCACTTTTAAATTCAATTTTAAAACTTTTATTATCTTCATTATTATCAATATAAATTTTATAGTGAATATTAGTCACCCATCCCTAAAACCAAAGTTAATTCAAATGGCATCCTCCCTAAAAAAAAGTTGTAAAGCGGGTCCCTATAATTATTTTACTGTAGCAGCATGTTATTTTTGTGTTTTTCGTGCCAATGCTTTAAAAAAATTCTAAAAATTGTAAATATTATAATTTGGTATTTAAAAGAAAAAAAAGAAATTGCAGACATATCTGCAATGATTCCATATAATTGCATATATGTCTGCAATTATTCATTGAATAATTGCATTCGATAAACATCTGAATAATTGCATATATGTATGCAATTATTCCAAATAATTGCAGACATGCACGCAATTATCAACTGAATAGCTGCATCGAATAAAAATCTATATAATTTGCAGACATATCTGCAATTATTTCATATATTTGTAGATATGTATGCAATTATTCACTGAATAACAACATTTTTTTTAACAATTAGGATATTTATGTAAATATCTGCACTTATTTCTTGAAATTGCAGACGTGTCTGCAGTTTTTAGTTGCAAAGGCATGCTATCCAAAATAAGTGCAGACATGTATGAAATTATTCTCTAAAATTGCATGCATGTTTGCAAGTATTCCTGAAATATACCGTGTGTCATTTTTTTCCCTTTTCATCCTTGTTTTTTGAATTTTTGATATGAATACGAAGATAAATATTAATTGAAATAAGTTTTAAAATTTGAAAGTTTTTGTTTTTGTTTTTTACATATTTTTTGATGATTTACGAAAAATAAGGACCTAATTTACATACTTTTTCCCACTGGAGTTTTTGTGAATTTTGAAAACTATCAAGGACCTGTGCCAATTTTAAAAGACTTTAAATTATTTTTAACAGGCTTAAAACTCCAGAATCAGTAATTTGACCAATTTTCAATTGTTAAATTCAATAATAAATTGTCCAATAAATAGTTATATTTGAAATTCAAGTTAAAATTTGACTTTTAAATATTTAAATCAATTAAATATTCCAATTTAAAATATCCAAAAATATCGTGTCATTACATTCCTCCCCCTTATAAGAATTTCGTCCTCGAAATTGACAGGTAAGAAGAATGTCCCAAACCCGTTAACTATTTTCCAAAACTATACATTTTCAAGCAACTTCCCAAAAATAATTTTTATCGAAGACACATTATCACTCTTACTAACTACCCAACTCATCCATAGTTTTCAAATAATATTTTCCCCTCAATCATTCAAATTATAATTTAAGACCAAAATTTAAATTATCAAAATTTTCTTCAAAATTTTTCTAACTCCTTAAATTTTTCCAGCGTTTCCTTTGCGCGGCTAGATCCGAAAAACTACAAAACTGCCTCTACAGCCCCAAATCATCAAAAAAACAAAAGCCAAGTGACCCAATCAGAAAATCATCAATTTCATACAACAAATTAAACACATACCCTTTTTTCGGGCAATTTAAGTATTATTCTGAAATCGAAGACATCGATTTAGCTTTTCCTTTTAATTACATGCATTTCACTTACCAATGGTATCCAATCATACAATTCAAAATCATTTTATTTAGCGCTTTAAATTTTCAAAATTTATTCCACCAAACCCGCATGATGTACATATACCATTCATATGCAATGTCAAATCTGATCACTCACTCGATCACATAATTTCACGTCCGAACTAGTATCGTTCACCCGACTCTATAGTGCAGACTCAGATCTGGTTCCTTGATCAAAAGCCATCATTCTCCTTGCATAGTCGTATACTATGATAGAGAATTTTCAGAATCAAGCAAAAATCCATATCCAGGGTTCGCCGTCGAAAATCGAGTGAAAAATCCTGACTCGGATCGATATAACTATCTCAAAATTCAGTCTCGAATATGGATCGAATCGCTATGAGAATAAATTAATATACATACAACTTACGTATTAATTTCCAATTGATTATTAGCCATATCAATTCCTTTCTATTCACATTTATTTTAATTTCATTCATTTATTCACACTTATCCCTTTTACACAACTTTTATTTAATCTTCATTCAAACATTAACTTAGTATATTTCCCAATACCAATTGTTACTTAAGAATTTCACCCTCAATTTCTTAAGTCTATTATAAATATTTTATACAACTTCTTATAATTATTTCCACTTCACCACTCTGGTTTATATCCATTTATATTCAAATTAAATATTCAATTCCATTTGAGTTCAATTTACCTTCCATTTACTAATTTATTTCCAACCAAATTTAATATTGAATTTTTATCATCCATCTCTCAAACCATATTTAATTCACTAATTTATCTCATTTCTCAATCAAATCTTATTTCCAACTTTGGTTTTACTTAGTCCAACTCAAACCAAATTTTCAATTTCACTTTATTCACATAATTCAAATTAAACATCATTCCAATTTTCAATTTGAGTTCTATTTATTTACCAATTAAATTAATTTGTTCATCCACTAATTATTTCCAACTTAATAATTTCTATTTCAATAATTATTTCCAGTTGGCCTACATAGGCTAAATTTTCAAATTTCTCTTATTTAACTTCAATTTAAGTTAATTTTCACTCCACAAAATCAAATTTTCAAAATGTCTGAAGTCATCAAACTTTTTAATATTCTATTCACCAATTCCTTCCAATTCACTTTATTTAATTGGTTTGCTTTACTAATTTATTTGATTATCACATTTACCCTTATTAAACTCTTCTTAAGTCAAATTTCATTCCAATAATCAAATTCCAAATTCTTATAAGCTTTTAAACTTATTTACATTTTATAAACATTTTTAAATAAACTCCCACAGTTTAAATAATTTCTTAAACATTCAAAATCATTTTTGAAACCACATATATACACCCAAAATCCTTTGGTATATCAAAATATTCATTTGCATTCCAAAATCAAACCCAGTTTTGCAAACAAACTCCAATTCAAAACATTCAGGTGGCAATTCCTCTCATGGAATCTCGAAAATGTACATCGATGATGCTGCAGTCATCACCAAAATTATCTCCCAGCGACCGAAGTGAGTCCAGTGATTTATTCCTTTAAAAATCATTTTTAAAACATTTCAGTTCAAAAATATCCTCCAAATAATATCACTGTTACTTCCCAACAGTTCAAAAATATCCTTTAAAAATCATTTTTAAAACATTTCAAATTATAAATCACATTTGTAAATTCATATTTACAAATTTCGTTTTGCTAGATGAATTTACTTTCTTACCTTTGGTTATAATTTCAACTTTAATCAATTTTCACAGCAACAATGATAATAGTTTAATATTATCATTTCCTAACAACCAAGCAAACCATATATAATTATAATAATTTCTGAAAAACTTTTTCTTTATATATGAAAATAATTTGGGTAAAATTATCTCATTTACCCCCTTTTTAAGCAATACTATGTCGAATTGTTCTATTATAGTGTTTAGAGATCGCTATCAGTAATGTTAATCACTTGTATTGACTAGAATCCATAAGCAGCTCAACAAACCAATCAACACAATATAAAACAATTTAATATTCACTGACAATTACGCGCTCATATATGTTAATACACTCAACTCATTCTAGGATGCTACTGACCCTATCTCCTACGAGTAATTTCCACCAGATCCAAGGTTCTCACTTAACCTTCGGCTCTGATACCAAATGTCATGGTCAGGATTTTCGACACTCAAAAATCGACATCAATACTCCACTGTATTACATGTCGGGCAATCGAATGCCGGAAATACCAGATCGCTATGGAAAAGAAGAAAGAGGTAGAAGAAGAAAAAGAGATAACAACACAGAATCTCACAATCGCACCGGAACAATATATAATAGATAATAACATGTCTCTATACAAAAAGAAAACTATATCTATTATTATACACTACATCATCGAAGTACACTACATCAATAACACGACACTGGACATTTATAATAACTTGTCCTCAAAAAAGCTGAATATAGAGCCTATAATACACAGTGGAATATGAATCAGATACGTGAAATACGTCTTCGCCATCTAGCTCGTCCCTTGAGCTCCATAGCATCCTATCCTATATCTGTAATGCTCCGTCTGACTCGAGCATTATAATAATATAACACCAGAGTCAGTCTGGAAAACTAGCGTGAGAAACACACTCAATTTGAATTATTAAAGTTTTCAAAATTCTTTGAAAATCAAAGGTATCTCGTAAGACCTTGCCATAAATAAAACGATGGTTTTTTACCTTACGATAACCAAAACATTTTATTTCTAATCCTCTGATATTACAATAGTGTCTAAGTACAAGTACTTATTTAAATAGCTGAAATGCTTGCATCTCACGTTTCAGCATAGTTGGGCACAATCAAAACCATATGATGCTTATTGGAGAATGGATTCCAGCTTAATGACTAGCCACTGGGGTACCACCTGCCATAGTACATGTCTAGAGACACTATACTGAGATCGAACCTATCGATCCCTGCCAACACAAAACCGGACTATTCCTGACCTGGATAGACCGAATATGATATCACCCTGGGTGTTCCCACCCTTTCCAAGCTCCTTTCACATGTAGTGATAATATCCAAGGTTATCTAGAAAGGTGATAGACATACTCTACTTAGGTGCCACCCACTTAGCCTTGCATCTCCCTTGCTTTTTAGTCATTCTTGGTTGATGAGGCTAGAGGCGACGATTACCATTTTAGAAATTTTCACTTAGAATGCTCGTTGTCCTCCAACGACAATGTACTAATAGCATTCATCCATACAAGTCCGTTCTCGGTCCGAACGGAACCGAAAGCACTATTCCTACTACATCCATTTTGGAATCGCCCTCGGTATTAGTAGCGATTAGCCCTTACACTTCACTGTTCCATCTTCGAATCTATGCTCTTGTCTTCATTCGAAAATGTACTTATTGGATCGAAGTGGTTTTCCGATAACAAATCCGATCCCGGTCTCTTCAAAACAACGTTCGATATTTCCTGTAAACTCAACCCCGGTTCTTTAGGAAATAAAAAACGAAAATAAGATCGGAGATCACCTCCTAACCGTTAGTGGACGGATCCCTTATAAACATCCTAGAAGAACGAAACAAGTTTATACGTACATTATAGCACCTCAAACGGTAACTGTACCATATAACTGTACTTCTTCTAGATATTTCCAAAGTTATATTTAGGTCCAGATTTGAGAGTCGGTTATTTAACTATCAAATAAACAATCAATTCAACCAAATATTCCATTTCCTACTGAAAACGTTATATCTCTTTTAAGTTTAATTTTTAATACATTAATCTCTTTATCCAAAAATATGTGCTTATTTTATCTAATTCTGTATATTCTCAAAGTATCTTTTCCAAAAATATTTGAAAACCCTTTTAAAATAATATAGACAGTACCCCTGTGGTATCAAACCATGGATCACAGCTCAATGGTTACGTCTCTATCCCAGAGAAATTCAAGACTTGACTGCAGGCACTCACTATCTCCGATTTACGCCATGCGAGTATACCAATATTCTCTGAAAACTTTATTTAAAAAATTTCAAAATAATACTTATGAAATTTCTATAATAATTCTCCAAGTAAAACCTTTAGACAAAACTATTTTTTAAATAAAATCCATTATATAAAATATAAATATTTAATAATTATTCTTTAAGATAACAAAGCTGATTAAACCTTTAATAATAATTAACTGTTATAACTAACTTAATTAATATTTACTTTAACAAATTTAAAACAATTTAATAAAAAAATTCTGAAAACATTTTTTAAACACTTTTAATTTTTCTAATTAAGACTTTAAAAAATTTCTTTTTTAAAATAACTTAACATCTCAAAAAGTGCATTTTTTAACTTCAATATAGCCAGTCTAATCATTTATAAATCCCTCTTGATTTATCTCCAGTTTAAATTATGTTCCAATCCCGTAAATTTCCTTTCTCACATTTCTAAAAATAAAACTACTATTTATTTTTAAAACAATTGACCCATCTCTTTATAAATTCCCACTGTGAATTTATAATTTCAAATTACCACTGATAATTACTTCCCTTTATTTTATAAACTTTGTTTATAATTCTCATAGTCACATTCCCGTTTATAACAGTTTCACAAGACTCGGTCGATTTTAAAAAGATTTTCTAAATTAAATTCCATCTTTAAATTAATTTCTTAATTAACCAAATTTATCCAAAACCCATTAATTCCAAATTCACTTCTCTTTTTGTGATTTAAAATCTTATTTAAATACGGAACATCAATTTCATATTTTATTTTCAATATTGCCAAACTATTTAAATCTTAAATTTTAAAAATACATTCTTTTATACTTAAAAAAATATTGCTTAAGTTCTTATTTTTAAAAACCCTTGAATTCACATTTATTCAAAATCTCTATTTTTTTCATATTTTGGAATTATTAAATAGGATTTTAAAATCAAATATTTTATTTTTCCCAAATTCGTTACTTTTAATTTGCCCAACTTTGCTATAAATATTTTACTTTAAAATTCCCTTTTTATTTTCCTTTAATTCAATATTCATATTTTTGATATTTTAAAATGCCAAAAATATATTCAGCAACACCATAGCATCCATTAAATTTCCAATATAATCTATCAAAGATTATTCAAATAAATCATATCACTAAATATGAAAATAATTTCAAAATTTTTGAGGAATCCAGTTGGATCCCTCCAACCTGTTTCCCTACATCCATAGATGTTAGCACAATATAAAAATACCAATCCCACTTTGAGGGGGATACCGCGGTAGATAGTGTCGTCCGCTATTATGCGGAGCGTATAAGGTCTCATCCTCTATATAATGCGGGAATATCTTAAACTCCAATAAATATATACACTCTACTATATATATATATATATATATATTAACATCCAAACTAATAACCATTATCAAATTTTACCAAATGACCAATAATTAATTTTAATTATTTGAAATAAATTGCTATAATCCAAACTTTGAGTGAGATTAACTTACCTTGACTTTTATTTGCAATCCATTTCAAATTTCAAATTCTTTTATTCAAATCCACATCCCCGAACCCTCCTCCCACCAACTGATTTCATTCGATTGAACCTCGCATAAGAAAAAATTTCGAATAACATTAATGATTACCGTTTTAATTAAATTTAATCAACTAAATCTATGTTTTTTTGAAATTGAAGACTCTGATGGAAATCTCAAGTTCAAGAACTCACCTTAAAAAAAATAGCCTGGCCAATATCGAACACACCCAGCCTAAACCCTTCTTCTCCAAACACCCGGCTCTAAGCCTGTACACGAACACTTTTTTCTCATCATCGAAACCCAAAAATACTGCCGCTCATTAGCTTTGCGTCCCTCTCCCTCAACCTTGGCCATCATCGTGAACCTATGAGTGTGAATCCAAAACCCACTACTCCGATCGTTATCCGAACGCCTTCAGCCAGTGCCACCACTAGCCTCCTCTGTCGCACTCCACGCGCGAGAACAATTGGATGCGCCTCCAACAATCGAGATCAGAGCTTTGGTCGACACCGTTGCCTGATTCAATGCTACCTCCGCCACCACTATAGATCTAACGAACCTCATATCGGCGTTGGAGGAGCAACAAGAGGTCGAAGGGGAGCGTCAAGCTCCAGCTTTATACTTTTTCTTTTTCCTTTTGAGGAACGAAATCTGATCGGCTATATTTTAAAAGAAAGAGAGGAAAGTGATGGATAAGAAGGAAGGCGTGTTTGAATGGATCAACAGTGTCTTTGAAAAGGAAAAAAGGCTGATGTAAATACTGTCAATCAATATAAATATAAACGTATTATATTATTTAAATTTTAAAACGTCTCGATTTCGCAACTTAAAATCTCGACCTTCTATCGAGTCCTGCCGCTATGCGTTTATAATGTTATACCCCTATTCTGAACACAATGGAAAAGGTTTCGAGTCCTAATTCGATCGTATGGAGAATATAGCTTTTTGGACTCAATTATTATATTTGAATTTTCGATGTAAATTCAGCGCGTATATATAGTGTATGGCCAAACGATATTCAAATGCTATGAAATTTGAAACCCGATAATAATAAGCTATTGCGGATCCAATGGAACTAGTTTCGCCGAAATCCGAAACTGTGCCTCGGAAGGCTATTTTTAAATGTCAATTTAAACGATATATTTTTAAAACTAAACAAATCACTTTTAAATTCAATTTTATTATCTTCATTATTATCAATATAAATTTTTAAGCCTTTAAATTATTTTTAACAAGCTTAAAACTCCAGATTCAGTAATTTAACCAATTTTCAATTGTTAAATTCAATAATAAAATTGTCCAATAAATAGTTATATTTGAAATTCAAGTTAAAATCTTACTTTTAAATATTTAAATTAATTAAATATTCCAATTTCAAATATCCAAAAATTCCGGGTCGTTACAAAGTGGGTGGGACTAAGATGTTCTGATGGGATTTCTTCTAATTTCCGTAGATGTGTTGAATTTAAAAACAACAAACTAAATGGGAAGAAAATTCATGATTGCAATGTCATGATAGAAAATTTGTTACTCGTGGTTTTCAAAAAACTGTTTCCCCTAAAAGTATGGAGTTTTATAATAGAATTAAGTTTGTTTTACAAAAGGCTTTGTTCGAATACATTAAAAGTCGAGTGTATACGTAAACTTGAAGACGATATCCCTATACTGCTTTACAAACTTAAGAAAATATTTCCTTCAGTATTCTTTAATGTAATGGATGATTTACCTGTTCATCTCCCATCTGTAGCACTTCTTTGAGTCCTTATGCAATATGGATGGATGTATCCATTTGAGAGGTAATATTGAATATCGATAATATTAATTTTAATTCCAAATTTCAATTGAATTAATTTTGTAATAGGTTCTTGAATCATCTGAAGAAAAAAGTTATACAAAAAACACGAGCTGAAGGTTCGTTTTGCAAATCATATCTTGAAGAAGA
This sequence comes from Allium cepa, assembly GCA_030765085.1. NCBI lineage: Eukaryota > Viridiplantae > Streptophyta > Magnoliopsida > Asparagales > Amaryllidaceae > Allium > Allium cepa. Next base: position 330,787,935 of record CM060932.1, read on the forward strand.
AGCTTCATTCTTTTTCTCTCATTATTTCAATGACCATGTGAACTTATCATTTGTAAGTGTTCCACGTAATGATGAAGCTATTGAACAAGATTCTTCTCAAGCAATGTTATCTATTTTTCGACAACATGGCCAAATTATTGGAAAATGTACGAAACTCTGGTTAGACGATACAGATTACCATGTATAACACACATGTTCTTCTTATGCTGAAGTTGCACCATTTGTTAGGTAATATTAAATAATTATTTTCGATATATGAATTTCCAAATTCATATTTATTTCAATTATACTTATAGATTATAATGCAATATAATATATATTTCAGTATTTGCAAATCATTCGGCGATGAAGGATTGAAACATCTGGTTACAGGACCAAAAAGAAATGTAAGACATGCAGTATTCTTCATTAATGGATTTAAATTCAACACCAAGGAATATGGTGTTGAAAAATTAACCTATAACAACAGTGTATTTTTCAAAGGCAACGATGATCCAGATGAACATATAAAATACTTTTATGGCGTCATAACACAGATTTTAGAATTGATATATTTTATAAGACCCACTGGAAAAAAATGTTATTCAAATGCAATTGGTTCAGCAATGTTTCCGGTTCTAAAATCAACATGCACAAAGATTATATGCTTACTGAAATAAAGCATAACTCACATTACTATAAATTTGATCCTTTCGTATTAGCCAAAGAAGCATTACAAGTTTATTTTGCTCCGTATCCATTCCTAAAAAGAGATAAAGCAGATTGGTCGGCTATTTTTAAAACAAAAGCAAGATTTATGTTTGACGAAAATAATATTTCGGACGAAGTAGCTTATCAAGTATATCTTGAGCCAGATAATGAAATTATAATAACCGATGATCATACTCATTTAAGGCCTTTAAACAATGAATCAAATGTTTTAATAGAAGAAATTGAGAGTATATATGAAAATGATATAGAGTATAAGACTAAGTCTGAATAAAAAAACGATGAAGGTTGATTATTAATTATTGATGATGTAATGTATATATGATGGATATTTGTATCGCTTGTTGTATAATTTATATTTTAAGTTTTCGCTGTTATTAATGATGATGACTATGTTGTGAGCTATGTATTATTTTGTTTTATTAATTCTATCTATTTAGGAGATCTTATTCCATTTTGTAGTTTTGATGAAAGTTTTATGTGATTATTAATCAGATATGTTTTCTAATAAGTAAAATGATATGTTTTTTGATTATATGAAATGATATTTTTGTGAAAGATATTATGTCTATAAAAGACCTTTGAGATCTCATTCTTCGGGTTCTCCTGCTGTTGGCAAGGGTGCTAGTGGCTTGTCTGATTTATGCCTAAGGGCGAGTATGACTCCCAAAATTGGAGGGTAAGTATCAAATTTATTGCAACGTCATTAATATTTAGTGCATATATATTATTTCTGATTTATTAAATGTCTACATTAAAATTAACACATGGGTTTTGAGTTAGAACCTTTTGATTATATACTGGCTGTCTCTAAAAAGGAGTATACGAGTCTAATGTCGGGTTTTTGGCCGACGTGGGATGATATCTCATCTTATATTAGAGATAATATATGGACCGAATTATTGGTAAGAATAAATTTATAATTCATTTGAAAATGACATATTTGATCTTTGAAAATTAATATACTATGTATAATTCATTTTAATTTCAATGTATACGCTACGGTTGTTGTAGAGGAGGAAGATCAACAGCCGTTCAGGAACTACTGGAATAAGAAGGTGAGAAAAAACTATAGGGACACCCTTTTGAATGTAAAACACAAAAATAAAAAAAACCTGATTGGATGAGTGCTACTGCTTGGATGGATTTTCTTGAGTACTGGCAAACTCCCGCCGCAAAAGTAATTTTCTAAGTTCATATGTTTATTATAATTTGTTTAAAGTTTGTATAATAATTGCATTAACTTAGTCAATCGTATATATTTAAGCAGTTACAATCGATAAATATATCTTTAATGATAAATTTACAGGAAGTATTTGCATGGAACTCGGCAAATAGAAAAAAAAATCTTATTACACATCACGGCGGATCAAAATCCTTCCAACAATATCGGAATGAAGTGGTGAATTTATAAATTGCGATTACAAAATACTTATAACATTGTTTAATCATATATGTACATTGTTTATTCATATACAATCTTTGAGGATGGAGAAGCGTCGTGGCCTACATATTTGAAGGTCATCACTCGTACACACGCCATCGAGTACATTAATGAAGATGGCTTAGTATCATTTACTTGGACAGACCCCAAATCATAAGCTACCATGGTAAACATGCCTTAATTTTTTTCTTGTTTCACATTACATAAATTTTAAATTGAAAATTTATTTTGGCAAAATTCTATTTCTATTCACAGGAAAAGTTTGAAATGGAGCGAGCTCAAGTGTTGGAGGAGACTGACCGAGAAAAGCTGCCCGTTGAGGAGGAGGATAGGATTTTTGATGTTGTGATCGACATGCCGATGCGGAGCGGACGCTACGGTTATGGTAATCAGAATGTACTATTATTGAGTTTGACTATTTCATTAACTAATTTATAAATTTTATCTAATATTAAGTATAAATTATGACTACTTATTAACTAATTTACAGGTGAGGACTTCTCAAACTGATTATAGAAAATCATAGGCTAAGGAGGAGATAGCACAGTTGAGAGCTAAGATAGCAGAATTGAATGATTGACGGAAGAATGGAGGATTGACTATGGTGCTAGATGAGCAGATTGCGGAATACATAGTAGAGCATGGGACATTTCCTTCTCAGGGGTCGGGAGATGATGGAAATGGTGATTAGTAGGCATGGCTATGTTTTTTGATGGATATTTGATTGATTGCGTGCTTTAAACTTGAATTATGTTTGATGGTTGTGGATGTTTGATGCTTGATTGAACAATTAATAGGTATGTTGTGGATATTTGATGAAATGTTGACGTTAAATATGGAATTCTGTGATATAAATTTTGTTTTTTATGATATGTATGATATTATGTGTTGTATGCAATGTTTGTACTTGTGAAATTAATGTGCTATATATGAGATGGAGCGACAGGTGACTATATGTGTGGTTTAACGGTTGAAACAACAGCTATTTTGTAAAACAATACTTCCATACCAGCGACGGCTAATGACGACTTATTGGTAGCAGGTAAGCGACAGCTACGTTGACCTAATGAAAAATTTGTGAAGCATATAATCTTGACATGTGTCCTTCGATTAGTGACGACTATGTTATCAATAGCTGTCGAAAATTTGTCGATGGGGCTGTCGCTAAGGCAGTGCCTCTTTCTTGGATCGACGAGTAAAATAGCGATAACTATTTCTGTCGGCTGGCGATGGCCATTGACGAAAATTATCTATCACTAAATAGTGTGTCTTGTAGCGATTGTAAAATTCTACATTTACTGTGAATACCCACATTCATGATTATCACAATTATTTGCAAAACCATATCGCTTTTTCTTGATTTTTTACGTTTCAGTCCATATGTTTAAAGTAAATATGCACTCTTAAATTTGAACTAACTAAATAAATACAATTAAATGATATTCATTTGTTCGTTTACAAAATTATGAAAATGTGAATCAATATATACACTATACTCATATTAACAAAAATGGTAAATCACTTTTTTCATTAAAGTAAGACACATCACATAACATACATTATAAATATAAACAATGGTAACAAATTGTAATTCATTCATCTCGATAAATTCATCATGCATTATAAAATTATTATTTTTTACTTCAAATACTTTCATTTTAAATTTTCTAATATTTATTTGAAGTTATTTATAATGAACTACATATATGATGCATATCTCAACAAAGTTTACTTTTAATATTTTACATTTAAGTCCATACATTAGAATTCATGTGATCTCAAAACTATTTAAAAATCCAATAAACTATCATTCGCTGATTTGTTTAATAAGTCCTAAAAATATGAAAATTTGTTATAGAATAAGAAGACATTAAAGGAAGAGGAAGAAAATATTTTATTCACTACTGAGATTAATCATACATTTTCATTATATTAGCTCCTTTATATAAAGGCATAGGAGCTTGGGATAGAACAAATCCCACGATGTGGGACTAAATACAAAACAGTACATAGCATATTCACTATAATATATTTACATATATTATAACACTCCCCCTTGAATATGCGTCTTCAAAATCTTGAATGCTCATATAGTAGCTAGAAATTATTCCATTTGAAGCATCCATGACAATTTCTCCCTCTCATTATTATCTTTCTTTAATACTTCCATTAAGTTGTTATGAATATTGTTTGTTGCCTCATTAAAAACGTTTATTAGGAAAACCTAATGGAAAAACCTTGAACGAGGAAAAGAGTGCAACTTGAAATCATAGATATCATACAATGATATTCCTTTTAAAGAGTTTGATACTTAGGGATCAAAGTAATGCCTCATTAAAACCTTACTAAGAAAAAGCCAATGGAAAAAATCTTAGTGAAGGAAAAAGAGTACAATGACATATTTTATTTTCTTGTTTCTTTAAATGAAGCTTTATACTTCTGGATCAAACTAATGCCTCATTAAAACCTTACTAAGTAAAACCCTATGGGAAAAATCTTAGTGAAGGAAAAAGAGTACAATGTAGTATGTCATATTTCAATAATTTACTGCATCAAATAGAGTTTGATACTTCTGGATCAATTTAATACTTCATTAAAAACCTTACAAAGAAAAACCCGATGGGAAAAACCTTAATCAAGGATAAAAATATAATTTAACTTAAATAACATATTTGAGATGTTATTTCTTCAAAAGACGTTTGATTCTTCCTGATCAAGATAATGCCTCATTAAAACTTAATAAGAAAAACCCAGTGGGAAAAATCTTAAATAAGAAAAAAGAGTACATTATAACTTATTTTCAAATGTGACTGGGGAGTTGATACTTCTGGATCAAGATATGCCTCGTTAAAAACTTGCTAATAAAAACTCAGTGGGAAAAATCTTAGTTAAGGAAAAAGAGTGCATTTTAAAATACTTATGGATGCTCCCCCTGATTTGAAATTTTCCTCTGAATTCGTATTCGTCTTTCGATAACTCAAATTGGTTATAGATACTTCTGGATCTATAAATATGTATCTCATTAATAATACAATGTATTCATAGTTTCGTTCAATACAATCAAATTTTCTAAGATTGTTTCTTCCGAATATAATTTGCATTTTATGCAATTTGTATGCTACTTTTATGAAAAACACTTCACGTGCTTTCATTTTTGTGCTTTGAATTAGTTTTGCGCATTGCAACTATACATCTTTCATGAATACTGAAAATTTCATTACAACATTACTAAAAAGTAGCAAGTAATCTACTCATCTTGAAGTATATCAAGATTTTCAATGCAACAATACTTAAAAGAAGGTTGTAATCTACACTTCATGTCTTTTGCATTCTTTATAACTACAAAAGTTATACATATTCTTCAGGAATTTGTATACTTTAATAAGTATTTGCATATCGCAACTACCACTTCAATGGATATTAAGAGTTTTATTACAACAACACTTAAAAATAGAAAGTAATCTACTCATCATGAATTATATCAAGATTTTCATTACAACAATACTTAAAAGAAAGTTGTAATCTACGCTCCTCGTTCATTACCTTCCTTTTAACCATGAAAGTATTTATATTCTTTAGGAATTTGTATACTATCATTAATATGATTTAAATCACATTTATACCTTCGGGGTATATTAAGCGTTTCAAGCACTTTAGCTACTTTGCAGACTACATGTCCATATTTCTCTATTAGTAAAGGATTCATGATGACCAGTCATGTTTTCCCTTAATTCAAGATCTTTAATCTATTTATAAACTTAAGCGCTTTATTATTTACAAATTTATCATCGATGATTATTTCTTATCAGTTCTAGACATGATTTATTGAGATCTCTTTAATTATCATGTTTTAGGTATCTAAACCACTCTAGGGTAATTTGATAATCATGTCATTAGTCTCTTGAAGAGCACCCTTACTGTTTCTTCAAGAACACCCACCTCCATTATTTTCATCTTTATTTTTTACTCCAAAAAATATTTCCAATTGACTTCTCTATCACACTTCAAATGTGATTTATACCATCTGGGATTTCAACTTATATTGGAGCAAGTATACTAGGGATATTGTCAATAATTTATTCAAGTTACTGAATATTTTGCAACCAATATTTAATTTCGATAATCAAAATGAATTTGTATCCCTTTTTATCCTCTCCCTCAATGTTGACGAACATTGAATAATTATTGTCTTTGGATTCTCATTTTGATCCAATATCATATTGCTACTAGCAAATATACCATACATATTAATAATAGGAGGATAATTCTTTTATCAATTGATAAGATGCATTCAAGTGATATTTGTGAGCTTTTTGCTCCTGTTTAACTATGGGATTCAATTATGCCAAACTTCATGAAATATGATCTAGTTGAAATTGTACCAAATTTTTCTAAAATAAGATTTTGGCTTTCAATTTTAGAAATAACGTAAAGATATTCTTTGACGTTTTCATTATAGTTCCAATATGGTAGTTATTCATTTATATATCCTCAACTCAACAAATTTCTTTTAAATTTGCTTGAGTATAATGTATTTTGAATTAAGATATATGTTCCATTTGGTAATACTATTTGGGCTCTTCCGGACCCTTCAATTATATTAGTAGATTTTCTATGGTTGAAATTTTATCTAAATATTTTTTAGATAGTTCAGAGAAAAACTTCTGGTTTTTCAAAATCATATGAGTAGTTGCACTATCTAGTAGGCATATATTATCACTCAAATATTGATGGTCCATATCTTAAAAATTAAAGAAAATATAGTTAGTCAACTATTAAAATTTGTAAGCATTAAATAAATGCTAATACTTTCTAGAAAAATTTAAAATGGACTACTAATTAAAACACAATATTCATCAGTACGTTATTTCAATTAGTTCTAAAAGGAAAAACATACAAGCACCAACTTTCAATTGGTTGAAACTTCAAGTTCAACCACTCTTGTCTAGTGTTAGGAAGTGTGACCATCTTCTAGTGGTCATAACGCTCCTTCAGGGAGTTCCATAAGTAAAGATGATCTTTTTTAGTTAAATGTCTTATTTTAAGATTGTCACAGATATGACACCTTAAAAATATAAGAGTCTTTAATTTATCCTACTGGGACATATTATTATCATTTTTAATGGCATTTTCTAAGCATTGAGATTGTAATTGAATGTCAGCATCCAATGTCTATGACAAAAAGTTATCTTCTAATAAATCCAAAGTTTTAAATTCAAGCTTGGCTATGTTTGTCATATTACCAACTTAAGTAGAAATAAAAATGCATAAGCATCAAAATATCGTTCATGGGTATATAATAAATACATTTCATAAAGTAAGAACACATATCTGATAGTAGTTACAGTAAAAGAAAAAAACATTACTGTAAAATAATAAAAGACAACCAAATATAATATATAAATGTGACTATAATTTCTTATTTACATCCTTTTTGTAACGCCCCACCTCTATACCCACGCTAGCCAAGGACACTATGGTGTAATGCCGTCAACTAGCACGGAGAATAAGGTTGTTGAGGAGCGACCATCTGTATAATTGCTTTGTGCGAGTACCGATATGCCAGATAAAATATAACTTGCATTCTTTTCAAGAGGAAATCCGACATACCGACACAAACTCAAAGCTACTACACAGTGGCTACAATGTCTTCGGAAACAAATATAGAAATAAACATAACACAAATCGGTCACAGATAATTCATATCACAAAGGCAGAAATAGACATGAATATATATAACACATAAAAGTGTTCATCAGAGTAGTGGTTAAACAAGAACCACAATATCACAAAAGAATGGTTACAAGAGCTAGATAAAAGAATAAGTACACAACTATGAGTCTATATCTCAAACGTATACAACCAAAAACTACAAATCTATGTAGCTAGCCAAAAGTCAGGATGATAATCCTAGAAGTGAAGTCAAGCAGAAGCACCTGTAACATCTCGGTCTGACCCGAGTATTATTTAATAAGGAAATAATAAACGGATCAGTCTAGCTATAAATATCAGATGAAATGGTATAGAATAAGAGATATGACTAAACGTATAATAATCACAATGCCAAGCTGTGATAAATAAGTAATTGAAAATCAACAAGAGATTAATCAATATCACAAAAATCTACTCAAAGATCAAAAGGAATGTCATACTCCTTATTTCATTCACCAAGCCAAAAATATCGACAACATATAAATGCCAATCATAAATTCAAATTCTAGAATTCATCAATAGAAATCCAGGAATCACAAAAATGATCGTAGAAACGATCAATCACAAAAAGGGGGAGGCCTATCACAAAACGGGAGCATGAAAACTCGCCGACACGTGTATCACAAAAACAGGACGCTATCCCATGGTCGCTAACCACAGAGCCGGTGAAACGACGTAGTACAACGGTACGCCCGAGGAACCAGAAACTCGAATAGTTCGGAACAACGACGTAGTACAACGGTACGCTCGAAGAACCAGAACTCGTAAAATTCGGAACAAGGACGTAGTACAACGGTACGCCCGAAGATCTGAACTCCATAAAAACGTGGGTCGCTAGTCCACAAAAATTGGGTCGAAACCCCGAGAAATAAATAGGTCGTTGGCCTATAATAAAAACGAGGTGAAACTCAACAAAACGAGGTACCGTCCCCTTCGTGGACAAAGAAACATAGCATAGCTCTAGTCTAAATCACAAAAATGATCCTCAATGATCATCAAGAAAGTGTCAATTACTCTAAGCTAGTAAATATATGAGCTTAGCTTCATGTCCCATAACCACTAGCTTAACTTAAATATTTACGAACAAATTGTAGATCTCCACTAGAAAATTGTCACAAGAGATTCAATCGAACAAGTCCAAGAATTAACCAACGAAGTAAACGCAAACGTTTCATACCACTTGTTTTACTAAGTCGTTCAATTAGACTTCTCATACGAGTGAGGTAAAGGTTTGTATATACTAATAGATTGGAAAACGGTTTTAATAAATGAGCTTTGTATTGAAATAGTGTTGAAATCGTTTTGATGAAAGAGTTTTGATATTTACTACTAGTATAGAAACCTTTCTATTTTTAAAGTGACAAATCACAAAAATGATTGTAAAACAATCAATCACCGAAATTCACATACAAAGACGTGAATAAAATCCAAAGAAATTGATATCAAATCCATCAAAATGGAAATTTCGAAAATTCCCAAAGAAAATGTCATCAAAGTCGATAAAAATTGATAACAAAAAAAGGGAAACAACACGAATCGATTAAAGTTCGAAATTCAACAAAAATAGACAACATAGGCAAAATTGGCAAATAGGAGCAGGTTGGTCAACTGGACTACCTGAGTCGGTTGACTGAACCAATGGTGGGACTGCTCAGGTAGCAGGTCGGTCGACCGGACCATGAGCTCGGTCGACCGGAGATTGTAACCTGCACTTCCAAAACAGAGGCAGGAAGTGCTCAGGTAGTAGGTCGGTCGGCCGGACCCTGTTGCCAGCACTCCCATGCCTATCTAATGAATGCCAATCCCTTCTGAATTGCAATCGGTCGAGCAACGGCACTAAGGATTTACGCCATCGACTACCCGGCCATAGAAGCTCTTCGGTTCATCACCAAAAATATGATCAAGACATCAAAGCTATGATACTTAAAGATGAACCCAAAACACTAAAAATTGGAATATTCACCAAATCAATCCAAACCAAAAGCAATTGCACAAGAATAAGTGTTAGGAATTCATAGCTAACAATCGAAGATAGTTATAGACTAAGATGTGAGATAAAATTCTCACCTTTTCACAAAAACAATGAAGGAGAAGCTTGAAAGCAAAGGGAGAATCAACCACTCTTCAACACAACCCAAATGAGCTTGAATCTATGCTCAAAAAGAAGAACATTCCCAAAGTCAGGTTTAGGAATTTTTGAAATTGATAAAAGAATGAGTTGGAGAAGAAGAAGAGAGGCTTGCCAAAGTTTCTTCTAATAGTTTGGAGCTAGAGCTTGATTTGCAAAAGAAAACTAGGGCTTGAGTTTCAATTTCCCATTCCACTCTCAATTGATCTCTTTAGAACTGAAAAGTAGAGGAAGAGGGAGTGAATGAAGAGGAGTGGTTCAGTTTGGGGTATTAAGTTGGCTAGTGGGCTGAACCCAACCCAAAACCCTAAGTGAAAAGGTAGCAAAATTCAACTTACTCCAAACATATCGAAGCTTATACTCAAAAAGGTTGCAAACGGCAATTTGAACTCAATGGAAGGGGTCTCGAGTCTCAATTCGACTGTTTGCAAAAGTAGCTTTACGGACAAAAATCCGACTAAGGATGAAATATTTAAATAAAATATTTAAATACTCAATCGTAAAGTATGCGGGTTGTTACAGACTCCCCTCCTTAAATAAATTGCGTCCTCACAATATTTAAGAAGAAAATATAAAGTAACAACCACAAAAGCATATTCAATCACAAAAAAAATTTGAAATAAAAAGTTTACCTTAAAGAGCACGGGAAAGTAAGTCCGGATGTGTTCGCTCGATGAATTCTCTAGATTCCCAAGAGCAATCTTTAGGATTTGAGGACCATTGAACCTTCACAAGCGGAACATCTTTATTTCGAAGTCGTTTGACTTTCGAAGCAATAATACGAATAGGATGTTGCTCAAAAGTTAGATTAGGAGAAACTTCAATTTCTTCCACAACACCAGCCTCAAGAATAGAATCGGAATCTCGAAGACATTTTCGCAATTGAGAAACGTGAAACACGTCATGAATAGCAGAAAACTGAGCCGGTAATAAAAGGCGATAAGCCACGGAACCAATACGTTCGGTGATGGGAAATGGACCAATATATTGAGGTGCTAACTTTCCCGATCGACTGAAACGTACAATACCTTTCATAGGTGAAACACGGATAAACACAAGATCTCCCATAGAAAATTCTAATTTCCTTCTCCGGTTATCGGCATAGGATTTTTGCCTACTTTGAGCTTCTTTCATCCTATGACGAATAAGATCAATCTTTTCTGTGGAATCACGAATAAAATCTGGACCTAAAACCAGCCTCTCACCGGCCTCAAGCCAACAAGAAGGAGAACGTCATGGCCTTCCATAGAGTGCCTCAAAAGGAGCCATACCAATACTAGATTGGAAGCTATTATTATAGGAAAACTCAACAAGAGAAATATGATCTTCCCAACTTCCACCAAAATCAAGAACACATGCACGAAGAAGATCTTCAAGAGTTTGCCATCGGACTGAGGATGATAAGCGGTGCTAAAATTAAGCTTCGTTCCCAAAGCTTTTTGAAGACTCTTCCAAAATCCACTAGTAAACAATGGATCACGATCACTAACAATAGAAGTAGGAACTCCATGTAATTTAACAATTTCTTTGATAAAGAGTTTGGCCAAAAGAGAAACGGTTCGATTAGACCGAACGGGAATAAAATGGGCAGATTTAATAAGTCTATCAACTATAACCCATAAGCTATCATGACCCGAACGAGTACGGGGAAGGCCGTCAACAAAATCCATGGAAATTTGATCCCACTTCCAAATTGGAACGTCTAAAGGTTGCAATAACCCACCTGGCCTTTGATGTTCGGCCTTGACAAGTTGGCAAGTCATGCAACAATTAACAAAGTTAGCAATATCATATTTCATTCCCTCCCAATAATAAAGCCGCTTCATATCCGCGTACATTTTACTACTACCGGGATGAATGGTAAATTTCGAACGATGAGAATCTTCTAAAATATCTCTACGAAGATCACTAATATTTGGTACGATAAGTCTACCAAATTTTCGAATGCCGCCACGAGAATCAATATCAAAGTCTTTCGTACTTTCAATATCGATTTTATCCCTAAAATTTTGGCCAAGAAGAGCCAATTCCGGATCTAGCTTTTGAGCTTCAAGAATGCGGTCTAAAAGAGAAGGATGAGCCTCAAGGCTACATAAAACAAGAGATGAACATAAAACGGAAACACGGTCTCGAATTTCACAAGTGGATAAAATTCTGAGATCATTCCATTCGGATATCATCATAGAAACAACCGCTTGTTGCTTGCGACTAAGTGCATCGGCAACACGATTTCCCTTTCCGGAAGTATAAAGAATATCAAGATCATAAGTTGCAAGAAATTCGAGCCAACGTTGTTGACGCAAATTAAGTTCCTTTTGAGAAAATTGATACTTCAAGGATTATGATCGGTGTAAAGAATAAATTTTTCTCCCAAAAGATAATGACGCCAAATACGAAGGGCGAAAACGATAGCCGCAAGTTCTAAATCATTAGTGGCATATCTAGTCTCTGCTGGCTTCAATTGCCTAGAAGCATAATCAATAACACGTTCTCTTTGCATAAGAACGACACCCAAACCAACGCGACTAGCATCGGTATAAACAACGAAATCTTGATTCCCCTCGGGAATAACAAGAATAGGAGCATCAGAAAGGAGTTCTTTTAATTTCTAAAAAGAAGTTTCACATTTGTCCGACCAAATGTATTTAACACCTTTCTTAGTTAAGCTAGTGAGAGGCGCGGCAATTTTTGAAAAATCTTGGATAAAACGACGGTAATAACCCGCCAATCCGAGAAAATTACGGATCTCCGTCACACTCTCCAGTCTCTTACAATCTTGAATCGCTTCAATCTTTGAAGGATCTACGGAAATTCCGGATTCGAAAATAATATGACCAAGAAACTTCACACGAGATTGCCAAAAGTGGCATTTAGAAAATTTTGCTTTCAATTGATTGCTCCTAAGAGTTTCCAACACAATCCAAAGATGCTCTTCATGCTCCTCCTCGGTTTTAGAATACACAAGAATATCATCAATAAAGATGAGAACAAATCGATCGAGAAAATCTTTGAAAACTCGATTCATAAGGTCAACGAAATAAGCCGGAGCGTTCGTTAAACCAAATGGCATAACAAGCCATTCATAAGATCCATAACGAGTACGGAACGATGTCAAAGGAATGTTATCCTCTGCAATACGAAGCTGATGAAATCCGGTAGCTAAGTCTAATTGTGAAAAGACACTAGCACCACTAAGTTGATCGAATAGATCATCAATCCGAGGTAAAGGATATTTATTCTTGATAGTAAGATCATTAAGTTTGCGGTAGTCAACGCAAAGCCTAAGTGTACCATCAGTTTTCTTCACAAAAATAGCCGAAGCTCCCCAAGGAGAGGAACTAGAGCGAATAAATTGCTTCGTTTCCAAATCGAATAATTGTATGCGCATCTCCTCATTTTCATTATTGGACAACGATAAGGATGACGATTAATAGGTTGAGCTCCAGGGTTAAGACTAATTATGAACTCAATTGCTCGCTTAGGTGGTAATCCTAAAACGGGCTCAAATATGTCGAAAAATTCACGAACAACGTGAATAAGAGAAATGATGTCTTCCTCATCATCATTATCATCATCACGAGGATTTAAAGAATATAAAGATGCAACCAAGCTGGAATCCGAATCTTTAAGATCAATAGAAATCTGCTTCACAGATTGAGGACGTCGAAGATGAATAGTCCGCTCAGGACGTAAGATTTGGGCTTCATAGCGGTTAAGCCAATCCATTCCCAAAATCATTCCAAAGCCTAAGTAGCGCATAAAATGCAAGTCGGCACGGAAAGAAAGATCATACAAAATAATCTCGACATCTTTACACAATAAACTGATTGTTGCGGATCCACCAACCGGATTCACAATTCTCAAAGAAATCATTAAACACAAAACATCCAAAGAAAAAGTATCAACAAGTTCTTTTGAAATAAAAGAGTGGGACGCACCTGTATCAAAAAGAACTCGAATAGGATGATCACGAAATAGAATAATGCCATCAAGGATAGAATGAGAAATACCTTGACCACGAGATGTGTTGCCAGGGGCTTGAGCAACATTAAGCTTTCCCTCCTTCCTACCTTGAAGTTTGGGACAAGAAGATAAATAATGATCCGAACTTTTGCAATAGCGACAAAAGAGAGGTTTTAGACACTTGTTCGCATGATGGTCCTTAGAACCACAATTGTAGCATTGCCCACCACTTGAGGCAGAAGCTTTTGCTACAGGAATTGCTTGCTTCCCTTTATTGTTGGGATAAGACCCTTTGAACTTAATATGCCTTTTCTTGTTGTTGTTGAGTTTTGGTTTGGCACCCACAACATCGGCATCACTCTCTTTATCTGCCTGTTCAAGATGAAGAGCGATATCAATAAGTTGATCAAAAGAAACTTCTAGCTTTAGAAGTAAGGGCTTCTTGAGGCTCTTGTGCAAGCCATAAAAAAATCTCTGATTTTTCTTCAATGGGGTGTTAATGTATTCAACCCCGTATTTGGAAAGAGATCGAAAGATGCGACATAGTCTGTCACAGAAGATTCACCTTGAACAAGGTCAATAAAGCGGCGAGCCAAAGTCACCTTCTCTGCTTCTGGTATGAATTTTAACTCGAAGCGCTCTCGGAATTTCTCCCAAGTAAGATCCGCTTCAATAATTTTAGAAATCAGAAGCTCGTACCAGTCTACTGCTCTTTCTTGGAGCATACTAGAAGCCGTCTGAACTTGGTGAAGATCAATGAGGTTCATGCGAGAAAAGATTCGATCGCGTGATCTCAGCCAAGCGTGGACTTCAATAATAGTTTCAGAACCCTTGAATGGTTTCCCACCCAAGTTGGTATAATCGTTGCACAAGCGTGCAAATCCAGACTTAGGATGAGTTGGTTCCGAATTAGAACCGGCTGCTTGAGCATTCTTTACTAGATCAAGAAGCTGCTGGGCAGACATAAAAACTCCATCTTGGGGAGTAGCACTACATTGACCGGCGCTTGGACGGCCAGGTCTAACCATTTCTCTTCCTTTAGAAAGAAAGAAGAAGAAAAAGGTTATTCACCAAATGAATATCAAGCAATCTTGATAGATAAAATAATGAATCATAAAGAAAATAGGATGAATCGGTACGAAGACTCGAATTAAATCCTAAGGCACGACTCCTAAGAAGGACTTAGGACGATGATCCTTGTTAAATTATTCTACGTTGTTCCGAAGTTTGGCTCTGATACCAAGCTGTAACGCCCCACCTCTATACCCACGCTAGCCAAGGACACTACGGGTTATGCCGTCAACTAGCACGGAGAATAAGGCTGTTGAGGAGCGACCATCTGTATAATTGCTTTGTGCGAGTACCGATATGCCAGATAAAATATAACTTGCATTCTTTTCAAGAGGAAATCCGACATACCGACACAAACTCAAAGCTACTACACATTGGCTATAATGTCTTCGGAAACAAATATAGAAATAAACATAACACAAATCGGTCACAGATAATTCATATCACAAAGGCGGAAATAGACATGAACATATATAACACATAAAAGTGTTCATCAGAGTAGTGGTCAAACAAGAACCACAATATCACAAAAGAATGGTTACAAGAGCTAGATAAAAGAATAAGTACAAAACTATGAGTCTATATCTCAAATGTATACAACCAAAAACTACAAATCTATGTAGCTAGCCAAAAGTCAGGATGATAATCCTAGAAGTGAAGTCAAGCAGAAGCACCTGTAACATCGCGGTCTGACCCGAGTATTATTTAATAAGGAAATAATAAACGAATCAGTCTAGCTATACATATCATATGAAATGTTATAGAATAAGAGATATGACTAAACGTATAATAATCATAATGCCAAGCTGTGATAAATAAGTAATTGAAAATCAACAAGAGATTAATCAATATCACAAAAATCTACTCAAAGATCAAAAGGAATGTCATACTCCTTATTTCATTCACCAAGCCACAAATATCGACAATACATAAATGCCAATCATAAAATTGGTGAAATTCAAATTCTAGAATTCATCAATAGAAATCCAGGAATCACAAAAATGATCGTAGAAACGATCAATCACAAAAAGGGGGAGGCCTATCACAAAACGGGAGCACGAAAACTCACCGACACGTGTATCACAAAAACGGGACGCTATCCCATGGTCGCTAACTATAGAGCCGGTGCAACGACGTAGTACAATGGTACGCCCGAGGAATCAGAAACTCGAATAGTTCGGAACAACGACGTAGTACAACGGTACGTCCGAAGATCCGAACTCCATAAAAACGTGGGTCGCTAGCCCACAAAAATTGGTCGAAACATCGAGAAATAAATAGGTCGTTAGCCTATAATAAAAATGAGGTGAAACTCAATAAAACGAGGTACCGTCCCCTTCATGGACAAAGAAACATAGCATAGCGCTAGTCTAAATCACAAAAATGATCCTCAATAATCATCAAGAAAGTGTCAATTACTCTAAGCTAGTAAATATATGAGCTTAGCTTCATGTCCCATAACCACTAGCTTAACTTAAATATTTACGAACAAATTGTAGATCTCCACTAGAAAATTATCACAAGACATTCAATCGAAAAAGTCCAAGAATTAACCAACGAAGTAAACGCAAACATTTCATACCACTTGTTTTACTAAGTCGTTAAATTAGATTTCTCATACGAGTGAGGTAAAGGTTTGTATATACTAATAGATTGGAAAACGGTTTTAATAAATGAGCTTTGTATTGAAATAGTGTTGAAATCGTTTTGATGAAAGATTTTTATATTTACTACTAGTATAGAAACCTTTATATTTTTAAAGAGACAAATCACAAAAATGATTGTAAAACAATCAATCACCAAAATTCACATACGAAGACGTGAATAAAATCCAAAGAAATCGATATCAAATCCATCAAAATGGATATTTCGAAAATTCCCAAAGAAAATGTCATCAAAGTCGATAATAAATGATAACAACAAAAGGGAAACAATACGAATCGATTAAAGTTGGAAATTCAACAAAATAGACAACATAGGCAAAATTGGCAAATAGGAGCAGGTCGGTCAACCGGACTACCTGAGTCGGTTGACTGAACCAAAGATGGGACTGCTCGGGTAGCAGGTCGGTCGACCGGACCCTGAGCTCGGTCGGCCGGAGATTGTTACCTGCACTTCCAAAACAGAGGCAGGAAGTGCTCGGGTAGCGGGTCGGTCGGCCGGCTACAGAGCTCGGTCGGCCGGACCCTGTTGCCAGCACTACCATGCCTATCTAATGAATGCCAATCCCTTCCGAATTGCAATCGGTCGAGCAACGACACTAAGGATTTACGCCATCGACTACCCGGCCATAGAAGCTCTTCGGTTCATCACCAAAAACATGATCAAGACATCAAAGCTATGATTCTTAAAGAATTGAACCCAAAACACTAAAAATTGGAATATTCACCAAATCAATCCAAACCAAAAGTAATTGCACAAGAATAAGTGTTAAGAATTCATACCTACAATCGAAGATAGTTATAAACTAAGATGTGAGATAAATATCTCACCTTTTCATAAAAACAATGAAGGAGAAGCTTGAAAGCAAAGGGAGAATCAACCACTCTTCAACACAACCCAAATGAGCTTGAATCTATGCTCAAAAAGAAGAACATTCCCAAAGTCAGGTTTAGGAATTTTTGAAATTGATAAAAGAATGAGTTGGAGAAGAAGAAGAGAGGCTTGCCAAAGTTTCTTCTAATAGTTTGGAGCTAGAGCTTGATTTGCAAAAGAAAACTAGGGCTTGAGTTTCAATTTCCCATTCCACTCTCAATTGATCTCTTTAGAACTAAAAAGTAGAGGAAGAGGGAGTGAATGAAGAGGAGTGGTTCAGTTTGGGGTATTAAGTTGGCTAGTGGGCTGAACCCAACCCAAAACCCTAAGTGAAAAGGTAGCAAAATTCAACTTACTCCAAACATATCGAAGCTTATACTCAAAAAGGTTGCAAACGGCAATTTGAACTCAATGGAAGGGGTCTCGAGTCTCAGTTCGACTGTTTGCAAAAAGTAGCTTTACGGACAAAAATCCGACTAAGGATGAAATATTTAAATAAAATATTTAAATACTCAATCGTAAACTATGCGGGTTGTTACAGACTCCCCTCCTTAAAGAAATTGCGTCCTCACAATATTTAAGAAGAAAATATAAAGTAACAACCACAAAAGCATATTCAATCACAAAAAAAAATTGAAATAAAAAGTTTACCTTAAAGAGCATGGGAAAGTAAGTCCGGATGTGTTCGCTCGATGAATTCTCCAGATTCCCAAGAGCAATCTTTAGGATTTGAGGACCATTGAACCTTCACAAGCGGAACATCTTTATTTCGAAGTCGTTTGACTTTCGAAGCAATAATACGAATAGGATGTTGCTCAAAAGTTAGATTAGGCGAAACTTCAATTTCTTCCACAACACCAGGCTCAAGAATAGAATCGGAATCTCGAAGACATTTCCGCAATTGAGAAACGTGAAACACGTCATGAATAGCAGAAAACTGAGCCGTTAATAAAAGGCGATAAGCCACGGAACCAATACGTTCGGTGATGGGAAATGGACCAATATATTGAGGTGCTAACTTTCCCGATCGACTGAAACGTACAACACCTTTCATAGGTGAAACACGGATAAACACAAGATCTCCCATAGAAAATTCTAATTTCCTTCTCCGGTTATCGGCATAGGATTTTTGCCTACTTTGAGCTTCTTTCATCCTATGACGAATAAGATCAATCTTTTCTGTGGAATCACGAATAAAATCTGGACCTAAAACCAGCCTCTCACCGGCCTCAAGCCAACAAGAAGGAGAACGTCATGGCCTTCCATAGAGTGCCTCAAAAGGAGCCATACCAATACTAGATTGGAAGCTATTATTATAGGAAAACTCAACAAGAGAAATATGATCTTCCCAACTTCCACCAAAATCAAGAACACATGCACGAAGAAGATCTTCAAGAGTTTGATTCACACGCTCGGTTTGTCCATCGGACTGAGGATGATAAGCGGTGCTAAAATTAAGCTTCGTTCCCAAAGCTTTTTGAAGACTCTTCCAAAATCCACTAGTAAACAATGGATCACGATCACTAACAATAGAAGTAGGAACTCCATGTAATTTAACAATATCTTTGATAAAGAGTTTGGCCAAAAGAGAAACGGTTCGATTAGACCGAACGGGAATAAAATGGGCAGATTTAATAAGTCTATCAACTATAACCCATAAGCTATCATGACCCGAACGAGTACGGGGAAGGCCGTCAACAAAATCCATGGAAATTTGATCCCACTTCCAAATTGGAACGTCTAAAGGTTGCAATAACCCACCTGGCCTTTGATGTTCGGCCTTGACAAGTTGGCAAGTCATGCAACAATTAACAAAGTTAGCAATATCATATTTCATTCCCTCCCAATAATAAAGCCGCTTCATATCCGCGTACATTTTACTACTACCGTGATGAATGGTAAATTTCGAACGATGAGAATCTTCTAAAATATCTCTACGAAGATCACTAATATTTGGTACGATAAGTCTACCAAATTTTCGAATGCCGCCACGAGAATCAATATCAAAGTCTTTCGTACTTTCAATATCGATTTTATCCCTAAAATTTTGGCCAAGAAGAGCCAATTCCGGATCTAGCTTTTGAGCTTCAAGAATGCGGTCTAAAAGAGAAGGATGAGCCTCAAGGCTACATAAAACAAGAGATGAACATAAAACGGAAACACGGTCTCGAATTTCACAAGTGGATAAAATTCTGAGATCATTCCATTCGGATATCATCATAAAAACAACCGCTTGTTGCTTGCGACTAAGTGCATCGGCAACACGATTTCCCTTTCCGGAAGTATAAAGAATATCAAGATCATAAGTTGCAAGAAATTCGAGCCAACGTTGTTGACGCAAATTAAGTTCCTTTTGAGAAAATTGATACTTCAAGGATTATGATCGGTGTAAAGAATAAATTTTTCTCCCAAAAGATAATGACGCCAAATACGAAGGGCGAAAACGATAGCCGCAAGTTCTAAATCATGAGTGGCATATCTAGTCTCTGCTGGCTTCAATTGCCTAGAAGCATAAGCAATAACACGTTCTCTTTGCATAAAAACGACACCCAAGCCAACGCGACTAGCATCGGTATAAACAACGAAATCTTGATTCCCCTCGGGAATAACAAGAATAGGAGCATCAGAAAGGAGTTCTTTTAATTTCTAAAAAGAAGTTTCACATTTGTCCGACCAAATGTATTTAACACCTTTCTTAGTTAAGCTAGTGAGAGGCATGACAATTTTTGAGAAGTCTTGGATAAAACGACGGTAATAACCCGCTAATCCGAGAAAACTACGGATCTCCGTCACACTCTCCGGTCTCTTCCAATCTTGAATCGCTTCAATCTTTGAAGGATCCACGGAAATTCCGGATTCGGAAATAATATGACCGAGAAACTTACACGAGATTGCCAAAAGTGGCATTTAGAAAAAAATTCTTTCAATTGATTGCTCCTAAGAGTTTCCAACACAATCCGAAGATGCTTTTCATGCTCCTCCTCGGTTTTAGAATACACAAGAATATCGTCAATAAAGATGAGAACAAATCGATCGAGAAAATATTTGAAAACTCGATTCATAAGGTCAACGAAATAAGCCGGAGCGTTCGTTAAACCAAATGACATAACAAGCCATTCATAAGATCCATAACGAGTACATAACGATGCCAAAGGAATGCTATCCTATACGAAGCTGATGAAATCCGGTAGCTAAGTCTAATTGTGAAAAGACTCTAGCTCCACTAAGTTGATTGAATAGATCATCAATCCGAGGTAAAGGATATTTATTCTTGATAGTAAGATCATTAAGTTTGCGGTAGTCAACGCAAAGCCTAAGTGTACCATCGGATTTCTTCACAAAAATAGCCGAAGCTCCCCAAGGAGAGGAACTAGAGCGAATAAATTGCTTCGTTTCCAAATCGGATAATTGTATGCGCATCTCCTCATTTTCTTTATTGGACAAACGATAAGGAGGACGAGTAATAGGTTGAGCTCCAGGGGTAAGACTAATTCTGAAGTCAATTGCTCGCTTAGGTGGTAATCCTGAAACGGGCTCAAATATGTCGAAAAATTCATGAACAACGTGAATAAGAGAAATGACGTCTTCCTCATCATCATTATCATCATCACGAGGATCTAAAGAATATAAAGATGCAACCAAGCTGGAATCCGAATCTTTAAGATCAATAGAAATCTGCTTCACAGATTGAGGATGTCGAAGATGAATAGTCCGCTCAGGACATAGGATTTGGGCTTCATAGCGGTTAAGCCAATCCATTCCCAAAATCATTCCAAAGCCTAAGTAGCGCATAACATGCAAGTTGGCACGGAAAGAAAGATCACACAAAATAATCTCGACATCTTTACACAATAAACTGATTGTTGCGGATCCACCAACCGGATTCACAATTCTCAAAGAAGTCATTAAACACAAAACATCCAAAGAAAAAGTATCAACAAGTTCTTTTGAAATAAAAGAGTGGGACGCACCCGTATCAAAAAGAACTCAAATAAGGTGATCACGAAATAGAATAATGCCATCAAGGATAGAATGAGAAATACCTTGACCACGAGATGTGTTGCCAGGGGCTTGAGCAACATTAAGCTTTCCCACCTTCCTACCTTGAAGTTTGGGACAAGAAGATAAATAATGATCCGAACTTTTGCAATAGCGACAAAAGAGAGGTTTCGGACACTTGTTCGCATAATGGTCCTTAGAACCACAATCGTAGCATTGCCCACCACTTGGGGCAGAAGCTTTTGCTACAGGAATTGCTTGCTTCCCTTTCTTATTGGGATAAGACCCTTTGAACTTAATAGGCCTTTTCTTTTTATTGTTGAGTTTTGGTTTGGCACCCACAACATCGGCATCACTCTCTTTATCTGCCTCTTCAAGACGAAGAGCGATATCAATAAGTTGATCAAAAGAAACTTCTAGCTTTAGAAGTAAGGACTTCTTGAGGCTCTTGTTCAAGCCATAAAAAAATCTCTGATTTTTCTTCAATGGGGTGTTAATGTATTCAACCCCGTATTTGGAAAGAGATTCGAAAGATGCGACATAGTCTGTCACAGAAGATTCACCTTGAACAAGGTCAATAAAGCGGCGAGCCAAAGTCACCTTCTCTGCTTCTGGTACGAATTTTAACTCGAAGCGCTCTCGGAATTTCTCCCAAGTAAGATCCGCTTCAATAATTTCAGAAATCAGAAGCTCGTACCAGTCTAATGCTCTTTCTTGGAGCATATTAGAAGCCACCTGAACTTGGTGAAGATCAATGAGGTTCATGCGAGAAAAGATTCGATCGCGTGATCTCAGCCAAGCGTGGACTTCAATAATAGTTTCAGAACCCTTGAATGGTTTCCCACCCAAGTTGGTATAATCGTTGCACAAGCGTG
The DNA here is from genome assembly GCA_030765085.1 of Allium cepa. Taxonomy (NCBI): domain Eukaryota; kingdom Viridiplantae; phylum Streptophyta; class Magnoliopsida; order Asparagales; family Amaryllidaceae; genus Allium; species Allium cepa. The sequence continues at coordinate 330,810,370 of CM060932.1, forward strand.
CAAATCCAGACTTAGGATGAGTTGGTTCCGAATTAGAACCGGCTGCTTGAGCATTCTTTACTAGATCAAGAAGCTGCTGGGCAGTCATAAAAACTCTATCTTGAGGAGTAGCACTAGATTGACTGGCGCTGGAACGACCAGGTCTAACCATTTCTCTTCCTTTAGAAAGAAAGAAGAAGAAAAAGGTTATTCACCAAAAGAATATCAAGCAATCTTGATAGATAAAATAAGGAATCATAAAGAAAATAGGATGAATCGGTACGAAGACTCGAATTAAATCCTAAGGCACGACTCCTAAGAAGGACTTAGGACGATGATCCTTGTTAAATTATTCTACATTGTTCCGAAGTTTGGCTCTGATACCAAGCTGTAACGCCCCACCTCTATACCCACGCTAGCCAAGGACACTACGGTGTAATGTCGTCAACTAGCACGGAGAATAAGGCTGTTGAGGAGCAACCATTTGTATAATTGCTTTGTGCGAGTACCGATATGCCAGATAAAATATAACTTGCATTCTTTTCAAGAGGAAATCCGACATACCGACACAAACTCAAAGCTACTACATAGTGGCTATAATGTCTTCGGAAACAAATATAGAAATAAACATAACACAAATCGGTCACAGATAATTCATATCACAAAGGCGGAAATAGACATGAATATATATAACACATAAAAGTGTTCATCAGAGTAGTGGTCAAACAAGAACCACAATATCACAAAAGAATGGTTACAAGAGCTAGATAAAAGAATAAGTACACAACTATGAGTCTATATCTCAAATGTATACAACCAAAAACTACAAATCTATGTAGCTAGCCAAAAGTCAGGATGATAATCCTAGAAGTGAAGTCAAGCAGAAGCACATGTAACATCTCGGTCTGACCCGAGTATTATTTAATAAGGAAATAATAAACGGATCAGTCTAGATATAAATATCATATGAAATGGTATAGAATAAGAGATATGACTAAACGTATAATAATCACAATGCCAAGCTGTGATAAATAAGTAATTGAAAATCAACAAGAGATTAATCAATATCACAAAAATCTACTCAAAGATCAAAAGGAATTTCATACTCCTTATTTCATTCACCAATCCACAAATATAGACAACATATAAATGCCAGTCATAAAATTGGTGAAATTCAAATTCTAGAATTCATCAATAGAAATCCAGGAATCACAAAAATGATCGTAGAAACGATCAATCACAAAAAGGGGGAGGCCTATCACAAAACGGGAGCATGAAAACTCACCGACACGTGTATTACAAAAACGGGACGCTATCCCATGATCGCCAACCATAGAGCCGGTGCAACGACGTAGTACAACGGTACGCCCGAGGAACCAGAAACTCCAATAGTTCGGAACAACGACGTAGTACAACGGTACGCCCGAAGAACCAGAACTCGTAAAATTCGTAACAACGACGTAGTACAACGGTACGCTCGAAGATCCGAACTCCATAAAAACGTGGGTCGCTAGCCCACAAAAATTGGGTTGAAACCCCGAGAAATAAATAGGTCGTTAGCCTATAATAAAAATGAGGTGAAACTCAATAAAACAAGGTACCGTCCCCTTTGTGGACAAAGAAACATAGCATAGCGCTAGTCTAAATCACAAAAATGATCCTCAATGATCGTCAAGAAAGTGTCAATTACTCTAAGCTAGTAAATATATGAGCTTAGCTTCATGTCCCATAACCACTAGCTTAACTTAAATATTTACGAACAAATTGTAGATCTCCACTAGAAAATTATCACAAGAGATTCAATCGAACAAGTCCAAGAATTAACCAACGAAGTAAACGCAAACGTTTCATACCACTTGTTTTACTAAGTCGTTTAATTAGATTTCTCATACGAGTGAGGTAAATGTTTGTATATACTAATAGATTGGAAAACGGTTTTAATAAATGAGCTTTGTATTGAAATAGTGTTGAAACCGTTTTGATGAAAGAGTTTTGATATTTACTACTAGTATAGAAACCTTTATATTTTTAAAGTGACAAATCACAAAAATGATTGTAAAACAATCAATCACCGAAATTCACATACGAAGACGTGAATAAAATCCAAAGAAATCGATATCAAATCCATCAAAATGGATATTTCGAAAATTCCCAAAGAAAATGTCATCAAAGTCGATAATAAATGATAACAACAAATGGGAAACAACACGAATCGATTAAAGTTGGAAATTCAACAAAATAGACAACATAGGCAAAATTGGCAAATAGGAGCAGGTCAGTCAACCGGGCTACCTGAGTCGGTTGACTGAACCAAAGGTGGGAGTGCTCGGGTAGCAGGTCGGTCGACTGGACCCTGAGCTCGGCCGGCTGGAGATTGTAACCTGCACTTCCAAAACAGAGGCAAGAAGTGCTCGGGTAGCAGGTCGGTCGGCCGGCTACAGAGCTCGGTCGGCCGGACCATGTTGCCAGCACTACCATGCCTATCTAGTGTATGCCAATCCCTTCCGAATTGCAATCGGTCGAGCAACGGCACTAAGGATTTACGCCATCGACTACCCGTCCATAGAAGCTCTTCGGTTCATCACCAAAAACATGATCAAGACATCAAAGCTATGATTCTTAAAGAATTGAACCCAAAACACTAAAAATTGGAATATTCACCAAATCAATCCAAACCAAAAGCAATTGCACAAGAATAAGTGTTAGGAATTCATAGCTAACAATCGAAGATAGTTATAGACTAAGATGTGAGATAAAAATCTCACCTTTTCACAAAAGCAGTGAAGAAGAAGCTTGAAAGCAAAGGGAGAATCAACCACTCTTCAACACAACCCAAATGAGCTTGAATCTATGCTAAAAAAGAAGAACATTTCCAAAGTTAGATTTAGGAATTTCTGAAATTGATAAAAGAATGAGTTGGAGAAGAAGAAGAGAGGCTTGCCAAAGTTTCTTCTAATAGTTTGGAGCTAGAGCTTGATTTGCAAAAGAAAACTAGAGCTTGAGTTTTAATTTCCCATTCCACTCTCCATTGATCTCTTTAGAACTGAAAAGTAGAGGAAGAGAGAGTGAATGAAGAGGAGTGGTTCAGTTTGGGGTATTAAGTTGGCTAGTGGGTTGAACCCAACCCAAAACACTAAGTGAAAAGGTAGCAAAATTCAACTTACTCCAAACATATCGAAGCTTATACTCAAAAAGGTTGCAAACGGTATTTTGAACTCAATGGAAGGGTCTCGAGTCCCAATTCGACTGTTTGCAAAAAGTAGCTTTTTGGACTAAAATCCGACTAACGATGAAATATTTAAATAAAATATTTAAATACTCAATCGTAAAATATACGGGTTGTTACACTTTTGATAGCTCTAGATCCAATCTCATTAGTTGCATTCATTAATTTTCTTGAAAATGGAAAACTACCCTTGAAAATAAGGAAAGGCATTTATATGGATTGATTGGTGGAGAAGGGATGAATTATAATCAAAGAATGTGCTGACTTTATTATATTTACTTTCATAATATAGGCAGATTTAAGAATATAAATAGGTAGTATTAAATACCATTCATTAATTCATAACAACTGCAATAGTGAGAAACATAAATATGTACTGTGTATATACGTTATGATCCTTGTCAACAGTAAGGGATATAAAAGAAGAATAAATGTATGAAATATTTATACGCATCTTTGTTCGACCATTCTCATTAATCAATTAATTTTATTTAATGATTTACTAATTGCTACTAATTAATATATGAATTAATACATGCGGTTATTTACATATTGTAAGCTAAACAAAGAGAGGTAAATTTGTACATCACATAGTGTAAGAATAATATCATGAAAAACAAAATAGTTTGACTTGACAACTAAAAACTATGTTGTATGAGTTACGGCTGTTGATAACATCAATAAGTATATTCTTGTGACATGACAATAATAAGTAAAAGATTAAGCATATAAAATGGTAAACATTGGAATACCTCTTTGCTGAAAGAGGAAAGATGAATGAGTTTTATATATAATATAACATAATTGATGCGTGTATAAATATTAACATTCATTTTATGAAGAATCCAAAATACTTACTTGATGAGCCAAAGAAAAGAAACTTGATCTATTATATTTTACCTTTTGAAAGACATAATTGGATGCATTGAAGAAGGAAAAAAATTAGAAAATAAACTTCCTATTAGAATATCTTGTTCTCCATTAAAAAGAAAGAGAGCATGAGAATAGATATATTTCTATGTATTTATTTGGTTTAGTAAAAATACCAAATATATCAACAAATCTCTTCTGGAGATTTTATTATTATCATTATTATCACCACTTCTGGAGTGAACAAATTTTTATACATTTATTTGGTTTAATAGTTGATACCATTGGCAAATATTTTTAGAGCTTCAGGTTCCAATTTTACTTTAGAATAAAGTCTTTGTTTAGTACTTTAGATCCTAAATGGTACAACTTGATTTTCATTATCAAGCTTCAGGTTTGATTGCAATTGGAATTTACCATAATCTGAATTAGCTTTTCTAATAATTCAAAGCTTCACATCTCAAATTTATATATTTGAGTTTTGATATATAAACCCTTTTTTAGGAATTCAAAATTATATGCATAATTTTTATTTGAGAACTTCAGGTCTCCAATATTAAATAAATACAATGAAACAAAATGACTCTTCATAATTGTATTCGAACATGAGAATCATAATACTCTTTCTCTTCGAGGAAATAGTATTTACCACATTTGTAATGTTATTTCAACATATTATTTTTATTTTATGTCTTTTGGACATATCAACATCTTCTTCTGGAATTGCTCGCTTAATTTTTTTTTTCATGGCTTTATTTCGGCTTATGAAAACTTTAATCTTTCACCTTCACACATATGAACTTCAGGTTCTTATTCTTTCATATAGACTTAATACAATCTTCTAGATACGTATTATCCTTATATTTGTTTCTTTAAGAAACAGTGAAATATTTCTTCTGGAAATATAAATCATGTGGTAAAATTATTTCTACAGCAAATCGAAATCCAAACAAAAAAATTTCAAAATGAAAACCTTTTTTTTACCAAACAATGGAATGAGGTCTAAAATGATAAGATTAATAGAGTAAGATCTATGAGATTATATATATGTATATATATATATATATAATATATATGAATTCTGGAAAATTAGATCTATGATATGTTTAAAAAGAAAACTAACAGAATAAGGTCTAAAATTACGTTTTAGTCTACGAAATAATTTTAGTTTCAGATTAAATTCAAATTTATCATAAAAAAATGGATATACATTAATAAAAATTAATAAAAAATCTTATGATTTAATTCTACAGATCTAAAAAAATATATCATTTGAACATGATATTAAAATCCACAAGTGATCACTTTGAAGATTTATAATCAGGTCTGAAATTTTCCTTTTATTTTGAGATCATACTGATAACGTGTTATAGAATAAGAAGACATTAAAGGAAGAGGAAGAAAATATTTTATTCACTACTGAGATTAATCATACATTTTCATTGCATTAGCTCCTTTATATAAAGACCTAGGAGCTTGTGATAGAACTAATCCCATGATGTGGGACTAAATACAAAACAGTACATAGCATATTCACTATAATATATTTACATATATTATAACAAAATTTCAATATTTACACCATGTTCATATTAACAAAAACCACTTTGAAGTTCATTTATATACATAAATACATCAATCACATAATGCAATCATATAACATCCATTGCATTGTAACGTCAAGTGCCTATATTTTTAAATTTCTTCGAACGTTTGCATAACACTCCTCAATATAAACTAATTTGTACATCCGAGTCAATATAATTTAATTAATTATACTGTCTTGATTTAAACTATTTGAGTAAATTCAATAACAAATATTCCGTTAATTCATCTTATAAATCCTAAAATATGACGTTTCAACATGCATAACTCATATAACATAAATAATATACATAAACAGTATCAACGAATTTGATTTATTATCCATTTATCTCAATAAATTTATCATAATTGCATTGTAAAATCCTGTTTTTACGTTCATAGTACCTATATTTTAACATTTCTATAATTATTTACAAACTCCCCGCCCTTAATCCTTTCCTAATATATTATATTTAAATTCATGTGTCTAACGAAATTTCAAATTTAAATTATTTAAATAGTCGCAGTAGATAGCTAGTCTATTCTTCTAATACATTCTAAAAATATATGCCAAATTTAATACACACATATTAATAAAAATAGTAAAACTATTTTTGCATTCAACTATAAAGATATATAGACCAAATTTTATGTACATAAACAATAACGAAAAAATTAATTTGTATATTATTTATAATCATTTCTCAATATTTTATCATACATAGCATTACAAAATTTCTATTTTTAACTTTAAATAGATCCGCATTAAGATTTTTGTAAATTTTTTACAAAATCCTTCTCGATTCTTCCTTGTTATTTACCTTTCAGTTTGTATATTTATACTAATTACGTAATTTTAAATTTAACGTATATAAAAACAGTTACTAATATTTATTAGTTCATTTAATAAATCATTAAATCATGTCAGTTTCAGCAGGCATGCCATATTTATTCTAACGAAAATGATAAATTAGTATTTTACTCAATAAGAAAAATGACTGACTATTTGGACACAAAATAAAACAAAATTGATGACAGAATAGATCTGGACCGTTTGATCTTTTTGTCCCTTTAAGCGGGGTGGAAATCAAAAGGAAATCTAAGGGTTAAAGATCTGTTGTGTTACCGTTTGTGTCTAAAAATTATGCTTAAATATGATTTCCCAAAAAAAAACCCGACAAATATTATACGTAAATAATAATAACAATTTTAATTTATAGTCCATATATTTCACTGAATTTTTTGTACGTTTCATGATAAAGTTTCAATTTTAACATGAATCATACAAATGCCTACATTTTACATTATGCAACATCCAGGTTAAATACTAATTATAATTATATGGGCAAATTACACATCACAGTGACAAATCAGCCACCTTAATCAAGACTCAACCTCTAACAAATTAAAACTTGTTTTCCCCTAAATCGTGTAAATCGTGGAACTTTATAACCGCCGAATGACATAAACAAAATAGGTTGCTAAAGTCACATCATTTTCCTTTTCATATTACCATTGCCAAAAAATACCATAAAATTTTAGACTACCCTTTTTCTAATACCAGAACTTTTAAAGAACTATCAAAGACATTATTTTAGTCCCTTTTTTGCACGACAAATAGCCGTCGACAATCAAACAACAGAGATTCGATGGTTGATGACCGTGGAAAACGATGTTGGTAGCGGTTGTTCACCATGCAAAATGACTTTATATATTGATTGATTGCCGTGTGAAATAACTTTAATATTAGAAAACACATAAATTTTATTGCTTTTTATTTTTATTTTTATGGTATTAAGATGATGAAAACTTGGTGCTTTTATCAATGCACAAAACAAAAAACAAGTAATAAAGACCCTTTTGACACATTATTAGGACGAAAATTTTAGCCTTCGTTGAAAGAACATACGTGAATATGTTTTCACAAATTGATGTTATTCAAACCTACTTGCTTATACAATAGATATATTGTTGTAGGTTGATAAACATACTCTAACAAAACATCAAAATGAACCGAGGGGCGCTTATCTTACAATAAAATCTAGACTCACTACATTCAAGGACGGGTTAATGTTATGGGTTGACAAAGACGAAAATGTTGTGGGTTCCAAGCCCCCAAAAAAAATTTTATTTGCCCTTAAATTTAGCATTTTCTTTTTACAAGTAATTATATCAATAATTATTTTGGGTGCTGATATGGTAAGTGAAAGCTTTTAATGCCGCAACAAACACATTTTTAAATTTGAATAAAATATAAGGCAATAAAATATTAGTAAGAGTGGAAAAAATTCCATAAAAAGAACCAAGTAGTATGGTATGAAAATGAAATATATTAAAATATTTATGATTTTAACACTTGGTTACCTTATCATCACACTAGAATTAAATTCCAGATCCAGGACTAAGGTATCACCCTATTCGCCCGCCAACCCTTGAAGTCGGACCTGATTACATTGCAGGGGATTTCTCCCCAAAATATATTTTTGTATACGAGATTTCTCCTCAAATCTATGAAACCCACTACTAAGCTTATGGAAATATCAAAAGATCATTAAAAAGATGCAATAACTATTATTACCAAAAAGTTAACGGTATCCAAGTTAAATTAGCTTAACCAAAAGAGCAAAACATAAACTAAAGCAATCCATGTTTTCCATCATATATTATATATATCTATATATAATAAAAGCGAGGAACATAAGTTTCAAGTCACCGCAGAGCAAGTAAATCTATAAACAAACTTATCCTGCAAAACTTTTATTCCCAGCTCAAGAACTAATAGATTCTTACAGATCTTTCACTGGCATAGCAGTCGCATCTCCAACTTTGACCTTCTGACTGAAGAATTCTTTGCAGTCAGCTCCTTTTACTGCAAACTCCATCAAAAGATCTTCAAACAGTTGTTTTAGTTGAACCTTGAATGATCTAGAGCAACCTGCAGAGCTTCCCTTACTTTCTGCTTCCTTCTTCTGTTCTTCGTTTGCATTGCCGACTACTGCTTTGTCTAAGTAAGCTCTGGATGCTACAAGTATAGCATGCCCATGTTTCCGAAAATGTCCAGCAACATAATCCTCAAAATGCTACAAAATGACATTGTTCCTAGTGTTATAGTTAATGTAAAAATCCACAGTTTGTTACAAATGTGTTAAATCACGAATTTTGTTCCCTCGGCACCAAATTTAACAAGCCTCGCTCAGGCTAGGTTTCATATAATTACTGATTCTCCGATATGAATTTAAGAATTTAGATAAGTATTGTACTAACCTTTGGAGGATTTCGAAGGGAGTACATCATGGTCTTGCAGGAATAAATGTAAGTAGTCTCGTTGTAAGCCAAAGCTTGATTTCTCCCATTGGTGGTGTTCATTGAAACCTCATATCCAGGCTCGTTGAAATAAGGTTTCTCATTCAGAACAAGAGCTTGAATTGAAACTAGAACCTGAAGCATCGTTGAAACATTTGGGTCCCACTTTTCACATCCTTGGCCAGCCCATGTTCCTAACAGGCTAAGACAAACCTTCCCGCAAGCATATAAGTTGGGGTTCAGTCTAAGTCCACCGGAGTGGTAGTGTGCTTTCTGTGACAATTTGTAAATACATGCTCAATAAGTTGCCCAACTTGAATCAGGTTTGTAAAAACTAAAAACTATAGTCATATTTTGAATGGTAATATGAAGCTCATTTTCGTAAAATGCATTAGTATAATTTCTATACCATATCATGTATTACGATTCAAAAAACTGGAAATGGGTGCAACAAATAGATCAACAATGGAATTACATACCGGAGGAGCAAAAGGATAATTTGCAGGAAAATGGAAGTCAAAGAAAAATAGACCATCATGATAGGGAGTCCCAGCAGGCCCTATGATAACTGCTCTCAAGAGATCCATTCTACTCTCATAAGCTCGAACAAATATCGTATCTATTGAAATCAGTAAGAAAAATTTTAGTAAACACACTCAAAGAAGCGAGGGAGAGAGAGGGGGGGAGAGAGGGAGAGAGGGGAGGAGAAGAATGATCTCAAACATGTGTTTTTTCCACACTTGTTGTAACTAGAATGTCATCAGGTTTCACATCAAATTAATTTATGCATTTGTTAATTCTAAAAGATACAAGGCTTATCTTAAGGAAGCTTTCACAATTGATAATGAATATATTAAGAAAAATAAAATATAGCAAATACCAAGGAAAAAACACAGGAGAAAAGCATGTAGTTGTAGTTATAGTTAAATAGTAAAATACCATGGTTAGCGTGAGTGAATTCTCAAATAATTAGGTGCCAACTCTTTTTGTATAACTTCAAATCCTAATGTCTACATTACCATCATTTCATTCTCATTTTGTTCTTCATAAAAATTTCTCATTTTACGCTTCATCAAAATTTCAAATGAAATACCACATTATATTCTTCATCGTCACCTTCACAAAATTTAATTTGATTACATACTTTTTAATGAAAAATATGAGGATGTGATAGATCTAAGATTCTAAATATGTAACATTTTGAGCGCACATTGACATATAAAGTTAGAAAAAACATCCAACAGCTCTGCTGGTTAAATGCTTCGGCTTTGATTTGTGAAGTCACACGTTTGAATCCCGAATAGCGTGATTTAAACCACTGGACGTATGCTGACTTGTATTATGTTATATACTACCTAAGACTTGTAGTACAACTATGTACTACTACCTACATACCTTTACTTTTTTTAGAAGAAAAAAAAGAGTTAAAAGAAACCGGCAGTTGTATTTTACAATCCAAAGGTGGATTGAAAAACTCATAAATGGTCATCACCTGAGATGTCAAGGAAATTTCAGCCGGAAAAAAGACTGTTTGATAATTCCACACATATTTTCCCTTAAAACATGGGTAATCTAAGAGGAACATGGTACGGCACTACAAATAGAGATAGCGATTTTTAGTATCATAAGACATGGTGTTACAATCCAAACATAACCTGAAAATTTTCAAAAACTTGGCAGTTACGGTGAATAAAGTAGAGTTCATTTAATGTAGAGGTTAATTTTATGCATGTATTTTCTAATAATTTTAGTAAAATATTGCCTTTTTTGGCTGCAATTACACTGTAAGTTTTTTCTTCCAATTTTTATAACCAAAGTTTCCAAGATGGGATCCAAATCATAGGTTATAGATTTCAAACTGAATTTGAGTCATAAATCGTAGATTCAAACCCAGTTTCCAATCTGTACATACTTACGCCAGTAATTTTGCTATACAAAGGTTAATAAATGGCATATAAGTATGTAAAAACATCAGTTATTATTTTCGTAGGAATAATTTACACTTTTGATGTCGATTTAGATGTTTGAGACTCATGTCTGAATCCAAATTTTATTTTCTCTTTTGTTTATTTATTTATTTTAAGAAAACGGTAAAATTTGAATTGTATTTTCCAAGCATTAATTTTGACAATGATTTTTCTCAATGGCAGTTTCAATTGAGTTTCGAATCAGAAATAGAGAATTGAATCATATTTGGAAGTTTTCTACTTCAAACGGAATTCAAATTGCAAGATTGCAAATAACAATGACTAAAAATAATAATCATATTTAAATGTTTATACTTCGTCAAATGAACTTCCATCATTGAAATATAATAATCAGTGGTAATCATGTTATCATGTTATCCATTCATTACATTTCTATGCTCAAATAAGATAAAATCTTTACGCAAAAGGTTTTAGAAATCTATCTGCTTCCCTTATATTGTTGTGAACCATTTACACTAACAATACAATGGATCCAGTTTGCATATAGCATGCGAACTAATAAATTTGAAAGCTTTTGCTGTCATCCTTTTATGTAACCTCACAGGTTTGTTTCATTCAATGCACATGTCATAAGTACCCAAAAAAACACAAAATTTAAGTTACAAGTACTCGAAAGCACAAAAACCATGTACCTATTTATCTTACTGACCAAATCACATAAAAAATTGACATTTTGAATACCTGGCAAATCATTCTCTAGGAGCTTCCAATCCTGTTGAATCTTCTTAGTCCATTCTTTCGATGGCTAAAAACAGACCAATAAAGGGAGTACATACATTAATTGCAAAATGGAAATATAATACTGTCAACAATAGTACAGCAATATGGTTAAACCTTTTTAACTTCCTCTTTCACAAAGTGATGATCTTCGCAACCTTCCACAGTGTCAAACTTTTTAAATGATTTATATCTGATATCAATGTCTTCCTCTAAGACAACATCAGGCTTTCTCCTTGAACTTTCAGGTTTTTCTTGTGCCAACCAAGGAACAGTGGCTTCCACTCCAGGAGGTAGATCCATATCTTCAAATTGTGATTCAATATTATAGCTGCAGTTATAGTCCATCATGTCGTCGTCATATTCGTAATAATCATCATCATTGTAGTCCTCGTCCTCTAAGTTGTAATCACATACATCAGAAAGATTGGAAATTGAATCCGCGTCATCCTGAACAAGATACTAACATTGTCTAGGATTAAGTACTCATGGTAGGAGCAAGATTGTTTTTGAACAGAAAAAAAATTCATGCCTTGTTTTGTGCTTCAAGTTCAGCATCATATTCCAAGGGTTTCTTGTTTTTGTAATCCAAAATGTCGGCTTCACCATCGATAACTGATGATGGCTCGTGATCACCAGATTCATTTGTTATGATCTACAATTTAAAAAGATTTTATAACTAAATTCATGAAATTGAATTCATTCACAATGATAGTCTTGACTACTAATTTGGATCAAGCTAGTGAAAATGTGAAAATGTGAATACCTACAAATCAGTCATGTACTGTCGGCACGAGTGTCTTACTCCAGTGGATTTTTCTTGCGTTACAAACTTGAACAGTTAAAACAAAAGCAATTATAGAGCACATCACCCTTAACACATTATCCCCTCATCTCAAAGGACATTCAAAGGTTGGACTCAATTCCATTTTCTGAATGTTGACACACACAGAACAGTGTCAACAACCATAATTTTACATATTACATCCTGATTATGTTGGACTGCTCTAACAAAAAAGTGCATACTGTACTTGGACCATTCTAATGATAATGCTCATAACTGTTAGATCTACGCCCGACACACCATATGTTTAACAGGCAGCATTTTTCTATGCTTATTAAAAAACTCCATTTGACAAGCGTTTACAAAAAAAATTAATATTGTATTATCATCATGATTATTGCATAATATAACATATGCATTCTAATGAAATATTTGCAATTTACATCTTTAAAATTGAATTTAGAACTCGTAGGTGAACTTTTGAAGATGCTCCTACAGTTCAATATTGAGCCATTATTGTTAAATAAGAACACTTAGTATGCATCCGGGAACAACTAATTATAAATTTTCTTAAAAGGAATTTTAAATAACTTCAAAATATATCTCAATAGTAACTTCAAAGTAGAAGTGTTTGGATGTAATTTAACTTCTAGGTAGAAATGTTTGGTCAAAATTGCTACAAGTCATGAGCAAAACATTATTTTCTACTTAATAGCTACTTTTGCAAGCTCCTTATGAAAAATTCTCAAACACAAAGGTTGAAATAAGTTACTTGTCAATAGTTTTATCACTATAAAGAGTTGTCAAATATTCTCTTAAATAAGTGATACTGCTAATTAAAGATCAACATCTTATCCAAATGAAAATATCCAAGATTAAACAATCTTGATTGTTTTCATTCAATGTTTAATATCATGACTAGCTAGAACCAATTAAGCAAAAAAGGAAATTCCGTAGTTTGTCAACAATAAGTGTGTTTACAAGAAAGCGAAAGGGGTATGGAAAAGAAATTTTTGTAAGGGGTATGGAAAAGAAGAATTTGAAAGGAGTATGTAAAGGAAGAAGAGAAGCGAAAGAAGATTTGAGTTTTTGGGGTTTCAAAGGAAATTTGAAAGAAGAATTAAAATATGAATAAATTTATGTTATTATTGATTATAATTTCATTTAAGCTTTATAAAATTAATTTTATTAATTTAATCAAAACAAAATTTATTCTACAAAAATTAATGTTAATTTTTATTAATAATTAGCTTAATATTGTAAATAATATTTATGCAGGTTATTTGTATAATATGATATATATTTCTATACAGAGGAAACACATCCGAAAATAAATAATTTTTTTTAGAAAAAATGTTTGTTGTCTAAGAACCTGAGTGTGCCACCCCTAGTGGGGTTGCGGAAGCAACACTAAATATTACCTAGAATTCAGTTGGTGGTAAAAAGTACTTGTGTTCTTGGTGAATGACATGAAAAACATATATACTTTATATTGCAGCTAGTAAGGGTCATACCAAAACATTAAATTATGACTGAAATCGGATATTTTTCAGTGATGTGAATAGTATCGCTCCAATTATTTATGATGCGTACTGTTATCCGTCTTTTGACCAGGCAGTGTATGAACGAACTTGACTGGTCAAACTTGAAAGTTATCGAAGCAGAAAGCCCGGTGAGATGACTGCGAAGCCTAAAACTAAGGTACAACCAAGTTCACAAAGTAAATACAAAACCACTCAAAGAAGCAAAAAATAAAAATCCAACAAAGTGTTGGATTGATACCGATCTATAAAACCTCGTCAAAATGACCTCAAACTTTATACACTCCAAAGTCATGCTACCTACAACCCATTTCTGGTCTTCTATGATCGTTCGCATGCACCAATAATCGATCTCCTCAAACTCCAGAAAATTGCAACTCCATTCTTCCACCGATACACCATTTGAACTCAGAAACAAGCTAATAATGATGCAAACAAGTTTGAAATCACGAAGCTAACCATGAATCGAGCCTAAGCAAAGCATTCAAGATGATCCATTTGGCAAACTTACGGGTCGTCATCGATCCAAGCCGATAGATTGGTACCGATCCACAAATTTAGATGAGATGGCCACCGCTTTCTTTAGATAACTAGTCTTGGACGTGGAAAACGAGGGGGGATCATGAGGGTGAGATTTTAGGCTTCCTACGGCTATAAATAGAAGGACGGGGCTCATCTGTAAGGATCTTTTTTCTTGCTTGCCAACTTTATAACTATTTCTAGTAATCTCACGGATTTATACCGATTTGTAACAGATTTATGCCGATCCGTAAGAACTGTACCTGAAAAACAACAATATAAAAGGAAACTTGAAGTGAACGTGGTCCGGGATACGCCGAACCACTATAAAACGTTGCGTGTTCTTTTCTTGCTCTTTTCAATTTACCTTTCGTCACTTTTATTCTCCCTCAATCTATTGGATGTTTGTGTCATTTTTAGTACAAATATTTTGAAGCTTTCACTGAGAACACTTTGAATTCATTGATTTGAGACTTGAAAAGATTCAAAATGACGAAACAATCAACTAGAAAGACCACTGTTGAAGAAAATTAACAAGGGGTAGCCAAAAGACATCCTCAGGAGCCAGCCACCCATCCATCTACATAACCGAAGATGACATGGAAAAGATCATGACATAAACTCAGAAGGGATTGTTAATCTAATAAGAAGAAATGATAAATGGATCCCTCTGAAGGATAGGATAACAAGGAACAGCCGAAGTCGCTGCAAAACATAACCAATGACCTAAAGCCGGAGCGGAGGAACCTAGAAGCAGCGAGGAACAAGTTGGAGAAAATCTCGCACCAGCCATACAGATCTGTACCAATCCCCATGCATGGATCAGTACCGAACCACAAGAACTTGGGGGCTCGGGTAATCTAGGCCTAGCTGGAAATGACGCACGCCCCGGAGATAGAGCAAAACAAACTGAAACGATGCCCCAACGACTCGAGGGCACGATCGATTTGGATCTAGAATGAGCTTTAATGTCTGAAACGGAC
This sequence comes from Allium cepa, assembly GCA_030765085.1. Taxonomy (NCBI): domain Eukaryota; kingdom Viridiplantae; phylum Streptophyta; class Magnoliopsida; order Asparagales; family Amaryllidaceae; genus Allium; species Allium cepa. The sequence goes on from CM060932.1 coordinate 330,825,864, forward strand.
GACATTGGATCCAGAATGGCAAATCGGAATAAGAACGCATAACAGCAGGAGCTGAAACCAAAAGCTCATCGTTGGAACGGGGGGCAGAATGAAGTTATGAATCAGACATTTCCATTGGATGACAACCCCGTGGTAGGGATGGATTAGGGTAAGGTTCGACTCATTTACCCTAACTTTAAATAAATGATGCAATATAACCTCAGGCCGCTTATACGTGTACGGAATTTCGAACGGTCCCTAGACACGCTTTAAGTTAGATGCCTGATATGGCTATCTACGATATTTGTACAAAAATAACCACAAACCGTTTACACGTGTACGGGATCCTGATCGGTCCCTATGCACACTATGAGTTGGAAGTTTGAAGAAGATATTGAAAGGATTAGATATCTGCTAGATGCCCTGATTTAGACTCCATGAGTGATGACCAAAACTGAATAAGAAAGATCAATAAAGATTATGACCCCCTGAAATTGATTAGGATTTTATAAACCACTTGAACGTGATAATTGATATTGGCTGCTTTAAATCGCGTCCGGACAAACAGGGCCGAAGTGCAAGGTGCAAGTTCCCCTGTCCGAGAGCGGATGAATGAGGTCGTACGATACTGATCACTTTAAGTCCCGACCGGAAAGCATAGACCGGAGTGCAAGAAATAAGTCCCTTTACCGGAGAGTGAGCGAATGGGTTGCTTGTCGTTGAGTCCCCTTACGAAGAGCGAGCGGATCGCGCTCGGTAAGGGTCCGAAGAGACCATGGATTTGATTATCGGTCCCGAACGGCCATGGATTTAATAAACGCTCCGGAGAGACCATGGAATTGATTATCGGTCCTGAATAATCATAGATTTAGTTAACGGTCAGGAGAGACCATGGATTTAATTATCAATCCCGAACGGTCATGGCTTTGATTAACGGTCTGAAGAGACCATGAATTTGATTATCGATACCGAACGGCTACAAATTCAACTAACAATCCAGAGAGGTCGCGGATTTAACTATTGGCCGTGAACGACCATATAATTGATTATCGATTCGGGGAGATCATCCAATTAACTTAAACATTAAGCGATCCGAAGATAACACCCATTAAACTAAATATAAAGCGATCCGAAGAGATTATGCATTAAACTGAATATAAAACGATCTGGAGAGATCGAACCTTAAAATAAATCGGATTTGATAAAATGATTTGAATGCCTTGTAATTAGAGTAGAATTGATAAATCTTGGATGAACACGGAACGATTTTGATATGTGATGTAATGTGCTTCAATGAAATCAGAATGATGATGATATATATATATTACAGTTAGACAGAGTCTAGAGTCTCGGACTGTAACAGGTTTGGAACGACCCATGATTGACAAGAGAATCCAAAAGAACATGATGATTCACAACAGCTTGATCAGCTGATAACAAGAAAATTCAACCACTAATATCACATCGACTTCAACATTTGTTGCTGAGCAAATCACACATTCCATTCCTAAGGCATGCTTTGGGGGACAAATGTTATTCCGTCTTTTGAACATGCGGTATACGGAAGAACTTGACAAGTCAAACTTAAAAGTTATCAAGGCAAGAAGTCCGACGAGATGACTGCAAAGCCTAAAATGCAGGCACAACCAAGATCACAAAGCAAATACAAAACCACTCAAAGAAGCAAAAAACAAAAATCCAATAAAGTGTTGTCGGTCCAACACCTTGGATCGGTACCGATCCATAAAACCTCAACCAAATGACCTAAAACTTTCTACATTCCAAAGACATGCTACCTACAATCCATTTCTTGCCTTCTATGATCGTTCGCATGCACCAATGATCGATCTGCTCAAACTTCAGAAAACTGTAACTCCATTCTTCCACCGATCCAGTATTTAGACTCAGAAACAAGCTTATAATGATGCAAACAAGTTTGAAATTACGAAGCTAACCATGAATCGAGCCTAAGAAAAGCATTCAAGATGGTCCATTTGGTAAACTTACGGATCGGTACTGATCCAAGCCCATGGATCGGTACCGATCCACAAATCTGGATGAGGTGGACACCACTTTCTCTTGAGAACTGGTCTTGGACATGGAAAAGGAGGTGGAAATCATGGAAACGAGATTTTAGGCTTCCTACAGCTATAAATATGAGGTTAGAGCTCATTTTTAAGGGTCTTTTTCTTGCTTGCCAACTTTCTGACATTCTCTAGTAATCTCACGGATTTATACTGATCTGTAAAAACTGTACTTGAAAAACAAGTATAATAAAAGGAAACTTAAAGTGGACGTAGGCCGGAGTACACTGAACCAATATAAAGCATTGTGTGTTCTTTTTTTTCTCTTTTCAATTTACTTTTCTTCGCTTTTTATTTTCTACTCAATCTATCAGGTGTTAGTGCCATTTTTGGTTCAAACACGTTCTTAGACAGAATTAAGTACAGTGAATGGTGCTTCAATGAGCTGTTATTCTTGGACATTGCAAACAGCCAGGTTGATATGAGAGGGAAAGTATTTTTTTTTATTAACCAAATTAAAAAAATCAGACTTAAATCCTGCAACGAGTGCATTAAAATGCCCAAATCACTGAACTGAAACTCTTGAACCGCTGAGTATCTAATATCAAAAAATTGATCACAGCGATTTGCCAAGAGATATCATAATTCACATAAATCTAATTTGTTCATAAAACAAATCAATTTTTTCTATAAAAAGAAATCATATTAGCCCAAACACATAAACCATCCCAGATTCCTAGATTGTACGGCATACCGATCATGAGAAGTCAAACTTATGTGCAGTAACACACAATCCCTTCAAACTCCGTTTACACGGACAAAATCATACTAAACGAACTGAAACACAGAAACATAGAAATGATCGCACTTACACTATGATGCCGTTTCTTTTGATTCGAGTCCAAAGTGTACGACGATGAAGACGACGTCATAATTAATTCAGGCGATGAAGACAAGATCGGAGTTTTCTCAAGTATATCACCCATGGAATTGTTAATATCGCTGGAGATCATCAATCGGATGGATCAGCGTAAATACTGTACCGATCCGAGGACAGTTTTTTCTCCCAAATGGTAAAATCCTCTTTCATGTAATTGAATTTTAATTAAATTTGTTTATCTGGAAAATAGGGCTGTAAAATGAGAACTAGTCTATAGAAGTCTGACTTGACTTTGTTTGGGTTTGGAAGCCATATGGGTTTAAGCTCGCTGTAATTTTGACTAGGCTGGCCCATGGCCAAATTGGGTCGATTCACTAAGTTTTTTAATCTAGTATTTGATAACTTCTAGATGGGAAAATTTTCGATGATGAACGCGTTTTACCGAAGATATAATCTTAAACCAAATCAAACATAATGTTGACATCATTCTTTGGCAATCATTACAAGCGGTTTAAAAAAAGGGGGAGATTTCATAAGATTTAGATCTTAAGTCTTACATGATGGGTGATCCGTATTTTTATACATTTCATTTGTATTTTTATTGTCAATTTTTATTCGTACGTCTTAATATCGAATCCATAAATTTATGAACAAGTCCTATGATTCAATGTTAAAATCTCTTTTCATTCCACGATGAGATTATTCATGCCCTTGTTTATGATATAGTAGGTTATACCATCCTTTGTGTGTTGTTACTGGAAAATTTGACGTAGTCTCGAAAAAAATCCAAACTAGTTGGAAAGTATGCTTAAGGTGATGCATCTTGGTCAAAACCGCGTCTCAAATCTCAAAGCAACTTACATATTAAAAGATATGGTCATCTTAAATTCAGTCCCCGCCTAACCGATTTGGACCCACCATGAAGAGCTACTGGTTACGTCACTCAAGTGGAACATCCAAAAGCACTAAGTGTTTCTAATCGACGATATAAAGCTATTGCTTCAAGTTTCACTTAATTTCGACTTAAAATGAAGAATTTTTGTGATAAAGAAGATCGATGTAATATCCCATAAAATAAACGTAAATAGATTAAAAGGTAATTAATAAATAATTAAATAAGACTCAAAAAGGGAATTTCAGCAAACGTCAGAACTTGGCCACGAAACCTGCACCATTGTGTTTGTGACGTTTTTCTGATCAACTTTCATATATAAGGCTTCGCAATCGAAGTTCAAACAAAGAAGTTATTATTCTTTGTAGTTTTCGGATCAAAAATAGTTAAAAAGGAATTCAAATGAAGAAATAAGTAACAATAGATGTTGGACCACCACCGATCGACAGCCTCATTGGGTTGGTCGACCGTCTATAGAAGCGGTCAACCGGTTGCTATTGTGGCGGTTAAGGTTGAACCTTGGTCTAACAAATCAGATTTAATAAATTATAATCTAACTAATGGAATTGATTCTAACGTCTACAAATACAGACCCACCTCCTCACTTTTCATTTCATATTTTTTGAAAAGAGCAGCAAAGCTCTGTCATTTTTCCTTTTAAACTATTTCTAGTAATTATAAAAATATTATATTATATTTGTAACGATCTTGGCTTTTCGATTCTTAGAAGTCGACACTGATACATCCACGGTATTCATATGCCGAACATCCAAGTGCCGAGATCCAAGTACTCGAAAGACATATCATTAGGAGTGAAAGAAAAAAAACACAAAAAGAAACTAAAGAATACAAAATCTCACAACGCAGAGGAACATTATATAATAATCAATATAAAATTTTAGATAATTATTTCTAAAATGATAAATCAAAGTCATAATAGTACAACTTCCAACCTGGGACAGTTATAACTACATGTCCCTACATAACTGATACAAATTTCATCCAAAATAATGGAAATAAAAAAAATATACGAGAGATGCGTCTTGGACCTCTACCTCATCTCTTAATCTACAAAGCATCCAAGCTAGTTTGAAAACCTGCTCTGCCTGGCTCGAGTATTATAAGAAAACAACTCCCGCGTTAGTCTGGTAAAACCAGCGTAAGGAACTCAAATCACAAGAAATTTTATTGTAACTTATAAAATCCTTTGAAATCAAAGATATCTCATAAGACCTCGTCGCACATAAACACGAACGGTTTTTATCTTATGATAACCAAAACATTTTTATTATAAAATTCAGCGATATTATAATAATATCTAAGTGATTAAAATAAATATATCAAGTAACTGTGATGTATGTACATGACAACAATAATAAGTATACAATCAAAATTGAAGGTGCTTATTGGAGAATGGATTTTCAACAAATGGTAAGGCAAGGGACTACTGTTCGAAAATCTGTACACCTTTAGATGAAATGTACAATCACAGTGAGATCAAAAACCTTTCAACCTTTGCCAACATAGGAACTACCCACCCCTTACTGGATAGTACCGAATATGATCATCCATTAGCTGTGATCAACAACCAAAAATGGGTCCCGAAGCATACATAAAGATATCGACACTAGATCTTAGGATGGTCATACCTTAATGGGTGCGACCCATATAGCCCTGCCCCAGCTACCCTATTTTTGTCATTCCCGGGTTGTGTGGCTTTGAGAGGCCACGATTATCTTTCCCTCATAGCAGAACATCTTAGAATGCTAACACTGCTCTCCGTGTAGAAATGTAATGCTAACATTCATCCATACAAGTTGTTCTAGGATCGAACAAACATTCAACATTTACTATCTTCCATTTTGGAATCACCCTTAGGAAGAATAGTATAGCTCCATAGCATACTTCAAACGATCCATTACAAACTTATTAGTCTGGAGTGGGTTGGATAAATGATACTTATCTAAAACTGATGTCTCCCAGCTAAGAGGTAATTTCCGGCTAACTCAATATCAGTTCTTTGAAAGTATGCAACAAGTACATGGGTCCTCACCGGGAACTCGAAGGTACACAACATACTTCCTGAGTAAAATAGGTCAAGATTTGATAGTCGGTTCTTTAACTATCAAATGCACAATCAAATAATAATCCAAAGATTTAATTTTCCCATAGCAACCACTAAGCCTCAAAATAGGTTTTAATTTGTTTAAATCTCTTTCTAAAATATTTATCAAAATATTCATATACTTATCACAGTAGAATAACTATATTCATCAAAACTTGGAAGATTTCTCATTTCAAAATCATATTAAAAGGATCAAACAAATGTTATTTAAATTAGAGATAAGAATAACCCTAAAAAAAAATTCCTTCGGTGTTAAGCATGGCACAATTATCCGCACTACCATAATTAAGAAGGTCAATTAAGGGAAAACCCATCTCCAGTTCTTTTATGAATTTCTTCAATAAATCCTTTTAATAAATCATTTTTATGAAATCTTATTTGGTTAAATTCTAAATCCATTTATAAACCCTTTTGTATATATCCAAAAATCATTTATAAAAACTCTTTTATAAATCTCCAAAATCATTTATAAAATTTCTTATATAAATATCCAAAAATCATCATTAAAACTTCTTTTATAAATCTCCAAAATTATTTGTAGAACTCCTTTATAAATCTCCATTTATAATCCCCTTTTCTTAAAAATATCATTTACAAATATCATTTGTAAATCTCCTTTAAATAAACCCTTTATAAAATATTATTTACAAAATATCATTTGTAAATATCTTTATCAAAATAATTGGACAACTTACAAAATCATTTAAAACACTTAGAATTTAAGTCAATTTAAAAACCATAACTTTTACAATTTTGAAAGGATTCCTAGTGACCGCAACGATATTGAATCAAGTTTCCATTTATTTAAATTTGTCTTCCAAGTCTCATAACAGTTATTTACATTAACCATCATATATGTAAATAAAATTCATAACCAAAACAAGGAATAATATGTTCATATAAACCAATTGGCAGATGCATCTCCAAATAACATAATAGCAGGATGGGGTTTTGCCTGTTTGTCCTGTTAAAAAGATGTCCAAACAATCTTTAAGTTTAATTATAGCAGAACGAAGATTTATTCTACTGAAAGATGTTCAGATATTCAATTCAATTATGTATAGCAGAACGGAGATTTATTGTGTTAATAGATGTACAAACAGTTTATTAAGTTTAATATATAACTCATTCATGGATGTTATGCTATTTAATGTCACAGACAAGAGATCTCCTAGTTTAAAAACCAATTTACTTATAAAGAGAACCGACTTAAAATAATTAATAGAGTTTAAAATTAAACCTTTATAAAATAATAACTAATTCTTTATTTAATTACTAATTAAATCATTATTAAATTGCTAATTAAACCTTAATTAACTCTAATTTTAAAATTAGTTAAACTTTATTACTCCTTAATTAAGTCTTAGTTAATCTAATTAGATTAATTACTCAAACCTTGCCTAGTTAGTAATTAATTTTTATTAACCCTAATTGAATAATAATTAATTAAACCTAATTACACTTAGTTAAATAAAATTAAAAATTAATTAACTTTTAACTTAATTAATCTTTTTAAACTTCCTTAATTAATTAATTTAATCCATAATTAATCACTATCTACTTAACTTAGTTGTAATTAATTAATAATGTTCTTAATTAAATAAATAGTTAATTTTTAAACTCATATCTAATTACCAAAACAATTAACTTTTGTACTTAATTACTATTTTGAAAAAGATTTTCAAAACCATTCCAAGAAGAATCATGTTAAGATTTAAGACACTAACTTTTCTCGAACCGCATTCATAGCGGCTATCGCTATGAATGCAACTCGTTAGAATTAGTTCTAGATTAGATGTTTCTCCAAACTCAACCTCTAACTTTACTTCTTTTGAAAGCATATGAAAAAAAAATTATTTTAATAACTAAACAAAGTTTAGACCTTTGAAACTTTAGTAACTTGAAAACTAGTAAACAAGTTTGATTTCTTTCCAAGCGATCTCAAGTCAAAATAGCATATAAAGAGGCTAACTTTCATATCACATATTTAACATACATGCTCGCAGATACAAGTTTACACAATCATCACATATGTGAGCAAAGTTAACAACTTTATCACAAATCTAAACTTTTAGACTAAATTTTCCAAATCTAACTACCATATCGCAAATAACTAATATATATACCAAACCAACACAAGAAAATCCAACATTTTCAAGCAACATATCATGTAAAAAAAAACTAATACGAAAGTTTAAAACTTTTCCTAAAAGCAAAATGTTTGCTGACCAAAATCTTTTCAAATTGCAAAAAGATTAAGCCTTTGAAATTTTCTTTGGAAAAGGCTTGCTTTTTGGACTAGACCCTTGAAATGGGCTCGGCCTAGGCACAAAATGGCTTGACCATGGATGATTTTGGGCACGACCTTGGTGATGAGGTGGAGGCAGGGCTAAAAACTTGAAAAAGAAGAGAAGTGGAAAGGAAAACAAGAGTTTAAACTAGATTTCAAAAGGTTTTGAAGTGGAAATATATGATTTTTAGAACTTTAAAAATTCAAAGGAAGCCATTGAAGTTGCAAACAAGTGCTTAATATTTTGAAAAGTAAAGTGAATGATTAAAATGAAATAAAAATTAAGAAATTTGTATACATAAAAATGAATGAAATGACTACAAAAATGTCCCTAAGTACCGTTACCCTTCGCTACATTTTGGCCACATCACCACATTATCCACTTATCATGATCTACACACCTAAACCAAAGTTCTCTCCCTCTTTTACCCAAAATGTAATACTTAGCTGTGTATTAGGATTTGAAATAAAGCGACGTTTCATAATTTGTTTTGTTGTAATTAGATTTAAAACTTAAAAATGGTCACATCTTTCTTACATAAGTACACTTATGTTATTGAACTTTATTTTATTTATTAATTCATGTTTAAGTTATTTAAAATGTGTAAATATGTTAAGTAAGGTGTTTACAACATTTTAAACGACTTTTTTAATGGTGAAAATTGGAAATTTTCAAAAAGCTTTTTGGTCACATTTTATAATTTCTTTTGAAATAAATATTTTTATAAATAAAATTTAAAGTATTTTCACCATCACTAGTTATTATTTAAAAGGGGTATTCTTGAGTTATAAACTCCACTAATTAATTATTTAACAATATATTAAATATCCCTATTTAAAGTGATTAAATTTCTGGTCGTTACATTCTTCCCCTTAAAATAATTTCATCCTTGAAAATTAGCACACAAAAAGCTAACTCAAACTAACAAAAAGCCATATATTCATGTCATAAACTCATACAAATGCATACACTGGGCATTTATAGTAATAGTACATACACCATACAATATACACTAATCTACTTACGTATCAATTACTTAGGGCAAGCCTTACTTATACTATCCTCCGACACTACATGTCCGAGCAGTCTTACTTCGGTTGCCAAAAATAGCAGTTAGGAAATTTGGCCTTCAAGTCATGCTTCCTTAATGTTTCCAATATAGACTCTAAGTGGTATTTGTGATCTTCCTCGGTTTTAGAATAAATAAAGAAACCATCCGTTGAGACCAGCATAAATTTATTGAGTATATCTCTAAAAACTAGATCCATGACAACTACAAAATGAGCGGGTGCGTTGGTCAGCCCTTAAGGCACAACCAACCACTCAAAGAAACCCTCTGGTCTTCTAAAAGCTGTCATGGGTGTATCATATTCAAATATCCTTAGTTGGCAAAATCCCGTGTCCAAATCCATATGCAAGAATACCTTAGCACCCTGTAGTTGTTTGAACATGTCGTCTATGTTGGGTAAGGGGTACTCGTTCTTATACATCTTCTTATTCAATTCACTGTATTCCACACAAAGCCTTAGTGAACCATTTGATCTAGCAACGAAACTCACGGTTTCTCCCCAATCCGAGTGACTTGGTTTAATTAAACCCTTATTTAACCATTCCTCCATCTAATTTTCTAACTCTCTTCTTTCCCTCGGAGCCATCTTATGCCGAGGCTGCATAAAAGATTTCCATCCAAGGGTCAAGTTTATACTGAGCTCAATCTCATGATGAGGGGTAGACCATTAACTTCTTCAAAAATGTCCGAAAAATCTCTAACAACCAATGGTGATTCCAACTTTTACCAGGGCGAATCTAGTGCATAAAGGAAACTCATCATTCATTTACCAGATTCCAGACATGATATCTCAACAAATTTCCCAAATTTGGCTTTTAATGATATAGTCCTTCTAACACAATATAGGATAGCTCCATTCTTTGCTACAAAATCCATACCAAGAAAAACGTCGAAACCTTTAAAATCCACGATGAACATGTCACATGGAAAGTGGTGGTGTAATGCCCTTGAATTTTTGTTAACATTATTTAGGAATTTTAATTGGATAAATTGAATTAAATAGAATAATGTGAATAATTAGGGAGATGAGATTAATAAATCCAATGGCCATGTCTTAATAAATGAACTAAAATAAGACTTAACTAAGTTAAGAAGGAGGAATTTCCTAAGGGGTAAACTTGAAAAGGGGGTTACATTTCTTAGTATAAACCTCTTCCTCCGCTTTAATAAATTTCACTTTCTCATTTATAACTCCTCACCAACTTTCGGCCAGCTATTAAAATCCCCAGGAAGAGCAATAAATTGAAGAAAAAGCTATGGAATTAAGGATAAAAAATTATCTCATTCTCTAATTAACTAATCAAGGTGAATAATCATGTTTATCATCTCATTTTCTGTGTTGGATTGGTTATGGGTTATACCCGATTCATGTTTGTGATTTTGGTTTGGATATAACCATTTAAACCTTTGTTTGGATAAGACTTAGGTGTTTCAAAATGTTAATGGGCTAATTAACATGTTTTATTCGGTTTTGGTTAAATTCCGAGTTGTTTTGATCTTCATATGCTTGAAATTTTAATATGTTAAGGTATATGATTTATAAGATTTTTGATGAATTTTGAGGATTTTTCCTTAGTAGTTAACTAAGGTAATTAAATTAATTGCGCCTAAGGGTTAAACTGCAATATTGCTTCCACCTTGGTCAAAGTCGGAGGGAATCTGCTTTCAAAAATTAACTTGGGGAAGAAGTATAGTGTTTTATGAGAAAGGTTGACTTTTGTATACTTTTTACTATTTAAAAGCATAGCTGGATTCCCCTTGACCAATCACAATTAAACAAGCAAGATAAAACATCACTTCAGTAGGCCCAGATGTTCCCTTTTGACTCCAAAAGCTGCTTTTATCCCTTCGTCTAAGTCGAAGGGTAGACATGGTGATGAAGGGAAGAGGGGTGAAGGATTGGGGAGCTGTTTAACCTTTGATTTTGAAAGGTTATGATTTCGAAAGGTGTGATTTCAAAAGGTTTTGATTTTGAAATGTTTGATTTCAAAAGGTTTTAAAGGGGTTACCTTCAGTGATTGCGAAAGGTTTCGAGTTTCATTACTTTCAAAAGGTTTATAAATGGTTTTATAAGGGGGATACCCCAGGCTTTCGATAAGGTCAAAAAGTAGAACCTTTCTACTAGGCCAAAAAGGAACCATGATGCTTTCAAACGAAAGGTTTCCGAAGGGACTAACTTTGAAGGGTTATTTTCTTTCGAATGGGACTACATTCAAAGGGTTTTAAAGGGCAGTTTTCTAGTCATTTTTCTTGAGTAAAGTTTTGCCAATTCGAAGGGGATACTTCGAAGGGTTATAACATAAAATACTTATCTTTGTTTGAATATACAAGGGGGATCCTTATTTAAATTGAATGTTATAAAACCTTGGGGACACAGGGGTGGGTTTAATGTTTTTGGTACATAACTTGGAGTCGCAAATAGAAATATGCTTTCGAAAATATACATTGGGGCTATCAATGTGTTTTCATTTAATTTTACCTAATTGGGGCTACCAATGAGAATCGGTTAAACAGGTGGCATACCTAGAAAAAATAATTAATCATGAAGATCATGAATTTTTATAAATAATTATGGGGATCATGGTATTTTAGATTGTCCAAATAATGGGTTTTTGGTTAACCTAGGAAAACCATGGAACGTGCGGTGGATAGCCCACATCAAATTTCTAAAGTAAAGAATGTTTTTCCAGAGGTGGTTAGCCTCGGGATTTGGTACCCAAGGCTTCATAGCCATCCTAGGAAAACTATGAAGTATGCGGTGGATAGCCCACACCATCTTTTATAAAACAATGTACGATAAATAATCTGCATTTATTTTAAAGGGATTTGGGACGGACAATCCCATTAAATTTTTGATGGATAGTCATTTAAAGATTTTAGAGGGAAACTCTAATAAACTGATTTTAGATGGAAAATCTAATATATTGCTTTTAGATGGGATATCTAATAAATGGGTGGATGGGATATCCAATGTATATGATTTATGGCTTTATTTCATATCATGTTAGGACTAATCATTTTTGGTGCACGGGCATAGTAAATGATTTGCATGTTTTGTTTTGGATATTAGTGAAGGGAAAACCCATTCCGCTAAGCAGCGTGGTCTCACTAGCTATCTATTTCTGATAAGAGATGATAGGAGATTATTCATACCAGGCTTATTGTCTGACTCGAAGTTTGTGTTTCTCCATAAACTCTCGGATACTCAAAATTAATTTGAGTAGTCTGAGGATGGGAGACTTTCAGGTTTTTGAACGAATAAGCTTCCGGAGACGTACAGGAGGCAGTGTTAGCTAAATAGGAGCTATTTTGTGTATTCCGCTGTGATGTACTAAGAAATGTAAAGTTCATATTTATTAGTTCTTTGATGATCATAAGGCGACATCTTCATATGTCGCTCTTATCGTACTTTGTACATATACATATGATCTGAACGTGGTTAACGTTTGGGATTATGTAATTAAATTTGAATATTATTGATAAGAAATGAGAAACTCTATTTTTTTGAAGTTATTTTTTTTCATATTCTTGTGTTCCGGTGTATCAATATTAACTATGCCGCATTCGATCGCCAACAAATAACAGCTACGGATGAGTGCAAAATCAGTAGCGGTTAGTTTTGGGCCTCAAAAGACAGAATGTTATAGGTAGGTATATAATTCGTATATATTCACAAATCATGCATAGATTAGTCGTACCACATATGGCGTTGGCCACACAATTAGGTGTTTCTGCAAATTACAGGGTAAATCTTGATCTATCAACTAGATTTTCAAAAAATAAAGCTATGGAAGGCTCCGGTATCAAACAAAACTCGTACCAAAATACCATTTATGACTGAAGTACTTTCTGGAACCCCTTCCCCTCCACATCCGCTCAATTTGACGGTTCATCCTTAATAGCTTAAACCTTGGCTTGCTTTCCTTTTTGAATTAGTAGATAGTCTCTTTCCATATGTCCGAGTTGGTGCCAATTAAAGTTGCGTATCTTTTGGGCCATTGAAGAAATAGGCCATATTTGCTGATTCTATGCTTCGGAATTCTTACAGAACTTTGAAATGTGGCCTATCTGATTACAAACATTGCACATATAATCCTTGAACTTGTTCTCCTGATCTTCTCCTCCTGATTTTCCTTTCTACTTCTTTTTCCCTTGTGGGTTGAACTTCCTTTTATTCAAGCTATCATTATTAGGTGCTATTGTCGGCTTTCTTTCCGTAAGAACTACCTACCTTAAAGCCATATCTGCTAAATCCACAAAAGATCATTTTAGACGAGCAGTCATTTTCTCTTGAAACTCCACCCTCATTCCCATTATAAATTTCTCATTCTTCTTGAGGGGTGTACTAATGAGTTCAGATCTAAAACATGACAACTCATTGAACCTGAGTTCATATTCTGATATAAACCCATCTGCTTACTTAAGATCTAAGAAATTCCTATATAAATTGGTCTTTTATGCTGAAGGTATGAACTGGTCTTTAAACACTTCCTTAAATCTAGCTTGAGAAAAATCTTTTTCCGGAACATTTGTTGTAAGAGAGTCCCACCATGTTGCTGCTCTATCTTGTAATTGCCAAGATGCTAAAAAGCGCTTCTGCTCATATGAAATATCCAATCCTTTGAAAATCTTCTCATAAGAACGAAGCTATGTCTAGACTTCTACAATGGATTCTGTGCCCGTAAACGAATTTCCTTCCAGATTAGAAAAATCTTTGCACAAGGATGCAAAGTCGACATGTGGCTGTACAGGTGCTACTTCTTCTAACGATCCTATCCTTCTAGCAGTTGGGTTTCTACCCTTGGTGATCAAAGTACTATCATTCCCCCTCCCCATCTTCTTTTAATGTGCTCATATCTTACACCTGATCATAATAAAATATTCTCATAATACACTTCTAGGAAGGACTTATATTTTGAAAAAGGTATCATATATAAATAATATTAAATAAACATCTTCATTCCTCCAACCAGCACCTACACCCAAATAACTGTATAAATTTGGAAATTTCCTTTATATAAGAAATATAACCCTAGGTAAAATTATTTTATTTACCCATTTTAAAACTATATTGTGCCTGTTTGTCTTGTTTAAGTGTTTAGGAACCCTATCGACAACGTTGATCAAGCGCATTGACCAGAACTCATAAGCCACTTAACAGAAAAACCCACACAATATAAAATATTTTATAACACTGACAAATACGCGCTCATATATATAATACACTCAACTCATTCTAGGCACTACTGACCTTATATATAATGAGTTTACCCCACCAAGACCTAGGTGTTTGCTCAACCTAAGCTTTAATACCAATTATAACGATCCTGCCTTTTTGATATTTAGAAGTCGACACTAATACATCCACGGTATTCATGCGTCAAACATCCATGTACCGGAAAGACGGGTCATTAGCGGCGAAAGAAAAAGAAACACAAGAAGAAACTAAAGAACAAAAAATCTCACAACGCATAGGAACAATATATAATATTCAATATAAAATTTTACATAATCATTTCCAAAATGATACCTCAGAGTCATAATAGTACAGCTTCCTACGTAGGACAGTTATAACTACCCGCCCTTATATAATTGATACAAATTTCATTCAAAACAGCGAAAATAAAGAAATATACAAGAGATATGTCTTGGACCTCCAGCTCGTCTTTTAAGCTCCAAAGCATCCAAGCTAATCTAAAAATATGCTCGGTTTGACTCGGGCGTTATATGAAAACAACACCCACGTTAGTCTGGTAAAGCCAGCTTATGCAACTCAAATCACTAGAAATTTTATTGTAACTCATAAAATGCTATGAAATCAAAGGTATCTCGTAAGAACTCACCGCATATAAATACGGATGGGTTTTTACCCTATGATAAACCAAAACATTTTTATTATAAGATCTAGTAATATTATAGTAATATATAAGGGTTTAAAGTAAATATATCAAGCAGCTGTGATGTGTGTACATGACAACAATAATAAGTATACAATCAAAACTGAAGCACTTATTGGAGAATGGATTTTCAGAACAGGTATCCGATGCCCCGCATCAACGACCTATTCGATCAGCTTCATGGAGCTAAAGTCTTTTCTCAACTTGATTTGGCTACTGGCTTTCACCAACTCAGAATCGCCGAGGATAGTATTCCTAAAACAGCATTCCGCACAGAAAATGGATTCTATGAATGGCTAGTTATGCCGTTCGGTCTCACTAATGCTCTAGCTTATTTCGTCGATTTGATGAATAGAGTTTTCCGAGATGTTTTTAACAAGTTCGTTCTTGTTTTCATCGATGATATACTCGTCTTCTCCAAAGATGAGAAAGAGCATAGGTCACATTTGGCTTTTGTTCTTGAAACTCTTCGTAGACACCAGCTTAAAGCCAAGTTTTCGAAATGCCACTTTTGGCGAGATGAAGTTCGTTTTCTTGGCCATATTGTTTCGGAGAATTGGATTTCGGTCGATCCAGCTAAGATCGCCGTAATCAATGTAAGTTCTATTCTTACTCGTCAAATCTATCTAAACAACTTATCTATATCTAAATTCGAATCCTTGGAATTTGCAGGATTGGGAGACTCCCAAAACTCCTACGAATATCCGCAGTTTCTTGGGCTTGGCTGGCTATTATCGCAGATTTATAGAAAACTTTGCTCGTATCGCTGCCCCACTTACCGCACTGACCAGAAAGAATGTGAAATTTATTTGGAGCGAAAAGTGCGAAGCAGCTTTCAATGAGATGAAGCGAAGATTCACATCTGCCCCAGTTCTTACAGTTATTGATGGTAGCGAAGAATTGACCGTCTATACAGATGCCTGTCGTGATGGTCTTGGAGCAGTCTTAATGCAGAAAGGAAAGGTTATTGCCTATGCGGGTCGTCAGTTAAAGACCCATGAAGCAAATTACGCAACTCATGATTTAGAGCTTCTTGCGGTTGTATTTGCTCTTAAGCTATGGAGGCACTATCTGTTGGGAAGCAAGTCCGAGTTATTCACTGACCACAAGTCATTGAGATATATCTTCTCACAAAAGGATTTGAATCAGAGACAAGTCCAATGGCTCGAATTTTTAGCTGCATATGATCTTGATATTAATTATACTCTAGGGAAAGCAAATGCCGTAGCCGATGCTTTGAGCAGAAATCAAGCGATGGCATGTTGTAATCTTGTTGAGGGAATGTTATTCCAGCTTTCCGTTTTCCCAGCTCTTATGGATCGTATTATACCAAAGCAATACGAGGACACTTTGCTTTATCGCATCAAGGAAATAGTCCTTGGAAGAGTTGGAAATGCTGACATTAGATTGGGTGCACATGTTGATAGTAATTGAGTCTTGAGAATTGATAATCGCATTTGTGTTCCTAATGTTGATGGTCTTAGACAAGAAGTGCTGAGAGAAAACCACAACTCTTCGCTTTCATTTCATCCCGGTGTTACTAAAATGTACCAGAATACGAAGAAGTTATATTGGTGGAGTGGAATGAAGCGCGATATCTCTACATATGTTAGCAGATGTACAACTTGCCAACAAGTTAAAGCTAACCACAGAAAGACAGCAGGTTTGTTTCAGCCACTAGAGATTCTAGGATGGAAGTGGGAGCAGATTTCTATGGACTTTATTGATGGGCTGCCAAGGACTAGAAAGGGTAACGAAAGCATCTGGGTGATTGTCCATAGATTGACAAAATCCGTCCACTTTATTCCAGTCAAGTCCACTCGTACTGCTTTGAGTTTGGCCGAGATATACATGAGAGAAGTTGTTAAACTTCATGGTGTACCATCCAGTATCGTTTGCGATCGAGATCCTATTTTCACCAGTAAATTCTGGAAAGCATTTTAGGATACTTTGGGCACCAAACTGAATCTGAGCGCTGCTTATCATCCTCAGACAGATGGCCAAACTGAGAGGGTGAATCAGATTTTGGAAGACCTTCTCCGAGCTTGTATTATTGACTTTGGTGGATCCTGGGAAGACCATCTTCACTTGGTCGAATTCACTTATAATAATAGTTACCAGGTAAAGAAATTGAATTTCAAATTTGAACAAGTATATTTGATTTTGAATTAATCGTATTTATAAATCAGGCAAGCATTGGTATGGCACCATTCGAAGCCTTATATGGACGGCCGTGCAAATCGCCAGCTTGTTGGATCGAGTCGGGTGATCGATTAGTGCTTGGTCGAGAAATAATTTTGGAAGCTTCTGAAAAAGTCGAAGAAATCAGGAAGAAGATAAAGACGGCACAGGATAGACAGAAGAGCTACGCTGACAAAAGGAGAAGAGATCTTGAATTCAGCGTAGGAGACAAAGTATTTCTGAAAGTGTCGCCTTTGAAGAATATTATTCTATTTGGAAGGAAAGGAAAGCTTGCTCCCAGATTTGTTGGTCCGTTTGAGATTACGGAAAGAGTCGGAACATTGGCCTATAGAGTTGCATTACCAGAGAAGTTCGCCGGTGTGCACAACGTGTTCCACGTCTCACATCTGCGCAAAGTCGTACATGATCCATCGATGACCATCCCTACTGCTCAATTGGAGGAGATAGTTATCGAGCCTGACTTGACTATTGAACGTAAGCCACTACGGATAGTCGATCGTGAGACAAAGAAACTCAGAAGGAAGTCGGTAAATCTCGTCAAAGTCCAATGGACTGTAGATGAGCGAGATTGCACATGGGAAACTGAGGATAGTATTCGGGATTCAAACCCCGAATTACTAATTTCAGGTATAATTCAAATTTCTTAAATCTATTTTGATTTTTCTGCTTATTTCATTCCTACTTCACTCGTCTCGTTCCTTTTCGGGGACGAAATGTTTTGAGTGGGGGAGATTGTAACGACCCTGATTTTTCAGCACAATTTAAAATTTTAAATCCATCGTTTTAATATAAAAATTTGGAAATTTATAAACGATCTCAATTCACGTCCAAACTTTATTTATAAGATACGCCTAGTTAGATATGAGTATAGAAAAAGTTTCGTCGTAAAATGTTACATTAAACTTCGTTCGCGTTTTACTATATATCAGTCCATATAAAGTTGCGTAAAATTTATCTTTCAAATCCAAATATTTTTACACAGTTGTGTTGTAAAAATTATTCTTATCAAGATTATGTAATTCGTTTCGTCAAAAACGGCCATTGCGTATTCCGTTTAAATTGTTTTGCAAAACAAACAATTTAAGCGGCGTAAAATCAATTTTTTTTTATAAAACCATCGTATCGCAATAATTTGTGTACCATTGGAAGCGCATTGTCGCACTGATCAGAACGGTCTATTCATTCGTATAAATTGGAGTCCGACGTAAAAATATTCGTGTTAATTTAACGGTTCCGAACGGACCGGTTAAATAATATTCAGCCCAAAATTGTAGCCCGTATACATTCAAAAATTTGTAAATAAAGTTTCAGCTGAAAGAAATAAATGTTGTAGTTGAAAGATGGGGGGTTACCTTGGAAATAGTTGTGACGTTTGGGAAAATGGAAAGGCTTTGTGGGTTACAAGGAGAATTTACTGTGAAATCAAACTTCAAAACAAATAAATATAAATGAAATACAAGACTAGGCCACACGTTACTCTGTCGGGTATGAACACCACTTTCTTTCTTCATCTTTGTATTTTCTTCCTCCTTTCTCTTCTTCATGTTTCGTCTCCTTCTGAAAATGAGAAAGAAAAAAAACACAAATAAGGCTAAAAATATAAGAGCACGCATATACTCTCCCCTACTCCAAACCATGCGCACACCACATATCCACACGTCACCTATCTGAGGCCGACCTCCTCTCAGCCAAACTCCACAACGCCACACGTCCAAGATCAAAACCCATCGGTTCCTCCAATCCTACCCCTTCACCGTCGTTCACAACCAAAGCTACCATTAGACCCATTTTTCCGCCATCACCCTAGTCACTCCAAGCCTCGTCGGCCAGCACCAGAAGTCACCAACGATGCAGCCACCGACACACATTCCTCCGTCCTAAATCCCCCTCATGCGCGCCATAACCTGGCCTAGCCGCAGTGTATGCATGCATATATAGGGCAAGATATATGCACGTGTATGCGCTGTGCGTACAAGATGTACAAGATATATGCACGTGTGTGCTGTGTGTGTATACGTGTGACGTGTGTGTATGGTGCGTGCGTGCTGGGTGTTCAGGGATGTGAGTGCGTCCTGTTTTTTTTTTTTTTAAAAGTGCAACATGCGTATGATGTAAAAGTAGAGAGGGTCATTGTTTTAGTGTGTGTTCATGAAAAAGAGTTGCGTGTGTCTTAAAAAAAAGAGAAAAAGAATTTTTTTTTGCATGCGTACGTGTTTTAGTGTGTGTGTGTTGTGTTTTAGGTGTGTTTTGTGTCGTATGCGTGAGTTTATAAAAAAAATAAAAAATTTCAGCTTGTATGCACACGTGTATGTTAGGTGTGTATGTGCATGGTGTACATATGCTTCAGGGAAGGCTATTTTCATGATGTACATATGCATGCTTCAGGAAATGCATGCATTTATGATATTGTACAAATTTTAGATCTCGGCCATGCTATAAAAAAAAACGAAACAGAGATTTGTAAATAGCGTTGGATATTGCAGTAGAGTATTTACGCCAATATCTATTTTGGTTGCCAAATTTGTAACCGACTTTTCTTTGCTTGTTGTGTGCAGAAGCAACCGACTGAGTTTCTTTCGCAGCAGCATCGATCTTCAGCTTTCGTTCTTTTCTCCGTCATCGGTAAACGCATTTATATAAATTTATAAATTTTATACAGACGTTCGTTGTATTAGTATCGTTTTCTTTTGTCGATATTACAGTGTTCGTTGTTCGTGTGTACTGACTCCTATTCGTGCTTATTCTTGCTTTGAGTCCACTTCTTTATCCACGAAAGGTGAAACAAATTTTCACGACATATATTCTTATGCTAGTTTTGTTGATAACTGATTGCTATGGGATAATTAAATTGAATGTTGATTGCTATTGTTAAGTGATAAAATATGCAAGTTAAAAGTGATATAGAATATTTAACAATATTAAGTGAATTATTTATATTGAATGTTGATTTACTTGACCACTTATATGTTGAATATGGACTAGTTAAATATGACCTTTTTAATTGTTAAGATTAATTGACACGTATAATTTAATAAATTTCACTTTGAACCTTTGAACGTACATCTGATTTATCTGTTGTAGTATTGAAATTGAACTGAACGATAAGTGAAAAACCGAAATGTAATAATCTTTAATCTACATGAAATGATAGTGTAGATTCTAGAAATAATTATATTAATTTACATAAATAACAAATGTAAATTAATACGATTATTTCGGGATTATTTAATAAAATTGTTAAATTGTTGTGAATGGATGTTATTGCTTGTTTATTTACTTTGACACCGTCCCAGCTATCACACTGCAAGTTCCCTTTGTATGTTTTGATTTTGAATTGAAATGGAATCGGGTTGAAATGATAGATACCCAAATAACTTTGACTTAGGATAGAAAATTAAATTAAAATCGATTGGTCAATGTTTTGATTTAAAATAAAATAAAGTTTTATTTGACTAACAACAAGGTTTTGAATAAAAATTGGAATTTAAATTCGAATGAATTGTAAATTTGAATATTTAAGTTTGAAACAAATATGAACATCGTAATTGACAAAAGAATATTGTTTAAATTTAATTATGCAATAGAATTAATTTATAATTAATTTGAAATTATTAATGATTAAGTTTGAAATTAGTAATAATTAAATTGGAATTATTAATAATCAAGTCTTGAAATTTATTAATAATGAAATTTGGAATTATTGATAACGAAGTTTGAAATTATTAAGAATTAAGTTTTGAAATTTTGATAATTAAGTTTTGGAATTGTTAATAATTAAGTTTGAAATGATTAATGTTTAAGATTTGAAATTATCGATAATTTAGATTGAATTATTTAATGATTAAAATAAATTGAATTGGATTTGCTTATTAAGAAAAATCGAATTTTGAATAAGGGAAACTAATTTCTTTAATTGAGTTTTGAAATTGGTAACGAAGGTAATAAATGAATGTATTGATTTTCTTTAATGAGAAATAGAGTGCGTTTATCGAACAAATGAAAGATTTGAAAGTTAAGGAATTGGATTTGACAAATTTTAATTTTAATTTAATTTGTAGGCTTTGATAATGAAGTTGAACTTAAGAAAGTAATGTAATGAATTGGAAATTTAATTGAAATTGTTTAATGATAAATTAATTTAATGAATATCGAATGAAATCGATAATTGGGTTTAAATCGATTTGAACGATAAATGATTTTGGAATGAATTTATACATGAAATTAAATGAATGTTGAATTGTTTTAAAATTGAGCTTTGAAATTGAATTATAGAAATTTGAAATGAAATTGTGAATTTATGAAATGTAAATTTTGGAATTTGATTTAGAATGACTAACGAAATGTTGAATTACGAATTCTAATTGAAATTGAAATTGTATTGGTTTTGAAATATATTAACGACCAATCGGTAAATTAACTACGAAGGTTATTAAAGGAACCGAAATCGGTTAGGGACATACTCACTGTCTAAACCGAAAACCACTTTAATAACTATACGCGGAGTGTGATCCAGAATGAAGTGGTTGGATTGGCGTACGCGATGACTGAAGAAAGTGAACAATAATGAATAGCCTTGACACTTGTGTCAAATTGGAAATGACTAAAACAGGAGCCGTGCCGGGCCAAATAGGGTTAGCTACCTTGAGCGAACACACTTCTTCGTAAACTACTCATTTACTTTTGTTATTGATTGGTGCGCACCCTTGAATTTGGAGTGTTGTTTCACGGTGTTGCGATCGTTGCGGCGATGCGTTCTCACCAGTCCGGATCAGGCAAACGGTAGTTTCACTACCTTGGGTATTGCCTCATGTTCCTTGTCATACTTGTATTCCCATATACGCGACCACTACGAATTTGTTTTGTATTATACCTATGGAGTACTTCCTGATATCCCACTAGTTTACGGTGGAGTTTACAGTGCTGTATAGTCTATAATGCTATATGAAATGTGTTAAGGGGGACAATGGTAACGCCTTAACACTATTTTGATATTTTACTTTACTGTTAGACATTATTTATGTATCGTACATTACTATGTATAAATAGTTTAACGGATCCTTAAAGATGTTATTCCATTCATCGTTGAGTTGTTGTTATTTTGATTTTGGATCGTATTATCTGTATAAGAATATATGTCCTAATTCGAGTGTTTGTTTGTGCATATGGTCGGATCAGACTGAGGATTGCTGTTGCTGTTTCTACTTGGAGATGAAGACCGAAGACTATCATTATCTTATCTTATCAGTATTTCTCTTTCTATTCAGACTATTTGGACATTTATGTCGTTCTATTTTATTTATCTGAGACAATGTTGTATTTATGGGTAGCTTCATGAACTACTCTTATGACTATGTTGTATTTCCGCTGCACTATTCTGTGATGTTATATTTTTGTGATTCTGTGATGATTCTCATTTACATACATACATACATATATATATAGACACACACACACACACACTCCATTGATGAGTCGTGTTTTGTATTATTTAAGTTGACAAGTTGGAATATCGTCAATTTAAATGGTATAAATATACGGGTTGTTACAAAAAAAGGTTTGGTATGGAGAATTCCAAGTACATAAATATTCCAACACAATCTAGAATCGTCCCATCTACAAAGGACGCTCCTCGTACTATGAGGAGGAACATATAAAGAGGGTATCATATGCGTTGTCAGTTGGTTCCATAATTTATGTCATGCTATATATACCGGTCCCGATGTAACTTGTGCATTAGGTTGCATAATTTGATATTAGTTTGATCCTAAAGGAAAACACTGAATGATAGTAAAATGTTTTCTTAAGTATTTTAGAAATACTAAAGACTTATCCTTTTTATGTGGGAATAAAGACTTCATTATGAAGTTTCATATTCAAGGTTTATGAGTGATGTCAATAATAGTAAATTGGTATTTAGTTATGTGTTCACATTGAACAGTGGAGTGGTCAGTTGAAAAAGTTCCAAGCAAGAGACAATAGCCGATTCAACAATGGAGGTCGAATAAATAGCCCTTAACGCAAGTTTATGGCTAAGCTAGGGGTATTTCCAAATGTTAAGAAACCCGTGAAACCCATAACATTGTTATGTGAGAACAATTCAGTGATTCATATCACAAAGGAGCCTAGATCTCATAAGAAACCTGGACATATTCTTTGAAGATTCCATTTTATTAGGGAGTCCGTCACTAATAATTAAGATGTTGTTGAAAGAGTAGACACTAAGGACAACAGAGCAAATCCATTCACAACTGGATTAACTTGACCGATACTAAGAAAACTGATCAAATGGATGGGATTATGATCTATGGCCTTAGATGCAAATGGGGGATTGATAGAGTTAAAGGTATACCCTAGGGGTAATTTTGTAATTCATTGTAAAATATTAACACTGTAATAAAATCTCGTTCCAAATAAAATCTGTTTATTTTCTATAATATATTTGTTATACTTTTATATATTAATTAAGTAATTAGTTTAAATATATTTAATTGAAAATCTTAAACAATATGATGTACTATGGTAATTAAAAAATGTGGTAATCATGAGAAATTTATGACATTGTATAATAACATTTTGTTTTAATTATTCCTCGTCAAGATGTTTCAAGAAATGATATCGATACATCCATTAAGACCAAAGTATGTAACTTTCCTAACAGTTGGGTAGTGTATGCTCATGGCTATTGTGGGGTACCAAGAGGTTATGTACCAATATTGTTGGATAATTTAATCGTTCGAGAGTTTCTCATTAGTAAATAACGACCAATTCAAACACAAAATCTTAAAATGACAATATTACATAGTTCTCTCGGCTTGTGAATATTGTTGAACTTCAATGTGGAAATTTTACTTTGATAATAGTTAAATCATAGGATAACATCCATCGAATAACTATAGTTGGGTTCGAGTTGAAGCATTAGAAGTGAAATGCTACTCGCTGGAGAATACATCATCTTAGTTATATAAGGTTAGTATCACAATCGGTATAGTCGGCTTAAAGTCAAAATCTCTGGCTAAAGTAGCATGGTTAAACTAAGGACTTTGTTCATGGACTAACCAAGCTGAATGTGGACGGTTGTAACGACGTGGATTTTTCGCGCTCGAAAATCGACATCCATACTTTTACATCGTATTCGAATGCCGTAGATTCGACCGTTCAAACCCGAGTCACCGGAGCTTATAACAACATTAAGTAAACAAAACAGGGGAAGAAAAGAATAATACATTGATATACAGCTTTGATACAATATCTGATACAACAGATGATCCAATAAATACCAATATACATCAGAGATATGATACAATAAAATAGCAGCGGAAAAGAAAATGATAACACCAGCAGCGGAACAAATAACTCTAAGATAGTCTTCAAGGAAGAACTCAAAAAACTGCAACTCCATTTCCAAGAACCAATCCAGCAATAGCTCGAACTCCCAATAACGATGCACAAAGATAAGCAAGTGCAGTCAGATCCAAAGATTGAACTAACTCCAGATAATCCGCTACATCTGACTATCTGAAAAACCCAACTCTAGACTGCTCGTGTAGAAAAATTTTGAGCACCCAGAGTTTAGGAAAGAAACAATAAACTCCGGATCAGTCATGGGACTGGTGTGAGCAACAAAAACAGTTTATCTTTTAAAACAATCAACAAAAGATTTTAAAATCAATTCGCAATGCTTTTGGAAATGAAACTACCATAAGACCTCCCGCCACACACACAATGCAAACGCAGAATTGGAGGAGATTTCTTCTTATGATAGTCAAACATGCTTGATACGCAATTTCCTTGATATTATTACTATAAGTGCAAAGTGCAGAAAAACATTTTGAAAGTAGAATATAAATCTTAGCCAGCATAGGTACCATTATATTATGCTTACTATAGCTACCATATTAGATGGCAGGTTCTACAACTAATACTGTACAAGGCTCGTATTGTTTCTTTGGATTTCCAACAAATGGTCAGGCCAAGAAACTTCCCATTGCCACATGAGAACGCCTCTGGAAGGACGTTCCCGAGAACCAAACCGGATCTCTGCCAACACAAGGCCGGGTTACCCCTAACTGGGTAACTACTGACACGAGTATGCCATCTCCCGGTTGTAAACAACCTTTAACCGGGGCCCCAGCAACAAATCACAAAGTAATATATATATATATATATATATATATATATATATATATATCTGCGATATCAACATAAGTTAAGTATATGGGCTCCATAACATGATACCACTTCTATCCAGAAGGAAATGCACATACCCTAAGGGCTGCTACCCCCAATAACCTTGCTGCATCTTTCCTGTTTCGACCATTCCGGGGTGTGAGGTTCGACGAAGTCTCGTCCACAAAGCTATGCTTTTTACAAAAGTCACGCTTTGATCAACAAATGATCAGCATCACTCAGCATGCCACATTACCAAATTGGGAATATATCGCTGATAACCTTCAACTATATAACCTCTGAGCTCGTACGTCTCAGAGAAGGGTGTTAATGCTAAGAGAATAAATTCTCCGCCACCAACAGAAATGTATTTGAAAGAAATCTGCTTTATATCTCAAAATGTAATGTCAGACACACAATCCATACAAGTCTGTTCTGGGTTCGAACAGAACCGAAGGCACTTTCAAAGAAGTCCTTGCAATCCGGATAATCCCTAATCACATCCGGATTTCCCATCGCATATGGAGATCTCTATACCGGGGATCATCCAGTGCAGAGACAATCGACAAGAAACCCTTCGTTTTCGAAAATACCCGGTCTTCACCACTGGTCTTCAAATGCTATCCATAACGACGTATCACATATTCGGAATGGGTTATACGACCCAAAGGTCCTTTCCCGGCTAACCCGAATAGTGAGCGCAACATTTAAAACATATGGATATGGGATTTCAATTAAGTCACAACTTATTACCAAAACCTTTATTTTAAATGGTTAAACAAATTACCATATTAAATCTTTAAACAAAAAGATTCATTTCACAAAGTTCACCCAGTTTCAAAAAGATCCATTCATAGAATTTCAAAACAATTTCTATTTCAATTAGGATTAACTCATCCAATCTTTTAAAATTAAAGGTTTAACTTATAGCTTTCAAACTGTTTTCATAACTTGGAAATTATCTTCATTTCAAACTAGAAATCATTTCAACATAAATTGGAAGTTCATTTCTTATGTGAAAGCTTTAATTATTTGAAAACAGATAGTTTTCGTTTCAGAAAAATCCAATTATATTTACTCGAGTTAAAGCCCTTGAATTTAAATTACAATTCTCAAATCAATACATTTAAAAAACGGTTTAATTCATATAAACTCATAAATGAGTGGAACGGCCTTTTTAAACCCTAGTTCCCAAATCATAGAATTCAATTTCAAATATTGAATTCAAATTTTAAATCAAATTATTTAAATTCCAAAACTTAATCAAGTTATTCAAAATCACTTTCATCTTTGAAATTCCATTTCAAAAGCTTTTCACTTTAAACGCAATCCATTTCCAAAACATTTGAATTTAAATATTCAACTTTCAAAACTATTTTCAAAAACATTTGTGACATAATCGATTTCCTCGTGAAATCCATATTTGTGTGTGTATAAGTGTGGTCCAAAGGTTTAACACAATAAAAGTGCCACATCATCAATTAGCACAGATTCACATATAATATGCAGATGTATCATCAATAAATGAATAAATCATATATACCACAATCTACAAAACAAAATATCACAGTTCAGATAGGACAATCAATTCAAGGCATCTCATACAATACAATCATTCATAAGTAAGGTCAGACATTTAATAATCATTTATAAACAGGATTAATTAATTGTTTAATCCTAATTAATTCAATTCATTTCCAATTTGATTAATTACTTATGAATTTATTATCCAATTCTGATTTATTAATTCCAAATCATTTGATACAAATTAATTCATCAAACACTTTAAATTAATTAAATTATTCTTAATCAATCATATTAATTTAAATTAACTTTTGAACCAATTATATAATTAGCTAACTTCTTAAATAATTATTTCAAGAAATTTACTCTTTAATTACTTTCATTAAGCAATCATCTCATAACAACAAATCATTAATTACCAATTTATCTTTATCATTAATTTAATCAAAATATCCAAACTTAATTACAATTAGTAATTAATCCCTTAATTGCTTTCATTAAGTAATTAACAATTTACAATTGATTAATTAATTAATCTAATTTGTTATCAAAATTTATCACATAAATTTTTGTTACTTAATAATTCATAGTCAATTATCCTCATTAACTAATAACATTTCTTTAATTTCTTTTAATTAACCTCTAATTATAAATAAATCTAAATCATTAATTTGTAAATTGAATAAATCATCCCTTAATTATCATATTAGTTAAATCACTTAATCAACTTAATTATCTCTAAGGCAATTCGTTTCTTTGTTAATGACTTCACTAATATTTAAGTGTAAAACATTTCACTTTTGAATTTAAATTTAAATTACATTTCGAATTTAAGTTTCAAAATGATTATTCTTTTAAACATAAATCCAATTTAAAACTCAATTTATAATCTTTAAAAATAAATGTAAATAACATTAGTTGCTTATATAAGAGAAAGCTTTTGATTCAAAAGTTTATTTGAAAACTAAACTTTACTTTTAAATTTAAACCCCTTTCCAAATATTTACACTTTGATTATAAAAAATTAAATTTCCTTTCTTTTAAAATTTTAAGATTCAAAGTTTATTTGAATCTAACTTAAATTTGATTTAACTTTATTTACAGCTAGCTTACCAATTTAAATTCATTTAAATTTGGTTTGAATTTCAACTTGCAGACAATTTTGAACAAAACTGTAACCCTGTGAAACCAACCCGAGGCAACTTAAGTTTGCTTCGGGTCCAACAGCTAAAGACTTCGAGCCGTACTCAAATTTTCTCGAGGAGAACTCGAGACAATCTCCTGAGAAATTTCGTGCTTTCACTCAAACTAACCCAAATTCCCAGTTACCAAAATCTCGAGCATGGTGTACGTGCACAACGTCGCCGACCATCTCCGGTCACTCCTGATGACCTCTACACGTCGCCGATCACCCACGTACCTGATCCCGATCATCGCATCCCCCCCCAAAACTCAAAAATCGAAATTGGGTTCACCACCCAAACCTGGAAACACGAGACATAACCCACCCCAAACCTGTCAGCGCCTCCATCTCGTCGCCTCGACCACCACAGGACCTAGAACTCCGGTCATACAATCGCCATCGTCCCTGCTATCATCCCCCAAAATCCTATCACACTCGATCGAACACAGACAGCGAACGAAACGAGAACCCATACCTCAACAAAACTAGGTTTAAAAAACTTCGAACCCTCGTCGCCGCCGCCACGTTCAACTGCCGACCCTCTCACTATTTTTCCCTTCATCGTCGATCACTTCTCCACCACCTGCCAAGTTGCCGACCACCACTACTCAATGGAGGACCCGAAATCGCCAAATCAAAGAAATTCAGACAACTACAGATTTCTCTTCAATCCTTATTCTAAAAATTATAATTTTTGTGTTAAAAATCGAGTTAAAACATATGAATTCAATCTGCATATCTGAATTCGAGAACTAAAAGATTTGAATTTTACATATTGAAAGATTTCGTGCAGCTCTTTGATTTCCAGAGGTATTTAATTTAAATTTTAATTTAATTAAAATTCTAAACATTAGTCTATGATCCCATAAACAACTTTTGTTTTAAATCCAAGTTCTAACAACAATTGGTTTTAGAGAATATGATTTTTGAACCAAAGATTTGAGCTTGGCAACCATAACAGGATATCACTGATACATGCATTCACTTGTATACAGACAAAGATACTTATATATATTCACACAGAATATATTTCCAGATATAGATCATGCAACAAAATCCTACTTAAGTTTCAAATAAAATTGTTACTCACTGAAACAAATGAGAACAGAGCCTTCAATATTAGATCAGGCTTTGAAATCTGTTTTGAAAACTTGAAACTGAAATGCCAAATCTTCTTTGTTTTGATAAAATTTGAGTTGCTTTGTTGTTTAGATTTGCTTGCAGTAACAATTTCCAGATTGAAGAAAAATGGTGTTGTTTAAGTTATGTAGAAAGAAAAGCTTACTCGTTTTTTTTCTTCTGGTTTTGCTATTTTTAGAACGAACTAAAATAAGAAGATGATGTATATAAAAGAAATTTACAAGGTTATGTGTTTGTATAAGGTGATATTATAATGCATGTTTGTACAATACAGGTTATGGCTGAAGTGTTTTAGTTATGGGCTAGAGATGTAACATTAAATGCTTATGTACCTTGTTCCCATGCTTTCCTGCATATTATTTTATAAGCATATTCCCTTTTGCTTTGCTCTTATTACTTTGTAATATATTTATTTTGTTTTGGAGGCTAATGATATTATTTTCGGCTGCATATTTTTGCTTTGTTTTATCTTTGTACTTTATTAATTCCCATTGTCTTATTTCATTAGCTTATACTTTGTTTTACTATCTTTTGTCATCTTACCTTATACTATAAATAAACTTCCATTTTAATGTGTTGTTAATTTTTTTTTAGCTAATGTATTTACTTCTGTTTTAACTTAAATATTTATTTCTAGACTTTTTTATATAACTATTAAATTTATTTGAAATATTTGTTTACTTATTTTCTTACTTACATTTGTCTTGTTCACTCTTTGTATTTCATAATTTATCTTTTATAAATATGTTTCTATTTCTAGCTTAATATTTATTTGTTTTATCTTCATACAAATCGTCTTGTATTTCTCTATATATTTTATTTCAATAGTTTATATTTTGATGTATTTTATAAGTACATTTTGTTTGTGTTTTATTTTTACTTTCTTTTTAACTTAAATATTTATTTCAAAAATTTTGTTATATTTACACAACTTCAAAAACCCATTTCATAAGATTGGATTCAAATATCTTTATATTATTTATAAATCTCAATTCAATTCAATTTAATACATTTTTTCAATAATTCATAATTTAACTGATATTTTATATTAATCACTAATTAATTTCACAATTTTTATACAAAAATTAAATTTAATTATCAATGTAAACTTAATAAAATTCGAGATCGTTATAGACTTCCCCCTTAAAAGGAATTTCGTCCTCGAAATTCACCAGAGAGAGATAACGAAGATAGATGAAAGATAGAGAAATATCTTTTCAGATCAAACTGGATATCAATTCTGCATTTGGCTTAGCAAATCAGAATATCAACAATAGATACAAGAAATTATAATAGAATTTCAAATTTGGTTTTTAAACGAAATCGTTTTATCGATTCAATTCAAATTTATCCTTATATTTCACTAACCAATTTAACTCAATTTAAAATTTCCAATTTATTTAAATTTTCAATTCCAAATTCATTCGTATTTATTGAGGTTTAAATCAAAAACTGATAAGAAACCGGTGAAATACGAAGTAAGGATTTTCTACAACGATTCGTAGGGCCATTATCTCACTGAAACTTCTTTCTGGAGCTGTTACGAAGAAATCGAAAAGAATTGAAATCGAATCAAAGGAAATTGATAGAGAAATATTGTTTCCACTGTCGCAGGGTATTGACCATTTGTAGTGGTACTTCCATTTCCCCTATCTCGTCTTCTTCTTGCACTCATACTCACTATCAGTGCATAGTAAGAGAATTTACTGAGGCATTCGAACGGATATCCTAGGGATATACTGATTCTAGGGTACACTTCACCCTATCTCTAATGAGCTACTTAATGTGTTATACTCCTGAGCTAAAGTTTTAACCTTAGCTCTGATACCACTTGTAACGACGCGGATTTTTCGCGCTCGAAAATCGACATCCATACTTTTACATCGTACTCGAATGCCGTAGATTCGACCGTTCAAACCCGAGTCGCCGGAGCTTATAACAACATTAAGTAAACAACACAGGGGAAGAAAAGAATAATACACTGATATACAGCTTTGATACAATATTTGATACAACAGATGATCCAATAGATATCAATATACATCAGAGATATGATACAATAAAATAGCAGCGGAAAAGAAAATGATAACACCAGCAGCGGAACAAATAACTCTAAGATAGTCTTCAAGGAAGAACTCTAAAAACTGCAACTCCATTTCCAAGAACCAATCCAGCAATAGCTCGAACTCCCAGTAACGATGCACAAAGATAAGCAAGTGCAGTCTGATCCAAAGACCGAACTAACTCCAGATAATCCACTACATCTGACTATTTTAAAAACCCAACTCTAGACTGCTCGTGTAGAAAAATTTTGAGCACCCAGAGTTTAGGAAATAAACAATAAACTCTAGATCAGTCATGGGACTGGTGTGAGCAACAAAAACAGTTTATCTTTTAAAACAATCAACAAAAAATTTTAAAATCAATTCGCATGCTTTTGGAAATGAAACTACCATAAGACCTCCCGTCACACTCACAATGCAAACGCATAATTGGAGGAGATTTCTTCTTATGATAGTCAAACATGTTTGATACGCAATTTTCTTGATATTATTACTATAAGTGCAAAGTGCAGAAAAATATTTCGAAAGTAGAATATAAATCTTAGCCAGCATAAGTACTATTATATTATGCTTACTATAGCTACCATATTAGATGGCAGGTTCTACAACTAATACTGTACAAGGCTCGTATGTTTCTTTGGATTTCCAACAAATGGTCAGGCCAAGGAACTTTCCATTGCCACATGAGAACGCCTCTGGAAGGACGTTCCCGAGAACCAAACCGGATCTTTGCCAACACAAGGCCGGGTTACCCCTAACTGGGTAACTACTGACACAAGTATGTCATCTCCCGGTTGTAAACAACCTTTAACCGGGGGCCCAACAACAAATCACAAAGTAATATATATATCTGCGATATCAACATAAGTTAAGTATCTGGGCTCCATACCATGATACCACTTCTATCCAAAAGGAAATGCACATACCCTAAGGGGTGCTACCCCCAATAACCTTGCTGCATCTTTCCTATTTCGACCATTCCGGGGTGTGAGGTTCGACGAAGTCTCGTCCACAAAGCTACGCTTTTTACAAAAGTCACGCTTTGATCAACAAATGATCAGCATCACTCAGCATGCCACATTACCAAATTGGGAGTATATCGCTGATAACCTTCAACTATATAACCTCTGAGCTCGTACGTCTCAGAGAAGGGTGTTAATGCTAAGAGAATAAATTCTCCGCCACCAACAGAAATGTATTTGAAAGAAATCTGCTTTATATCTCAAAATGTAATGTCAGACACACAATCCATACAAGTCTGTTCTGGGTTCGAACAGAACCGAAGGCACTTCCAAAGAAGTCCTTGCAATCCGGATAATCCTTAATCACATCCGGATTTCCCATCACATATGGAGATCTCTATACCGGAGATCAGCCAGTGCAGAGACAATCGACAAGAAACCCTTCGTTTTCGAAAATACCCGGTCTTCACCACCGATCTTCAAATGCTATCCATAATGACGTATCACATATTCGGAATGGTTTATACGACCCAAAGGTCCTTTCCCGGCTAACCCGAATAGTGAGCGCAACATTTAAAACATATGGATATGGGATTTCAATTAAGT
The DNA here is from genome assembly GCA_030765085.1 of Allium cepa. Lineage (NCBI taxonomy): Eukaryota > Viridiplantae > Streptophyta > Magnoliopsida > Asparagales > Amaryllidaceae > Allium > Allium cepa. The sequence continues at coordinate 330,858,867 of CM060932.1, forward strand.
CACAACTTATTACCAAAACCTTTATTTTAAATGGTTAAACAAATTACCATATTAAATCTTTAAACAAAAAGATTCATTTCACAAAGTTCACCCAGTTTCAAAAAGATCCATTCATAGAATTTCAAAACAATTTCTATTTCAATAAGGATTAACTCATCCAATCTTTTAAAATTAAAGGTTTAACTTATAGCTTTCAAACTGTTTTCATAACTTGGAAATTATCTTCATTTCAAACTAGAAATCATTTCAACATAAATTGGAAGTTCATTTCTTATGTGAAAGCTTTAATTATTTGAAAACAGATAGTTTTCGTTTCAGAAAAATCCAATTATATTTACTCGAGTTAAAGCCCTTGAATTTAAATTACAATTCTCAAATCAATACATTTAAAAAATGGTTTAATTCATATAAACTCGTAAATAAGTGGAACAGCCTTTTAAACCCTAGTTCCCAAATCATAGAATTCAATTTCAAATATTGAATTCAAATTTTAAATCAAATTATTTAAATTCCAAAACTTAATCAAGTTATTCAAAATCACTTTCATCTTTGAAATTCTATTTCAAAAGCTTTTCACTTTAAACGCAATCTATTTCCAAAACATTTGAATTTAAATATTCAACTTTCAAAACTATTTTCAAAAACATTTGTGACATAATCGATTTCCTCGTGAAATCCATATTTGTGTGTGTATAAGTGTGGTCCAGAGGTTTAACACAATAAAAGTGCCACATCATCAATTAGCACAGATTCACATATAATATGCAGATGTATCATCAATAAATGAATAAATCATATATACCATAATCTACAAAACAAAATATCACAGTTCAGATAGGACAATCAATTCAAGGCATCTCATACAATACAATCATTCATAAGTAAGGTCAGGCATTTAATAATCATTTATAAACAGGATTAATTAATTATTTAATCCTAATTAATTCAATTCATTTCCAATTTGATTAATTACTTATGAATTTATTATCCAATTCTGATTTATTAATTCCAAATCATTTGATACAAATTAATTCATCAAACACTTTAAATTAATTAAATTATTCTTAATCAATCATATTAATTTAAATTAACTTTTGAACCAATTATATAATTAGCTAACTTCTTAATTAATTATTTCAAGAAATTTACTCTTTAATTACTTTCATTAAGCAATCATCTCATAACAACAAATCATTAATTACCAATTTATCTTTATCATTAATTTAATCAAAATATCCAAATTTAATTACGATTAGTAATTAATCCCTTAATTGCTTTAATTAAGTAATTAACAATTTACAATTGATTAATTAACTAATCTAATTTGTTATCAAAATTTATCACATAAATTTTTGTTACTTAATAATTCATAGTCAATTATCCTCATTAACTAATAACATTTCTTTAATTTCTTTTAATTAAGCTCTAATTATAACTAAATCTAAATCATTAATTTGTAAATTGAATAAATCATCCCTTAATTATCATATTAGTTAAATCACTTAATCAACTTAATTATCTCTAAGGCAATTTGTTTCTTTGTTAATGACTTCACTGATATTTAAGTGTAAAACATTTCACTTTTGAATTTAAATTTAAATTACATTTCGAATTTAAGTTTCAAAATGATTATCTTTTAAACATAAATCCAATTTAAAAATCAATTTATAATCTTTAAAAATAAATGTAAATAACATTAGTTGCTTATATAAGAGAAAGCTTTTGATTCAAAAGTTTATTTGAAAACTAAACTTTACTTTTGAATTTAAACCCCTTTCCAAATATTTACACTTTGATTATAAAAAATTAAATTTCCTTTCTTTTAAAATATTAAGATTCAAAGTTTATTTGAATCTAACTTAAATTTGATTTAACTTTATTTACAGCTAGCTTACCAATTTAAATTCATTTAAATTTGGTTTGAATTTCAACTTGCAGACAGTTTTGAACAAAACTGTAACCATGTGAAACCAACCCGAGGCAACTTAAGTTTGCTTCGGGTCCAACAGCTAAAGACTTCGAGCCGTACTCAAATTTGCTCGAGGAGAACTCGAGACAATCTCCTGAGAAATTTCATGCTTTCACTCAAACTAACCCAAATTCCCAGTTACCAAAATCTCGAGCACGGTGTACGTGCACAACGTCGCCGACCATCTCCGGTCACTCCTGATGACCTCTACAAGTCGCTGATCACCCACGTACCTGATCCCAATCATCGCATCCCCCCCCCCAAAAAACTCAAAAATCGAAATTGGGTTCACCACCCAAACCTGGAAACACGAGACATAACCCACCCCAAACCTGTCAGCGCCTCCAACTCGTCCCCTCGATCACCAGAGGACCTAGAACTCCGGTCATGCAATCGCCATCGTCCCTGCTATCATCCCCTAAAATCCTATCACACTCGATCGAACACAGACAGCGAACAAAACGAGAACCCATACCTCAACAAAACTAGGTTTAAAAACCTTCGAACCCTCGCCCCCACCGCCACGTTCAACTGCCGACCCTCTCACTATTTTTCCCTCCATCGTCGATCACTTCTCCACCACCTGCCAAGTTGCCGACCACCACTACTCAATGGATGACCCGAAATCGCCAAATCAAAGAAATTCAGACAACTACAGATTTCTCTTCAATCCTTATTCTAAAAGTTATAATTTTTGTGTTAAAAATCGAGTTAAAACATATGAATTCAATCTGCATACCTGAATTCGAGAACTAAAAGATTTGAATTTTTACATATTGAAAGATTTCGTGCAGCTCTTTGATTTCCAGAGGTATTCAATTTGAATTTAAATTTAATTAAAATTCTAAACATTAGTCTATGATCCCATAAACAACTTTTGTTTTAAATCCAAGTTCTAACAGCAATTGGTTTTAGAGAATATGATTTTTGAACCAAAGTTTTGAGCTTGACAACCATAATAGGATATCACTGATACATGCATTCACTTGTATACAGACAAAGATACCTATATATATTCACACAAAATATATTTCCAGACATTGATCATGCAACAAAATCCTACTTAAGTTTCAAATAAAATTGTTACTCACCTGAAACAAATGAGAACAGAGCCTTCAATATTAGAACAGGTTTGAAATCTGTTTTGAAAATTTGAAACTGAAATGCCAAATCTTCTTTGTTTTGATAAAACTTGAGTTGCTTTGTTGTTTAGATTTGCTTGCATTAACAATTTCCAGATTGAAGAAAAATGATGTTGTTTAAGTTATGTAGAAAGAAAAGCTTACTCGTTTTTTTTTGGTTTTGCTGTTTTTAGAACGAACTAAAATAAGAAGATGATGTATATAAAAGAAATTTATAGGGTTATGTGTTTGTATAAGGCGATATTATAATGCATGTTTGTACAATACAGGTTATGGCTGAAGTATTTTAGTTATGGGCTAGAGATGTAACATTAAATGCTTATGTACCTTGTTCCCATGCTTTCCTGCATATTATTTTATAAGCATATTCCCTTTTGCTTTGCTCTTATTACTTTGTAATATATTTATTTTGTTTTGGAGGCTAATGATATTATTTTTGGCTGCATACTTTTGCTTTGTTTTATCTTTGTACTTTATTAATTCCCATTGTCTTATTTCATTAGCTTATACTTTGTGTTACTATCTTTTTTCATCTTACCTTATACTATAAATAAACTTCCATTTTAATGTGTTGTTAATTTTTTTTTAAGCTAATGTATTTACTTCTGTTTTAACTTAAATATTTATTTCTAGAATTTTTTATATAACTATTAAATTTATTTGAAATATTTGTTTACTTATTTTCTTACTTACATTTGTCTTGTTCACTCTTTGTATTTCATAATTTATCTTTTATAAATATGTTTCTATTTCTAGCTTTATATTTATTTGTTTTATCTTCATACAAATCGTCTTGTATTTCTCTGTATATTTTATTTCAATAGTTTATATTTTGATGTATTTTATAAGTACATTTTGTTTGTGTTTTATTTTTACTTTATTTTTAACTTAAATATTTATTTCAAAAATTTTGTTATATTTACACACTTCAAAAACCCATTTCATAAGATTGGATTCAAATATCTTTATATTATTTATAAATCTCAATTCAATTTAATTTAAATACATTTTTTCAATAATTCATAATTTAACTGATATTTTATATTAATCACCAACTAATTTCACAATTTTTATAAAAAACTTAAATTTAATTGTCAATGTAAACTTAATAAAATTCGAGATCGTTACAACGGTCTTATAATTTTAATCAAATCAAAATTCCCAAAATCCTAAAGTGATATATAGTTGATGAAGAGAATTTGTGTAATTAATCATTACTAAAAGGTATGATTAAATTTGTAAATTTAGATTTTACCAATAAGATCCGTAAGAGAGGAAATCGGCCATACTATCAAATCATTAGCTTTGGTGACGTGTGAACATTAGTATTTTGAACTATTTAAAAATTTATCACTGAATGAATTCACATTATGAGTCGCATAACTAAATCTGTTCAGTCTGCAAAATACTGTCTTTATTCAATTTATTTACAATGGTTATAAATTAATTAAATTAATCAATATTTGCAAAAAATTAATTATTATTTCATTTATGTATGGAGTGTGTTTAGTATAAGGGAGTGGCCTCTAGAATTGTTTAGGGTGCTTTAAGTAATTAACTACGTGCGTATATAAAAGTTATATATGTAATATCGATATATGATAGCAATGTATGTTTAAATTATATTAATATTTCACATATTATTTAGGAGTTATCAGATATTTTAGTCCATGATGGACTTAGCCTATAGCTACCAAGGAAAGAGGATTAGAATACGGTCTTTTCATTTGAATTTGTAAAGAGAAAAAATAAAGATATTATCTTTACACTTCATTATAAATTCAAGTTTAAGCATCTTTTTTACTTCAGTTTTAAGCTCCCCTTTCACTCCATCACCGTAACTACCCCTAATTCACATCCGTACACCATAATACAAACAAAATCAAAAGGTGGTATACCATTTGCTAGCAACTATGGGGCAAATCTAGGAGATCTAGGAGCTATAACAGATCGAAGTATGAACATTAGGCCAAATCTTTTGAAGATATACATTTCTGTTTATTATTTGTAATTATATAATTTTATATCATTATTTTGTATATATGATTGCCATAAACAATTGGTTGTATTTTTACTGTTTAACAAATGGCAGCTCTGTATATTAAAGCTTGACATCACATTAGTTTTTTTCACTTATGTCTAAAATTTCATTCATGTCAAAATAATATGTTAGAATGTAGAAAATATTTTAAATGTGTATAACAAATTTTTGGATTTTATAGTTATTATTTGTTTTAAATACATAAATCATAAGGCATATGTGTTTATTAAAATTTACAATTTAAGAAATTAAATATATACCTAAAAACACTTCTATATAATAAAAAAATTTGTATAGGATAAATTGCATTTGTTAATATATACACACACACATATACATATTTCATTTTATAATTAAAACGTAATTTTTTTGAATATATTATAAAATTTAATTGCTTTATATTTAACATAAAACTATTTTATGTCCTTTTATACATATACACTTGCATACACACAGATATATATATATATATTTCTAATTTGGTTTTCAAAAACTAAAAAAAGCTATTCTACCACCAATTTATTTTTAATAACATACATATATATTCGTTAACCCTAAAAAGTGCAAGGAAGGAAACTATGGCTATTGAAGGAATTAAGAGAGCCTATATCTAACATCAACGAGTATTGGAAAAAGCGACACTTTGTTGAGTTAAGGCTTAAGAGGAGTGAACAAGCAATCTTAGGTTCATGTAGGAGTCATATGCAAGCCATTGAAGCTATATATACTTGAAGTTGATTCATGTAGGCAATAGTATGCAAAAATAGAAATCAAGAATACGAGTACTTTTGGAATTCGAAGTAAACTATTATAAGAAATAACAAGTGCTTTTCAAAAGTAAGCCATAATTCAAGAAAACTTATTATTATTCCATATTAGGTTGAACATATGAAGTCTTATGTGAAATAGTCATCTTGGAACTAAAATCCTCAAATCAATTTAGGGTTACAAAGTTTAAAATGTAAAGAATGAGAAAAGAATTGTTCGCCCCTTACTCCATGCCTCTAGATCAGTATTTATAGGGGTATGGGTTTTAGCACAACTGCTCGGTGCCGCATTCGACATGCTTCATCTTCGACATGTATAACCCTTGGTAACCTCAATGGCGTAATGCTCCATTCCTTACTTTAGATGACCTTTAACACTCTGCATTGATAATAGACGGCATCGGCATGCAACAACATCAGTATTAGGAAGCATTGGTAAAGAGCAGCATTGAGATGGAGCAATATTGAGAAGGAGGGGTATGACAATTTCATGGATTTTGATGGCTTCTGGCATCAATATGGCATTAACAAGTGTGCGGCATCCTCTAAAGATTAATAAAATGCCCCATCAATATGATGCGACATTGATTTTTTGTGTTACCAACAATAGACGTCAGTGATTCAATATTAGTGGAGTAACATTGACAGTAAGATGGGTACGATGGTAGTGGCATGGGACATCAATGTATGGAAGCCTCCATTGAAGAATAGAGGCATCAATATGATATGACATGTATGGGAGGCAGCATTGATGGCTTACGATATCGATCACGTTAGACATCACTGCTTCCTTGATGAATTTCTCTATTGATTCCATTCGGCATTGCTCAGTGTTATAAAAGACTAGGTACGAACCATCCCCACTTATAGATGATATACGACACCATTGGTGTAATGACCACCCTACACCTATGGTGTAGAACAGTTATCAAAGGAAAAAAAGAAGTAAGGAAGAGGAAATAGAAGAGAATGGAAAAGAAAAAAAAAGGAAACATCAAATAACCACATAGCCTGTCGTATATCTCATACCGCGTCAGGGTAAATATAATAATCAACATAGGAATAAAAGAGTAGAGACGGTAATAATAATGTGAAATAATCATCAGAGTATAAGATCCATAAAGTTATATAACATAGTACTAGAGTTTATAAAACTGGAAAATCCGCTCCACAGTGTCACACAATAGAATATACAATAACAAACTCACAAATAATTATTAGCAAACGTCACCTCCTGCTAGTCCATCTGCAAAACTCCATAAATCATCCAAACTTGCTCTCTAGCCTACCCATTTAAAAGTACCTGAGATAAAAAGAAGCAAAGCATCAAACCTCAAGTCAAACGATAGTATATTATGAAAGATATCAAATCTAAAATACTATAAAAGTCAATATAGTATACGAAACAGAGGGCACAAAAATCATACCTGACATGTCCCTGCAACTAAAGGGTCAGCACATAATATAGATAATATGATGCTTTATAATATTATAAAAAGGGGAACACCATACTCAGTATCCGTTAGGATACCTTGGTTTCTCCACCTAAAGTACCTACTCTATACTAAATAAACTTCAGGTGTCTAGGTAACTCCATCCACAATACCTACTCCGTACTATCCCACGTAGGGTTTCTAGGTATCCCTACCACAATACCTACCTTGTGTGACATCCTTAGGGTGATAGGTGATAGGTGACAGGTGACTAGTGAGCAACCATAACAAACATAGTATCCATCAAACAATACTAACTTCACCCAGTGTGCTCCAGATATATGATAACTCATATGACCATCTGCAAATGCCAAGGATTAGTGGAAATCTGGTTCTTATTATGCTCTCGTACATTCTGGCCAGAAGCCTAGTACGTGTCACCAAGCCCAAAGTTAGACACGAGACCCAATCTAGTGGTCAAGGGTATATGGATCCTCGCTACCAATCTATGGGCGTCCCTACTATATAATACCCATGCTTCAAGTAACAAGAACACCTCGAACCATCAATGATCCCGTAGCATAGACACATCCATCGAGCCCAACTTACTCAACATGGATCTGAGCTTTACTAGCTCAATACAATTTTTAGACGATGAGACCCAATCACTCAATCCATTCCACTATTCGTAGACTTGTACGTCCTAAGATGCCATCTTTAATTCCTAATGCAAAAATGAGTCGCTAACAGAATAAACATAGCTTGTCATCATGTTGTTACATCGCCATCCTCCCGTGTTGTGAAATGAGCTAACACCCCTAGCATGATCCATACAATCTGATACTACCATCCTCGGAACCTACTCCATGCATCATCGAGTCACCATCCGAAGTACCAGACCATCAGGTCTAAGCATCACATCATTGCCTCGCCTTCAAAATCACTCATCATAGAGTAATAACATTCAAACTCTAAATTGGCCGCACAAACAAACCGTTCACGAGATCTCCTTCACATCCATGCCAAAGATTGGCCAAATCACCAATTAATAATAGTGGTGGACATAGACCACTCTACAATGGTCAATAATAAATACAATTGTCTTGTACTTAACCGAATGGATAAGTATAAACCAAATGGAAACGTTCAACATCCATCCCGAAGTCCAAAGCCACTTCCTCCACCTCAGATCCATCGGCATGTATCCTAAACCTCTTCTATAGCTCATCTAATTTATTAGGTTTTCGCATGTGCGAAACCCTTACATATAAGATATACCTAAACCCAATCACCGCTAATAGGCATGTTCAACCAAAACAGCCAAAAAAGAAAAACAACCAAACATACATCCAACAACCATACATCTATCCAAAGCAGCATACATAAAACATAAACAATCCATCCATATCAATCAACATGGAAACCATATCAATAATAGCTCTAATATAATAATTCTCTAATTATGGCAAGTCGATGGAAAATATGTGACATTTATAAATCATTTTAAAATAATTTTATTTTCTTTTATAAAAATCTAGTCGTTGTATAACTATAGTAATATCAAATTTTTAACCAAAAATCATTCATGAGTGTCAATCTAATAATATACAACCAATTATAGTATGGTGAGAGATAATATCACTCATCTTATCTGAATCTATCCAAATTAGCGCCAAAGGGTAGATCTTGCTACCACGAGCGCAATGCGAGAAATGACATCCAAAATGGATCTCGTATGCAAAAGATACAGTCAATATAAGATTCAAGATTAAATAAAACAGTAATTAACTAATTACAAACCCTAATTACCTTAACCAGGTGCTAATCCATCTTCTCCAATTCACGTTTCCTGGTTGTGCACATTTGTGCATATCAAAACCATTCTCACTTCCTTCTATCTTCCACATCTCGTTACGACGAAATTGCAAGCCATTTTTGCCAACACGTTCCACTATGTGAGCTCTTTGCCATGGACTTGACGAAATCAAGATCGCATGCTCCCTCCAATTTGTGATTTTATCGCATGCTCACATTCATCAAAAAAATTCTCTCGGCTATAGGCGATCGGGTGTGGTTAATTTTTGGGATGGGTTCTCCTTCAAACAAAAATCGTAACAGTTTTCTCCAATCCGCCTATCGTCACTCTAATCTCCAACTAGATCTTATCCTAGATCCACAACAAGAGGGTCGATCTCAACCAACGGCGACCAATCAAAATTTCGGTACGGTCGTCGCTTAGGTCTCATCCATACGACCTCAATGGATCTAATCTTGCGATTCAGTGTGGAGCGGATTCGGAGGTATTATTTTTTGAAGTGGATGTTGAGAAGTGGCCATGGTTTTTCTTTATCAGGCAATGAATAGTAAAAGAGAAATAAAACTAGAGGGAGATCCAATTTTGGGCTTTATATAATAATATTATAATATTCCATTTATTTACTTTCACAAATAAATGGTCGTATGTTTCGAGCTTGTGCGATCACACGACGCGTTCGATCGCCACAAAAACCCATCTGTATAAATCACCTCTTTTTTTGGATCCAACGGTACGAATCTCATTGCCATTTGAGACTGGACTTAGAGATGCTAATTTCGCATATTTCAAGATCGTTTCGGCCATCGGATCGTCCGGTCTCTAAATGTAGCAATCCTTATACCCATTTTAATTTGCAATGTCAATCCAAACTCAACGGAAGAGGTCTCGAGTCCAGATTCGACCGTATGCGAAAAATTATATTTTTGGGCCTTTATTTAATTAAAAATTTAATATTTAAATTATTATTTAAATATCCAACCATTAAATTACAGGACTTTACATTATCCTCTCCTTAAAAAGATTTTTTCCTCGAAATCACAAAGAATAGAGAACGTCTCCTAACCCCTAGGCCTTAAAAGCCTCTCAGATTCCCAAAAAAATCAATAGAACCCCTTTCGTAAGGCTAGGTCCGGGAAAAATCACCATACAACAAAGATATGTATATAACTCGTATCTTTAATTATACTGGACGATATATAGCAATCATCTCAAATAAGTATGCTATAACCAACCATAACTATCCCGCATGCCTAACAACCACACAAACATAGACTATCATCTCATATGCTAACAATCCAAACAAACATATGTACATGAGACCTGTCATCCAAAAAGTAACATCCATACCTATCCTAGCATATGGAATACTAAACTATCTAGTATAAAACAGCAAATATGATATCCAATATGAAAGCTAATGATAAAGATAAAATCAATCATCTAAACAGCTCCACCAAGTGGTCCTTGTGATCCCCACAGCATACCATATAAAATCGTTTTTGCTTTCACTCCACCGAACCTCTACTACTCCACTGTCCTCCTCTTAACCTGATTCATATCACATCTATCGATACAAATAGGTCTAGGAGGTCTCAAAGTCTATGGTTCGATCTCGATATCATCTAGTCCATTTGGTGCTGAATTCTCAAATGCCTTTTGTAATTTCCCAAAACCTACAATTGACCAATGGATTTTGGCCACTCACAATGCTCTCGGCACACAATGGAATCACACTATCCATCCCATATATAACTCATGAAATTGGATGTCGTTCTACTAAACTTAGGGAATATAAATTTAGTATTATTTGCCAATCAATCGACTGTGACTCAAATGCTATCATGCCTTTCTTAGTCATCGGCAATCCATCGATGCAGTCGATAAATATATGTTCCCATTACTTGAGAACAAACAATCTCGCATCCCTACAGAACCAACAGTCTCGGTTGAATCCGCACTGTATGACCTCTATAGACAGTACTTACTCTTCTAATTTAGCCACAACCTTCACTAGTCTATACTAATGCCTCTGACTAGTACAAATCTGCTAAATCAAAGTAGGTCTGATGGTCAAAATAACCATCATCCTTGGCCATAGCTCACGATGTCTAAAGTCATAACCGATTATAAGCTCAAGTAATTCCCACTTTAGGATTATCGCTGCCAAGCTAGTATGACTTCCACTCGAAACACCAACAACTACATTTCTCTTATGGATGTCTAGGAAATGTCAAATCCATAGGTGGCTAAGAACTCCATCCGTCACTACTTCTGAAGTCAAAGATCCTTATCGGAGAAGAGATACTCCAATGACATGGAATCACTGAACAATTGTACCTTTCTCCTAATAGAAAATGCCTCCAAATCCCCAAGGCGAGCTCTATCGCGTCCTTCTTCCCACTCGAAATGGGCAACATCGATGCACATGTCAACCTCTCAGTCGGTCTCACTAACGTGTGTTCGTACCTCGCGTCTCAAATAAAAGTCCCATCCTCTTCCACTAAAATAGTTAACTATGCTACTATCTTGGGTCGATTTAAATACTAGAATGCCATAACTAATAGATCTATCATGACGTCCTATTCTAGAAAAAGGTGATCCAAGCATCTCACTCCTCTCCTCCAGGAGTGGTACCATCAAAATCTCATCATCAATCGGTGTCTTTTTGACACCTATAACACAATTACAAATAGTACCTTATGCTTCACTTTTGTTCATGAGTGGATGAAAGCATCATCAATAAGCACAAGCACCACTCACTCAAGTTACATCTCAAAACGCGGTCCATGAAATCAACAAGGTATGCCAACATATTGGTTAGCCCTAATGGCACAAGAAATACAATCTAAAAATCAAGGTAGCGTATGATACACTATAATAAACACACTCTTTAAATACTCTGAGTCGGTGAAAGCTCACTGCAAGGTTCAACTAAGAGAACATCCTCGTACTATAGAGCTGATCGAAGAAGTCATCGATAAAAGGGAGTAGAAACTTGTTCATCATCTCATCCATCTCACGACAACCAACAAATAATTCCAAAGAACCATCCGTCCTATTGACGAACACTGTAGGTGCATCCTGCCTAAATATACTCCCATGCATGAACCATTGCCTAAACAGGTCATCCTTTCACACCTTTAGTCTTCTAAGCTCTTTGGATATCATATACCTTAGAGGCATAACTACTGGTCTACCTCCTCCAACCAGATTGATAAGGAACTCTATCGCTACATGGTAGTAATCCGGTCACCTCATTGAATGTGTGTGGACAATCTCTGGTATAGGCACAGATGACGACTCAACATGTGCAATATAAAGCAAATATAGAAAGATAATCATAAACCCGTCCTCGATAGACGTCAATCACTACCATCCACTCCTCCACAACCCCAATCGTCATCAATGGCCTCTCCCAATCCACCACTATTCCATATTCCCTTCAGATAGTCCTTTCCCAAAACATAATTCAAACCCAACTAAAACCCAAAAACAATCGGTAGCAAACAAACAACCATAACTCAATAAGACAAGGTCTCTACAAACCATGTATAGGCTAGTTGAGCCTCTAACTAGGTCCATCACAATCAAGGGTCAATTTACAATCTCCAATCTCAATCCTAATATCTCTGTCAAATAAAATATGTACGGAAATTCCATAAGTGAAAAGCATATTTCAAATGGTGATGCCATTTCCCTTCTCTTTCGTCGATGGAGCACTCGATGAAAAGCGAAACGACATCAATCTCATATGCTTCCATGATCTATCCTAACTCTACCGGTTTGGAACAACCCTTCCACATTGGGTGCGGGCTCTCTCCTCACAACGCCTTCTCGATCATCTTCTCAAAGCCCTCGTCAACATGACCAATCAATTGCTTCCCAAGATGATCTCTCAACCTAATGATAAACTTTCCATGTTTTCTATGTGGATTATCAATGGGAATAGACCATACCTTGATAGCACAATGAATTCGACTACATAATCCAACACAGACATACCTCCGTACTTAAAATCGACGAACTCCCTAACTATCATCGACTTCAAAAAATTCAAGATAAAACTTCTTCGAAGCGAACTATGAACTAATCCCAAGCAAATTAGTCCTTAGGAATCGAAGCTATAGAAACACTCACTAGTTCATTATCCTTCCTTGGAGTTATCTAGAGACTAAGTTCTACCTCATAGCATCATCTAACTCCATGTCATCGAAGATATTTTCATAACTAACCATCCAATCTTTCTTTCAATATCCGACACCGTTCTAAGAAACGGTCTATCTCCTAGACTCTCATAGTCCATATATAGCTTGGCAAAGTCGACTCTATCCATTTGCATTTGAGCACCATAACCATCCAGAACAAACTGGGCATCCAGGAACTGATCCGCACCAATTCTACAAACATATCCTATCAATCAGGGATAGTGGCCACGATCCTGCCCAAACCTTAACTCGGAAAATAGAGTCAATAACAACTCTTCAAGCATGCCAGATTATTCCTGTTATACAATAAGGATGATCAGTCTCTCATAAAGAAAACTACACCAATAGTGCTTGTGTGTGCAACCTAACTCATATACTTATCTCCTACAATATAGTTTTGAAAACAAAAATATATAAAAAAATATATGAACTTTCTCATATATACATACATTCTAGTTCCAGTCTAAGGCAATAACTTCTGCCTTATCTCTATTGGATCGCGGTATCAACTAAGGTTAATCATGTAACCTTCACTCTGGTACCAAATGTGACAATCGCCCTACCCCTATAGTGCAGAACGTTTATCAAAGGATAGAAAAGAAGCAAGAAAGAGAAAATAGAAGAGAAGAGCACAGAAAAGGAGAAGAAGAAGAAGGAAACATCAAATAACCCATAACCTATCGTGTATCTCACATCGCATCAGAGTAGATATAATAATCAACAATGATATAAAAGAGCAGACACAATAATAATAATGTGAACTAATCATAAGAGTATAAGATCCACGAAGTTATTAGAGTTTATCCAACAGGAAAATAAACTCAATTGATACACTGCCTCATATAATAATAAGTCAACACTGTCAAGGCTCCACATTGTCAAACAGTGAAATATACAATAAAAACTCATATATAAGTATGAATATACGTCGCCTCATTCTAGTTCATCTGTAGAATGCCATAAGTCATCCATACCTACTCTTTAGCCTACTCATTTAAGAGTACCCAAAATAATAAGAAGTAAAGCATAAAACCTCGAGTTCAATGACAGTCTGGTGTGAGTGATATCAAATCTTAAACTACTATGAAAGTTGATATAGTATACGGAACAGAGGTTACACAAATCATAACTGAACTATCCCTGCAACCCAAGAGTCAGCACATAATATAGATAATATGCTACTCTACAACATCATAAAATAGGGAACATCATACTCAATATCCTCTAGGGTGCCTAGGTATCTCCCGCTACAGTACCTACTCTATACTAAGTAAATTTTAGGTAGATATCTTCATCCACAATACCTACTCCATACTAAGTCAAGTCGAGGTATCTAGGTATCCCTACCACAAAACCTACCTCGTGTGACAACCCTAGGGTGATGGTGAGTAATGAGAAATATAAAAAATGTAGCATCCATCAAATAATACTAACTGTCATCCAGTGTGCTCTAAATATATGATAACTCATATGACCATCTGCAAATGCCAAAGACTAGTGGAAATTCCAGTTCTCGTTGTACTCTCATACCTTCTAGGACCGAGGCCCAGTACGTGTCACCAAGCCCGAAAATAGACACTAGATCTAATCCAACGGTTCAGGGTATACAGATCCTTGCTACAATCCATGGGCGTCCCTACAATATAGTACCCCTGCTTCAAGTACATAAGAACACTCTGATTCATCAACGATCTCTTAGCACAAGCATATCCATTGAGTCCTACTCGCTCAATATAGATCCAAGCTCTAGTAGCTTAATACAATTTCAAAATTATGATCCCTAATCACTCAATTAAGTCCACTATTCATAGCGTTGTGCTTCTCCAGCTGCCATCTTCGGTTCCTACTCCAAAAACAAGTTGCTAACCGAAGAAACATAGCTTTCCATCATGTTGTTACATCATCATCCTCACACTATGCTAAATTAGCTAACAATCCTAGCATGATCATACAATCGTGATACTACTATCCTCGAAAACTACTCCATACATCATCAGTCACCATCTGATGTACCAGACTACTAGGTCGAAGCATCGCATTATCGCTTCACCATCAAAATCACTCGTCATAGAGTAATAACATTCAAACTTTAAGTTAGTCACATAAACAAACTATCCTTTTGTGCATCATGAGATCTCTTTCATGTCCATGCCAAAGGTCGGCCAAATAGCTAATCCGCAATAGTGATGGACATTGACCACTCTATAATGGTCAATACCAACTACCATGGTCTTGTAGTTAACCGAACGGATAAGTACAGACCAAATGGAAACGTCCAACATCTAACCGAAAGTCCGAGGCCATGTACTCCACCTTAGATCCATCGGCACGTATCATAACTCTCTTTTATAGCTCATCTCGTTCATTAGGTTTTCGTATGTGCGAAACCGCAACGTACAAGATAATACCTAAAACCCGATCACCGCTAATCGGCGTTATAAACCAAAACGGCGAAATAAAGCCAAACAAGCCAAAAAAAAAATCATACATCCAACAACCATATATCCATCCAAAATAGCATACATATAACATAAACAATTCATCCATATCAATCAATGAGGGAAATCATTATAACAATTGCTCTAATCTAATAATTCTCTAACTATGGTGTGTCAATGTAAAATATGTGACAATCTATACAAATCATTTTAAAATATATTTTTCTTTTACAAAAATCTAGCTACTGTACAAATATAGTAATATTATGTTTTAAAATCAAAAATCATTCCCAAGCATCAATCTAATGTTATACAACTAATCGTAGCATGGTAAGAGACAATGTTACCCACTCATCCAAATATGTCCAAACTAGCGCCAAAATGTGGATCTTGCTATCACAAGCGCAATGCAATAAAAAATATGGCTAATATAAGATTCAAAATTAAATATATCATTAATTAACTAATTACAAACACTAATTACCTTAATTAGGCGCTAATCCATCTTCTCCATTTCACATTTCCAGGCCATGCACATTTTTGCATATCAAACCCATTCCCAGTTCCTTCACTCTTCGATATCTCGGTCAATACCTGACAAAATCGCAAGCCGTTTTCGCCAGTGTGTTCCATTACGTGATCTCTTTACCACAGACTCGACGAAATCAAGAATACATACTTCTTCCAATTCGTGACTTGATCATGTGCTCATGTTCTTTAAAATGTCACTCTTGTCTATAGGCGATCGGGTATAGCCAAATTTTAGGAACGGGTGCTTCTTCGTAAGAGAATCACAACGGTGATCTCTGATCCACCTATCATCGCTCCAATCTCCAACTAGATCTAACCCTAGATCCACGGCAAGAGGGTTGATCTTGACCAATGATGACCAATCAAAATTCAGCCATGGTCATCGCATAGCACAGGTTCATGAGTCTGAAGGAGAAGTTGATGAGTGCACTATTGTTGGTTATTCAGAGTGAAAATGAGAATTTGACAACATACACAATGCTAGTGGCATTGGATTGGGGCGGTATTGATGAAGGAGGTAAGTTTATTGCATACGCTAATATGCAGTTGAAATGGTATGAGAAGATATACCCGGCTCATGATTTGGAGTTAACAACGATAATTTTCGCATTGAAGATATGTAGGCATTACTTACTAGGAGAGAGGTTTGAC
Organism: Allium cepa; assembly: GCA_030765085.1. NCBI lineage: Eukaryota > Viridiplantae > Streptophyta > Magnoliopsida > Asparagales > Amaryllidaceae > Allium > Allium cepa. Next base: position 330,875,860 of record CM060932.1, read on the forward strand.
TTATTCACCGACCAACAATTGTTGAAGTACCTTTTGTCACAAAAGGACCTTAACATTCATCAACGGTGATAGTTAGAGTTCTTGGCCCCTGCAACTTAGATGTTTCCTATACAACTAGTAAGGGAAATGCTGCACCAATGCTTTGAGTAGGAAATACCACCTTGGAGCTAAGATCTTAGAGTAGACACGGTTAGATTACATTATTGGTTATGATTTTAGACCCATATGTGAGCTAGAGCCGAACGCGTTGGTAAGCTTGACATTACTCCTACTCTAATAGTGTGGATCAGTAGTAATAAAAAATATAATGCTAGATAAGCAAATATCATTACTAAGATAAAGACTAGAATAATCTGAAGAGATGAAGTACTATGAACTCGATCGAGATGGTTGGCTCCATAAAATGGTAAACAATTTGCACTCGATGTTGATGGACTTAAGGATGAGTTACTATGAGAGTGTCATCATTCGAGATTAACTATACATCCCGAAGGAAACAAAATGTATCAAGATATGAAGTAGATATTTTATTAAGAAGGGATGAAGAAGTATGTCGAGAAATTTATTTCCTAGTGATATAATGATAGTTTGTAAAAGCTGAACAGAAGAAGCCAAGTGGTTTGCTACAACCACTTGAAGTTCCCAAGTGGAAGTAGGAATGGATATCGATGGATTACATTAATTGATTGCTAAGGATTAGAGGAGGGTAAAATAACATTTGGGTCATAGTTGATAGCATGATGAAGAGTGCTCAATTCATACCCATAAAGTCTGTTAGCTCAACATCAAAGCTAATAGAGTCATGTGTGAAGTTGATACCATGGCTCCATGGTATGCCGAAAGAGAATTATAAGTAATAAAGATCCACTATTTACAAGCAAATTTGGGAAAATCTTACAAGAGGCATTAAGGATGGAGACTCATTTGAGTATAACTTATCACACACAAATAAATAGGCAAACCAAAAGGGTGAATCGTATCTTGGAGAATCTCATGTGAGGTTGCGTTCTTGAATTGGGGGCTCATAGAACGATCATTTGCATTTTGTGGAGATCTCATAAAGTAATAGTTATTAATCGAGCATTGATATGACATCATTTGAGGCATTATATGGTCGACTATGCAATAACCCTCATGTTGGTGGGAAGCAAACAAGAAAATGATACTTGGGCCAGATAAGCATATGGAGATTAGGAGAAGATTTAGTTCATTTGGCAATGAATAAAATTTTCTCAAGACAAATAAAATAGCTACGTTGATAAGACATATGTGATATAGAGTTCTCTATCGGCAATATGAGGTTTTTTTACATCTCTCCTTTGAAGAATATAATTCTGTTTGTTTATAAGGGAAGTTGGCACCAAGATTTGTACAGAGGTTGGAAACGTAGATAAAGAGTCAACTTACCTCAAAAGATCGTAGGTATTGACAATGTGTTCCATATCTTTCATCTTAGAAAGTTTGTGCATGACTGTTATATTGGATAAATTGAATGATATTTAAGTTGAGCCCGAAGCATTGAGGCCTCAAAAGCCGATTTGTACAGTGGAGTAGAGTATGAAATAACGTAGGAGGAAAATAGTGAAGCTAGCAAAGATTTAATGGAGTGAAAGCGAAGGGATAGCAATCCGAAAACCGGGAAGAGCAAATGGGCCACTTATCTAAGGCTCTTTACTTGGTAAGATTCTATTTTATATTCTCTTTAACATTTAATGTTTTGTTTTGCTCAGTTTACTACCTTGTGTGTTAGGCCATTATCATAGGTATATTTCTTATTGTGTGTGCATGATTTATGCTTGCTATGATTGTGTGATTGTTAGGCATGTTTGGTATCCATATTGTTTGGATATGTTTGTTTGGTTGGAATTTCGAGGGGAAAAATTACCCAGGGAAGGGGGATAGGTGGAGAATGTAATGATACATAATTCTATGTATCATGGATCGTTAATATAATATATTCACTACCCAATTAGGTCCGATTAGGCTATAACATCGAGGAATGTTGAGTATTGATGTTTTAACCCTTAGAACAAATTGCAGATTGCTTTTACCCTTAAAACTTATAACACACATAACATTTGATAGAAGAAATATTATGGTCTGAAATCTCTTCAAAATGAAAGAAATAAAGGCTTCTTCTTTCCTTAGAGTGGTGTAATAGAATTTTTCCCTTACGATTTAGGAGATCTGACCATTTGAAGCTAGACATTTTTTGGATAGATTAGCTGATAATTAGACTAAGAGCATAATTAGCCTAGTAACCCATTTGGATTAGAGCCGACTGTAAATAATGGGATAGCTCCTAATAATTATCCTCTATCTTCCAAAACACTCTCTAAACTCCACTATGCCTCTATCAGCCAAAATCATCTTAGATCTTTAATTAAATTAGTCTATTCAAGCAATCAAAGGGTGACTGACATAGAGATAAGCAAGCAAGCTATTGGATTTTTAAATTAGGTGTTTTGGAATTCATGCTTAGCTTTCTACATCAATTTTTCCTCATTTTAATTATTTTTTGCCCTGGGTGAGTGATCTATCATCTCTTAATATCTTCAAAGTTTTAAAATAAAAATTAACGTGTTTTGAATTATTTTCCAAGTTAAAAATGAGATCTTTGATTTATTTGGATTTATATATGTTTTATAAATGAACTTAAATGGTTTAAAATTTATTTTATATGAAATTCCATGTTTGTTGTGTCATATAGATATTAGATTATATTATGGTTGATATGATGCTTGTTTCATTGTTTTGTACGTTGATTGAATAGAGTAGGGGATGGTGTATCGATGCGCACTTCTGGATATGGATGTTCTTAGTAAGATTGAAGGTGTATCGATAGAGTTTGGAGTTTTCACTCAGGTTAAAGTAGAATATTGGATGATGATTGATGAAAAAAATAAAAAAATGACTTAGGCAATGTTTTGGTTCATGTTGATCGATTGACACAAACCGGCCTCCATAGGTTGACACTGATCGATCATAGGGGGTTGAGTGAAAAAGAGTGCAAGTTTTTGAAGTTTTAGGCATTGGCTTGGGTTTATATGAGGCATGCATGAGTATGGTTTTGGGGGAATTAGACAAAAACATGAGGAGGATTTCAAGGATTGACCACCACCGATCAACGTCGTACTCTGATCAAGGTGCGATCGATATGTGGAGTCCATGGTAATGTACTAAATCCACATGATAGATCACAATGCATTATATCAATGGATAGTGAGATATAACTAGAAAAACATTATTATGCTTCAAAGGTTGAAGTTGTGCAAACATAGAGGAAATATAGAGTTATTTCGTGCAAACTGATGGAAAACAACGAGGGAAGCACAGTGGAGCTTCAGAAGTAATGAAAGAAGGCTAAAAATTTGGCTAAATATAGGAGGCATCGACAGTGATCGGTTAATGTTAATCATTAGTGGCGTGATTGATGTGGGATGCCCATGGTGATAAAAGGAGCTTTTGTGACCGATGCAAGTCAATTTGACTAATGGATGTCAACTTATGATGAGAACACAATCGACATGAAGCTAAGATGAAGACGCGAGAACGTGGGAATTTTTTAAGGTTGCTTCAGCTCATACATGAGAAAGTTCTTGTGTTACTTAGGGTTGGATGCATGGAATCATAGGCACTTTATGGAATTTTCTAAACTTCGATGAATTGACGATGTGAGTCATTTAGCTCAAGTATTTCAAGTGAGTAGTGTTCTAGGACTTAGTGATGGTTTAAGAAAGCACAATGATGTGAAGTGATGGATATTATATTATACTATCGAGTAGGGTGCCAAAGGGATCATTGATAACTCGGGGACATGATGTGTGCTTGTGAGCGGAGAGTGTGATAGTGTTCGCTGTGAACCCTGGACCTCGGTGGTGGTCTGCGTCACCTTAGTGATTGCACTACCTTAGTGATGTTATGTGGCCAAGCATTGATCCGATTGCCACATAGTGTGTCGCTAACCATAGTGGTGGTTGTATGAGTTTTCATATATCCAAAAGGCATATTGGTGTAATGTGAGACCTTAGTGGTGGTTATATGAGTTATCATATATCCTAAGGTATCTTAGTAATGATGCGAGAACTTAGTGATGGTTATTTTGTTTTCTTTGATATGTTGCATTTGTTGTGATAGTCCTATGATTGGTACGGATGACATGTGATGTAGGTACCAGTAAGTTAGGTACTCCAACACACTTTACTATACATAGTTTAGGACTCCTTTATGATGATTGTGTGTCATATGTTATGTTATGTGCTAACTTGTAGGATGCACGGACATGTCTGATATGATCCTATATACCTCGTGTTCCTACTTTACTTATCTATTTTTAAATTTTAGATTGCTCACATCTAGTTTTTGTCCGACCTAAGGTTATTTTCTTTGCTTCTTATTATCTCATATACTCGTAAATGAGTAGATTAGAAATATGAGTACAATATAATGCATAAGTTGTATAGAGGACAAGTAGGTGGCTAGCAATTTCAGATATTTATATCTTTGGAGTTGTTATTGATATTTCTACTGTGCATTATTTTGGAGCGACCAATACTTGTTTATTTATCAGGGGCAGTTCTATTTGGAGTTTATTTGTTGTGTAAAATATAATGCATGTGTTTTGTATAACTATGATGAACCTGCTGCACTCAGACTTTTGTTTTGTTCATTTAGCTATATTACTATCATACCTATTTTATATTTATGTGATTATTATATTTTATCCTATGCATCATGAGAAATACGTTAGATTCTACTTTGGATTGTTGTTGATTTACTCTTGAATGCCACTTTACATCAGCCAGATATAGTTACAGCGCACTACCTATATATTTGGGTATCAAAGGTAACCAAAGTTGATATCGGGATCCACTAGAGATAAGGAAAGAGCTATCATCTCAAAATGGATCATCTAATATATGAGAGAGCTACTTGTTAAATATTTTTGTTTTCAAAACTATATAGTAGTATATATATAGTGGTAAGTCACATTGCGAACAAGAGTACCGCCTATGCAACTTTCCTTCATAAGAAATAGATTATTCTTATTATTGATTGTAAGAATAAGAAGGAATAAAAGGAATGTGATAGGAAGTCCATTTCTGGAGACAAAGAAGAGTGGCTTAGGGGCATCAATTAACTCCAGATTGTAGACCATTATCGGTAATATAGTGACCAACATGCTGCAGAAACCCCAAGGAGGTGCTCCAACTGTTGGTGGTGGTGCTCTAGTGCAAGCGCTAAGAGCTTATTTTGCCAAACTGAATAAGGACTTTGCTAATATCATAGGAAAACCACTTATTGGAATAGATTTAGTTGTTGAAGTACAAGATTAACTTATCACCTATAAATGCATCTTCAATGAGTTTGAGTTTGAAGATGAGATGTAGAGGAAGTTGTCCTCTAGGAAACTTCAAAGAAGAGCCATAGGCTAGTGAAATTTCACCACATGCCAACATAATTTTCCATATAGCTCCAATAGTCAACAAACCACATGCCAAATTTGGTAGAATTTTTTAATGAGTCCATTCGAAAAACGGTGTGTGAAATGAAATACGTATGGAAAAGTTATAGTGATTATAAGTCATAGAGTTTAAATTGCAATTAATTATTTTATAGGGACTAGAATGAAAATGAGGAAGTACCATCACCTCTAACAGTTGTGCATGGTGCTTCAGTGGCTCCTACTTAATGCCATCGCGGTCGACTCATCCCATTGTTTGATTAGACATTATTGCTATGACGTCCACCTCTAACTACACCAACTAGACCCACCGCGAACAACTTGGCCCGTTTGCAACACCAAGGAACCATCGCTCCCTCCCATTTTATAATTTTTTTAATCAATTTGGCCATCTTCGACCCAATCCAACTATACAGATCGACTCCTATTGTCCTCCTCCATAACTTGGTACCCTTTGATCATCCAATAGTCACAAATCCACCATTGAATCAAAAAGCTAGAATCAGTGACCCTCGATTTTCTAAGGATTCCTTATCTTCTATCGAATATTCGAACAAGATGCAATAGAATGTTAAAAAACAAGCTTCACCATTGTGTTCATGTTGTCATGCCATATGAAGCAACATATCATAAGGCCCATTTCGAGTTGATTTGTAATTAGTTGTAATTTGTAATTGGTGGAAATATTTAGAAATAATTTCCATTAACCTAGGATATTCAGTTCTGAACAAGAGATTAGGAAAATGAAGAATAGAATGACAACTTCCCAAGGGTTTTCACAGAGATCCATATTTAAAGGTAATAAGGGACATGTTGGGCCAAGACGATAATAAAGGCCCAAAACACCCATTTTCGAGTGTCAACGAAGCATGCCATATATCAAAATATAGGTTTTTGGTATACGCAATGGAAATATTAAAATATCCAAGAATACATCCCTATTCAAATTTACATTTTATCTTCAATTAAATTAAAACAACTATTAAAATCAAGTCAATGTGTCAAATTGTGGGTCGTTATCTTATTTATTATAAATAAATCATTTATTTAATAATAGTCCATTTAACCTATTGGAATGTATTTTATTATATATTTAATATTTTACCATTACTTTGCTTATATAAGCTATTTTATTACCAATATTCTATTATTTGGTCTTAAGCTACTTCTTAATATAAAGTATCAAATTATACCGAATAAATGTTCATCATTAATATTATTAATGAATTACCTTATATATTAAAAAATAGTAATATTATAGAAATTTACTTTTTAAACATTTTTATTTTAAATATTATTTTAAATGTAATTATAAGTGGTTCTTTTAGTGATAGTTCTATGTGTAGTTCCAATAATCCAATACGAATACTCATTATAGGGTATGTACTATACTAATTAGCCAACTATACCCTATCATGAATATTTGCTTAATTATACAAATTTATATAGTTAATAGTTATCATTTGAATATCCATCCAGTCAATATTGTGATTAAATAGTAAATAATACCATCAAATCCAATTCATCATGTTTCATAATAAAATATCAAAATATGTAATCCTCATGATATAAACATAAGTATACATTAACGAGATCTATATGTAACGACCCAGAATTTCCCACAGGTCCCAGGATCGAAACATGGCTCTGATACCAAATGTGACGGCCCGCAAATTTGTACCCTTTGAATCGACAATAATCCACATATGTCCGACCCAAAAAGCACAGACTGATGGAAAGTCGAAAGAAAGAAAAGAAGAGAGAAGAAGAGAATAGAGGAGAAGAGAAGAAAAAGAGAAGATAGAACAAAACAGAACAATACAGAATCTCACATCGCAGCGGAAAACATATAATATCATATCAATGATCTTTACAAAATAGAAACTATATATATACACATCAATCAGAGTTCAACAATCAATCAATAGTAATCAGCTTGAACAGTTATAATAATCTGTCCTCACAATTTCCGATAATATAAACAACTAAGCACAGCGGATAATCAATAATCAAAACAGATACGCGTATACGAAATGAAGTTCACCAGCTCTCCTGCTGAAGCTCCAAAAGCATCAAATCATAACCTGTAAATATGCTTGGTTTGACCCGAGCATTGAAAGGGAAGAATGCCCAGATCAGTCTAGTAAACTAGTGTGAGAAACACACTCAAATGAATTTACTAAGTTACCAAAACTTTTCCTTTATCAAAAAAAGTATCCCGTAAGACAAGTCCACACATAAACATGGACATGTTTTTACCTTACGATAACTAAAACATATCGTATCAAATCCTCTTATATTATAGTAGTGTCTACTGTATACAAATAATATTAATTGTAGCCGAAATTGTTACATTGATTAAATTCCAGCATATAGCCCAATTGGTAATACAATCAAAATGGCAGGCACGTAGTGGAGTTTGGATTTCCATACAAATGACCAGGTGAAGGGACTACCTTCCGGCAGTACATCTCTAGAATAATGTACCGAGAAACCATCACAAAGTTTATCTACCAACACAAGACCGGCCCACCACTATAACTAGATGGTACCGAATATGTCATCCTCCGGTCGTTATCGACCTTTACCAAGGGCCTCTAGCATATAAACGACAATAATCAGATACACGACGTCATAGCATGTAAAGATATATCTAGAAGAGGATGATCATATCCTACGTGGGAATGACCCACTTAGCCTTGCTGCATCTAACCCTGTTTTGGTCATTTTCGGTTGATGAGGCTAGAGGTAACGATTACCTTTCACAATCACATATCACATCACTTTGAATGCCACATGGCCATTTCCTTTGACTATTAATTGCCTTCCACAAAAATACAACCCTTAAGCTCATACGTCTTAAGGAGGGTGTTAAGCTAAGAGAAGTTGCCTTCTCCGCCACCACTGGTACGTTTGTAAAAATCAATGTACGTAATCTATAAAATGCAATGTCATACAAACATCCATGCAAGTTGTCCAGGAATAGGACAAACCGAAGGTACTTTCCTACCACATCCTGTCGGGAAATCCCTAGGATTAGTAGCGAATAGTCCTCGCATTGGATATTTCATAATGAAGAGACCACTGCTACTAGATGTATATTGGGATTTTAACCCCAAACGATCAACAAGCAGTCCCCCACTATGAAAATCCGGAATATCAATATCATCACAGGCAACCTGCACAATCGTCGCATATACGTTGGTCCGAAGTGGTTTACGGATAAACCGATCGCGGTCTCTTCACACCAACAATGCAAAAGCGTTTCTCAACCTCACACAGCAACTAAGTCTTATAGACTTATCGCGTCTCCGACTTTCAACTTGCTATCCTTCAGGCCAAGAAGGAAGCTCAATAGATTGGAGTAATACTCCGCACTATACGAATCAACATCCTCAACACAAAGATAATCAAGCCTACACAGAAGGCAACGTACTAAGTGTATGACTAAATAGTTCCCACATCAAGTCGAGGAACTAAAATTTTGGCCAAGTCTGGTAGTCGGTTATTTAACTATAAAAACAAACAAATAAATATTTAGCACCATATACAATCACTGGGCCTTTTAATTAATCTTTATTAATTAATTCACTTGCCAAATATTCACTTCAATTTACCTTTAAAAGATATATTCTCAAACCATTTCAACATTGAAAACATTTCCATATACTTATTTAATAATAAGTAATTCACAATTCAATTTATTTTCAACACTTAGAAAATATTAAATATACTTAAATTAGGATTTAGTATATATTTTATCCTTTAAGGAAAACATTCTTATTAAACACATTTATTTGGGTCAAAATGAATGTTGCGTAAAACATCGTTACGACAACCCAAAATCAATAGTATAGGGATTCGAAAATAAGATAGATATATAAATCCCAATACTATATAAAAATATTTCCTTTCGAAAATCATTTACTATAACAGTGTTATAGTCCGTTATTTCCTTACTTCTCGAAAACATTTATTTCAACAATGAATGTTGAAATCTATGATTTCTATCCTTCACACATTTTAAAACATCTTTAAAATTGTTTTACTCCATTTTAAAATATAATTTCCAAAACATTTCTTTAATATATTATTTACTGTCCAAAATCGTGAATATAAATCTCTAACCAAATTTAATATTATTTCAACATTTTAATTTATAGGATAATCCACTGTCAAAAATTGTGAATATATCTCCTTTAATAAGCTTTCATATTTACTTATCAAATTCAATTGATTTCAGATTTATAAAACAATGTTTATAAATTCACAATTATATTTTATAAAGACTTCAAGTTATAAACTACTTTTATTAACAAATTCTATTTACACCTTATTTACATTCAAAAATCCAATTTATAAGTTAATTGCTTACAAATCGTTTATTTCACAAATTCATTCATTTTATAACTTCGCAATTATAAATCTTATTCACTTATCAAAACCCATTTATACTCATTTTAACACTTATAAAATGCCTTTCAAATTCCATCATTATGATTTATAAAATATCAATTTTATAAATCTTATATATAAACCATTTATAATAATTCAAAAATCTCCATTTATACTATTTCACTAAACAGTTAACTTCATATTTCAAAAATCACATTTCAAAAAACATCATAATTTTTATAACATAAAAATTATCACATTTATTTATTCAAAATAAATCAATTCTTAACGATTCAAAAATCAATAAAACGTTTATTTCCAAAATCACTTTTAAAATTCTTTTAAATTTGGAAATCATCATTTTAACATTTTTAAAATTTCAAAATAGACCCAATGCTGCATCAGCACTAAATACATCAATCATGGCATCCAAAACATCATATATAATATGATAACAACATATATCACAATATCTGTAAATGAATAAATACGGGTGAGGAATCTAGTTGGATCCCTCTAGGCTGTCACCTACAACAAATATACATATTAGAATATGTGTACAATGTCCGCTTCGAGGCAGATGCGCGTAAAAAGGGTCATCCGCTCATACACGGGAACGTATAGGGTCATCTGCTCCACTAGGCAGGTAATATATCCAAATATCAACCAATGTATCATATATCATCCAAAAAATCATCAATCGTCATATAATAAATTTATTCTCGCTTATATAAAAATATCGGTGAGTAAGAAAGAGTGGGTTGTACTCACATTGGTTCCAATCGCAGTTTCAGTGCTTTATTCCGAATAAAATTAAACGCGCGTTTAATTTTACCCAAAATTCACACTAGCTCCAATCAACTCCAAACCAGCTCCATAATATAGTGCTCGATACGAACCCAACGCAAGTCGTTTCGTGCGAAACGGACCTCGTATCAAAAAGTTATAGCATTTAAAAGTTTGAACGAATTTATATAAATCAATTTCAATATTTTTTTCTATATTTTACTTGCTTCATCTCAGCCATATGTTTTTAACCCTTGAATCTTGGCCATGATCACGTTCTTCTTCCTAGGTCAGTAAAAACGCACGCATAAACCCATCTTGCCGTTCGAAAATCCTAATTAACGCGACCAATACGATCGAATCGACGTCGATTAGGCAACATCAGCCTGAAGCCACATGTGAGCACCATTATCGGCCAGAGCCTTGCTCGACTCAGCTGCTTCCTTGGCTCGAAAAATGTGAAAGAATGGCGTGTGTTTGAATGCAGTTTATCGTCGATCCGTTGCTCCATTCTCGATCATAGCCGTGGAAATCGAAGCTCTCGACGAGCTCTTCGATTTTGTAGTTGATGATTTCTGCCAATTGTTTGTGGATTGAGAGAAAATCAAGGTAGAAGAAGGCACATTTCTTTCCATTGGTTTAAGAGTGGTGGCTACCCTAGGGTTGATTAGGGTTTTGAAAAATGAAAGAAAATATGACCTTTTATAGAAAATGTTGCGACACTTTTCATCTGATTTTTTTCCTAACTCCAAACGAAGCGTGCCACCTGGCGTTTATAATGTTTTACCCCCTTTCCGAACGCAATGGAATATATATCGGGAGCCAATTCGATCGTATTCGGAATATAGGTTTCGAATCGAATATTTAAATTTAAAATTCACTCAAACGAATTTCTACGCGTTTTAACTTGCCTCGGACAAACCGTATATCCGATTACACGAAATTTGAATTCTTACAATAATTTAACATTACAGATCCAATGAAACTGGTTGCGTCGAAATCCATGACTATTTGAAAAATGACTTGTAACGACCCATAAATTTCGATAATTAAATTTGTTGGATTATAAGAATTTTGTTATTAAATCTTAGAAAAGATATAAAATTTTATAATTTATATCGTAATAAAAGTTTAAGAATGAATTGTAGCAACCAATTGTTGACAATTGAAGTAAAATCAATAAAAGTGAAATAACGTAAATTGTGCACTTGGGTACAAATTTAAAATAAGTAATTAAAGAAAAGAATTTAATTTACCTATGTAATAATACATTGATAAATTGTAACTGTATGTGAATTAAGATATTAATGTAAATGGTAGTTGATGAATAACCAATTTAATGCAATTCAAATTTGATTGAAACGACTGTTTAGGTTATAATGGAGTGCAAATAGAAATATTTGATAATAAGTTAAATATAAGAAAACAAAGGCAATGAGTGAATTAATTAATGAATTCATAATAACAAATAGTAATTAATGTATAAAATGTATAATGGTGACGACTATTGTTCGTTACCAATGTTTTAATCAATAGCAATTAAATGTAATTAAACGTTACCTTATGTAAGTAAAGATAATAACTGAAATTTTTGAATGTAAAATCAATAGAAATGTTAATTATATGCATAAGATGACAATTGAAAAAAAAATTGAAACCAATATAAATAAATGAATTGGAATATTAAGTTTGTATAAGTGACTAAATCTCAGCATAATGGAAATAAAATAGTTTACACAAATAAAAGATGAAATTAGAATTATATAGCTGATTTGAACATTTGTTGTAATAAATGAACTTTTGAATGTAATTAAAAGTTAAGGGTAATAATGGTTATGAGTTACCTATTTATTTATTTCATAAAATTTAGTTTGAAATCAATTGCAGTTAATTTACTTAATTAGTGCAAATTGATGTAGATTAATTTGGTAATCGGAGATTGTTAATTCAATAGGATGTGACCAATGAAAATTTTAATCTAATACTACATTAAGGTTAATTTTGGTAATTAAATAAAAGCATAAGTATTTAAGAACTGCAACGGCTGCTTGATAATAAGGAGTTCATGGGTGCAATTAAAGGCATAGTAACACTAGTATAAGTTACCTGTTTATTTCGTTTAATAATAAAATTGGAAATCGATTTAAGTAAAGGAACCTTAATGTTACGTTAATAAGAATGAATGCAATAACTAAATTAGTGCACACCTTATTAATTGAAACAGATTGTAAAGTAGGATTGATTGAAATTAGTAGATTGAGAAATGAATTCAGAGTTATGTTAACTGATGAATAATACGTAATAAATGGTAAAATTATACAATCAATGTTCGTTAAGTAAAATTTTAATATTCATGGTTGATAATAAACGTTAATTTAGTGATTATTAATGTAATTAATGGAAGGATTGAAATCAAGTTTAAAGCAATGTATTGTAAGTAATTATAAATAACTCGATTTATTAAATTGAATGTTAAATACTATAATTGGTGAATTTATTTACTTTAAATTGATATGGGAATTGGTTTTAAAGGATTTCTAAATTTCTTAAGGAATACAAAATGATAAAATTTATGAATTATAGAATTTGAATTTAAATAATGGCTTAATTTATTTAATTTATAATAATTGGATTAATTTCAAATGAATGAAATTAAATATTCAACTATTACGTTAATTGAAAATTTAGTTTAAATTGGAGATTTTTAATGTTATAGGTATGGAGCCAATGTTAATTTCATCCAATTGACATCAATAAATTGAATAATAGAATGGAAGTGAATTTAATAGATTTATTTGAGATTAAATTTATAATGTTGAATTTAATGAAATTGAGAATTAATATTGAAATTTATAAATAAATCATCTCTAAATTTGACATTTTAAATTTGTTTAAATCATTGTAAATGATTGAGGAATCATAAGTGATGAAATTTGTAAATTTTCGAATTGAAATTTGGAATTTGATTTAATTAATTTAGTTTTAATTTCTTTAATTAACAAAAAAATAGCCATTTTGCCCACTGACTCAGATTTCGACAAAATAATTTTCATCGGATCTTTAACGGTGAATTATTGTAGGATTTCAAGTTTCGTATCGATCGGACTTGTCGTTTGATCGTATGGGCTTGAAACGCATTAAAATCAATTGAAATCAATTTGAAAATATTGATTTTAGCTTAACTTCTTCATACGATGGAATTTGGACGTTAAACTTTTTCCATCGCATTTAAAATATTTTTAAACACCTATTTTGATATATGGGTTTACCCAATTTCATTCCGGGATAGAACGGGCTTTTTGGCCACTGTGTCGTTAACGCGCATATCCAACCTTATCCGTCCATTCTAATTTCTGATCTACCTATATAAATCCAGTTATAAACCCAATTCCCCTCATACTCATTTATCTGTACGTATATCTTCTTCTCAACTCCTCCTTTCCAATGGCAGACAAACCTAATTACAATTGCAATCCCAAATCAAATCCAAAGATGAAAATTCAAACTCCTCAGAAAAATTTGAAAAAAATATATATCGGAGATCTCATCGATACGAATCTGCATCTATTGTCTGTTTCTGCAATCGATGCTCGAGTCAACCTTAAATCATGGTCAAACCTTGAAAATTCGAAACCATAAGGCAAATTTGGGTTTTCTGATTTTGGATCTAATCGTCGAAATCAAGATATGGGATTTGTTCAGCTTGGCTTTAGGAGTCGTTTGGTGGTAGTCGCAGCCCCAATTGATAGCCAAGGCATTTGATTTTGGGCATTTAGGGTTCGGTAGACCCTAAATTAGGGAGGCGGTGGCGCTGCTTTAGAGGCAGTCGCAGGGGGTAGGTGGATGCGGCCGGCGAGGGGGATCTCTACGGTGGTGGTGGCTTGGTCGATAGTGACCCCTAGCTGCGGCGACGAGTGGATCAAACTTTGGTGGAGGTGGGTTTAATTGGGTGTGAGCGCGATATTGGGTTGAGGAAGATGCGTGTGTATAGCAAGTGACGTGGCGCCATTTGGTAGGACGGTGAGAGTTGGTTTTCTTTTATCGTTATTTCTATTTCAACGTGTTCAAATACGCCTAACTCTCGCATACGATATCCGATTGACGCGCGATTTTTTTTTAGGATCGTATTGAAATTTCGGGCACTTTAGCATTGGTTTGGACGAATTTAGAGATTGTCCAATTTTTGGGTTTAAATTGGATTTAAATTCAATTTAAATTCAAAAGGTGAGTGTTTTAACCCACTCACAATTTCTAAAATTTCTTATGTTTGTTAAATTGACATATGATGTGATTTAAAATTTATTTATGCTTGTTTGGCATATTTTTAATCATCATCTCAGTTAATTTCATTTATTTAAATTAAATTGCTATTTAATTTATTCATTGCATTTAAACTACCAGTTAAATTGTTAATTAATTTTTCATTGCATATTAACTGCCAGTTAAACAGTTATTTAATTTATTATCGAATATAAACTGCTATTTAATACCTGTTGTTTATTATCCATTCTATATTGATGTTATTGTTTGAATTTGATGATGATTGTGATAAATGGTTGATGGGTGATATTGGATGAATGGATGCTGTATTTTATGTTGTTATAAACTGCAAGTTATTATGCATTTTTATCTCATTCGGATTACGGTTTGAAATGATATAAAACCGCATTTTTATTTTTAAATTGCAGATTGAAATGATAAATATCTGTATCACTTGACCATAGGATAGAAAATTATATACAGGCACCGCGTTGTGTGTATATATATAATTGTTTTTGAAGTAAATTTTCTATGGTTTTGTAAAGAAATATATATGGTTTTATGAGATACTGATTTCGGATATTTGATAAAGGTTATTTTATATATAGTTAAATTCTTGGTTTTAAGCTATGTATAAAATTGTTTAAAGTATGAAGTAAGTTTAATAATAAAGTTGATTTTATTAAAAATTATTATGGATAAGTATATACTTAAATTATATTCTAATATAGAATTTATATTGATTTGAAGATAGTTTTGAAATTAATTTGAGATTTTATTTAATTAATATCTTATTGAAATTTAGATTTAAAAGAATATAGTGTTATAACTCAATTCGGGTTTAAGATGATTTAAGTGAATAAATCTAGTCTAAATAAATTGAGGAATATTCAATTATTGAATTTGAAAGTTTTATATGAAGGATACTGGATTTATTAAGTAAGTATTTCAAAACTAAATAATAGTAAAGTAAATTGGCATATATATATATATATATATATATATATATATATGAATTAAAAATTCAATTTGAAATGGTGGAATATTTAAACTTTGAAATATATGGAGATTTAAATGGTTTATTTGGGAATTCAAATCTGTATTTGGAATGGATTTGAGAAAGTAAAAAGCTAATTTACTTTATAAAGTAATTTATTATTAAACCATTTAAGTATTAAAATTTATGTTTCGAAGCTATGGGTTTAAGGTATATATATTTGAAAGTACTATGATTTTTGAAAAAGATATATTTGAATAAAAATGATATCATATTGATTTGGGTTTTAAAATTGAAATGATATCGTATTTATATGGTTTTGGAATGGATATTTTATTCTGATTTTAAAGTGTAAACTATTTTGAAAAGACCGCGGTGTTATAATAACGTTTGGTTGTTAAAGAGACCGGGATCGGAAGTTGTCATACTCTCTGCCAACCCCGAAAACCACTTTAACAACCGTGTACGCGGTGGAGATTCCAGAATGAAGTAGGATAGTGGCGGCGTTTCCTTTGAGGAAATACGTGGACCCAACTCCCGTGAGTTAGCATAAGGTGGCTAAAACAGGAGCGATTGACGGGTTAATTGAGGTAGCACCTTTGATCGGACACATCCCTTCGATATTATACTTTAACTTTTGGATTGATTCGGTAGCCACTTTTGATTTTTGATTTTGGGGGTGTTGTTCGAGGTGGTTGGTAGTAGCTGCTATGCGTTACCACCGGCCCAGAAGCGTAATTGGTATATCTACCCTGGCATTGCCTAGTTGTGCCGTGTCACCTACCCTCGCGCGCCTTGTACGAGTTTCTATTTGTGTCGTACCTATGGAATATCCTCTGGTAGCCTCCCGATCAGGAGGTATTACGGTGCTGTATAGACTATTGGCATTATTTGTCTTAAGGGCTATATGGGTAACCCGTTAACGCTATTTAAAAGTAAGTTTATTTTACAATTAGACACTATTATAATAGCGAAATATACTACATAGTAAATAGTTTAACGGATCCTTAGGAGATGTAAATCCCGAGCATCTCCTGAGTTACTGCACTCATATTTATTTCTGTTGATTTAACTTACATAAGATATTTTAGTTCTGACTCGAGTGTTTTGTCTTTCAATTCGCTCGGGTCAGCCTGAGCATTTCAGGATTCGAAGACTTTATCTCTAGAGGACGAGGACGAAGATTTATATTACTATTATCTACTATATTATTCCACTACACCATTTTATTCCGCTGCATTGTTATTATTCACTGGTATGTGAACTCTGATATTTATTGTATAAAGAAAAATCAAATGTTTTGTAAAAAGTTTTATAAACTTTATATTGATTATTATATTTTATCGTTCCGCTGCAAGATTCTGTTTTGTTTTTTTCTTCTCTGCTTTTCTTATTTACCCCATAACAATCCGCTCTTATGTATGTTTTAAGTCTGACGTGTGTGGTTTATCGTCGATTTAAAGCGTATGAAAAGGCGGGATATTACATGACTATTTTTACATGTCAATTAAATATAAAAATATTCAATTTCTACAAATTAACTTTTAATTCGATTTTAAAAGTTCTGTAACATTATTCTAATTCAGTTAAGGTTTAATATAACTTTATAAATCATTTTCATTCACATTAAATACAATTTTCAATTATTTCAGCAATTTCAAATATTGAATTATCGATTTAATTATCTAATTAAAACCTTATATTCGAAATATAATTCATTCAGCTTGTAAAACTAACTTGTGAATATTTAAAATTAATTAAATATACGAATTTAGAATGACAGAAATTCTAGGTCGTTACGTTCTTCCCTACTTAAAAGAATTTCGTCCTCGAAATTACCAAGTAAGAAAATACCATAAAATCCATTAACTTTTCAAAACAATTTGTTAAAACTAGGTTACCAAATTCATTTAAACATTTTCACTTTTCCAAAATCATCTAGATAAACTTATAAAAACATTACTAAGTTTTCAAATTCATTCATAGTTATTCTTTTCAAAACCAACTACTATCGTTTAACTTTTAATTCAAAAACCAAACTTTAGTTTTCACAAATTTTTCCAATTTCCCTAAAAAAATTCTAACGCCTTAAAATTTCAGAAAATTTCGCCAGCGTCTCTTTTGCGCAGTTCGATCCGAAAAAATAGCAATATATATATCACAAATATACAACTCATCATCAAGGATGAGGTACCCCGAAGGGGAAAAAGTGTGAAAGTACGATATGTAATCCGAGATATGTACCTTATATATTATTAGCGAGCATATATGGCTAATATAGCGCGAAAGCGAGCTCCAAAAGCGAAGCAAGCGCCATTCGCACCTACTAAACACTCAATAAACAAATGAGTAACATGTATATATGAAAATAATATGAATGCACAATATATATCAACACAATTACTACATATGCCAATATAGCAAATGCAAAAAAAAACAACAAATCCAACCATCCAATAACTATCATCCAACAAACCAATATCCATCCAATCAATCCATAGCAAATCAATATTCATTCACTTCTTATAAATATTCGTTGAATTGGTTTTTCAATTTAAATCACATTTGATTCATTAACATTGGATTTTCTAACATTCATTTATCCATATTCAATTAGTTTACATTCACTAATTCATATTCAAATTAGTTCACTTTCAAATCAAATCAAATTCATTCCTATTTATTCTTACTTCACTTTCAATTTGAATTTAATTATTTATAGCTTTGAATTTCATATGAATTTCCATACAATCAACTAACAACCATCTAATCAACCAATGTATAACCAACATTACCAAATTAATTTACTTTAAATTCATTCAATTTGGTTCAACACTTTTAATTTCAATTTTTTAAACATTCAATTTAGATTGAATTCTAGTATTCACCATATTCACATTTTTATACAGAACTTTCAATATTATTATTAATTGACAACTTCTTAACAACAACATATTTAATGCTAATTCATTTTAATTAACTCAAGTTCATATTCATATTCATCTAACTACTTTTATCTCATTAATTCACTTTATCACTTCACTTTATTAATTTACTTGATACCAAAATCAACTTCATCATATAATAAATTTATTCTCGCTTATATAAAAATATTAGTGAGTTAGAAAGAGTGAATTGTACTCACATTGATTCCAATCGCAGTTTCAGTGTTTTATTCCAAATACAATTAAATGCGCGTTTAATTTTACCCAAAATTCACACTAGCTCCAATCAACTCCAAAACAGCTCCATAATGTAGTGCTCGTCTTCACGAATCCAACGCAAGTCATTTCGTGCGAAACGGACCTCATATCAAAAAGTTATAGCATTTAGAAGTTTGAACGAATTTATATAAATCAATTTCAATATTTTTTTTTAATATTTTACTTGCTTCATCTCGGCTGTATGTTTTTATCCCTTGAATCCAGGCCGTGATCACATTCTTCTTCCCTGGTCAGTACAAACGCACGCACAAACCCATCTTGCCGTTCAAAAACCCTAATTAACGCGACCTATACGATCGATTCGACGTCGATCAGGAAAATCAACCTGAAGCCACATGCGAGCACCACTATCGGCCAGAGCCATGCTCGACTCGGCTGGTTCCTTGCCTCAGAAAACGTGAAAGAATGGCGTGCATTTGAATGTAGTTTATCGTCGATCCATTGCTCCATTCTCGATCACAGCCATTGAAATCGAAGCTCTCGACGAGCTCTTCAATTTTGTAGTTGATGATTTCTGCCAATTATTTGTGGATTGAGAGAAAATCGAGGAAGAAGAAGGCACAATTCTAGCCATTGGTTTAAGATTGGCGGCTAGCCCTAGGGTTGATTAGGGTTTTGAAAAATGAAAGAAAATATGGCCTTTTATAGAAAATGTTGCGACACTATTCATCCGCTTTTTTCCGAACTCCAAACGAAGCATGCCGCCCGACGTTTATAATGTTTTACCCTCATTCCCAATGCAATGGAATATATATTGGGAGCCAATTCGATCGTATTTGGAAGATCGGTTTTCGAATCGAATATTTAAATTTAAAATTCACTTAAACGAATTTCTACGCGTGTTAGCTTGCCCCGGACAAATCGTAAATCCGATTGACACGAAATTTGAAATCTTACAATAATTTAACATTACAGATCCAATGAAACTGGTTACGTCGAACTCCAAGACTGTTTGAAAATTGACTATTTTTACACGTCAATTAAAAATTAAAATATTCAATTTCTACAAATTAACTTTTAATTCGATTTTAAAAGTTCTGTAACATTATTCTAATTCAAGTAAGGTTTAATATAACTTTATAAATCATTTTCATTCATATTAAATCCAATTTTCAATTATTTCGGCAATTTCAAATATTAAATTATCGATTTAATTATCCAATTAAACCCTTATATTCGAAATATAATTCATTCAGCTTATAAAATTAACTTGTGAATATTTAAAATTAATTAAATATACAAATTTAAAATGACAGAAATTCTGGGTCGTTACAGTACAGGTATTAGAAATGGAGTTTAATTGATATTTTAATATTTGAAAATGTAAATACTTATGATCTTCGAAATCAACTAAGATACTTTCACCAACAGTTTCAAAATCCAGCAAAACTTATGCCAAAATGACCAAAATATCATCAATGTAACGCAACAGACACACGCAAAATGAACATCATGTACAGATGTTATAACAATTGGAAGATCTAGAATTTAATTTTAAATTAATAAAAGTACAAGGGCTAAATTATGTAAATTACCCCCAAAACCCTACCATCATCATAACATTAATCGACAATTGCCTTTGATTGCTATCGATTTAGTGACGCTGCAAACCACCACTGGATTCCTCTTTGACACCGCTTCAATTTCCAATTAATTCCTTTACTTAACTTTTCATTGATCGCCTGAATTTTCTCTATCAAATTCCCGCTGCAATGAGCTTCAAAATCAAATTTTGGCCACCTCCGACCGAAATAGACCATGATCCGACCATCCTCGCCTCTTCTCCTCAAGATATACAACTCCATGCTTTCACTTTCATTAATTCATGTCCAATTTAAAAGTCCCAATTTGTAACTCTAATTCACCTTTTAGGTTTTGACTGCGATTTCATATCAATTCAACCAGTATCTCTAAACTGAACACTTGTAGTCTCTTTATCTCACCAAGATGATCAATTTAATATATTACAAGTTGGATTTGAATACGTTGAATTTCAAAATTGTTTTTAATTAAAGTGATTGAACCAGTAGAAAAGGACTAAGAGAATTTTGGGATTATTGAAGAAAATCTTATGCGACTGCTGCTTCCTTATTTATATAGACAACTATGCGAGTTTGGTTATTTATGACTATTTACAGCAAAAGCGGTAATATGCTTTATTTTAATACTGTAATGTGCATATCTCTTAAACCATAATTCTAATCTATCAAACTTATACTTAAATTGATCTGCTCGAAAAGGACATATGCAACACTTATAAATACAATACCAAAACCACTTTTCAATTAGAAATCAATTTTATTTAATTTAATACTGATTGCATTAATTTGCAGGTTGTTACATTTTTTCCTCATAAAAGAATTGCATCCTCGTAATTTACTCAAAGAACAAACCAATAATCTAATACATGAAACATCATAACCTATCATACATTCAAGCATACAATCATGCAAAAGTATAAGAGAATATACCAATTCTAAACTTATGGCTTTAAAAGTATCATGCTACTACTACGAGACACAACCACTCACGTTAAATTAATCAATTTGTATTCACAACAAGGAATACAGACCTTTCATGCACATGTACCATGTACATTTGTATAACTAGGCAACCAAATCTATAGCACATGAAGGAAACATTCATTTACCTAACATATTTACCACAATATACATGTGCAATGACAAAATTAAAACATCTAAACCATATGCTTTACAATTTTAATGTACCTCAGTCCTGCTGATATGCTTTAAAATATTAAAATACCCTTGTAGCTTACTTTTCTATTGACGTGCTTTCCAAAATTAATGTATTATGATCCCGTTGACATGCTTTACGATATTGACATACCCTCACACTTGACTGTTTATATGCTTTACAATGTTAACGCACCATTTTCCTATTGTTTACATGTAAATAGGCATACATTGCCCATCGATCAGAAACTAACTAAAATGTAAAAAAAATGAAGAAAAGGACAGAGCACACAAATTTTTAAAATGGTTTGGCCTAAATCAAGTGCCTACATCCACTATATTTATTATTGATTGGGTTTACAACTATAGCCAAATTACAATACTATTTTGATTTTAAGTTTGGTGGTCTCAAATTTGGCAGTTGCCCTTCATGACAATCAATAAAGAATAAAAAATTCATTTCTTTTATCTTAAAATTTTCTATTTATAAACAAATCCCCATACCAAAATCATCCAACCCTCAGTTGAATCAGTTAAAGTAGATTCGGTTTCTACATGAAGAACGAGTCAAAACTGTACGTTTTCCAACGGTTGGATAGATCTATATCATTTGATATGGTTGACCATATCTTTGATCTTTCTTGAAATAGCTTTAGTCTTCAAGATAAGAAACTTTAATGGTATAATTTCCACTCCGGTCGATCAGTGCCGATCGATGTCACAAGACTTTTATTTGTTTTCTTTAACATTGCATAAAGAGCCATATAAAAGCAAAGTGGGATTTATATTAACCGTTGGATCAATCGGTACCACCCACGCATTGTTCAGTACTGATTGATACACTTTTGCCCATAATTAGCCAATAGTCCCTAATCTCTACTCTTTCCTAGCTTCTTGATCCATTCTTTCATCCTTTCATAGTCCAGATTCATTGAAAAATTAGTTCAAATACTGGATAAAACTTTCCTCATAAAGTATGCTTCTGTGATAACGAAAGCATGCCTTGGTCAGATAAGCAACCAAATCCAATCTATAAAGATGCCTCTATCATCTAAACCGTTTTCATGAAACATTGCATCTTCTTATAGAATACTGGCACATCATTTCAAATAGTCACTGAATCGTATCTTTTTGGAAGATATAAATGTTGAAGAATTTTAGCTAAAGTCTTCGATCATCATTGAGAATTTCTGAAAGCTATTCCATTATTTTGTCAGGTAAATCTTTGATCTCTTCCATCATTTTCTTACGAAAACTTTCATTTGGATTGCTGATTGCTTTGCAATTTTTCGTATAAATTGAATGCTTGGAAATTTTTCTAAATTTCACTTCATTTTGTAGGATTACGTTGTAACATCCCACCTTTTCACATGCTTTAAATCGACACACGTGCCAATTCAAACCATACGGAAGGGTGGATTGTTATGGGGTAAATAAGAAAAACAAGAAAGAATAAAAAGAAAACAGAATCTCACAGTGGTAGGATAAAATATAATAATCAAATATACAGTTTATAAATCTGTTTACAAAAACATTTGATTAAATTTACATAATACATATCAGAGTTACACATACCAATAACAATGCAGCGGAACAGTATGAGTGTAGTGTAATAATATAAATAATAATAATACAAATCTTCGTCTTCGTCCTCCAGAGCTAAATCTTCAAATCCTGAAATGCTCGGACAATCCCGAGCGAATTTGAAAAGACAAAAACACTCGAGTCAGAACTAAAAGATCTTATGTGAGTTAAATCAACAGGAATAAATATGAGTGCAATAACTCAAAAGATGCTCGGGATTCACATCTCTTAAGGATCTGTTAAACTATTTACTATGTAGTATATTTCGCTATTATAATATTGTCTATTTGTAAAATAAACTTACTTTTAAATAGCGTTAAGGGGTTACACATATAGCCCTTAACACAAATATATGCCCATAGTCTGTACAGTACCGTAATCTCCCTCGTACTGGGCATCGTTAGAGGGCACTCCATATGTATGGTACAAAACAAAATCGTATAAGGCACGCTAGAGTAAGTGACACAGCACAACTAGGCAAAGCCAGGGTAGATATACCAATTGCTATCCGGGCTGGTGGTAACGCGTAGCAGCTACACCGCCCACCTCGAACAACACCCCAAAAAATCAAAGAAATCAAAAGTGGCCACCGAATCAATCCAAAAGTCAGAGTATAATATCGAAGGAGTGCGTTCGATCAGAGGAATGTCCTTATTGTCCTGAGAATCGCTCCTGTTTTAGCCACCTTATGCCAACTCACGGGAGTCGGGTCCACGTATTTACCTCAAAAGAAACACCGCCACCATCCAACTTCATTTTGGAATCTCCACCGCGTACACGGTTGTTAAAGTGGTTTTCGGGGTTGGCAGAGAGTATGACAACTTCCGATCCCGGTCTCTTCAACAACCAATCGTTATTATAACACCGTTATTGTTTCAAAATAATTTATACTTTAAAACTAGGATATAATATCTCTTTCAAAACCATATAAATACGATATCCTTTCCATTTCAAAACAAACTCATTTGATATTATTTTTATAAAACCCAAATTAATATAATATCATTTTATTTCAAATATATTTCTTTTCCAACGTCATAGTGCTTTAAAATTTATAATATCTGGAAACCAAACATTTGAATTATAACTTTCAAACATAAAACTACGAAATTCGTAGCTTTAAAACCATAACTTTCAATACTTAATGGTTTGGATATTCAACAGTATATAAAATAAAACAGTTGAATTTAAAATTTCCTTATAAAGTAAAAAATTTCCACGCCTTTACAATTTCGTTCACTTTAAATTCAGTCTAAACCCATAACTTTTAGGTTCACTTTCAGTTTGAATAATAACACTTCGATTTCAATATTTTCAAACTTTGAGTATTTAATAAATTTCAAAACTAAGGTTGGGAATTTCTATTCAAAAATTTATTGTCCTATTATTTAGTTTTGAAATGTTTAGATAATAGATCCATAACCATTTAAAATAAAACTCAATTTATTAACATTGGATATTTCCTTCCATTTATTTATACTAGAATTATTCATTTAAAAATTCAGATACAAATATCATACCTTTAAAATTTCAAGTTTAATAAGTTTTACATCAACTTATGGAGTTTAATTTTTAAATAAGCACAATTCCAAATAAATTTCCAATTTACCTTCCAATCTTAATTGGTTTAAATCATTAAAACTCTATATATATACACCATATCTTAAACCTGTACTTGACCATATATTATAAATTATCAAACTCCATTATTCAACTTATTTATTTTATTTAACAGATTTATACATAGCTTAAATTCAAAAATTTAACTATATATGTATATATATAAAATAATATTTATATAATATCAAAATTTAATATTTATTAAACCGTATCCTATCCAAACCATAGAAATCATTTCAAAAATAATTATATATATATATATATATACCGTGGTGCCTGTTTAAAATTTTCTATCCTGTGGTCAAGTGATACGGATATTCATCATTTCAATCCGCAATTTAAAAATAAAAATGCGGTTGTATATCATTTCAAACTGCAATCCCGAATGAGATGAAAATGCATAATAACTTGCAGTTAATATAAATAAACATCCATTCATCCATCAAAATCATACATCCATTTATCACATCACCATCCAAATTCAAACAATCACATCAATAAATAATAATTAATTTCCGACAGTTAATTTTTCAATAATGAGTTAAATAACTGTTTAACTGTAGTTTATATGCAATAATAAATAATTTAACTAGCAGTTTATATGCAAAAAAAAATAAATTTAACTAAAA
Organism: Allium cepa; assembly: GCA_030765085.1. Lineage (NCBI taxonomy): Eukaryota > Viridiplantae > Streptophyta > Magnoliopsida > Asparagales > Amaryllidaceae > Allium > Allium cepa. The sequence continues at coordinate 330,901,515 of CM060932.1, forward strand.
TTTTAACTGGCAGTTTTAAATGCAATGAATAAATAAATTAAAAATTAACTGGCAGTTTTAAATGCAATAATGAATTAAATAACGCGTAAATTAATCGAATGCAATTTAACTGAGAAAATGATGAAATATATGCCTAACAGCTATAAATAAAAATTTAAACACATTATAAATCAATTTAACAAACATAAGAAATTTTACAAATTGTGAGTGGGTTAAAACACTCACCTTTTGAATTTAAATTGAATTTAAATCCAATTTAAACCCAAAAATTGGACAGTCTCCCAATATTTCCAAACCAATGCCAAAATGTCTGTAATTTTATTACGATCCTAACAAAAAAATCGCGTGTAAATCGGATATCGTATGCAAAAGTTATAGCAATAATTGTGATTGAAATCAATTAAAAAAAATAAAAGGAAAAAGAACACATTACAACATTCAACTTGCCACGTCACTGCATAGATCCATCTTCACGCAAGCCATCTACAGGAAACGCACGCTACCAGGATGTTGAAACTGAACCTAGCACTGTTTTCAAATCGTACAGCGCCGCCACCCCCCACGTTCAAATCAACGACCACGAACGCCTCTGGCCAACGCGCGCCATGCGCCTGCCCATGACGATCCACCTCGTCTCTGATGGCGACCCCAAATTCTGCCTCAGCCGCCTGTTTATTCGAAACCCTAATCAATTTTTGACGAAAATTCGACCATCAAAACGACGAACAAACCATATAGATGCGCTCCCCATCGTCCTCTCCCCAAAACCCAGAAAGGGTTCGCCGATCCGACGACTTTGATTTCGACGATGATGAACGGCCGAAATTTCTCTGATTTTTACCGGTCAAACGAAAAACTGAATCGAAAAACGAACACCACCAGTGAATTACTCTAGTCGAGAGTTTCAACATATATTTTTTTCAAATTTTTATGACGACTTTGAATTTTTGACTTTGATTTTGAATTGTAATTGGATCTAGGGTTTGCGTCCAATGAAGAAGAAGAGGAGCTGATGAAATTTTACGCGTAGATAAATGAGAATAGGCGGAGGCTAGGGTTTAGCAGGGTATTTATAGGCAAATTGAAATATATATGAATCGGGTTGATAGATATACGCGCTAACGCTAACGTGGCCCAAAAAGCCCGTTCTGACCCCGGAACGAAATTGGGTAAACACATATATCAAAATAGGTGTTTTAAATTATTTTAAATGCAATGGAAAAAGTTTCAGGTTCAAATTGCATCGTATAAAGAAGTTATGCTAAAAACTATATTTTCCAAATTGATTTCAGTTGATTTCAATTGTATAAATTTTAAGGTGTTTCGAGTCCGTACGATCAAACAACAAGTCCAATCGCTACAAAACTTGAAACACTATTATAATTCATCGTTACGGATCCAATGAAACTAGTTTCATCAAAATCCGAGCTAGTGGCCAAAATGGCTATTTTTACGTTAATTAAATAAATCAAAAATTAGTTAATCAAATCCAATTTTTAAATTCCAATTAAAATCAACAATTCTTGTCATTTTTAATTTCTTCAATATTTATAACAACTAAAAGCAAATTCATATATCAATTTAGTGTCAATTATTCCAGTAAATACAGTGTTCAAATGTCAACTGCAATTAATCCAATTAATTGCAACTTAATTCCAATAAATTTGATTTTATTCGATTACAACATAATATTCAATCAATTATTACTCAACTAATATAGTTAACATTGTTTTATTTTTCATTACATTAATATTTTCCAATTTTCATCTTTAATTTGCATTAATTACTGTATTTCAATTATATTCGAATTTTGTCAATTTTATTCATTAATTAAATTCAAAAATCTCAATTATTTATTTCATCTTGGTTTCATTCTTTTTATTACATTAATTATCATATTATGAATGGAATTTTACCTTGGTTACATCTTATTGAATTTAACATTCTTCACTTACCAATTTATTCCACAATAACTGCAATAATTTAGTGAATTAATTGAAATTGAATTCAAATTAAACTTATCAAACCAATAAAATAAGTAGCGTACAATAATTATTGTCATTAACTCTTAATCACACTTTTATAGGTTCATTATTTACAAACCAATATTATAATTACTTACCATTTAAATGAGTTTGATTTCTAATAAATGAATTGACCGATTAATTAGGTAATTTATACAAATTTGTTATCATACCCGTAAATTTACACTTATAACTAAGTCCTACATTTGAATTTTATTTATTTTCTCATTTCAATTGCAAAATTAGGTCACTTAACTGCAACTAATTTCACATTAAATTTTATAAATTATCAATTGAAACTTTAACAAATCCGTTACTTGATTTAAAACCCTGCTATTCAATAAGTTGACATTTATAGGTGAAATTAACATTGACTTATATTTCAATGCATGCTTTATTTCATACTATTTAGTTATAATTGCCAAGTATGTATATTAATTACTAATTATATTCTTAATTAATTTACTTCCTTGGTTTCATACTTAAATTAGTTTTCACTTCCAATAATATTATAAATCACCCAGAGGACATTTATGTTTTTCCATGAATTCATAAATTAATCCAATAAAGGCCTTTGTTTCCTTATATTCAATTTATTACCATTTAAGTACGTTTATCATCAACAATACTCATTGTAATTACTTATCTTCAACTATTTCATTGGTTTACTCAACAATTACTTTTATTTACTCCATTTCTATTTTAAAACCAAATGTAACCATTTTCACTATTCATCATTATGTAAATGAATTCCATCCTAGTTAACATTTTTATTAATATTTTACAAATACAACCTTTCTATTGGTTTCTTATTTTAAACCGATAACCAAGTATGACAATTTATATTATTTCAATTTATTTCCATATACATATTATATTGTTAACGTTTAATTACAATTGCTTCATCAAATTTCTACATTCGCTCCAATATAAATTTTAAGACTTTATTTCTTTCCAAATTAAATTAAAAATCCTATTAAATTAACTCATTTTAAACCATCGAATTTTATGGGTCGTTACACTCTCCTCCACTCAAAACTTTTCGTCCCCGAAAAGGAAAAGAAGAGAAAAGAAGAATTCAGAAATCAATATAACTTATTCAAAACATTACTTCATAAACCATTAAATTTACGAAATTAATTAATTTAGATAAAGTATACAAATTTATAACCATTAAATCTTTTTATTGTCAAATTAATAAAGTTAGGAAAACTTTTTCGAAATATTTACTAAGTCCAAAATTTACGGAAAATTTTGGCAGAGTATTCTTTGTACGGGGAGGCTCGGGATAAAATATAATATCGAAATAACAAATATATAACATATATTTCTCAAAATAATATATATCCCAACACGGGAAATAATATAGTAGCGCTATAAAACGTAATCGAAAAATGTACCTATTTGTCAGGCAATATACGCTTAATTTACAAAATCAAATGCAGTAGCAATTGCTTCCATAACCGGCATTTCACTTATATAATCTAAAAGATTAACAATAATATAAATGAAATATTTAAGGTGGTTTCAACCCCAAACGATAATCATACGACACAATCAGTTTGCAACAAACAGCATACAACCATCATATAAAAATCAACACAAAGCAGTCATTCATTCATATCAACAAAACAAATAGTTGTTCGGGTTCAAAACTTCAAATTGTATAAAATGAAAAATAAACTACTAAGCGCATCAATTACTCAACAGTCTTAGATGAAACTAATAGATTATTTATATATCCAAACAATCTTAAAGTATCCTCACCCAAACAACCATAAACCAAACAACAACAATTCCAAACAACAAATCAAATTTATTTATTATTTATTTCATTTCATACATTTGTTGTTTGATTTGATTTTTCTCTTTTTTTTCTTCATATAAGGGTTTCTTATAATTCACATTTATTTCTTGCAAAATTTCATTTCATTCATTTATTTATTTGCATTACATTCATTTCTCAAATTTCATTTACTTATTTAGCGCTTACATTTCTATTATATTAAATTTTAGAAATACTTCAATTTCAACTTAAGTTTATAACTCTATAACATCAATTTCTTATTTATTAAGGTGATTCATTTTTTTTCTTTTTTTTTCTCCACTCTCAATATTATTTATTTATCGTATTCATCTTTCTATTTATTTTATTATAAATAACTTCAATCCTTCTTAACTTTTCATTTCTTTATAACTGTTTTATTATATTTAATAAGTGGCCTTTCAGTCATAACTTAGATTTATAACAATTATAACATTAGATTCTTATTAATAACAGCATTTCATTGAACACTTCATTATATACTTTTAGTTGTACAATTTCCATTATATTTCTTATTAAACCTTTCAACTTTTTATATTTGGTAAGTTATATATGTTAAAGAAAATGCAAATGAACTTATACAAGTTTTATCTCATCCTTTAATTAAATTTAATGTTCAGTAATATTACTCGTTGTTTCATATGTTACAAATTTCAAATTTCCTTTAATACCATTAATAACCTAGCATTAAATCTCTTATTTCATTTAGGGTTTCAATTATTAGTTAAATTCCGTTTCACTACATTAATTAAACTATTAATAAATGGAAACTTAAGAATTAAATACCGGATTTAATTTCAAATTATTTTAAAATAATAGATAAATATACTTACAACTTATCTATATCCAAGTATATTTAAAACAAATTAAAAATTTACTTCTGTTTATCAAAAATAAATCTGTAGTAAAACTACTATAGTGGCCTTCCCACTTCGAAACTCGAAAATGAAAGTCGATGATGCGTGCACTCATCACCGAAATTATTTTCCAACGACAGAGAGGGGGGGTACAATTTATTTATTTTTTATTTTTTTAGAATTTCTCCAAAACCATACTTTCAAATTATATTTAAATATTTATATCAGAAAATATTTCTAAATACTATTATTATATTTCAAAATCCTTTGGAAGCAATTTTTCAAAATCCCGGACTTAAGTCCTAAAATTTTCCAAATTTTCATTGATTTTATTTTCAATTTTATTTTACCTATTCTTTATAAATTTTATTCTTAACAACCAATATATTACACCCAAGTATATATATTTATAAAAACTTGTTTTATATATAGAAAAATATAATAGGCAAAATTATTTCATTCACCTATATAAAAACAAATATTATGTCGGTCTGTCCTATTAATTGTTTAGAAATTCCTATTAATGTCACAGCGTCCCATGCACCAACCAGAATTTATAAATACAAAACGGAACAGATTAACACAATATTAAAACCTTGTTATAACACTAACAAGTACGCTCTCTCATACATACACTCAACGACTCCCATAGGGTATTACTACCCTATTAATAAAGAGTCAAACCCCACAAAGCAAAGGTTTATCGCTAAACCAAAGCTCTTATACCACGTTGTAACATCCCACCTTTTCACATGCTTGAAATCGACACATGTGCCAATTCAAACCATACGGAAGGGCGGATTGTTATGGTGTAAATAAGAAAAACAAGAAAGAATAAAAAGAAAACAGAATCTCACAACGAAAGGATAAAATATAATAATCAAATATATAGTTTATAAATCTATTCACAAAAACATTTGATTATATTTATATAATACATATCAGAGTTAAACATACCAATAACAATGCAGCGGAACAGTATGAGTGTAGCGCAATAATATAAAAATAATAATACAAATCTTCGTCTTCGTCCTCCAGAGCTAAATCTTCAAATCCTAAAATGCTCGGACTGACCCGAGCGAATTTGAAAAGACAAAAGCACTCGAGTCAGAACTAAAAGATCTTATGTGAGTTAAATTAACAGGAATAAATGTGAGTGCAGTAACTCAAAAGATGCTCGAGATTCACATCTCTTAAGGATACGTTAAACTATTTACTATGTAGTATATTTCGCTATTATGATAGTGTCTATTTGTAAAATAAACTTACTTTTAAATAGTGTTAAGGGGTTACCCATATAGCCCTTAACACAAATATATTCCCATAGTCTATACAGTACCGTTATCTCCCCCATACTGGGCGTCGTGAGAGGGCACTCCATAGGTATGGTACAAAACAAAATCGTATAAGACGCGCTAGGGTAGGTGACACGGCACAACTAGGCAATGCCAGGGTAGATATACCAATTGCTATCCGGGCTGGTGGTAACGCGTAGCAGCTACTACCGCCCACCTCGAACAACACCCCAAAAAATCAAAGAAATCAAAAGTGGCCACTGAATCAATCCAAAAGTCAGAGTATAATATCGAAGGAGTGCGTTCGATCAGAGGAATGTCCTCATTGGCCGGAGAATCGCTCCTATTTTAGCCACCTTATGCCAACTCACGGGAGTCGGGTCCACGTATTTACCTCAAAAGAAACACCGCCACCATCCTACTTCATTCTGGAATCTCCACCGCGTACACGGTTGTTAAAGTGGTTTTCGGGGTTGGCAGAGAGTATGCCAACTTCCGATCCCGGTCTCTTCAACAACCAATCGTTATTATAACACCGCGGTTATTTCAAAATAAATTATACTTTAAAACTAGGATATAATATCTCTTTCAAAACCTTATAAATACGATATCCTTTCCATTTCAAAACAAACTCATTTGATATTACTTTTATAAAACCCAAATTAATATAATATCATTTTATTTCAAATATATTTCTTTTCCAACATCATATTGCTTTAAAATTTATAATATCTGGAAACCAAACATTTGAATTATAACTTTCAAACATAAAACTACGAAATTCGTAGCTTTAAAACAATAACTTTCAAAACTTAATGGTTTGGATATTCAACAATATGTAAAATAAAACAGTTGAATTTAAAATTTCTTTATAAAGTAAAAAATTTCCACGTCTTTACAATTTTATTCACTTTAAATTCAGTCTAAACCCATAACTTTTAGATTCACTTTCAGTTTGAATAAGAACACTTCGATTTCAATATTTTCAAACTTTGAGTATTTAATAAATTTCAAAACTAAGGTTGGGAATTTCTATTCAAAAATTCATTGTCCTATTATTTAGTTTTGAAATGTTTACATAATAGATCCATAACCATTTAAAATAAAACTCAATTTATTAACATTAAATATTTCCTTCCATTAATTTATACTAGAATTATTCATTTAAAAATTCAGATATAAATATCATACCTTTAAAATTTCAAGTTTAATAAGTTTTACATCAACTTATGGAGTTCAATTTTTAAATAAGCTCAATTCCAAATAAATTTCCAATTTACCTTCCAATCTTAATTGGTTTAAATCATTAAAACTCTATATATACACCATATATTAAACCTGTACTTGACCATATATTATAAATTATCAAACTCAATTATTCAACTTATTTAATTTATTTAACAGATTTATACATAGCTTAAATTCAAAAATTTAACAATATATGTATATATATAAAATAATATTTATATAATATCAAAATTTAATATTTATTAAACCGTATCCTATCCAAACCATAGAAATCATTTCAAAAATAATTATAATTATATATATGTATATATATACCGCGGTGCTTGTATAAAATGTTCTATCCTATGGTCAAGTGATACGAATATTTATCATTTCAATCCGCAATTTAAAAATAAAAATGCGGTTGTATATCATTTCAAACCGCAATTCCGAATGAGATGAAAATGCATAATAACTTGCAGTTAATATAAATAAACATCCATTCATCCATCAAAATCATACATCCATTTATCACATCACCATCCAAATTCAAACAATCACATCAATAAATAATAATTAATTTCTAAAAGTTAATTTTTCATAATGAGTTAAATAACTGTTTACTATAGTTTATATGCAATAAATAAATTTAACTAGCAGTTTATATGCAAAAAAATAAATTTAACTAAAATTTTAACTGGTAGTTTTAAATGCAATGAATAAATAAATTAACAATTAACTGGCAGTTTTAAATGCAATAATGAATTAAATAACGCGTAAATTAATTGAATGCAATTTAACTGAGAAAATGATAAAATATATGCCTAACAGCTATAAATAAAATTTTAAACACATCATAAATCAATTTAACAAACATAAGAAATTTTAGAAATTGCGAGTGGGTTAAAACACTCACCTTTTGAATTTAAATCCAATTTAAAACCAAAAATTGGATAGTCTCCAAATCTTTCCAAACCAATGTCAAAATGTCCGTAATTTATTACGATCCTAACAAAAAAAATCGCGCGTAAATCGGATATCGTATGCAAAAGTTATAGCGATAATTGTGATTGAAATCAATTAAAAAAATAAAAGGAAAAAAACACATTACAACATTCAACTTGCCATGTCACTACATAGATCCATCTTCACGCAAGCCATCTAGAGGAAACGCATGCTACCAGGATGTTGAAACCGAACCTAGCACTGTCTTCAAATCGCACAGCGCCGCCACCCCCCACGTTCAAATCAACGACCACGAACGCCTCTGGCCACCGCACGCCATGCGCCTGCCAACGACGATCCACCTCGTCTCTGATCGCGACCCCAAATTCTGCCTCAGCCGCCGGTTTATTCGAAACCCTAATCAATTTTTGACGAAAATCCGACCATCAAAACGACGAACGAACCATATAGATGCGGTCCCCATCGTCCTCTCTCCAAAACCCAGAAAGGGCTCGCTGATCCAACGACTTTGATTTCGATGATGATGAACGACCGAAACTTCTCTGATTTTTACCCGTCAAATGAAAAACTGGATCGAAAAACGAACACCACCAGTGAATTACTCTAGTCGAGAGCTTCAACATATTTTTTTTCAAATTTTTTATGAGGACTTTGAATTTTTGACTTTGATTTTGAATTGTAATTGGATCTAGGGTTCGCATCCATCGAAGAAGAAGAGGAGCTGATGAAATTTTACGTGCAGATAAATGAGAATAGGCAGAGGCTAGGGTTTAGCAGGGTATTTATAGGCAAATTGAAGTATATATGGATCGGGTTGATAGATATACGCGCTAACGCTAACGTGGCCAAAAAAGCTCGTTCTGACCCCGGAACGAAATTTGGTAAACCCATATATCAAAATAGGTGTTTCAAAATATTTTAAATGCAATGGAAAAGGTTTCAGGTTCAAATTGCATTGTATAAAGAAGTTATGCTAAAAACACTATTTCCAAATTGATTTCAATTGATTTCAATTGCATAAATTTCAAGGCGTTTCGAGTCCGTATGATCAAACGACAAGTCCGATCGCTACAAAACTTGAAACACTATTATAATTCACCGTTACGGATCCGATGAAACTAGTTTCGTCGAAATCCGTGTCAGTGGCAAAAATGACTATTTTTATATTAATTAAATAAATCAAAATTTATTTAATCGAATCCAATTTTTAAATTCCAATTAAAATCGACAATTCGTGTCATTTTTAATTTCTTAAATATTTATAATAACTAAAAGCAAATTCACATATCAATTTAGTGTCAATTATTCCAGTAAATACAGTGTTCAAATGTCAAATGCAATTAATCCAATGAACTACAAATTAATTCCAATAAATTTGATTTTATTCGATTACAACATAATATTCAATCAATTTTTACTTAACTAGCATACTTAACATTGTTTTATATTCATTACATTAGTATTTTCCAATTTTCATCTTTAATTTGCATTAATTACTGTATTTCAATTATATTGGAATTTTGTCAATTTTATTCATTAATTAAATTCAAAAATCTCAATTATTTATTTCATCTTGGTTTCATTCTTTTTATTACATTAATTATCATATTATGAATGGAATTTTACCTTGGTTATATCTTATCGAATTCAACATTCTTCACTTACCAATTTATTCCACATTAACTGCAATAATTTAGTGAATTAATTGAAATTGAATTCAAATTAAACTTATCAAACCAATAAAATAAGTAGCGTACAATAATTATTGTCATTAACTCTTAATCACACTTTTATAGGTTCATTATTTACAAACCAATATTATAATTACTTACCATTTAAATGAGTTTGATTTCTAATAAATTAATTGACCAATTAATTAGGTAATTTTTACAAATTTGTTATCATACCCATAAATTTACACTTATAACTAAGTCCTACATTTGAATTTTATTTATTAAATTTGATTTCTCATTTCAATTGCAAAATTAGGTCACTTAACTGCAATTAATTTCACATTAAATTTTATAAATTATCAATTGAAACTTTAACAAATCCGTTACTTGATTTAAAACCCTGCTATTCAATAAGTTAACATTTATAGGTGAAATTAACATTGACTTATATTTCAATGCATGCTTTATTTCATACTATTTAGTTATAATTGCCAAGTATGTATATCAATTACTAATTATATTCTTAATTAATTTACTTCCTTGGTTTCATACTTAAATAAGTTTTCACTTCCAACAATATTATAAATCACCCACAGGACATTTATGTTTTTCCATGAATTCATAAATTAATCCAATAAAAGCCTTTGTTTTCTTATATTCAATTTATTACCATTTAAGTACGTTTATCATCAACAACACTTAATGTAATTACTTATCTTCAACTATTTCATTGGTTTACTCAATAGTTACTTTTATTTACTCCTTTTCTATTTTAAAACCAAATGTAACCATTTTCACTATTCATCATTATATAAATGAATTTCATCCTAGTTAACATTTTTATTAATATTTCACAAATTCAACCTTTCTATTGGTTTCTTATTTTAACCCTATAACCAAGTATGACAATTTATATTATTTCAATTTATTGCCATATACATATTATATTGTTAACGTTTAATTACAATTGCTTCATCAAATTTCTACAATCGCTCCAATATAAATTTTAAGACTTTATTTATTTCCAAATTAAATTAAAAATCTTATTAAATTAACTCATTTTAAACCATCGAATTTTATGGGTCGTTACATACATTTTAAAGCATACCGCCTTTGTCTTCCTTACGACTTCACATCTAAGCTTTCCATCATTGTGCCTTCACCAGATTTCGACCAAATCTTCAACCCGACCAATAGGACACCAAACCAATCGATTAGAACTTGAGCTGGAACTTTTCATAATTTCTTCAACTATGAACCACTTCAATCTTGACTATATCTGGGTGGCTTGCCTCTGTGGGTCTTCCTTGAATTCCACCATGATTCCATGCTCTCCTATTTTATGCCACTATCGTCGAACCATCCCATCCTACACCATAGTTATTCCCTACTATCACTATCACATGGATAGTCATGAATTCCAGTACTACCATGGAGAGGATATGGCGAAGATAACGCACCTATTTCCTCGGCTGAATTTTGGGATGGATTGGTTGTTTTACTTTTGATTGAGATGATTCAAACAATCACCTCATTGAATGTGCTTTTGACTGAGATAATTCAAACAATCATGTCATCAAATGCACTTTGTACTCAATGAAGTCAAGGGTCTATATGTCCTAGGTAATTCATCAAAACGAAACTCAAAATCAAACATTAATTGCCTATAGTTAGTCTTGCAAAGTAAAATCCATACCACCTTGGATTCCTCCTATTCCATTAAAATAAATCCTATGTCAACAGTAACTATTTGACATAATGTTTCAATGCATGCTAGAGCTCGTTTGCCAGCACGATCGGGTTATCTACACGGAATGCTTCTATACACTAAGCCAAGAACACATGGTACACTGCATAGATTGATAAACAACAATGCCAAAGTTAATGTGCGTAATATGATTAGTCAACACACTTCAGCATCCGTTGGATACTATACATCAGCTACATATGAGGCTTAATCAAAGTAAAGAATTTAAAATTACATAACTATGGTCATTGTCAAGCTTTTAATCTTTAAATACAACACTGCAGACATCCAAGCATTTCTCCTCCTATACAGTTGGCGCTTTTGCTTCTTCTCCCATGCCTACGATAGATTCTTCTACATATGTCCCAGCATCCATTTCTACTCCTTCTAGGGTTCAGCAACCTCATGCCAACCTGCATAATCTCTACAAATCGCCCCTTATATAACTATATGGGAAGGTCATGGACCTTAGGAGAATTTGTGAATTTCCTAAGAAAAAACCCTATCCCACTACCTTTCCAAAGGGAATATGGTCTACTGAATGATTACATGCCTATAACCGATACACGTGGCTATTTGGAGTCATTCCTCCATTTAATGATTCCTTAGAAAAACGCATCAACTCGTGAATCTGGCTCCACTCCAACTTCACTCAATCGAATATGTTGTGCTTTCCTACATCTATATGATCTCCTTCTGACACTTATGCAAAGAGCCTATTTTTGAAGAGATCCAATACTTTCATAACTTCAAGAAGTGATCAAACATCCTATATCTTAATTTCCTAGGGTTATTTCATCGCTATAGAATCGTTATTGGCCTTCATGACAAACTAAGCCACTTCAAAGATGAATATTTCATCATTGGGTGTCCAAATGGCTTTGCTCGAAGTTGGTTGTTTGGATGTAAGTTCCAATTCCTTACATACCATTCCATATGAACTTACTTTACTCAGGTTAGTAATGTTCTAATTCCTTATATATTTTCGAAAAAGGAAAGAGTAAGCCACGATGCTTTGGTAAATCAGCGAATGTTGAGGAAGCAAGAATTTTTTTTGTTTTGTAGTGTAAAAGGGTCAATAGCATCTACATCAATCCTTATATGCGTGTTAAGTGACAAATGGGTTATTACTTGATTACATTAGGCAATCTGAATAGAATGGTAAGTGTAGGATCAAATGCTATGTCAGCAAGGCCAGTACCATACAGGTGAGAATAGGATACCTATATGTTATGGCGGTCTATGTATTGTGTTGTTCCCCTGATAGCTACGGACAGACCAGGTGGATGTGAGTGGGAAAGTATATATTTTATTTATGTTATTGGATTTCTATTATAGTAGGCATGTTCCATGTTTGCCTACGTAAATCTTGAAATTGTAAGCTTAAATATTGCACATACTTGAATATGTAAAATAAAGGAGAAGTAGTCCCTAACAATTCATTAATGAAATTACATAGTAATTCTCGATTTTGTTAGGTAATTAATACAGGTTAGTAAACATAATTGGAAGTTGGTATAAATTGGAGTGGGATTTAAGTAGTATTCTAATTCGTTGAAATGAAGTGTATAGCAATGTAAATTTCCATCAACTATCCAGTTGTAGTACGAAAGTATATCGACAAGGAATATACCCAAAAGAAAAGAGACGTACAAAATAGGGATGGTTACATTATTTTGTACCATCTATTTAAATATTAACAGAAAAGGTAATTCCTTGTAGTTCCAACACATTTAAGTATAGAAATCCCTAAATATAAACCAAAGCATTGGTCATTATGTCTGGTGGATTAAAATGGCAATGTATCATTCCATATTGGGTTGTCTCAACCATAAAATAATTCGAATAAAGTGTAAGAGGTTACATTTGATAAAATGGTCTCATTTGTGGGATGACATCAAGGAATACCAAAATTTTGGAAGTTTATACTACAAAAGGTATCCTAGATAAAATTGTAGTCAAGATTGTGGAAGGGATGGTTAATTCAAGAATTTAAGTCCCCGTCAAGAAAAGGATATTTTTATTTGCATGCATTGAGAATGTGAAGCGAATTTTCATAGAAAACAAAATCGAAATTTTTTTGGTAAGATTTAGAGGAAGGGATAGAAGGATTCTTTTCAATCATATTGGAATAAGTATTTTCCTATGGAATTTTGTGGAAGATAAACTTATAATACATAGTTTGTTTTGCAAAACAATCGCACACGAATGAAGTATTACTTAGATAACTAGCATCAGTGCTAAAATGATTCTAGGTTATAATCAATTAATGTAGGACTTTTATTATTAGGGTTGAATGGGAAGATATACCAAATTTTCATTAATAGGACATTTGAGTGCTTACTTGAAGAATGTAGGTTGAATCTCTATATACTATAAACTTGATACCTAAGTACCATTATTTTTGAAAGAAAGAAGAAACAATTTGAAAGTAAAATGAGATGACTTAAGTTGAATCGAATTGGACAAGAAGTTCTGCTATTTCCAATAGTTAAGAAATCACCAATTTTGGATATCCTTCGGCGAAAAATGGAGAAATAGAAAAAAGGTCCAAGTAGAAATTACCAGGGAGAGGACACCATCCACTTTTGAGGTGTCTTACCTTAGCATCTAGAAGATGAAGTGATGGGTATACCATTGGATGATTTAAGAAAATACGTATATGCATTAAGGATTGCATAGGGTTACAGTTTCGTGCATGCATGCTTATGCTCAAGTTATTTAGCATGGTGCAAGTCGATATCGTTTGAGTTGGTAGCAAGGATTATAGAGGGTTACTAATGCACATACATTTAGGTTGAAGATTTATGCCAGCAGTAAAGATTGATAAAGGTAGTCAAAAGGACGGTCCAATTAGAAGTACATAAAGAGAGGATTCAATTCCTAGAAGGATAAGGACCTCACAAGAAAGGCGGAAATCATACATTGACAAGAGACACACAGAGTTGAAGTCCACAGTAGTGACATGGTTCGGGTGAATGTCTCACTGCTTAGATATTGTAACGACCTGTAATTTTATCGCTTTGAGTATGAATGTTTAATTAATTTTAAATATTCAACTGATTGTTTTAAATGATAAATAATCGATTTAGTTATTTTATAATGATAATAAGTGATTCATAAAGGTTTCATAAATATATAAACTTATTTTATAAAGATATACAAACTTTGTCATATTTTGACAGATCAACGTCGTATTTTTATAAATGGATTTCAATGCTATTTCAAATAGTTTCATACTTAAAAAATATTATTTTAATTATCTAAAGATGATAAGAAATTTATTTTCAAGTTTTGATTATATAAATAAATAGTTTGGTTGAAAACTGAAAATATGATCGGAAATTGGATTTTGGATTTATAGCGGTTTGACAAATTGAAATTATTTTAAATTATAGAAACCTTGTTAGAACATGCACAAATACATATAAGTGTGTTTCACAATTAGTCAAATCGAAGCCAAAAGACATGTCTAAACATATATACATATAAACTCTGCATGTATAAACAAATGCAACTTGAAAAAGCAACCTTCCATCACCTACACATGAGAAGACATGGCACATGGAGGGGATGTGGGCTAGGCATATGGGTTAGATGATGTTGTGTAAGAGATATTTGCAAATTTTTCCAATGAATAGATGAGAGGTTCCACTTCATTCTCTACACCAAATTTACTTCTAAATATAAGGTCTTCACTCCTTTCTCTTCTCCTCTTCATGTCTTCTCTTATATGGCCGTGAGTGAGAGAAAAAATGGCCTTAGGCCATGGGTTTCGGAGAAGGAAGTAGCGGTTATGACATAAGTATGTTGGGTGGAGGAGGCTAGGCCGTGAGCTAAGGAGGAGGTAGTGGTTTAGGGCGTGTGAAAGGAAGATGGAACAAGGCATGGGCGTGAGCAAATGAAAGAGGATGGGTGTTTTTAGTGATGCCTTGTTTGACTAGGAGGTGATAGTAGAAGTGTTGATTAATTGAATGTTGGTAGGAAGTAAATGTGTTAAATAAAAGTGAGTTAATCTCACTTTGAATCACTTGATAATCACTTTTTTATATTACTTATTGATCACTTATTATTGCTTTCTATTAGTGATAATAATAGACATTAACAACTTAAATTTATACCCTTGATCATATGCAAAAATGATTGCGTATATAGTTGTTTAATATGTTTGGATGATGGTTGGTTGATTATATAAAATTTTGGTTGTGATAGATATGATTATTATGATTTATAAGTTGAAAGTCATATATGATGAGAAATGATACCTATATCAATTAACAATACATATCTTGTGAAAAATTATTCATAATATACCCAAAAATAATATGTATACAACATATGTTAGGACTCTTTGTTTTTAAAACCAAAAGAAATGTAGTTTCTAATATTGGAATTTACTTTGGAAAAATAAAGAAATGAGAAAGTTTAAATAATAGTTTAGAAGGAAGAAAATGATATAGAATTTCATATGGTTTAAAATGAAGGATTTTAAATTAAAAAGGTTGTAAAGATAAATATTATAATAATATAATATTACAACATGTGAAAAGAAGTAAAATAGTATTTTTAATAAGTAAAATGGTAAAATATTGTTTAAGTTGGTTAATAATAGTTTATTATGTTATTAAAATGATTTAAAAGTGTTTCGGACAAGTTTTATATAATTTGACTAAAAGATGAAAAATAAGCCATCGTGTTTTGGCAGCTCGCGATTTCGCGACCTGAAAAGTTAAATGGATGTGTAGGTTAAAATGTAAGTTAAAATTCGTTGGAATTTTTGGGACCCCGGTGGGTAAGATTTTCAAATTAAAATGAAAAATCAAGAACTCATTTAGTAAAATTTAGGATATGCCAAAACCAAATTTCCAAAATCGTTGCATTTTGGTAGTTCGTAAAATATATTTTTTAGCTCTTTAAAATGGAAGTTTTTAAATCGTTAAAAATATAAAATAAATTCCATAAACATGTTAAAATGATTTAGAATTAATTTGAAATATAAAAATGGGCTTAAATGTAATGAAATTTGGTACATTGAATAAATTATTTGAACTTGGTATTTCTTCCTGAAGTTTTTTGAAATGTTTTTCAAATGATAAATCAAATACTTTTTAACGTTTAGAGTCAATCAAATAACTCGACCGCCTTATGGGTGACAGAGAGATAGCCTCTAGGTTAAAGTTTGGGAAAATAGTTGTTTGCTCTCTCTAGCTATTTGGACTGGCTCGACAAAAGGGATACTTAATTTGATTTATTGGGACTGTATTTTTTCTAAGATAAAAGAAAAGAGATTTGGAGTTTTCCAAAAAGGTTATACAAGATTTAAAATAGGATTTTGATGGTAAAGAGAACATTCTAGTTAAACTCCATTTAAATTTCGAGATGGGAACTTGCACTATCCACGTGAATTTGAAAGGTGATTTCAACGTTACTCGACGAATAGTACAAGTTGAACACAGAAATTAGTATTGAGTATAACCAATCTAAAATCTACGAACCATTTCTACTTAACACTTAGTGAGTTGGGTTTACAACAAACAATATCTTAAATAACATTGTTTTTGACCCATTTCAAACATGTTTCAGAAAAATAAAATCTTTATTAATTATGCTAAAAGAATATGAAAATATTTTTCCTGAGTAATTAAAAGGAAATGATTTGGTATTTCCAAAGTTAGAAGGAGGTTTAATAATTCTTTATATCCCAAAAATAGAAATGGTTTCAAGATACATATCTTTAAAAGATATTTTATTGGATAAAAAGATATTTTCAAAGTTAAATAATATTTTGAGTAAAAGAAGAAAAGATGATTTAATAAAAGATTCTTAACATTTCTGTATACACATATACACATCTTCTTATCGATAATTAGTTCAAAGAGTCCGTGATTGAATTTGGATGATTCCTATTTGAAAACCACTTCGAACCAATATACACGTTCGAAAGTGAAGACATGCTAAAGACAATGATTTTAAAGACAGAGATCTTCATAATGTAGGGTTGCTTGCCACTAACCTCGTGATTCCTATATTATATACATATGATGGCGTAGTACCTTCATTTTGAGATCTTCAATGCAAGGACTGCTCGTTACTAATCCTAGGGGTGATTCCCTAAACAGAATGTTGTAGGAGTGCCTTCATTTTATCCCATTATTGAACAACTTATATGGATGAATGTTTGACATTGCATTTCTATGACCACATATATTGGTTTTTACAGACGTATATCCATTTGGTAGTGTAACCCCTCTTACATTAACACCTTTCCCCGAGGCGTATGAACTCGGGGGTTGTACTTTTGTAAAAACCAATTATTGTGTCATCGAAAATGGAAATATGGCATTTAAAGTGGCATTTGCTGTTTTGAGAAAGGTAAACGTTACATCAAGCCTCACACATCAGTAATGGAAAAACTAGAGTAGATGCGGCAGGGCTATGTGGGTTGCACCCATTAGGAGATGTTCATCACCTTTCTATATTTCCCTTTATATATCGAGTTTGTTGCGTATGCTGTGGCCACAGATAGGTCGGGAATGACCGAGGTGATGACATAGTCGGTACCACCTACGGTAAATGTAGGGGGTTCTATGTTGGTAGAGGTCAGCGGGGCTATGCCTTGGTATATTCCTCAAGAGATGTACTATCGGAAGGTAGTTCCTTACCTTTTCATTGGTTGAAATCCATTCTCCAATACGCACCTTTACGGACTTGATTGTATACCTTAATATGCTGTCGATTTAACAAATGTAACAATCCAGGCTATTTTAATATGATATTTGAAATGACTTTCAAAACAATGTCATTAAAAATAATATCAAATGATTTGATAAAAAAAAAATTAGTTACCATAAGGTAAAAATCCGTCCTTGTTTATGTGCGGCGTGGTATTATGAGATACTCTTCTTTCCAAAGGTTTTGTTTGACGTCAAAGTCATTTTATGTCACTATCATATATATTTATAATTCGTGTCTTATGTTGTTTTTCCAAGCCTGATCCGGTTATTTTTAATACTTGGGTTAGATCCGAGTAGTTTCAGGATTAGCTGAAGATGCTAGGTATAACGACCCAAAATTTCACTACTTTGATTTACGAATATTTAATTTATTTTATTTATTCAAATAATGGTTTTTATTATTAAATTTAAAGCTCTTTTAAATAATAAATAATGATGATGAAATAATTTTCAAATATATTTTATAAAAAATATTTAGCTCGATGGAAAAGAAATTAAAATGTGACCGAAAATAGTTTTTCGAATTTTTGACGTTTCATCGTATAAAAGTTGTTTGAAATGTTTTGAGCCTTGTTTATATTTGAAAATACATTTAAATGGTTAAGAATATAAATTAGTTAATGTATATTGGTATATATACTTAAGTATACACTTGTATATACTAAAAGATGCCTTAAAAGACATGATTTGACATATTTGCAACTTAGTACCTTAAGAGTACTTGAACATATTTAAACATGTTTTCTTTGACATGAAGAGGAAGGGAACAAGGTGGTGGGTGCAAATGGCATATGTGGTGGAGGGTGTTACGATGGTAAAACAATGTGGAGGGCAGAAGTATAAGTGAAGATAGGTAATTCTCTTTTTTCATTTGTTTATAAATAGCCTTCCAGTCTCCATTTTTGCTCCTCTTCCTCCTATCAAATTTTCCTCATTTTCAATCCAAATTGAGAAATTCTCAAACCATATGAGAATTCCAATGGCTACAACTTTCATGTGTACCACTTCTTTAAATTTTTAGCTTAGCCATGTCAACATATCACTTCTTTGCACAGTGTTTTCGGACCCATATTTCCAAGTCTGAAAATATCACTTCTTCATTTTATCATATCTCACTCAAAAATGATCCAAATTAAGTATTTTTTATATGGTGGAGAAGAGAAATCCCAAGAACTTTATCATTGGCAACCGTTTCAAATTCAAGGAGTAAAATAGCCAAAAAGCAAGTGTAAAATGACCCATTTTCGTGTTTGATTTTGTGAATTCAACATTATCCGAAGTCTCTCCACCTTTCCAAAAAAGGCCAAATTTCCCTAAAGCACAAAGGCGGTGCCCTATTAAAACCATGGCCGAGCCTATTCCATGCTCCAGGGTCCAAAGATCAAATTTTCAAAAGCGAAAAAAGTTTTCAAAAAGTTTCCAATGATTTTGCAAAATTATTGTGAGTAAACTTCTTTTCTTTTTGGAAAGAATTTACCGATATATATATATAATATAAAGGTTATGTGGTTATATACATATAATGTTGTGTTTGGATTAGGATATGGTTTGAATGTGTATGTATATGCTAACTTGTAGTTTAGCATTAGATTTGGAATTGATGGTTAAAGGGATGTGTTGGTTATAAAAGTTATGATTTTCGGTTATGTTGGCGATGATATGAATTGGTATATATAAACTTGGATATGTTGTATGTGTATTAAGTTTGACTTGAAGCTAAAGTAAGTTAGCATGTAAACTAGTTAGTAAGTGGAAATTACGGGTCATATAGCGATAGTCGCTATAAATGCAGTTTCGATAAAATTAGTTTTTTTTTGAAAAGTTTGAACCTTTTGACCACAAATGTTTTGAATTTTTTTCCAAACTTAATAATGAATGTTTAAAAAGGGTAATGAAGTTTTTATTAATTAAATTTTAAATAATTATGTTTTTATTTAATAATTAATTAAGTATTAAACAAGGTTTATTAATTTTAATTAACTGAAGATTAGTATTAATTAATTATCTTTTAAAGTAAGTGTTACACGATATCCTAACTCGGATATATTGGGCTGATTGCGCAAGACAGATTCAACTGCTGTCAAGAAGGACGACCATGGAACCATGGCTATAGGACCCGGAAGTAGAGTTCAGATGGTTATACGAAGCTCGGGTCAAATGGAGTTAATAGATAGACGACGTAGGATGCTAAAAATATGGAAAATAGCTTGGATTAATAACGGATCAGCATAGCAAGGTAGAACACTTGGGATGGGTATGTTTGGTTGTGTAAGTGGATAGGCATGGTCGAAGTAATGGAGGGATCGGCATAGTTGATGTTGCTTGGTTCAGCATAGATGGTTATTAGAGGGATCGACAGAGTATAAAGGAATGAGATGGATTGGCGTAGATGGAAGTCTATGGATTGACATAACATTGTGAGATATAAGAGATCGGCTAAAATAGAGGGTTCGTTATAGTCTTGTTGAGCTAGATGGATCGATAAAGCACCATGGAAATGTAGGGTTCGACATTATGTAACTCAAGAAGCAAGCATGGTTCGACTTATTGGATGAATCACTATAGCATGCAAAAGGGATCGACATGCTTCTCTTAGAAGGGATCTTAGCAATGACTTTAAAATAGGTTCGAACCAAGGATTAATCAAAAACACGAGCTCTACGTATCCAATCAACATGATATCTTGAGATCCGTCATATCTATACATGAAGAGGCCACCATATGGATCCCTACCCAAAATCAACCAATGAAGGGATCAGTACCGATCCCTCTCCATTGGGATTTAGACCCAGTGCCCCCTATTATGGGCCCGTATGGATAAAGAGGTCCTGTAGCAGAAGTTTCAAAGAGATTGGCGGTCGCCTTCACCTATAAATACTGGCTTAGGGGGTCATTCTGAGGATTTTTACATTGTTGGTTACATAGCTCTTTTATTGTAATCAATTTTCTTCATTATTTTTTTACTTCTTGGTATTTGCTACTGTAATCAAGAATATGGTGAATCAATAAAGAGAATATTCAGAGTGGACGTAGGCAATCGACACCAAACCACTATAAATCCTGTTATCCTTGATTTTAGTTTTGATTTGCTTATTGTTTTTTCTATATTCCTCTATTTTAATTTAGTTTTGTCCATTTAAGTCTCTACCAAAACCTATTCTTGGGTGTTTGTGGCCAATTTGGTTGCAAACATTTTGGTGCTTTCACTGAGAACTCAAAATCTTAGCACATTAGTATCCCCTTTGTTGCTACTGGATTGAGCAAATCCCATGAAGGCGATCCATAGTCATTTTCAAAAACTTGCATATGCTACTCAGATTTTCTAGAATCTAAGCAAGGAAATTGACAATGGTGAGACATACCAGATCAACTTCTCAGAATGTGGATGGGAATCAAACTGCCAGCATTCAACAAGGAACCCCAAGCAACCAACCTACAAATTTGATTGTGGAGCCTACTGAAGATCGAAATCCTGCCAAATCTATAACCAGAGCTAGATTTAATAGCCTGATGAGGGAGTTGATGGAAAGCCGTAGACAGCTAAATGAGCAAATTCGGACTAATCTTATCCTAATGAACCAGATTGCTCAACAACAGAGTGAGAACGCTAGAAAGGGTCCTGCTTTTTACTCAGCGTCGGAGAGTTCAACCTCATCAGATGAATACCATAGGCATTGATGTCAAAGAATCGAAGGACAAGCTGGTACATCAAAGCATCGCTTGGTAGACCAATTTGGTTGGCCAAGATAGATGCTAATCCCACACTAGGGATAGGACGGATCCTTCCTCCAGAGGAGGGATTCCCCCGCCACACTTAGGGAATCGAGATGGAGCTATTTTTGGAAGCTTGGATGCTAGAGTTTTCTTAAATGTACCCCACCGGAATGATGACAAGATGAATGCCCAAAGTGCACATCAAGAGGACGGTGGACTAAGAAGGCATGAAATGGCTTGTGGACATCTACCGGACCATTCACGTGAAGTGGAGCACGACCACCACTTGGCACCACCCATCCAAACACCAACTTCGTCGGTAATGGTCAGACAGTTGGTAAGAGAGAACCAGGGTTTGACGAATGATGACTGGGGAATTTCGAGAAGTAATACCCCTTTTATTGACAATGTTTTGCATGCGGAATATCCGATAAGGTTCAACATGCCTTCGATGCCTGCCTATGAGGGAAAAACCGACCACTAGCAGCACATCATGAGGTATAAATGGTTAATGGATTCAACAAGAGCTAAGGTCCTAATAAAATGTAGATGCTTTCTTATAACCCTCTCTGGAATAGCGACGATGTGGTTTACATGATTTCCCTGGCTATTGATTTCAAGGCTCGATGAACTGGAAACTAAGTTTGTGGAGTATTTTCGGATCCATAATACTCGTCCTAAAGACGTAATGTCACTTTTCAGTGTAATCTAGGCTCCGCAGGAATCGTTGAAGGACTATCTAGAAAGATTTCATATCGCCACTATAGAACTTAGTAACTCAAATGATCATGCTATACTTATGGTCGTGACGAGAGGGATTCATCCGAAATCTGAGTTTGGTGATTGGCTAGTTGGTACCAAACTGTTTAATTTTCCTTCTTATTCGCTGGTATAGTGCAAAAACATGTATTTATATATAAAATAATTTACTTGAGAAAATAAGCTTTTAAAACCAAATTTTGAAATCAATTTTGAAAGCCGTATTTGAAAATTCCCTTATTGTAGAGAATAAATAAATTTTATATTTGAAAGTATCATATAATAATTTTAAATTCTTGTTAATTTTAAAAATTGTATCAAAAAAGTTTGGAAAAATTCACGCTAAAAAATGAATAAACACAAAGAAAATCACTCAAACCGCAGGCCGCATTGGAGCGCTTTTATTCAAAGGCAGCTCGGTTTCTGAGGAAGGAGGAAGCCAGGTCCTCTAAGAAAAACAATGTCGTGGGACCGAGAGGAGAAGCCAAAGAAACATTGCAATAAAGCAGTTTGATAGGAGTTCTGGGAAAGTTCAGGTTAATGTTCAGAACAAGCCGAATCCGAACGGAGACAGGAGTTGAGACCGGAAGAGGGAGTCTGGTAGACCAAGGCATTGGATTCCTATGTATGGCAACTACACACCTCTAAATGTATCCCTAGAGAATATTTATCTATCCACTTGTAATATTGTTCAATATAAGAAGCCATGTCCGAAGGAGTCAACAGAGACACGGAAACAGACTGGAAAGAATTGCCAATTTCGGGAGTGTTATGGGCATAATTCGATTGAGTGCAGGCATCTCCAAGATGCTATCAAAAAGTTGATTCGAGAAAAGAAATTGCAGCAGTTTGTAAGAACTCTGAAGGATGGCGGACAAGGGACATCTGACCTCAACCGAGGATATGTTTCGCGTAGAGCGAAGGTGGCTGCGTGGATCGGTGGGTGACTAGTGATAAACACAATAGTTGGAGGACCGCACCCTACGGATAGGAGTTGGCAAGAAATGGAGCGCTATGCTAACGCAATAAGGCATGTAGACTTGGAGTATTGTTCGAATACGGAAGATGGAGCACCGACCAAGCAACAATGCACGATGATTGATGATAGTGTGTTCAAAAGCAGGGATGTAGATAAAGTAGAGGCCCCTTATAATTGACCCGATGTTCATTTCTGCCATGATTGCCCTGCTTTAGTGAGAAGGATTTTAATTGATTATGAGAGCTCGGTAAACATATTTTCAAGAAGGTGTATGATCAAATGAGAATGGAGGCAAAAGATTTGAAACCATCTAAAGCTCGCAAACATAGTTTTAATGGTGTGGCGACTGAGGTTGTTGGTTATGCGGAGTTACCTATTGAATTAGGGGAAGGTGAACATAGGAGAGTGCGGATCCTACCGTTCATTGTTTTGGATGATGATTCACCATACAATGTCTTTCTGTTCCGACCGGCCTTGGCTGAATTTTGGGCAGCTCTTACCCTGTGTTATTTAACTTTAATGTTTCCAACTGATAATAGTATAGGAGAGGTGCATGGTGATCAAGAAACTGGACGTGTCTGTTATGTAGATGAGTTGAGGGAAGCTCAATGAAAGGAGAAGGGAAAGTGTGTGGACAAATCTATCCGCATCTAAGTTACTAAAGATTGACAATTGGCGCCTGAGCTTTGGCTTAGGCACCACAATTCGATTCTATAAAGATATAGATCTGAGGGATCATGAAGAGCAGCCAAAGGAGACAAAGGGTGCACCGGATGAGTTGACGATTGATATAACAGTCAGCCGTGGCGACCCATCACGAGTCTTGAAGATTGGATCATAACTCAGCCCTTCAATGATGAGAGAACTTGCTAATTTTCTTCGAGCGAATCTAGACATATTTGCTTGGACTCATTCTAACATACGTGGGATCTTGCCTGCTATTGCGAGCCATGCATTAAACATTAACCTGAAGTATGCTCCGGTAAAATAGAAAAGGCGAAGCATGGATTCGGAGAGATCCACTGCTCTTAACGAGGAGGTAGATAAACTGAAAGTAAATGGGTTCATTCGCGATGCCCTCTATCTTGAATGGATACCCAATCCCGTATTGATGAAGAAGGCAAATAGGATATGGAGATTGTGCATCGACTATTCCGACTTGAACAAAGCGTGACCTAAGGACATTTTTCCCCTTCCAAGGATAGATCAGTTAGATGATTCTCCTGTAGGACATGAATTGTGGTATTTTATGGATGCATACTCAGGGTATAACAAAATCCCAATGCATGTCCCCGATCAGGAACACATCAGCTTTGTTACAGATGTTGGATTGTATTGCTACGTAGTGATGCCGTTTGGATTAAAGAACGTCGGAGTAAGCTAACAACACCTAGCTAATCAAATGTTTAAAGATCAGATTGAGAGGATAATGGAAGTCTATACGAATGATATGCTTGTGAAGTCACGACGATCAAATGACCACATATGAGACTTGGTGGAGATGTTCGACATCCTTCGATATTACAACATAAAAACCAACCCTTTGAAATGTCCGTTCAGCGTTGCATCAGGAAAATTCTTGGGTTATATTGTCAATGCTCGTGCAATAGAAGCCAATCCCAAGAAAATTCAGGCTAATCGAGATATTCAAGTGCCAAGAAATATTAAACAAGTCTAAAGTCTCAATAGGATGGTTGCTGCCTTAAGTCGATTTATCCCCAGAGCAACTGACAAATGTAATCCTTTCTTTGATTTATTTAGGAAAGGAACGATAAATTTCGAGTGGACGTAGGATTGCAAAGATGTATTTCGAGCTTTGGCGAATCATTTGGAGAAACCCCCTGTCTTGTCAAAACTGGTAGACCATGAGGAGTTATACATTTTTGGAGTTGTATCACAGCACGCTATAAGTGCCGCATTGGTTCGCAAGGAGAACTGGATTCAAAGGCCAGTGTATTACATCAGTAAAAGATTAACAGGAGCAGGGACGAACTATCCAAAGATAGAGAAATTGGCGTACTTCTTGCTAATTGCGCCACGGAAACTTCGTCCATACTTCCAGGCACATCCAATCAACGTTTACATTGACCAGCCATTACGACAGGTCCTACAACGACCTGAGACATCTAGAAAATTGCTTAAATGGAACATTGAGCTCAGTTAGTTCAACATTACATATCTTCCTCGCAGGGCTATTTAGGATCAAGCGTTGGCGGACTTAATAGAAGAATTTACCACGCAAGACGATCCTCTAGAAGGTAGCGAAATCCCTACCATGCAATGGAGATTGTACACTGATGGAGCATCTAATGATCATTGCTCTAGAGGTAGGATTGTGCTTGTAACCCCTGAAACCGGTCGATTTGTTTTGCTTTGAAGCTTGATTTTCCTGTTACAAATAACGAGGCTGAGTATAAAGCGTTGATTGCTGGATTTGAACTCACTAGAGAACTTGGAGTTAAACCTCTTAAAAAATTTTGTGACTTGCAGTTGGTGGTTTATCAAGTTAGAGGAGACTATTGGGCTAAGGGACAATGACTTGCCCTGTATCTTACCTGAGTCCAGTAGTTGTTGGGAGAATTTGAGTATTATGAAATTTCACATATCCCACGCAACCAAAATGGAGAGGTTGATTTGTTGACCAAGTTTTCTATTACTGGCAATGTGCAATAGAGGGCTTGGTTTAGGTCGAGTTATTAGACACCCTAAGTATAAATATGATGGAAGTCGATCAAGAACTGGAAGCGGAATTCGAGAGGGAATCGTGGATGACACCATTAAAGATTATTTACTGCATGGAATCTTGCCTGAAAGTAGAAATGAAAAGTGCCAAATTCTTCGCAAAGCTTTGTGGTATATCATGCAAGAAGGAACTATGTATAGGAAAAGTTTCTCAGTTTCCTTACTTCGGTGTATCGCTCATGACGAGATAAAACATGCTCTAAAAGAAGTTCATCATGGAGAACGCAGTGACCACATTCGGGGGGAAACACTGGCGAAGAAGATACTCCATTATGGATATTACTGGCCAACTATAAACCGAGATGCTGCCAACTATATAAGATGATTTGACAAATGCTAGATACACGCAAAAGTCCCTAGAGCTCCATCGACAGAAATCATGCAAATGGTCAGTCCATGGCCATTTGCTATGTGGGTAGCTCTTTACCAATCTGTAAAGTTGGTGTGAAATATGCTATTGCCGCTGTTGATTACTTCGCCAAATGGGCTAAGGCAGAACCATTAGCTATGATCACAACCAAGAAAGTAATTAATTTTTTTCTCGAAACATCATATGTCGCTTCATTCGTTCGCGAACTATTGTAACAGATAATGGGGCTTAATTCGATAGTGTTGAATTTAAAGACTTTTGTCGAAGATATCATATTAAAAAGAGGTTTGCAGCTATCGCTTACCCTTAGGTGAATGAACAGGTTGAAGCTATAAATAAAATTATCAAGTCTATTCTTAAAAAAGTCTAGAGAAGGTTAGAGGCAAGAGGGTGGATGAATTTCCTACAGCACTTTGGACCTACAGAACCACTCACAAGTCTATGACTGGTCATACTCTGTTCATTCTTGCTAATGGATCTGTAGTAATTATTTCGGTAAAACTCAAAATCCATTCTCATTAAGTGACTTATTACGATCCTAAAACAAAAAAGATCTTCTCTTGGAATCTTTGGACTTTATAGATGAAGCGTAAGGAAGACGATTTGAGAGCAGCTGCACGTGGACATCTAGTCATCCATTATTACAATGCAAAAATGCAATCAAGGACCTTCGAATTTGGTGATTTCGTCCTAAAATGGATTTTTCCAACCCCGTCACATATGAATCCGACTTGGAAAGGACCATATTTCATCGAACAAAGGCTTGGCGAAGGAGGTTTCAAGCTAGCGACTGTCGATGGCATTACACTTCCGAGAGCGTGGAATAGCGAGCATTTATGACACCATTTCACTTAGATTATTTCCTTTACATTTCAGTTCTATTTACTTCTAGAATTTTGCTTTAGCATTTGATTTTTTGAATATGTAACAACGGATTAGTTCGTTCCTTTCTGTTTAATGAATAAAGTTTCAAGCTCCCTTTGTTCATTTGATTGTTATTACGTTGTTGCTAAGTACATAATGAAACTGATTAACATCGATATATGTGAACGAACTCCCGGAGTTTGAAATCGATCAACCATACTAATCAGCGATGGGATCAAACAAGATGAGCCCCATTAATTTTCTCGATTAACAATTCTATAAATGATCCAAAGGATGGGACATGCAATAAAGAACGAATATGGCCGACGGTCTGAGGATTGAAAAAAAATTTCGCGGACTGTGGGACTAAAACAAAATCGAGGCGACCAAAAAGAGCATAAAAACAAATTGGCTATGAACCAACCGCCCATGAGATAAATCTAATTCCCCGAAGCATGAACTGGAGTATAAATAAAAGTCAGGTGTGAATCAACCGACCGCGAGATAACTCTAATTTCCCGAAGCATGGACTGGAGTATATATATAATTCGAGCATGAACTGACTACCCATGAGATAACTCTAAGTTCACATAGTGCGGACTGCAGTATAAACATGTATCAGGTGTGAACCGATTACCCAAGAGATAACTCTAAGCCCTCGGAGCATGGACTAGAATATAAACATAAATCGAGAGTGAATCGACCGCTCACGAAATAATTCGACATTCCTAGAGTATGGATTGGAGCATGAACATAAGTTGAGCGTTAACCGACCGCTCGCAAAATAACTATAAGTCCCAAAAGTGCGAACTGGAGTATAAACACAAATGAATAGATGAGTGGATTACGATCATTCTCTATTCTGCAAACGCCATGGATAAATGAGCGGATTTTGACCGTTCTCTATTCCATAAACTCTAACCTGAAATCGCCAGGAGGAATACAAATTACTATAAGCTGAATATGATAGCTCATTACAGCTCCAGCTTATTTTTCTTTACGGCTTAAGGCAATGACCACAAGCAGGCCTTGAGATAAAGATAGTGAGTTGTTAATAGAATCTGCAATCAACGAATTACAAGTACACTGAAAGGAAAGTAATCGTTCTACTATCAAAATAACAATTCACACGATGTTCAATCGAAAACAAAAAACCTTTATTCACAAGTGTCAAAATTCCAGTACAAGTTATTTCAGAAAACTGAGATTCATACCTGTACACCTACGACTAATGAAAGAAATAATTATGCAAATTATATACAATGATATGAAGTAACAATTACTTCTTCGACTTTATTTCCCATTTGGATTTTTCACAGGTAGAGCTGCTCAAATTCTCTTCCGAGATCCTCTACTGCCCTTGGACGGAGTGCTTGTGGAAGGAGGGATTTCACCAGGAATCAACCCATCCGGTAGAATACTTGCAATGGTACAAGACCAAGATCATCCACATCCACCCTGATGGGCTCTCCTTTAACTTTTCGCCTCAACTTTTCCTCCTCCTCAATCCTCTCCTTCATGCTGGTTTTAGCGATATGCTCCTAAGCGCCACTAATTATTACGTCATCAGGGTCATTGGTCGGGGGCGGAGCTTCAGTTTTGTCTTCATCAAGAGCACCGATAACTTGGGCCCTGGAGCCCGGAACTTCAACAGCACCAGGGTCCTCGGCCGCTTTCTTATGCTGTTTTGCATCGGTACCACTTTTGGGAGTATGATTGGGGCCCGTAAGACCTATAAAGTTTATCAAAGCATGGATGTTAGTTCATACCAGCATCCGGTTGAGTTTCCATAGTCGTCGAAGTGCCTCCTTCACGGAGGGAGACAATGTTTATGGTCCAATGCCATGCTTGTTCGGATCATAGCCATGATTCTTCTCCATGTCATGAGAAGTTGGCAGTCCTACTACTTAGGTTAGAGAGGAACCCTTAGGAGAAATTCTGAAAGACTCGATAATATCATCTCCATCTTTAGTGGGTGCGGGAGCCTTGAATATTTGAAGTTTAGTGGTGGCTAGATCTGAAGGCTCGTTTCCTCGAAGAACTTCTCTCACTAGTTTTTCTTCATTGAATTCAACTTCTCCCAGCTCTTCTTTCTTTATCTTAGTGATATGTTCTCAATCTTCGACAAGCGTTCGAGGTTATCCTTGCCAAGAAAGCTTAAGTCACGGTGGAGCATGACCTTCGCATTATATTCGGTAATCACCAGATCGAATAAGTCCTTAATTTTGTTCCTACCGGACTCCATGGCGGCTTCCACCTGGGAGTTGGCTTGTTCAAGCATCTCTATTCTGCCCTCTTCTTGGGCTTCTTCTTTTAGATCTTTAATTTTGGAAAATTGTTTGTCATGTTTTGTTTTCAAGCTCCTTGCCTCAACGACTTCTTCGTGGTATTTATGCGACTACTTCTGAGCTTCAATCTTTTCCTCCCTTTCCTTTTTCAACAATTCTTCGAGCTCCTTAGCGCAACGAGCTAAAGCATCTTTCTCCTTTTGCAAGGAGTCCTTCCTATGTTCCACTACGTTGAAGTGCCACGTCGAGTTTTTTGTGTGTGAAGTTTCCAGACGGCTCATTGCCTCTACCGTCTCCGTGGCATTCTTTTCAGCCTCGGTATGTTGGGTTTTGAATTCAAGCAAGTCAGCATCCTGGTGCTTGATTATATCTTTATATGATTAGCCTCTAACTTAAGACGATCTATTTCATGTTGATGCTTTATGGAAACTTCAGAAACTTTCTCTACCAAATGAATAAATGATTCGTATTGAACGAATATGCCGTTCACACATGCTAAAGAGCTTTCCTTAGCATGCCCAGGGATAACGTGAATATAGGAGAGGAATTTGAGACCGTCGAAGCAAATCTTCGGGAAAGTGGCTTTAAGTTCATCCAACTTCCTGCTGTAGAAGTGCTAGGAGCAGTAGCTGGTGGGAGTGGATCAGAAGTGGCGAGTGGGTGCTTGCTAGATCAGCGCTCATGAGATGCCTTGAACTTGAAGAGCCAGAATGTTGCTCTTGAGGCGTAGCGACATGAGCGACATGATAAGAGGATTTTTCTCCACTCTGAACTGAAAGATTAGAATGTTTGCCCCGATGAGACGCGTGAGATTGAGACTTTCGCTTAGAAGATGAAGAAGACTCCCTCGAATGATAATCTTTGTCTCGTCCCTCGTTCTTTTCTCGACATCGAGTGTACTCGAAATCCCAGCTTGGGTGATGATAGGAAGACGAGCTTCGAAGGCTTGCGATTGAGGCATTGTACCTATAAAGACCGAATAAGAGCCTATTAGAAGTTGTCGTATGACAGGTCAATAACAAGTGTATAGTGGAGTGCAAATGATTGTGAGTGTCATAATGTTTCCCCCAACAGACCGATAACGGTAGCTTTGCTCATCAACGTGCTCTCCCTTCTATTACAAGGTTGGATGCCTTTGCCGCTTCTTGTAGGAAAGTTAAGTCCTTCGACGTTTATATTTGGAAAGTCATAGGACATAATGTTGTCCAGAAATTGAAGATTGGAGAGTCCATTTAACAAGCTTTCCAAATGCTGAGAAGAAGGTTCCTCTTCAAGAGGAGTAATAAGAACTCTGGGTCTGATGCAGTCTTTCTGCTGTGTAGCCAGTATACCTTTCTCTTTTCTCTTTGGAGGTGTTTGCGATTGCCCGACTTGCGACGGACCAACCATCGACGCTTCTCCAAGGCCTGCATCATCATCTCGTGGTTTTTCAACGTGAGAATCTTTTATTTCCCCCTCTTTGGTATATTCCTAAGTCTCCTTAGCAGGAGGCACGATGGGGTTAACTATCTCCCTTCTTTGTTCTAGAATACTCCTCGGTAATGTCGTGCTTCTGGGAAGTCCGATGTAGCGGCCTTCTTCCAACAACCTGAATAAAGATAGTAGGCCATTGGTTACGAGGAGTTTGATGTCCCGGTCCACAACGAGGGTGGCACGGATGGCGACTACGGCTCTAGAAAACTCAGCACCTTCATAACATGGACGAACACCTGAAAGAACTTCAAATGTTAGCAAATTCAAAGGAAAAGTTATAACTTGAGTCAGTGAACTTGAGAGAAAAAGTGGAAGTAACACTTACGTCCTTCTAATCATCGTCTTGCGAATCTAGAAGGGCGGCACATGTAGAACCATTCATGTTTGAATAGTGAAAGTTTGTTCTAGGCACCCATCAAGACTTGACAATTATGTGAAGGTTCGAGGAAGACGTAAGAACGGGCAGCCCGATCGTCTTTTGAAATTATAAATAAATCTGATGTCTTTGGGTTTGTACGGATAGAATAGAACATTCATAAATAACAAGAAAGTCCCATTGGTGAAAGCGTAACTGTTGGGGTGCAATTGTGTAGGAGCGATCCCGAGACATCTCAACATTTCTTGGGCAAAGGAATTGAATAGCGGGATGCATCCAACCCAGCATATGAATTTGTTGCATGTTTCATATCTAGCTGGGGGGAAGTTAGGTCTATCTTGCCTTGTACGAACTAAGACATCCTAAAATAAAATTTCGTGGATTGAGCATAACCAACGAAGAGTAGCTTCGTCGATTCGAGAAGCTTGTAAATCCACTGGATTATCAAGAAGAATAGCGCCCTCAATTGCATCAGGAGCAGGGCTGATGATTTCCGTTGGAAAGACAATAATATCGGAGAAGAGATAGATTTGTAGGTTAGAATCTTCTGTTTGTTTTAAGTGATAGCTTGGAGAAGGCCTTCCGGATATAGTTGCAGAACTTGACTTCACTTGAGAACCAATGTGTCTCATTGCTGAATTGAAAGACATGATAATTGAACGCTTCGCGCTTCTGGAATCTATATTAGCTATACTAAGTAGATAATTGAGATTAGAAATAATAACACGTTCCCTCCGTGTTAAGTTGAACTAGCGTCGTGTAGTGTATGTGAAACGGAATAAACAGATAGAAATTAGAAAAGAAAAAAAATAAAATGACGAGACTTGGATTTTTGTCCAGAGAGACCATCATCGATGACCATCTCAATTGGCATGAAAGTTGATCGGCAACGAAAGCTTTGGGACCGACTATCGGCATGTTGAATTATGATGATTGTTATCTAAGCTTCATTAGCAAGTTTATTACTTAGTCCATATTGAGAAGTCTGAAAGTTTGGTGGTTTAATCTTAAGTTCGACAGTCAAAGTATGCAAGTCATATTGTCCATTATCATCTTATATTCGAGTTCAATAAGGAAAAATAATGTTAAGTTTTTGAATGAGTTAGATTGAATTAGCCATTGGTGTGAATACCGATCCCTTCACCTTATTGTCTATCCCTTTCCTCAACCTTTTCCTACTGATCCCTCACCAAATTACTTCCTACGATCCCACACCAAACACTTCCTATCAATCCCTCAGCCAAAAGCCTCTACACCAAAAACAATGCCACAACCTAATATCGATCCCTCTCCCTATCCTAGAACATCATGTCTACTGATCCCTATCCTATGTCGATCCCTACCATTTCCATTTTATCATAATACCGAACCCTACCTCTCTTCATTCATAACTCTTCCATCCAAGCTTCACCACCACCAAACCCTATTTCTCTCTACCATCATCTCTTCATCCAACTTGTAATTCGACCCTTAGAACCTTCGACCCAGCAATCATTAACCACCCTAAAATCATTCACTCCCTCATAAACAAACTGGCAACTCGAGTCTAGTCGAGTAATTCAAGAAATTTCACAAGTTCGTACCTATGTTAGAACGTAGAAATCAGAGGCGAGCGTTCGAGGCTTGTTGGGTTGAAGATGAAGGAAAGGAGACTTTATGGAATTGATTGATTTCGTGTTCGGACTTAAGTTTAGAGTTGGAGAGTTTTCATTCTTCATGGAGATTTTGCAATAACCTGGGTTCGATAGAAAAGTTTGTGCGAGGGCAAGGAGAGTAAAAATGATAAAGTAAAAAGTGAAGGAAGAAAAGGAAAAGTACTTGCATATATATGAGGATATGGCGAGAGAGCATGCCATAAGGGGTGAGCAAGTCAAATATGAAGAGGGATCGGCATTAGGATCTGCCGATTTCTATTCGCGTGGCTCTAGCAAGGGTTTGGCATTTTGAATGCCAATCCTCCACAAAAATAAAAATAAAAAAAGGAAAAGGGAAAAATGAAAAATGAAAAAGAAGAAATGATGGATGATTTAAAGGTGAATGGCAATCCTTATCATGAAGGTTTGGCTGCAAACGCAAACATACAGAATATTATAAAAATTGGCAATGACCAGTGAACGTTTAAACACACCCGGAGCCAATAACAGAAACATGTACAAGAATATACACGGGGATGGTTTAAAAGTTCAGCATTTTGAAATCAATAGGAATTGCAATCAACACTGAAACTTGCAGGTTCGAGGCTGGATTACGTAATAAAAAGGCTTGTAAGTCCCGCATAATCGGACTTGTACATGTTGACGGAATACGACAGTGGTCTTACCTTATTGAAAGTCAACCAAGCGTCATATCAATCAACAGAGGATCCAATCCCTTCAAAAACGATTTGACAAAGGGATAGCAACCAATCAGGAAGCTGAATGAACTTAACGATAATTCATACTTTTTTCAATTCAAAGCACGTCATGTTACTCACAAGACGTACTTTGGGGGCAAGTGTTACCCAGTATCCTGACCCGACTATATTGGACTGATTACGCAAGATAGATTCGATTGTTGTCAAGAACAATGACCACGGAACCAGGGCTATAGGACTCCGGAAGTAGAGTTTAGATGGTTAGATGAAGCCTGGGATGAATGGAGTTGATAGATAGACAATGCAGAATGCTAAAAATATGGAAAATAGCTTGGATTAACAAGGGATCGACATAGCAAGGTTGAACACTAGGGATTGGTATGTTTGGTTATGTAAGTGGATAGGCATGGTTGAAGTATGGAGGGAACGACATAGTTGATGGTGCTTGGTTCGGCATTGATGGATATTAGAGGAATCGACATAGTATAAAGGAATGAGATGGATCGGCATAGATGGAAGTCAATAGATCGGCATAGCATTGTGAGACATAAGGGATCGGTTGAAATAGAGGGTTCGAGATGGTCTTATTGAGGTAGATGGATCGACGAAGCACTATGGAAATGTAAGGATTGGCATTATGTAACTCAAGGAATAAGCAAGCATGGTTCAACATATTGGATGGATCACTGTAGAGTGCAAAAGATATCGACATGCTTACTTAGAGTGGATCAACAATAATGACTTTAAAATGGGTTCGAACAAAGATTAAGGAAAAACACGAGCTCTATGTATCCAATCAACATGATATTTGGAGAGCCGTAATACCTAAGACCATCGCAGGGATCGCTGCCCCCAAATCAACCAATGAAGGGATTGATACCAATCCCTCTCCATTAGGATTTAGGCCTAGTGCCTCCTATGGTGGGCCCATATGGATAAAGAGGTCCTGTAATCAAAGTTTCAAAGAGATTAGTGGTGGCTTTGACCAATAAATACCGGCCTAGGAGGTCATTCTGAAGATATTTATGCTGCAGGTTACATAGCTCTTTTATTGTAATCAACTTTCTTCATTTTTTCTTACTTCTAGCTATTTCCTACTGTAATTAAGAGTATAGTGAATTAATAAAGATAATATTCAAAGTGGACATAGGCAATCGATGCCGAACCATTATAAATCCTGTTGTTCTTGATTTCTGTTTTGATTTACTTATTGTTTTTCCATATTCCTCTGTTTTACTTTAGTTTTCTTCATTTACTTTTAACACGGACATGTTCTTGGGCGTTTCTGACCAATTTGGTTGTAAACAGTAAGATTAAATTTTAAATTAATTAAGTAAAATTATTTTTAATTAATTATGAGTTGAGTTTATGATTTATTTAATTAATTATTAATTAAATAAAGGGTTTAATTATTAATTAATTTCTAATTAAGTTAATTGAAGTTAAAGATTTTATTAAGACATAATTATGATTTAATTATTTTAAATAAAGGTATAATTTATTATTTAAGTTTTAATTAAATATTTTTTAATTAATTAATTGAGATTAATTAATACTTAACTATTAATGAAGGTTTAAATAATTATTTAATAATAATAAAGGATTAATTAGTGTTTAATTGTTGTTTAATTATTTAATTAAAGGTTTACTATTTCTTAGTTTATTAAGTTAATTAAATTAAGATTTAGTGCAGATTAATTATGGTATAATAAGAGTTTAACTTGTCATTAATTATTTTAAACGGAGTTTTCCAATGTTTTTCCAGGAATCAATTTGTTTTCTAATGGGAATTCTTTTACAAAGGATAGTTTTGAACACAAGGGATTTAAGTGTTAATACTATTAAGGAATCATATTATTGTGAGTGAGTTATAATGTATATTGTTTGATTATAGTGTTAGGAGAATAAATTCTCATTCTGCTATAAATTGATTGTTTGATTGTTTGGACATATGTTTACCAAAATAAATCCCAGTTCTACTATAAATTGATTGAATTGTTTGAACATCTATTCAATAGGAAAAATCACCATCCTATTATTATGTTATTTGGATATGTATATGCTAGTTAGTTTATATTGGTATGTCATTTCCTGATTTAGATATGAGTGATATCCACATAGATGTTGACCTATGTAAATAATTATTAAGTGAACTGGAATTCCATTGAAATTAAATTGTAATTTAAATTAGTACTAATGGGATTGCTAAGCCTCCTTTTGAGTTTGTAAAGTATTGTTTTGAATTTATAAAAAATGGTTTTAAATTTATAAAGTACGGGTTTGAATTAACTTCAATTCTTTAATCAATTTGGACGTAAAGTTTATAAGTGATTTTGAAGTTATATTATTATTTTATAAAGGTATTCATAAATAATAACTTGTTTATAATAGATATTTTACTAAAAAAAGGGTTTATTTATGTGATTTAAAAATGGTATTTTGTAATGATATTTTTAAGTGATAATTTGTGAAAGATATTATATGAAGGAAATTTTATAAAAGAATTTTATGCATAGAAAGAGATTTTATAAATCATTTTAGTGATTTTAAATATAAATTTTAAATCTAGTTTGGAAATTTATAAAAAAATTTGAAATATGAAGTGAACTTATAAAAATAATCTTTATAAGGGATAAGTGAATGGATTTTACAGAAAGTAATGTTTCGAAAAAGGAATTGTTTGGCCATTGAATATGGAATTTGAGAAATGAGAATTTTTGCAAAAATGTTTTTGGTAAATACTTATATTGTTGTGAGAAGTAAAAACGTTCGCAAGTACAAAAGGATGTTAGAGGGGTTGGGAAAAGTGTTTTTGAAAAGATCTTTTGATCAAGCAGTGTAAAATGTTTTAATTAATGAGAAATTAGTTTATAAATGCTTGGTACATCCCATACGAATTGAATCAATGTTGAATGATTGTTTATTTTATATTTAAATAACCAGCTGTCAAAAACCTAGCCCAAAATGTAACTTTGGAAATAACTAGGAGAGACACGTGAGTTATATGGCACAGTCGTCCCAAATGATGTTGTACCATGCATATAAATCTTGTTTTGTTCTTTTAGGATAAATGATAAGAAAATCCACCCACTAAAGATTAGGAGGTGATCTCCACTCTTATCTTTGTCTATTTATCTCTTAAAAAACCAAGGTTGACCTTATCGGAAATTACCGAAGGTTGTTTCAGAGAGACCAGGATTGGATATGATATCCATAAACCAATTCGATCAAACTCAAGCCTTTCGAACTAAAGATATCTGGAAGAGTTTGGAATTGAAGATGGAGTTTTGAAGTGCAAGGGCTATTTGATACTAATTCTGAGGGTGATTCCAAAATGGATGTAGTGGAGGTAGTGCCTTCGGTTTCTTTCAAACCCAGAACGAACTTGTATTTTAACGACCCAGAATTTGACCACTTTAAAATATACTATTTAAAGTGATTTTAAATATAAAATAAGTAAGGTTATATGATTCAAACAATATTAGATAGGATTTGGAAAGAGAAGTATACACAAAAATAGTAACATTTACCTATATCGACAAAAGTGACAAAATGCTGATTTCAAAAAAGTATGTTTCAATGGTTAAATAAGTTATTTTGATTTATTTATAAGTGTTTATATTTTTAAATAACATTATACAAATTTATTTTTAAATTTGGTTTACATAAATAAATAATTTAATTAAAATGTCAAAATATGACCGTAAAACATTTTATCGAAAATCAACGTTTTGTCGATTAAAAGTTGTCGCAACGTTGTTGCACCTTTTTTTTCTTATGTAGAACATATATTCAAATAGTATAAGTATTAATTAATTCACTAATTAAGTTTACTTTTACTAAACATACTTAGAAAATTTTAGAATATAATTATGAAAAAGTAAGCACAAAAAGACAAACATGTCATTTCAAAGAAAAAAGTAAACATCAAATCAAACCAAACATAATTATTATACTCCTTACTTACTTCTTAAGTGGAAATGACAAAAAGTAATAATTTGAAATGTGATGTTAAGTGTTGAAAAAATAAGGTTGCATAAAAAGTAAGTAAATGGTATTTTGGTCTTTTTACAAAATATTATTTTAATCCAAAACTTTTTCTATAAATAAGCATCCATTTTCTTACCTTTTTGCGTTCTTCTTCATCATTTTTCAAGCCTTTCTCCCACTCTCTAATGGCTTAACTTTTTCAAAATCATATCAAACAAAGTCAAAACTCCATCAAACTTTGCTAAAGACCTTAGAATATCATCAAAACATTGTTCAGCATCTAAGAAGTGAACAAATGATGGAGGAAGGAGAGGATCAACGGGAGGCCAAGCACTTCGAGAAGGAGGAGCAAGTCGTGAAGCTTTGGAGCAAGAAAAAGAAAAGAACGTGCTGCCGAAATTATAAGAAATTTTACGAAAAAGATTGGTAGAGTGGAACTAATCGTGAGTATTCAAATCTTTGTTTTATTTAATAAAACTTAAGTTGATAATACACACGTTAAATTAAAAATTAATATGTTGAATATTTGTTGATATTGGATGAAAACTTGGTTGATATTATGGTTAATTATACGTTTTTTGATATGTATGATAACATGGATTGATATATGATAAGAGAAATGGTTAGTGAGCATAGTTAATTAAATGAAATTAAATCCATATAAATGTGTGTGTGGAAAATATTTAGCCTCTTAATGATTTCAAAATATCTAAAAAGATTGAAAATGATATTATAATAATACGATATTATAATATGAAATGAAATGAAAATGAGTTTGAAATAATGAAAATATTGTTTTAAATATGCCAAAATAATTTAAATATGATTTAAAACAAATTTGAAATGTTTCGGACAAGTTCTGAAGCAATTCACAAAATTGGTCAAAATCGAGCTCTTCGCGTAGCAGCAGTTCGTAAATTTACCTTGTTGCATTTCATTACTATTAATGAACTGATTTCTAAAAACATAAAACTATAAAGCTTTCTAATGTGTTCAAAGAGGGAGGGAAAATCTCACAACCGAACACGAACTAAAGATAAATTTGCAAACTAATGCAAACCATAAACAAACAAGTTTCCAATAAATAATGATGAAATAAGAAGTACACACAATCTTTGGGCTAGACAACATGCATACCTTTCTTCAAACTAACAAGATAGAGAGAGTTCTGCAGCTGCTGCAGTAAGGATACATACACAGTACACCTCATTGCATAATATACACAATTCGTCGATCTAGATTGTTGAGGACACTACATCAATATTAGATAATAATTTAATACCTTGGTTAAGTTGAATTTATATCCAACATAGAAGTTTATTTTTATTTTGTATAAAATAAATCACCTTAACAGTCTTCCATTTCAAGTAAGTTCCTCGAGATTTGCCACCATATGCCTTATAAGTTTTAAAGGCATCATACAACACCTGTCAAAAAGAAGAGAGATAAAATTAGTTATACATACTTTATACAGTTAACCAAACCATGGTTAACTAATGTAGAAATAATTATATAAAAATTTGAGTCATCCATACACTTAATCAAACCATGGAGGATTTCTTTTTCTTCGTAATATGCCAAGCGTATTGAACACCTGATGAAACAAATATAGTTTCAACTAGAAAGAAACTAGGAAGGAACCATGACTAAAATATTTGGTTTTTCAAATTTTATTGTAGAAAAAAAATCAATATTGAAGTTAGCTTGGACTAGATCTCTTTTTAGTTTTTTGGTTACAAGTTATGAAAAATGTGTCTACCATCACTCAAAACTAGTTGTCTGAATAGTAGTTTAGATATTAGTCCTGACTTTAAATATTAACCATTGGATTTTAGTTCAAGTAACTACAAAAGAGCAAAATGGTTCAGAAAATGGAACGGTTGAAATTAAAAATGAGCAAAGTGATTCAGATAAGCAAACAATTGAAACTACTAGCGTGTAAAATGATTCGAATAAGCAAACAGCTAAAACTACTAGCGAGCAAAATGATTCAGAAAAGGAAATAGTTGAAACTATGAATGAGCAAAATGATTCAGAAAAGCAAACAGTTGAAGCTACCAATGAGCAAAATGATTCAAATAACCAGGAAACTGATAACGAGCAAAATGACTCAAATAAGCAAGAAACTGATAATAAGCAAAGTGGTTCAGATAAGCAAGTTATGAACAGTGATCTAAATGATTCAGACAAAGCAACAGATAGTGAGCATGAAAATACAGAGAAGAAAACAACTGAGAATAATGAGGCAACGTATTCTAATAACCAAACAACTGAGGCTACTAATGGAGATGTATCAAATGCAGAAAGCAGTAACGAGAACATCGATGATTCAAAGCCTGAAGTACAGTTCAAAGATGAAAGTGCCTCCAACTCAAATACAGTTCAAAGATGAAAGTGCCTCCAACTCAAACAACATGTTCAAGAGGCTTGATGTAGTAATTAAATTGAAGAAGCTTTTATGTAGGCACGTATTATTCGCTATTTTCTAGTGTTTCGACTAAAATATGAAATGCAATATACATGGGCCGTAAGCAGAACTGCATATAGCTTTATTTATTTCATCGTAAGTAATAATAATGTTTTCAATTAGTATGCAAACTGCTCGTAAAATATGTTCTTTTACATGTTTCTCATTTCCCATTACTACTCAATTTATAGTGCACTGGATTTGGTAATCCTTTCTGATCAATTTTTTCATATCCTGATGTTATTGTGTATTCCGGAATATATTAGTTCTGATGAACTTTCAACATATATGTTGATGCAGCAATGTATCAGTTCATATTAAGGACATCTAAATACCCTCATGGAGTACAACGATCATCCTAGTTGATGTTGCTATTTATTCTAGTTTTGTATTTATTTAAATCAGTGGCTGCTCGAAAATTATTTATTTGCGTAAAATTGGAAAAGCACTTCACCTTTACTTAGCATTATAGTTTATAGCTGCAAGAATAATTAAGCAGCTGCTGAATATTTATAGAACATAAATATTTATCAAAATTGTCAATACAGTGAAAATTGAAAACCTTTATATGCATTTTGTA
Organism: Allium cepa; assembly: GCA_030765085.1. Classification (NCBI taxonomy): domain Eukaryota; kingdom Viridiplantae; phylum Streptophyta; class Magnoliopsida; order Asparagales; family Amaryllidaceae; genus Allium; species Allium cepa. The sequence continues at coordinate 330,942,818 of CM060932.1, forward strand.
CAATAAAAGGTGATTGAGTTTAAAAAGCAGTTTAGCAAAAATATAATAATCTAATGCAACATTATTTAGTTCAAAGAAACAGAATCTTGAGCAATGTACAACTGAACGTAATAATTTAGCGACGTATGAATCTTAAATACATAGAATGATATACGTTGGATAAGTAAATGCACGATCTTACTCAGTTATCACTTCAAAGCAGGCTTAAACAAAAGACCAGTTAACAAACATGAAGCAAATATAGTGAGCCTCTTCTTCATCATTCATCACCTTCCAGACAACTGCCCTCTCGTATGACACCGATCTTCCCATGCTCGAAGCATATATACCACCATTAAGACAACCAAAACCCTGTATTATGTATATACTTTTAAATAAAGAATCGAATGACAAGTCTAGTCTAGTTAATAATTTTCATATATACAATAAGGGAATTTGGGTACCTATTGCACTATAATAGAGAATTCGGAGCAAAGAATTCTACAATCGTCATCGTCAAATATTTTCTCTAATGTGATATCTTGAAGAGCGATTAATGTTGTTTCGAGCATGTCTAGTCCTGCTTGATTTGCGAAGGTGAAACTCAGCATTGCCTGCAAATCATAGAACAAACACCGTGCTTTAGTAAAGAAATGTAGCTACATACACACACCCCTCCCTCCCTCTGCCCGTGTGTGTAACATTTATGAACCCAAAATACCAGAATCCAGAAACAGAAGGTTTTACTAATTTGCTATTGGTTTTTAAGGCCAAGCTATTGTTTACCAACTCTCCCACCTATTCTATAGCTATGTGAAACAAATCAAGGCACTTGATGATGCTAAAGGAAATTGTGCTTTGTAATATCAAGCTGAGCTTTTGAAAACTATGGCTTAAGTACTAGCATCTTTAGGACTAAAATTTATTTTTACATACTATAATACAAACTTGTTATGATAATTCTATAAATCAAAAGTAACCCACAAATAGAATTCTTGCACTATTAGGTGATATGCCAATCCTTTCTGTAAGCATACAATTATTTTAATGTGCTCTTCTGTCATTTTCTTTTCGATCTCTTCCAAATGTGAAATCAATTCAGATTTGAGTTTAGAGGATCCATGTAACATCTAACACCTCCGAAAACAAACAGTTTTTTAACATTGAATAAAAATTTAAGTTCATAAGCACAATAAATTCAATGTTTGAATCTGAGCTAATTGACTTACATGTCAGATCTTCTTTTAATTTAACGTCACTATACAAACTATAGATTATACTGCAATGCAACAAATAGGTTTCTGACCTAGAGGAGCTTTCTTTGTTTAGATTTAGCATTCATTGTGCTCAACTATATATACAATTATAATCCAGACTAATCAATTTTCGATCTCTAATAAACCCATAAAAAATAAAAATAAAAATAAAACTTACTGTGCATCTTCACTGGACTTGAAAGCTTCCTGACTATATTTCATTGTAGGAATAGCAGAAACGGCAATAGGCTCCAATCTATGGTTTGCATGTTCCATCTACATCAAAATAATACTCATTGACTATCTTCATGCTATGATAATTATATAATTAACATATAGTTCTTTTATTTAAAGGAAAAAAACTAAAGATATACATACCATGTGTAACAACCCGCATATTTATCGATTGTATATTTAAATATTTTATTTAAATATTTCATCGTTCGTCGGATTTTAGTCCGAAAAGCTACTTTCTGCAAACAGTCGAATTGGGACTCGAGACCCCTTCCATTGAGTTCAAAATACCGTTTGCAACCTTTTTGAGTATAAACTTCGATATGTTTGGAGCTACCTAAAAATTTGACCTTTTTCGCTTAGGGTTTGGGTTCAACCCACTAGCCATAATAATACCCCAAACTGAATCATCCCTCTCCATTCACTCTCACTTCCTCCTCTTTTCAGTTCTAAAGCAAAAATGGTGGAAGAGAATGGGAAATAGAAATCCAAAACCCTAGTTCATTTGCAAAATCCAAGATCTAGCTCCAAATTCTAAGAGAACCATTGGTAAGCATCCTCTTCATCTTCTCCAACACTTTCTCCATTCCATTTCAGAAATTCCTAAACCTAACTTTGGGAATGTTCTTCTTTTTGAGCATAGATTCAAGCTCGTTTGGGTTGTGTGGAAGAGTGGTTGATTCTCCCTTTTGCTTTCAAGCTTCTTCTTCATTGTTTTTGTGAAAAGGTGATATTTTTATCTCACATCTATGGCTATAATTATCTTTGGTGTTTAGGTATGAATTCCTAACACCTCTTCATGTGAATTTGCTATTGATTTGGATTGGTTTTATGAATATTCCAATTTTTGGGTTTTTAAGTCAAATTTGTGTGAAAATCCTTTTATGGATGTTTGATCATGCTTTGGATGATGCATCTAGGAGCATATAGGGCCGGGTTGCCAACTGGCATAAACCCTTAGAGCCAATGTTCATCCGGTTGCATTTTGGAAGAGTTTTCTCTTCATTTAGATAGGCTGAAAAACAGTCCAGGCAAGATTCAGTCGATTGAAAAGTCTGTTCAGTCGACTGAACCTGTAACCCGAAAGTTTCCAGGCATGATTCAGTCGACTGAATCCTCTGTTCAATCGACTGAACCTGGAAACAGAAAGTTTCCTGAACTTGAAAAATTTCCAGGTACAGGGTCAGTCGACTGAAAACTCTGTTCAGTCGACTGAATCTGCTGTTTCAGTCCAGTTTGCCTTTTTGGATGAATTTCCAATTTAAATCGATTCATGACGATCCTATTTGTTGTTATCATTTATTATCTAGGTCGAACCCCGTAGCGGGGGTGTTGCCCCCGCACCCCCACCTTAGGGGGTTGCCACCCCCCCGGACCCCCCCTCCGTAGGGGATCTTATTTGAAAAACATTCAACAGAACTTGCTTTGTTGAGATGCTGAGTTGACCATTCGTCGAGACAAACTATCTTGGGCTTCTCGGTCGATTTTATGGATTTTTGAATATCTATTTCGATGGATTCTTTATCGGTTTCTTTGGATTTTATTCACGTCTTCGAATGTGAATTTTTATGATTGATTGTTTCTACAATCACTTCTATGATTTGTCACTTTAAAATATAAAGGTTTTCTATACTAGTAGTAAATATCAAAACTCTTTCTTCAAATGATTTCAACACTATTTTATAGCAAATCTCGTTTTCTCAAACCGATTTCCAATCTATTAGTATATACAAACCTTTACCTCACTCGTATGAGAAATCTAATTAAACGACTTAGTAAAACAAGTGGTATGAAACGCTTGCGTTTACTTCGTCGATTAATTCTTGGACTTGTTCGATTGAATCTCTTGTGACAATTTTCTAGTAGAGATTTACAGTTTGTTCGTAAATATTTAAGTTAAGCAAGTGGTTATGGGACACGAAGATAAACATTTATATTTACTAGCTTAGTGTAATTGACACTTCTCGTTGATCATGACGATCATTTTATGATTTAGACTAGCAATTGTGCGATGTCTCTTTGTTTGCAAGGTTAGACTAGACCTCATGGGTGTGATTCCGACTCACATATATCTCTTTGTCCGCAAGGTTAGTCTAGACACCATTTGTGTGATTCCACTCACACATATCTTTTTTCTTTTTGGTTAGCCTAGACCTCATCTGGGTGATTCCGACTCACCCATATAGGGTAGCTCCCCATGGTCTTCGGACCATCATGTGACAGGCCTCTTTCCCTTTTTATGATTTCTGGATTTCGTGTGTTGATTTTTGGAAATTTTATGCTTCACCTATTTTCGTGATTTCTATTGATAAGCTTTATCAATTTTTGTGCATCGGTGAATTCGTGTGTCATTGACTTGTTATGAATACAAGTTTTGGGTATGATACCCTTTTTGGATCTTTGAGAAGATTCTTGTGATATTGATTTATCTCTTATTGATTGATCTTCTGTTGATCATCATTTGCATACTTATAGTAGTATGTCAGTATGGATATTTTATGTTTATGCCATATCTTTTATTTTATACCATGTCATCTGATATTTATAGCTAGACTGATCCGTTTATTATTTTCTTAAATAATACTCGGGTTAGACCGAGATGTTACAGGTGCTTTTGCTTGACTTCTTCCCGGGATTTGCTACTCTGACTTTTAGCTAACTATTTAGATTAGCAGTTTTTGTTGTATACACTTGAGATATAGACTCATAGTTGTATTCTTTTGTATAGCACGTGTTGCTATTCTTTTGTATTATTGTGGATCTTTTTGACCACTACTCTGATGTACACTTTCATGTGTTAGTTATATATTCATATCTTCTTCCGCCTTTGTGATATGAATTATCTGTGATTGATTTATGTTATGTCTATTTCTATATTTGTTTCCGAAGAATATATATAGCCACTATGTGATAGCTTTGAGTTTGTATCGGTATGTCGGATTTCCTCCACAAATGAAATATGCTCTACTATCTGACATATCGGTGCTCGCACAAAGATATTACACGGATGGTCGCTCCTCAACAGCCTTATTCTCCGTGCTAGTTGACAGCATTACTCCATAGTGTTCTTGGCTAGCGTGGGTATAGAGGTGGGGCGTCACACCATGTCAAGGTCAGATCCCAGCTCAATATCAATACTTACAGAATCCTCATCAAATCGAACCCGAACACACATCAAACGTGCACATGCGAAAATAATGAAAGTAGCACTCATTCCAAATCCAATTATAGTGGTCACAATATTCAATCTAGAACCCAACATGTTGAAATTTTGCTTTGTTCTAGATTACAGTTATAGAATTTGGGTGACCCTTGTTTTTGTATAAGCTTTGAAATATGGAAAGAGTTTGTACTAGTAATAGAAAATTAAGATTTGTAGAATATAATGCATTAAAAATATATTGTTGAAAGGTTCTGTTTTGTTTTGTAATGATGAAAGACAGAACATATGATTACTGAATATGGTTCTTTAGCATCACAAAATTGATATTTACACAATGCCTAAAAAGGCATCGTTTATTTTGAAGAGTATTAATGTTTAAGGCATTGGTGTATGTTTCAAGTGCGTATGGCCATAGTTTTATGGTTGGAGTTCTTAGATTGTATGTTCAAATATGATTATTTACAAAACATAGAAACAAACTATATACCTGTGTGGTGTGTGTGTGTATTTCATACCTGAAATTTAATAACAATGGCCAACTATGAAAACCAATGTTTTGGACAAACCTCCAAAACCAATCCTAAAGCCTTAATGCTTTAAGGAAAATGTATATACAGATGCATACGTATAAAACCCACTCATCAAAACTAATAACTTAGTAATAAGAAAATATCTTATAAGATAAAGATATGGAGTTGGAGATTATAGCTTATTGACTATTTTATCGAATTAGATTGAGACAATGAGAGTGATCCTTCTTTAGTATAATGTGATTAAAAAATTGTAAATTGTATAATGAAATAAGATTTTTTTTTATTAAATCATATAAAGAAATAAGATTCTTTTTATGTCATGGTAATATTTTTAATTCATTATCCAATAAATATTCATGCACTAATGCATCATTAAACATTAAATGTAGAGCAGCACATATGACCTGCTAGTAAAAAGTAGAAGGTTTAGCACCTAGCATACTAGTTATGTGTTTGTCCGAATTAATGACTTCTTTTAACACTGCAATTTTTATGGAACTGAAATATGATAGTGAATTATCTATATCTTGCTCTAGGTTGTTTCTGCAATGTTCCCATGAAATGTAGATTAGTTTCCGATTGTAGTATATTTTAAGAAAAGCACAAAGTATTACAAATCTTTTAAAATAAATAGCAGGCCAAAATTGAACATTTTCAAACAGCCCAACTAACAACAAACTTACATATTGCTCGTTAAATTCGAAAGAATGTTAATAACCTAAAAGAGAACACCAAATTTGAAATCATTTAAAGAATAGTAAAAAGAACACACTTCCCAATATGTTGCCACAACTAAAACATTAAAAATGATAATATATACTATTACTCTAAATCAACAAATTTATTTTGATAGATGTTTAAATGGACAAATCTTCCCATATTAATGTCCATAAAGTAGTAAGGGATCAGAACACAACTATAACGTGAAGAAATTAGTATCGAGTGAAGAGAAAAGAAATAAACCTGACAATTTCAGTGAGGAAATATGTGGTGAACCAGTACAACAGTTCAGCACATTAGATGTATAACACGTTAGATTTGGTTAAGAACAACGAAGAGTGAGAAATAGCAAGATGGAGAGAATGAAAAGAAAGAAACAAATCCACCAAATGGAAAAAGGAACAAATCTGGGGTACGTTTACATCTCGGGTTTGATGGATGAGAAAGCGGAGAGCTGGGGGTAAATAAAGAGAAATAAAAGATTGGGCTATTGATTTCACAAATTAATGTAGTTGCATTGGTTGACTTTAAAACCGACGCGACTAAAACTATTTGCATCGACGTATTTTCTTCAGTTGTTGGTGACAATTGATGCAAATTTGATTTTTTATTACCTATTTCTTTCCACATACCAATTGCATCAGTTGTTAAGATTAAACCGATGCAAGTAGTTCTATTTGCATCAGTTTTTACTTCAACCGATTCAAATGAGGCGAAGCAATATGCACTTTTTGTATTAGTGTCTCATGCCAGTCCCACGATTGACCCGAAGATTTTTTCCTTTTCCTTAAACTCTAGATGCCCTAATTTTCCTAATCAACCTAGTAGTCAGGTTAAGTTTAGAAGAAATCTAGATGGAACTCGAAGTATGGAGTTAGAAGATTTTTCTGAAGATTTTATTTATTTCCACCACACTCTTATGCTATAGTATTCTGCATTTGTAAGGACAGGAATTTATATCTATCTATGTTTAACTATGATAAATTTATCTTAATTTTCGTTGTAAAGTTTATGTTGAAAAAATATATGTGACATTCTGCATTATCTTTATTTTCTTTCTTACCCTTAAGAATCGCTTCTCCGGCACTTAGATTTGCGGCACATGAATATCGAGGATGTATTTGTGTCTGTTTTCGAGAGTCGAAGAAACAGGTCCTCACATGAAATAATTTTACCTAAGATTATATTTTGAATATAAGGGAATATCTTTCAAATAATATAGTTATTTTTTAGTGCTTGGTTGTTATGGGAATGATAATGTTCAGTTATTATCCTTAATTGATTGATTGTTTGATTTAAATGTTTAAATACGAACACCTCTTGAATTTAGTTTCGTAATTTGACAATGTGGTGTTCGATATAATATTGGTTTAAGGTTAAAGAAATTTATTCAAGATAAATGATTTTGTGAATGATTTATAAATATAAGTGAATTTATAAATTGGATTTGTAAAACTAGTTTTATAAAGAAAATTTTAAGAATTTAAATCTTGGTATTTTTGAAAAGAATCTAATGAATAACTATTTTTAGTGGCTCAAAAGTAACTAAAAATGGGCAGGAGTTGTTTTTGGATGGTAAATACTTATCTTAAGTATTCCTCTTCTTGTTAAGGGAATATATGATACTATTGGTAGCACCCAGTTCCTTGGCATCATTTTTGAGTTACTTGATCTATATAATTTTCTAGAGTTAAAGGAATAGTGTGAATCATTAATTGATAGATTAATTAGTGAATGTTAATTTTTATCAAGGTGTTTGCATTTAATATTGGTTAAAGGGAGTATATTATAATATAAGATGTTTATTATAATTTTAGAAAAAAAGATAATTTATCTTTTAAATTGAAATTGTTTCTTTGGAAAGAAGATTAAAAAAAATCGGTGAATAAATTTTTTTAAAGTGATTATATATAAGGAAGCATCCTTATAAAAATGTTTGAATAAAAGATATATAAATTGATATTTTGAAATAATAAAATTGGTATTTGAATTCTTAAGAAAGTTTATTCAAAATAAAAGTTAATTTTAAAAATGAGTATTTTAACAAATAAATGTTTTGATAATAAGATATTAATAGGTCAAACTTGGTAGAAGATTTTAGTAAAGCCTATTTGATTAAAAGCTATGTTTTTATGAAACTTTTAAAAAGAGTATTTGAATAAGAAAAATAGATTTTTTAAGATATCTTCTAAATGATTTTAAAAATATTTGTAATATATAAAAAGGTTTAAAACATTTGGATAGGATTTTATGAAATATTTTCATAAATGATTTTGAAAAAGGTATTTGATAGTTCTAAGTGTGTATGAGATACATAGATAATTTCATCGCATGATTCTTATCTAAGATTCGAATATGGAACTTTGAGGTGTTTACACCGGTCCAATAAAGCATTTATCACCGATTCCTGACGATGAACATTGATGAGGATTTGTGGTTGGATACTTGCATTTTCTATCATACTTGAGAGCTATGTAAGGGAAGCAAGGGCTTTTGATCAAGAAGCCTAATTCGAGTCTGCACTAGAGGATCGAGGATCAATACTAGTCTGGAAATGGAGCCGTGTATTTGAGATAAAGATCAAACCGAATATTAAGAATGATCTATGTCTGTCATATTGAATAGAGTTTAGAAATAATGTTTTCGGAAAACTCTTTTGGGTTTTGGATTGTGGTGAAATTTCGAAGGCCAAGTTCTTTTAAGGAGGAAGAATATAATTACCCGTAATTTTATCACTTTGAATAGGAATACTTAATTAATTTTAAATATGCACTTAATTGTTTTAAATCATATGGTTTTATAAATATATAAACTTATTTTATAAAGATATAGAAACTTCGTCGCATTTTAGCAGATCGACATCATATTTTTATAAATAGATTTTTTATATCATTTAAAATAGTGTTATAGCTTAAATAATCTTGTTTTAATTATTAAAGGTAATAAGAAATTTACTTTTAAGTTTTGATTGCATAAATAACTAGTGTAATTAAAAATTGAAAATATGACCAGAAATCGAATTCCGAATTTACAACAGTTCGACGAATTGAGACGTTCCACTTCATTCTCTACACTAAATTCATTTCTAAACAGAAGGTCTTCACTCCTTCCTCTTCTTTTCTTCATATCTTCTCTTATATGGCCATAAGTGAGAGATAAAATGGCCTTAGGTCGTGGGTTTTGGAGGAGGAAGGCGGCGGTTATGACGTGAGTATGGCGGGTAGAGGAGGCTAGGCCGTGAGATAAGGAGGTGGTGGTGGTTTAAGTTGTGTTCAAGGAAGGAGGAACAAGGCATGGGCATAAGTAAGTGGGAGAGGATGGGTGATTTTAGTGAACCTTTGTTTTACTAGGAGGGGATAGTAGAAGTGTTGATTAATTGAATGTTAGTAGGAAGTAAATGGGTTAAACAACATTGAGTTAATCTCACATTAAATCACTTGATAATCACTTGTTTATATCACTTATTAATCACTTAATATTGGTTACTATTAGTGACAATAATAGGCATTAATTACTTAAAGTTATACCTTTGATCATATGATAAAATAATTGCTTATATAGTTGTTTAATTTGTTTGGATGATGATTGGTTGATTATATAAATGTTTGGTTATGATAGATATGATTATTATGATTTATAGGTTGAAAATCATATACAATGGGGAATGATAGCTATATGAATTAACAATACATATCTTATGAAAAAATTGTTCACAATATACCCAAAAATAATTTGTATATAACACATATATTAGGCCTCTTTGTTTTTAAATCCAAAAGTTGTCATTTTATAATATTGGAATTTACTTTGGAAAAGTAAAGAAATAAGAAAGTGGAGTTTTGAAATATGTTTGGAATTTGTTTTAAAAAGGAAGGAATTGGAAAAATGGAGTTTTTAAATTATCTGAAAAATAAAATCTATGGTATTATTTATGACAAAAAATATTTTTAAAAGGTGGACAATGGTATAGATATATCTACGGTTTAAAATGAAGGTGAACTTAAAAATGTTGAAAAATAGTATTATAATAGGTGAAAAGAAGTAAAATAGATTTTTAATAAGTAAAATGGTAAAATATTGCTTAAATTGGTTAATAATAGTTTATTATGTTTTTAAAATGATTTAAGTATTTCAGACAAGTTTTATGAAATTTGACTAAAAGGTGAAAAACAGGCCGACATGTTTTGGCAGTTGCAAATTTGGCGACCCAAAAAGTTAAACGGATGTGTAAGGTAAAACATGAATTGGAATTATTTCAAAATAAGAATTTGTCAGACCCTGGTGGGTATGGTTTTGAAATGAAACTGAAAAATCAAGATTTCATTTTGTATAGTTTGAGATATGTCCAAATCAAGTTTTCAAAATCGTCGCGTTTTGGTAGTTCGTAAAATATTGTTTTCATGGATGTTTTTAAATCTATAAAAATATGAAATAAATTCCATAAATGTGTTAAAACGTTTTAAAAGGAATTCGAAATATAAAAATGGGCATATATGTAATGAAATACATGTTTTAATATATAAAGCTTTAAAGTCACTATGCATTGATAATTTAGCAATGAAATTTGGTAACCATTGAATAAATCATTTGAACTTGGGTTTTCTTCCCAAATTTTTTTGAAATGTTTTTCATATGGTAAATCGAATACTTTTAAAAGTTTAGAGTTGATCAAATAACTTGAACGCCTTATGGATGATAGAGAGAACGTCTTTATGCTGAAGTTTGAGAAACCAATTGTTATCCCGCCTTTTTCAGCAAGGCCGTGATATCAAAAGATCGACCGAGAGAAGCAAGATAGCTCGTCTCAAAGATTGGTCAACTCAATATCTCAACAAAGCAAGTTCTGTTGAATGTTTTTTTTCATCTAAGAACCCCTACGGAGGGGGGGTCCAGGGGGGTGCCAACCCCCCAAGGTGGGGGTGCGGGGGCAACGCCACCGCAACGGTGTTCGACCTGACCGGTCAGGTCGCAGGGGTCCAGGGGGCAGCGCTCCCGGCGGGGTGCGGGGCAGCGCCCTGTCCAAAACGGTATACGACTTAAAGAGTGAAGTAATCCAGCGACTCAACTAGTTAACGACCTAACCAATGAAGCGACCTAGCGACCTAACCAATGAAGCAAGTTAGCGACCTAACTGATGAAGCGGGCTAACGACTTAACAGAGTTCACGACTTAACAGACCTCACGACTTAGTGACCTAAGACTTCACGAGTTAACAGCTCACAGGAAAGTTCGCGACCTAACGACCTATAAATCCAAGCGACCTACGACCTAGAGCAACTCAGCAGTCAGCGACTTAACTACTCAATGGCTCAAGCGACCTACCTGCTAAGCGACTTATGCTTCTCCTCAACAAAGTTAGGTCGCTCGCGACCTAACTCTTCTCCTAAACCCATAGGTCACTCGCGACCTAACCCGCCATCACCTAGGTCGCTCGCGACCTAACCAGTCTCACCTCATCAAAATCAGGTCGCTCGCGACCTAACACCCATAGGTCGCACACGACCTAAAGCATACCCCGCCTTTTCCCTTAGGTCGCTCCAGGCCATACATTCTAATGCCGTTATCCCTTAGGTCGCCCTCCTTCTTCTTCCGCTCCTCTAGGTCGCCAACGACCCACCTTAGGTTGCTCCAACTGGCCTACGACCTATCTTAGGTCGCTCCAGCCGACCTAACTCCGAAGTCGCCTATAAATACTCCACCAACTCCACATTCGAGGGGGACTTTTTGGATTTCAAGGCGCCTATACTCTGCTGATTTCTCGACTCTCCAAACACTTCAAACACGGAAGAATCTTCATCTAGAGATCAACCTCATTAACCATGAATCTAAAGAGCAATTCATCATCAAAGTTCAAACTTCTTTCTCTGATCGTGTTGTAATTGTAAGATCGTGTTGTAAAAGTGTTGTGATCAAGAGATCGTGTTGTAAAAGTGTTGTAATCTTGTAAAGTGAGCTCGAAAAACATAATGGAGGATGTAAAGTGGATGTAGGCTTATTAGAAGCCGAACCACTATAAAAATCTCTGTCTCTTTTACTTTTTCTGCTATTTTCTTTTTACTTTAATTCCCGTGCAAACGGGTGGTGCTTTCATTTCATCACGGCATACACCGGGTGTTAGCGTTAAAGCCATTTTTACCGTTAACACCAATTGCCTACTCTCCCTAGCTATCCGGATTGGCCTGACGGAGTGTATAGTTAATTGGATTTGCTAGGACCACATTTTTCTTAAGATTAAAGAAAAGAGATTTAGAGTTTTCCAAAAAGGTTAAAGAAGATTTAAAATAGGATTTTGATGGTAAATAGAACATTCTAGTTAAACTCTATATTAAATTCCAAGGAGGGAACTTGTAATATCCACGTGAATTTAAAAGGTGATTTCACTGTTTTTCGACGAATGGTACAAGTTGAATACGGAAATTAGTATTGAGTATAATTAATCTAAAATTTATGAATCCTTTTTACTCAATACGAACTTATTTGTGTTCACAGTAAACGATGTCTTAAATACATTAGTTTTTGAACCATTTAAAATATGTTTCGTTAAAATGTAATCTTTATAAATTATGCTAATAATAGAATATGGAAATATTTTCCTAAGTTATTAAAAGGAAATGATTTGGCATTTCCAAATATCTTGAAAATAGAAATAGTTTAAAGATATATATCTTTAAAAGATATTTTATTAGATAAAAAGATATCTTCAAAGTTAAATAATATTTTGAGTAAAAGAAGAAAAAAGGATTTAACAAAAGTGGCTTAACATTTTTGTATACGCATATACACTTTTTATCAATAATCAGTTTGGAGAGACCAAGATCGGATTTTGGAGATTCCTATCCAAAAACCACTTCGAACCAATATATGCATTCGAAAGTGAAGACATATTGTGGCCAATATTTTGAAGACATTGATCTTCATAATGTAGTAATGCTTGCCACCAACCTCATGATCCCTATGTTATATACATATGGTGGCAAATGTACCTTCATTTTGAAATCTTCAATGCAAGAACTGCTCGCTACTAATCCTATGGGTGACTTCGAAAATAGGATGTAGTAGGAGTACCTTCGGTTTGTCCTGTTCCTGGACAACATATATGGGTGAATGTCTGACATTATATTTCCTAGACCACGTACATTGGTTTTTACAAAGGTACATCTGTTTGGTGTAGGAAGTAACCCCTCTTATACTTAACACCTTACCTGAGGTGTATGTACTCGGGGGTTGTAATTTTGTGGAAACCAATTAGTATGTCAATGAAAATGGCAATGTGGCATTCAATATGGGATTTGCTGTTTTGAGAAAGGTAAAAAGTTACCTCATGCCTCATACACTGGTAATGGCAAAAACATGGTTGATGTAGCAGAGCCATGCGAGTCGCACCCATTAGGAAATGTTCATCATTTTTTAAATTTCGCCATATGTATCGGGTTTGTTATTATGTTGTTGCTACGGATAAGTCGAAAACAACCAATGTGATGACATATTCGATACTATATATAGAAGAGGTAGGCTAGTACTGTGTTGGCAGAGGGCAGTGGGGTTGTGCCTTGGTGCATTCCTCTAGAGATGTACTATCGAAAGGCAGTCCCTTACCTTGTCATTGTTGGAAATCCATTCTCCAATACGTACCTTTACGTACTTGATATGTTATTTAAAAGGTTTTGCAGAGCAAGATCATTAGAAATAATATCAAATGATGCGATAAAAATATTTTATTTATCATATGGTGAAAACCTATCCGTGTATATGTGCGGCGTGGTCTTATGAGATGCTCTTCTTTTCAAAGGTTTTATTTGACATCAAAGTTGATCTATGACACTGTCATATATATTTATAATTTGTGACTCATGCTGGTTTGCCAAGCCTGATCCGAGTATTTTTTATACTCAGGTCAGATCCAAGTAGTTTCAGGATTAGCTGAAGGTGCTTGGAGTTTTCAAAGGAGAACTAAAGATCTTCATTAAGTATAAACGTGGTTTACTTTTCTACTATTTTGTTTTTTCAGTATTTGTCAGGATAGGTATTTATAACCGTCCAGGCTGAGCTTTGGATAGACTCTGATATATGTATTTAAAAGTTTTTATGTTGTAAGATTATTGAAATAATGCAACGACTCGTAAAATTTAATGGTTTTAATAACGCAATTAACTTAAATTTTGCATAAAATTTTAAAATTGAATTTGAGAGAAAAAAATTAATATTTGGAATATGTATTTAAAAAACATAGCAAATGGTAGATTTTCAATTAATTATATGAATATTTATTTTATTGTGTAATTTTATTTCAATTTAAATCAGTTAATAACAGTTGAATTTAAAAGTGTTTCGAAACTTAAATATGTCAACATGAGAAAATTTATTTAGAACACTCTGAATCAGACTGCGAAATTCATTTCGCAAAATTCGGACGTTTCTCGCTCCGTTTGGATTTTCCGTATGGAATAGCAACATATATCGGTGTCCGTATGGACTTTTGATAGGAAGGTTCTGACATAGATATTTCTGTTTCATCTTGTCCGTCCCATCACGCTGATCACCATGATATATTCAATTTTGTGTTTTGAGGTCCGGTACGCGACGGAAACGATATAATGGTTCGTCGTAACGGTACCATAATTTATGACTCTACAATTTCCTTTGGTTTTAAAAAATTTGAAACATATGGTCCAATCAAGCAATAGATTGCTTTAATTATCTGTGTCAATCAAGTGTCCTGATGTTACCTTTGAAATGAATTACATATATTTATACGTTTCTTTACAGCCTGGAACCTGCTCAACTTCTTTCCCAAGCCTGCACGTTACCTTCTCTTTTTCTATTCTTATATATAAGATATCACAACCTCTCTTTCCTTTTTCACTCTCGATCTCTCCTCTCTCTTCTCCATTTCTTTCTTAAATTTCTGCCACCATCACAAACTTGTTCTTTGTCCTTAAAAAAAGGGATTTGCAACCAAAGAAATGTCACCTGCACAAGCACTATCCTACCCACACCAATCCCACTTGTGACCACACAGAAACCACCCACGCCCTGACAACATCACGACCACTTCGGCCTCTTGATCCTCCAAGCAGCAACACCTTTCTCGACTTCAACTCCGACCAAAACAGCCGACCATCTTTTTCTCTCCACTCAACTTCCTCCATGTCATGTCTGCCGCCTACAACATCTCAATCTGCCCTCGCCACGGCAAGCACCTAGGTGTGATCTGTTCCTTCCTCCACCATGCTCGGTTTGTCTGTGCTTTTTATATATTGTTTTATAAAATATAGGTTATAGGTTTTGTTTTATTGTTATAATTTTCAGTCTTACAAACTTTGTTTATATATATAATAAGTTAGACCGTATGTTCACAATAGGAGTTTATATACATAGATTAGTACTTTTCATATATATGATGGTATACGAGTTTATAAAGGCAAATCCATGTTTATAACATATATTATATAAGTGATCTCATATAAAAGTGCGTATAAAATGTTTATTAAAAGTATACTATATATATATATATTGATTCTAAATGTTTGTACTCAAATCTTTAAGGTATATGTATAAGTTGTTGTATAGTTGTACGAAGATGTATAATAGTTAGTCTGCATATATAATTGAACGAGTTATATATATAATATATTGATTTGCGCATGTAGATGTTTCTATACGTTATTAAGAGCTGATGCTTTTAGGTGTATATATTTATTGTTTGTTTGTTTTAAATATAGTATACATATATATGATTTACTATTGTAGTATGCATGCATATAGGTACTTTATAACTATATTATCTGTTACATATAAAAGTTTATAAACTATATATATATATATATTTGAATATACGTATAAGTTTATAAAAGTTTATTTGTTTTGCATGTGAGTCTATGGTCTGCATATTGTATATTAAGCTATATTAGTCATATATATATATATATATGTTATCTCAATTCATATAAGTTTGTATATTAATAAAGTTATATAGTTTGGGACAGAAGCTATATGCTTATTAATATTCATATATGATGTGTGTACAGTATATTATATATGTTAGTTTAATTCATATATAATATGTCCCAGTCGGTATGTATATATATTATATAAAGCAAGTTATATAGGCACATTTGTTTACATCTAGTATAGATCCTGTTGTTTGAAATACTATGTTAGTTCATATGTATGGATAATTTTAAAGTTTGCAATTGCTGTTATTTATATGTGTATATATATAGGTTTTAAAAGTTATTTGTTTATTTTAAATTATAAGTTGTATATGATTTAATAATAACCTATATGTATATATGTGTATTTATTTAAAAATTATATAACGTCAATATGTTGATTTTTATATATATGTCTTAATTTAAAACAATGAGTTATATATAGTTATATATAGTTATATATATATATATATATTAAATTATACCCTTTATCTTCATCAACCTGGTTCTAATTGATTTCATCCATTCTTATTTATTAGCTCTGTTCGTCTTGCTCCGCTTTGAAATTCATGCTTGGGTTCGTAACTCATTTCATTATCTGTCGAATCTCTCTAGCCTCGAAAGGTGAGCAATCACTCATGATTAACGTTATTTTAGTTATTAAATTTGATTTCAATTGAAACGACAATTGAAATATGCTGCTGTTAGTTATTTACATTGTTATTTATATTATGTTATCTATATGTGTTCACCTGTGACATCTGACACCATTATCTGTTGTTTATATTGATAATATATGCCTGTTATTATATTTTTATAATATCTATTATCACTCTGCAAGTTCCCTGTTAGTATAGAACTCGCTATGGGTTGAAATGATACATACCCAAACGATCTGTAGAATAGGAGAAAATCATTATGGGTTGAAATGATAAACCTAAGTGATTTCATTTGAACTGAATTTGGGACTGCAGGTTGAAATGATATATACCCATATATATTTAAACTACAGATTGAAATGATAAATATCTATATCACTTGACCATAGGATAGAAAATTATATACAGACAACGTTGGTTTATATATATATAAATGATTTCTACGGTTTTGAAAGGAAATATATATGGTTTTATTTAAATTTGAAATTTTTATGTATATGAATGAGTTTTAAACTAAATAGATTTAATAATAAGCTTTAAACTTAGTCGAGTTTGATTAAGTAAAATATAATATGTTTAAGTATTTATTTGAAAAATTTATATAAAAATATAAAATTTTATAATGATTCTATAAGTTAATGTTGGAAAAATAAATTTGAATTTATTCGAAATTGTATTTAATTAAGAATTTTGTTTAATTAAATCGACTTGAAACTTATTGAATTTGAGGGTTTTGAGATATGATGTTATAACTTTATTTTGATTTAAATTGATTAAATGGATATTTAAAGTTTAAATAAATCGAAGGAAATATTTAGTTTAACGTAATTTAAGGTTATTTAAATGATAATGGATTAATTGAGCGAATATTTCAAAACTAAATAAAAATGAAGTTAAAATAAGATATACATGAAATTATCAATTTAGTTTTGAAAGTGCTATAATTCAGAAATATATAAATTTGAAATGGAATGATATTTCGGTTTTGAATTATAAATTATTTTGAAATGAACATGGCGTTATAATGACATCTAGTTCCACGGATCCTTGGAGGATGGTCATCCCAAGCATCCTTTAAGTTACTTGTAACAACCCGGATATTTTAATGGTTTTAATGAATTCAATTAACCGGATTTGCGTGAAATTTAATTAAAAAATATTAAAATAATAAAATTTTGAAATTAGAATTTAATATTTGGAATGCGTCTAGTTAAACATAGCAACCGGTAAATTTTCGTCCAAAAATATGAAAGTTTATTTCGTGCGTAAATTTACTTCAATTTAATCGGTTAAAAATCGATGAAAATAAAATGTTTTCAAAACCTAAATATTTTTACATAGAAAAATTCTAAATCATCTTCTAAGCAAGATGTCATTTTTCGTTTTTCAAAATTCGGACTTCTTTAGCTCCGTTGATATTATTTTTCTGCGATTTTGCTGCATTTTTCGCTAGTTGAAATTTCGAATTTTTATAATTAAATCGTACCACTGATATCCGTATACCGTTTTGACATCCTCGTCGTGCTGATCTCAGCGGTATATTCAATTGTGTATTTTGGAGTCCGGTACGCGGCGAAATCCATGAAAACGGATAGCCATATCGGTACCCACTTTGGAGCTTCTAATACTCTGTGTCCATTCAATCGTGAAACGGCTGAAAATAAAGGTCACTGCTTTCCAAAATTCCCAGAATTAAATATGAGAATTAAATATTTTTGACTATATCTATTTCCTATTCAAATTTATTATTCTCGGGTTCGTTGTTTATTGCCTTTATTCATTCGGTTCTTACCCTTCTAAAAAAATTATTAATTGTCTAAACGTACAGCTGAATCAACGTATGGCCGTTCCTATATCGAGCATTTCAAACTTTATCTTCGTTTTGCATTCTTTTACATATTTAATAATTTACGGTCTATTTCGAAAACCCAAGCGTTTATTTTTTATTGCCTGCTCCTTCTTTTGTTCCTCTTTCTTTTATTCTGCCCGATAACTTCCCTCCCACCCCACTCTTGAACCCATCGCCACACTGAAGCTCCCTTCCACCAAACGCATAGTCTACCCATATTTCCCTTCCCCTCCCTCCATCACAACCGAGCAGATCTCGGCCTTGCATTTTTCACCTTCTCCTATGATGAAACCTGCTCCGCAAATACAACCCGACATCTCTTCCCTCGCTTTGCACCCCGACCATCATCTCCAAAGCCCCAGCCATGTCCTCCGCTACAGATCTGAACTCATGGATCCTGACCTGCCAGCGCCTTCACCAAGCTCGACCACACCTTCAAAACCCATACAACAACCGAAGTCCCGTGCTCTCTCGACATGGTCGGCCGCTTCCACACCCTTCACCCCACCACTGAGCTGCGTCTCACCACCCTTGCGTCCTCCTTCCGCGGCCACGCTGACCCTATCTAACTCGACTCAACAACCTCCGATCCATGAGCACCAGATCTGTTCCTCTCCATTAGCTTGTAAACCGTACCTCATATAATTAAGTCGCATATCAGTTGCAGGTATATTCACTTGATTGATTGATTTATTTATATCTCATATATATATCACCTATGAGTATGTATAATTATGCATTACTTGATTTTGTTTTGTTTTGAGGAGTGGTTGAGTGTTAATGTATTTGTCATTAAGTATACTTTGCTGTATATGTGGGTTATATGTATTATACATATAGGATACCAAGCTCTATAGTTGTTACGCGCATAAAGATTTTCCAAACCATATTCTTATTTAGTCTTTATATATGTAAGATATTATACTATGGGTACTGTTTGTATAAAGTGCAGGGTATTCATATATTTTGTGTTCGGATGTTAGAAAATTTTATGTAAAGTATATAAGTTGCATGGATCTTTACCTTTGAATATGTCATGGCCGAGAGTATATATATTGTCATTTATTTCAAACTGACTATATATATGAAGTTACATAGGTTGTTGTTTGCATTTATAACTTATTTGGGAGTAACGTGTATATATATTGTTATGCATAGTCTACATATTTACCAACGTCTGCATATGCCTATTATAAATTTTATAAGCAGATAAGGTACAGTTGGATTTTAAAATATGATTTTATGTAAATAGTTATACACATAAGTTCATTTATACCATATATCCTTATTCATCCGGTTCTGATTCGTTTTATCGATCACAGTTATCAGCTTTGTCTGTCGTGCTCGTTTTCTCCGTCAAATCGTGTCCATCCAGCGTTACATAGAAATTTGTAGCTCATTGATTCGTCAAATCTATTTAGCCTCGGAAGGTGAGCAATCACTCACGATTAATTTTTTTATTTATTCAATTTGATTCCAATTGAAACGAAAATTGAAATATGCGATTGTTCGTTATTTACACTATTATATATATGATTGCCTGTATCAGTTCACCTGTGACATCTGACTCCATTATTAGTTATTTATATAATGTTAATCCAGTTTGGTTGATAATTGATTGATTGTTTGATGTTTACATTGTACGTTCAATTGTTAATTTTTAAAGTGATAAATCATATGCAATGGAATTTCATATAGGATAGTTAATAATTTAAAATTGATATATGTGTTGAATTTGATTAGTTAAATTTGTATAATATGACCCTTTTAAATGTTAAATAAAGCGACACGTAGAAATAGTGTTAACTACACATTGAACCATTGAATGTATGTTGTTTAAATTGATGTAGTATAAATTGAATAATAAATATCAAATGAAGAACCGTATAAATATTAGTGTAATAATTTTTAATCTACATGAAATGATAGTATAGATTCTAGAAATAATTATATTAATTTGCACAAACGACAATGTGAATTAATATGATTATTTCGGGATTATTTGAATTAATTATTGGATTGTTATTGGTTGTTGTATTGCTTGTTTATTTACTTTGACACCATCTTACTTATCACACTGCAAGTTCCCTTTGCTATGCTTTGATTTTTGATTTGAATTGAAATCGGGTTGAAATGATAAATACCCAAATAAACTTGACTTAGGATAGAGATTTAAATAAAACCCGATTGGTCAAATATTTGATTTAAAAATAAAATAAAGATTTTATTGGAATAAATAATAAGGTTTTGAAATGAAGTTGGAATTTGAAATTTTTAATGAAGAAAATCTTAATATTTAATAATTTGAAACGAATTCTTAACAATGTAACGGATAAAAGAACGTTGTTTATTTTAAGAAATGATTGAATTAGTTTTGAAATAATTTAATAATTAAAATTTAAAATTATTTAATAATTAAGTTTTGAAATTATTTAATAATTAAGATTGGAACTGTGTAATAATTAGGGTTTGGAATTATTTAATAATCAAATTTTGAAATTATAAATTAAGTTTTAAAATTATTTAATAATTAAATAAGATTGAATTATTTAATAAATAAGTAAATTGAATTCTGTAATAAGTGAAATTGAACTTTTGAATAAGTGAATTTGAACTTCGTTAATAAATAAAATTGGGTTTCTTTATTTATTAAGCTTTGGAAAATTTAAGCAAGTTAATAAGTGAAATTGAACTTCTTGAATATGTGAAATTTAGTTTCTTTATTAATTGAGTTTTGAAATGTGTAACTAAGTAAATAAATAAGTGAAATGGAATTTCTTTAACAAGAAATAAAATACGTTTTATTGAAATAAATGTAAGACTAGTAACTTAAGGATTTGATTTGACGAATTTAACCTAATTCAATTTGTAAGTTGATATAATGAAGTTGAACTTAAGTAATTGATTTAATGAATTCGAAATTTAAATAGAAATTGTTTTAAATGATAAATTTACTTAGCGAATATTGAATGGAATCGATAAATGCATTCAAATTGATTCGAATGTTAAATTAAATTAATTTAGTTGATTATGGAATGAAAATTATATACGAATTTGAATAAATATTTGAATTGTTTGAAATTGAATTATAAAGTTTCGAAATGGTAATTTGGAAGTTTGAAACGTAAATTATGGAAATTGTTTTAGAAAAACAAATGAATTGTGGTTTATAAATTCTAATTGAAATTGAATTTGATTTTGTTTGAAATTTATTAAACGACCAATCGGTGTAATAATTTCGGAAGTTATTAAAGAGACCGGAATCGGTTATGGACATACGCACCGTCTAAACCGAAAACCACTTTAATAACTATACGCGGAGTGTGATCCAGAATGAAGTGGTTGGAATGATGTACGTGTTGATTGAAGAAAGAGAACGATAATGGCTAGCCTTCACATTTGTGTCAAATTGGAAATGACTAAAACATGAGCCGTGCCGGGCCAAATGGGGTTTGCCACCTCGAGCGAACACACTTCTTCGTAACTACTACTCATTACTTGTTATTGATTGGTGCACCCTCGTAATTTTGGAAGTGTTGTTTCGCGGTGTGGCGATCGTTGCGGCGATGCGTTTTCACCGGTCCGGATTAGGCAAATGGTAGTTTCACTACCTTGGGTATTGCCTCATGTGCCTTGTCATACTCGTATCCCTATATACGCGACCACTACGAATTTGTTTTATGTTATACCTATGGAATACTCCCTGATATCCCACTAGTTTACGGTGGAGTTTACAGTGCTGTATAGACTATAACGCTTATATAAAATGTGTTAAGGGGGATAATGGTAACGCCTTAACACTATTTTGATATTTTATATTACTGATAGACATTATCTATTTAGCGTATATTACTACATAGTAGATAGTTTAATGGATCCTTAGATGATGGTTATTCTAGCGTCCTTTGAGTTACTTGTATTTCAGTTGTTATTTCACTTGAGTTGGATTTAGTAATATAAGAATGTTAATCCTGACTCGAGTGTTTTTTGTTTTGCTTTATGTTCGAGTCAGACTGAGAGTACCAGTATCAGAGACTCACCTTTGGAGTTGGAGCTTCGCTTGGAGATCCAGTTATCTATTCAGCTTTCAGATATCCAGTTGATTCCAGTGATATATTCTGATATTGTATTTGACTATTGTATTCGAGACTTCTATTGTAACTTATTAACTCGGTTATATATAGATAGTAGCTTCATGAACTATTATCTTTTGCTTTCGCTGCATATTATTACTCTGTGTCTGTGATTCTGTGATTATTTATTTACTGTATATGTTCAACTTTGCCAAATTTAAATTAACAATTTGGTATTTTGAATTACTCAAGTCCGACATGTGCGGGTGTGAATAGTCCAAAATAGCGGGTCGTCACAGTGGGTATCAGAGCTTTGGCAGCTCTAGGCAAAACTTAGCATATAGGGTAAATGTATTTACAGAATCACTTTCATTCGAGTTTGAATCTAGTCCTTCTTGACTCGATTCTTTTGAATTTTGGAACATTCCCTGCAGTTCCAAAATTCACTCTTGTCCCTCACTATTCATCTTCTTTTAATTCTGGGGTATCCCATAACTCCACTTCGAATGATCTTTATAATGAGTCGGCGATCTTGCCAAGCTCAAATTGATTTATAAAAGGGGTGAAACTTCTTTACAATAGACATCGATTTACTGAAGATTTCTGTATCCTCGGTTTACGATGCTATCTATCTCCTGCTATACCTGAATTCTATTTCTTGAGATCGAATGTAGATTTGCCTCGAAACTCTGCATTGATCTTATTCTTGAAGTTACGGTCGACCCGGTTAAAGTAGCCCGCGATTTATATAAACTTATCCATCGTCCTATTTTGTTATTTAATTATCTTATCTTTGTTTCAAACTTATCTTCGAATCAAAATTCTCTTTAATTTGATTTCCATCAAATTTGAATCTCTATACTTATTTTGAAATCCATCCTTGTATTGTCAAGCGAGGAAGTGTATTTGTAATTAATATAAAGATGTTATATATATATATATATATATTATGTTGCTAGAGCTGTTGATGTTGGTTTGGATTTTCGGTCGGTTCCTCTGATCAACGCTATCGATAGGATTTCCAAAACACTTGAACAGAGCAGACAGACACAATATTGTTTTCAAATTTGGTAAATGAAATAAAATTTTGTGTGATTATATTATATTATATATAAGTATAAATTTTTCTAAAATTAAATTGTTAATGAATTTGTTGCCAGAAATAATAATATTTGACTTTCATTTATTGTTTGTAAACCATTGACTATTGAATAATATAAATAAATGAAATTATAAAACTTGGGTATAATTTGATTGAAATTTGAAGTAAATTTAAATTAGAATTTCAGAATTTAATTTCCGGTGATTTCAAGATTTGGAAATCTTAAAGTGTATAATATTTAAAATATTTTCAAATGGAAATCATTTCAAAGAATTTAAAAAGAAAGTTTAAATCAGTGCTCTTCTCTTCGTCGCTGGAAAATAATTTCGGTGATGGCGGCCGCATCATCGACATTCATTTTCGAGTTTCGAAGTGGAGAGACTATTCTGTATCCCCGCTAAACTTTTGTTTGGAAAAATAAATTGATTTGAATTTCTAAACATGACTTGATTTATAATATATATTGAAGATTTTAAATTTGATTTGATAAATTATGAATATATATATATATAATATTTATTTGTTATCTCTAAGTTGTTTGAAGCTAATCGGAAGTTAATTCTTAAAAGTTGTTAAAGGATGATTTTCAATTATAAATGAAACCAAATTCTTTTTATATAAATACTTAACTTGAAATAACTGAATTGTAAAATTTTATTTGTATAATACCCAATTGCATTATATATAACTTACCTAAATTTTCACAAGTTAACCATGTAATTAGATAGTACATAATATAAAATGATGTTTATTTTTTTTAAAATAAATTTGAGTAGTTATAATAAATGTAAATATACTTAATATATATGTGATAAGATATATTAAGTAGAATAAATTTAATAATAATTTGGAATAAAGAAGAATTAAATTTGTCGAATGAAATATGATTATAATAATTGACCATTCAAATTTATGATCTTTGAAATTGTTAATTTAAGGTAATTGGATAATATATAATATAAGTTTGTCTTTATAAATAAAGTTTAAGCGCGTATAATAAATGTTATACACTTAAATTTTTAATTATATAATGTTAGTGGAAAGAAAAATAGAATAATACGTTAACTAAAAAATAAATGTGATTAATAAATTAAATTTTTTTGTTTTGAAAGTTAATAAATTGAAATTAAATCAACTTAATGAGATACCTTGAATTAATTGAATTTAAATTGAATTTCATTTGAAAGAAACCTTTTGTACCTAACATTAATAAATGAAAAATCAAATCAATTTAATGGAAACCTTGAATTTAAAAACAAATGGTTGAATATAAATTTATTTAAATTGAAATTTATATGGTTTGAATTAATTGTTTTACTCAGTTTTCAATCTATTTTCTTCTTGGTTGTTTCTATTCTCCTACCTCCTTCCTTTTCGGGGATGAAAAGTTTTGAGTGGGGGAGAGTGTAACAACCCGGATATTTTAATGGTTTTAATTAATTTAATTAACCGGATTTGCGTGAAATTTGATTAAAAAATATAAATAAAATAAAATTTTGAAATAAGAATTTGATATTTGGAATGCATCTAGTTAAACATAGCAACTAGTAAATTATCGTCCAAAAATATGAAAGTTTATTTCGTGCGTAAATTTACTTCAATTTAATCAGTTAAAAACCGATGAAAATAAAATGTTTTCAAAACCTAAATATTTTTACATAGAAAAATTCTAAATCATCTTTTGAGCAAAACGTCACTTTTCTTTTTTCAAAATTCGGACTTCTTTAGCTCTGTCGATCTTATTTTTCTGCGATTTTGCTGCATTTTTTGCTAGTTGAAATTTCGAATTTTTATAATTAAATCGTACCACTGATATCCGTATACCGTTTTGACCGCCTCGTCGTGCTGACCTCAGCGGTATATTCAATTGTGTATTTTGGAGTTCGGTACGCGGCGAAATCCAGGAAAACGGATGGCCATATCGGTACCCACTTTGGAGCTTTTAATACTCTGTGTCCATTCAATCGTGAAATGACTGAAAACAAAGGTCACTGCTTTTCAAAATTCTCAGAATTGAATATGAGAATTAAATATTTTTGACTATAGCTATTTCCTATCCAAATTTATTATTCTCGGGTTCGTTGTATATTGCCTCTATTCGTTCGGTTCTTACCCTTTTTTTAAAAAAAAATTATTAATTGTTTAAATATACAGCTGAATCAACGTATGTCCGTTCCTATATCGAGCATTTCAAACTTTATCTTTGTTTTGCGTTCTTTTACATATTTAATAATTTACGGTCTATTTCGAAAACCCAACGCTCATTTTTTATTGCATGCTCCTTCTTTTGTTCCTCTTTCTTTTATTCTGCCTGATAACTTCCCTCCCACCTCACTCTTGAACCCATCGCCACACTGAAGCTTCCTTCCACCAAACGCATAGTCTACCCATATTTCCCTTCCCCTCCCTCTATCACAACCGAGCAGATCTCGGCCTTGCATTTTTCACCTTCTCCTATGATGAAACCTGCTCCGCAAATACAACCGGACATCTCTTCCCTCGCTTTGGACCCCGACCATCATCTCCAAAGCCCCGGCCATGTCGTCTGCTACAGATCTGAACTCATGGATCCTGACCTGCCAGCGCCTTCACCAAGCTCGACCACGCCTTCAAAACCCATACAACAGCCGAAGTCCTGTGCTCTCTCGACATGGTCGGCTGCATCCACACCCCTTCACCCCACCACCGAGCTGCGTCTCACCACCCTTGCGTCCTCCTTCCGCAGCCACGCTTACCCTATCCAACTCGACTCAACAACCTCTGATCCATGAGCACCATATCTGTTCCTCTCCATTAGCTTGTAAACCGTACCTCATATAGTTAAGTCGCATATTAGTTGCAGGTATATTCACTTGATTTTTTTTTTCATTTATATCTCATATATATATCACCTATGAGTATGTATAATTATGCGTTACTTGATTTTGTTTTGTTTTGAGGAGTGGTTGAGTGTTAATGTATTTGTCATTAAGTATACTTTGTTGTATATATGGGTTATATGTATTATACATATATGATTACAAGCTTTGTAGTTGTTACGTGGATAAAGGTTTTTCAAACCATATTCTTATTTAGTCTTTATATATGTAAGATATTAGAGTACTATGGGTACTGTTAGTACAAAGTGCAGGATATTCATATATTTTGTGTTCGGATGTTAGAAAATTTTATGTAAATTATATAAGTTGCATGGATCTTTACCTTTGAATATGTCATGGCTGAGAGTATATATTTTTTCATTTATTTCAAACTGACTATATATATGAAGTTACACAAGTTGTTGTTTGCATTTATAACTTATTTGGGAGTAACGTGTATATATATTGTTATGCATAGTCTACATATTTACCAACGTATCATATGCCTATTATAAATTTTATAAGCAGATAAGGTATCAGTTGGATTTTAAAATATGATTTTATGTAAATAGGTATACATAGTTATACACATAAGTTTATTTATACCACATATTTTTATCCATCCGGTTCTGATTCGTTTTATCGATCATAGTTATCGGCTTTGTCCGTCGTGCTTGTTTTCTCCGTCAAATCGTGTCCATCCAGCGTTACTTTGAAATTCGTACCTCATTGCTTCTTCAAATCTATTTAGCCTCGGAAGGTGAGAAATCACTCACGATTAATGTTCTTTTATTTATTAAATTTGATTCCAATTGAAACGACAATTGAAATATGTGATTGTTCGTTATTTACACTATTATATATATGATTGCCTGTATCAGTTCACCTGTGACATCTGACTCCATTATCAGTTATTTATATAATGATAATCCAGTTTGGTTGATAGTTGATTGATTGTTTGATGTTTACATTGTATGTTCAATTGTTAATATTTAAAGGGATAAATAGTATGCAATTGAATTTCATATAGGATAGTTAATAATTTAAAATTGATATATGTGTTGAATTTGATTAGTTAAATTTGTATAATATGACCCCTTTAAATGTTAAATAAAGAGACGCGTAGAAATAGTGTTAGCCACACCTTGAACCATTGAATGCATGTTGTTTAAATTGATGTAGTATAAATTGAATGATAGATATCAAATGAAGAACCGTATAAATATTAGTGTAATACTCTTTAATCTACATGAAATGATAGTGTATATTCTAGAAATAATTATATTAATTTGCACAAAAGACAATGTGAATTAATACGATTATTTCGGGATTATTCGAATTAACTATTGGATTGTTATTGGTTGTTGTATTGCTTGTTTATTTACTTTGACACCATCCCAGTTATCACACTGCAAGTTCTCTTTGCTATGCTTTGATTTTTGAATTGAATTGAAATCGGGTTGAAATGATAAATACCCAAATAAACTTGACTTAGGATAGAGAATTAAATAAAACCCGATTGGTCAATAATTTGATTTAAAAATAAAATAAAGATTTTATTGGAATAAATAACAAGGTTTTGAAATGAAGTTGGAATTTGAAATTTTTAATGAAGAAAATCTTAATATTTAATAAATTTGAAACGAAATATTAACAATGTAATGGATAAAAGAACGTTGATTATTTTAAGAAATGATTGAATTAGTTTTGAAATTATTTAATAATTAAGTTTTGAAATTATTTGATAATTAAGGTTGGAACTGTGTAATAATTTGGGTTTGGAATTATTTAATAATCAAATTTTGAAATTATAAATTAAGTTTTAAAATTATTTAATAATTAAATAAGATTGAATTATTTAATAAATAAATAAATTGAATTCTGTAATAAGTGAAATTGAACTTTTGAATAAGTGAATTTGAACTTCGTTTATAAATAAAATTAGGTTTCTTTGTTTATTAAGCTTTGGAAAATTTAAGCAAGTTAATAAGTGAAATTGAACTTCTTGAATATGTGAAATTTAGTTTCTTTATTAATTGAGTTTTGAAATGTGTAACTAAGTAAATAAATAAGTGAAATTGAATTTCTTTAACAAGAAATAAAATGCGTTTTATTGAAATAAATGTAAGACTTGTAACATAAGGATTTGATTAGACGAATTTAACCTAATTCAATTTGTAAGTTGATATAATGAAGTTGAACTTATGTATTTGATTTAATGAATTGGAAATTTAAATAGAAATTGTTTTGAATGATAAATTTACTTAGCGAATATTGAATGAAATCGATAAATGCATTCAAATTCATTCGAATGTTAAATTAAATTAATTTAGTTGATTATGGAATGAAAATTATATACGAATTTGAATAAATATTTGAATTGTTTTAAATAAAAGTTGAAATTGAATTATAAAGTTTTGAAATGGTAATTTGGAAGTTTGAAACATAAATCATGGAAATTGTTTTAGAAAAACAAATGAAATGTGGTTTATAAATTCTAATTGAAATTGAATTTGATTTTGTTTGAAATTTATTAAACGACCAATCGGTGTAATAATTTCGGAAGTTATTAAAGATACCGGAATCGGTTATGGACATACGCACTATCTAAACAGAAAACCACTTTAATAACTATACGCGGAGTGTGATCCAGAATGAAGTGGTTGGAATGATGTACGTGTTGACGGAAGAAAGAGAACGATAATTGATAGCCTTACACTTGTGTCAAATTGGAAATGACTAAAACAGGAGCCGTGTCGGGCCAAATAGGGTTAGCCACCTCGAGCGAACACACTTCTTCGTAACTACTACTCATTACTTGTTATTGATTGGCTCACCCTCATAATTTTGGGAGTGTTGTTTCGCGATGTTGCGATCGTTGCGGCGATGCGTTTTCACCAGTTTGGTTCAGGCAAACGATAGTTTCACTACCTCGGGTATTGCCTCATGTGCCTTGTCATACTTGTATCCCTATATACGCGACCACTACGAATTTGTTTTGTGTTATACCTATGGAGTACTTCCTGATATCCCACTAGTTTACGATGGAGTTTACAGTGCTGCATATACTATAACGCTTATATAAAATGTGTTAAGGGGGATAATGGTAACGCCTTAACACTATTTTGATATTTTATATTACTTATAGACATTATCTATTTAATGTATATTAATACATAGTAGATAGTTTAACGGATCCTTAGAGGACGATTATTCCAGCGTCCTTTTAGTTACTTGTATTTCAGTTGTTATTTCACTTGAGTTGGATTTAGTAATATAAGAATGTTAATCCTGACTCGAGTGTTTTATGTTTTGCTTTACGCTCGAGTCAGACTGAGAGTACCAGTATCCGAGACTCACCTTTGGAGTTGGAGCTTCGCCTGGAGATCCAGTTATCTTTCCAGCTTTCAGATATCCAGTTGATTCCAATGATGTATTCTGATATTGTATTTGACTATTGTATTCGAGACTTCTATTGTAACTTATTAACTCGGTTATATATAGATAGTAGCTTCATGAACTACTATCTTTTGCTTCCGCTGCATATTATTACTCTGTGTATGTGATTCTGTGATTATTTATTTACTGTATATGTTCAGTTTTTCCAAATTTAAATTAACAATTCGGTATTTTGAATTATTCAAGTCTGACATGTGCGGGTGCGAATAGTCCAAAATAGCGGGTCCTTACATTACTTGTATTTCAGTTGATATTTCACTTGACTTGGATTTATTGATAGAAGAATGTTAACCTTGACTCGAGTGTTTTTTGTTTTTCTTTACACTCGGGTCAGACTGAGTGACACAACATTTTAGACTCACCTTTGGAGTTTGGAGCTTCGCTTGGAGATCCAGCTATCGATTCAGCTTTCAACTTTTCCAGTTGATTTGTTTAGAGATGTCATATGTTTGTAGTCGAGACTTCACTATATGTGAGATATTCTGCTATATTTTCTTTCTAACTCTGATGTTTATACAGTAGCTTCATGAACTACTATTAGTCTATTCTGCTGCATTATTATATTACTCTGTGTCTGTGATTCTATGATTATTTTATTTACTATATATGTCTAGTTATGCCAAATATAAATTAACAATATGATATTTTGAGCAATTCAAGTCCGGCATGTGCGGATGCGAATGGTTGAAAATACCAGGTCGTTACAAATAATATATGTTATTTCATTCATGTGAGATTCTATCCTATCTTCATTTTCTTTTTACCCTTAGCCATCTGCCTTTTTGTTCAATGTGGGTTAGATATTTGTGGTTTATTGTCAACCTAAACTGTATAGAAGTACGGGTCGTTATAGATATGTATTGAGTTAGTAGTTCAGAAAAGTTAGTGCCGAGATGGTAAGAACTTTTCTGATTTTATATAGAGTAGGGAAGTTAGCCTGTGGTGTGGAGCTTTCTAGAGGTTTGGAGGGAGTTCACAATGTTTAATTGGTGTCACACTTGCGGAAGTGTTTATGCAATGCAGTTGCCATGATCGAGCCATGTCAGCTAGAGAACGTTAAAGAGAATAGGTGAGTCCCTTGTTTTTCATGCACCCACCCGTATTATTTTGCATGAAACAAGCTAAACCGGTTAGATTCCAGTAGTGAGACGATCTAGTTGAGAGTATATGGGAGCCTGAGAAGAAGATCCAAGCTACCCATCTGGAACTCGTTTCTGAAACATTTCCATTTCAGTTAGAAAAGTATATATTTCTTTTGTACTTAGGTTCTAGTTTAGGTAGAGCTTATTTGGATGGTATGAATGGTTGCAAACGTTCAATAAGACATGTTATGGATGAAGGATGCGAGTGGACGTATTATTTGGATGGTTTCTTTTACACATTGAGGATAGTTTATCCTATAGATAGTACACACACTTACATCATCTCTTGTTTATTTGTTTCTCTTATTGAGTATTATGCATATGGATGTTGCATATGAATTGAATGGTTGTACATACATTTAGAATTGCAAGTATACTTACTTAGGATGTTGCATACATTTTAGAGTCATGGCATGAGCATTTGCATGACAGGAGGTCGACTGGATCAGGAGACCGCCTAATCTTTGCATTAGTATAGGTTCACATGCATTTCATGCTTGCATGTACATATATCGCATTAGAAATTTATTAAGGACAATGATTGCTCGTGGATGATGGATGAGTGGATGATTATAGCAATTAATTATTGTAAGTAAGAGTTGCATTATTTTTCCGTTGAGATTTTGAAAACGTAATCCTTTTAAGGAGGAGAATGTAACACCCTGGAATTTCGCGTAAAATTTAATAAGAAAATTAAATTTAAATAAAATAAGGGCTCAAATGTAATTTTCAAAAATATCCATATTTGGCTACGAAACTTGTACAACTGCGTTTGTAGCAATTTTCTGGTCACTTTTCATATGTAATGCTTCGAAATCGGAGTTAGCACAGAGAAGTTATGGGCATTTCAAAATTTGAAAACAGAACAAATTAAAATATAAAGGTTTCCTAATAAATGTGTGCTGGTCGACATGAAGCAGTCGACTAGTCTTGCAGTCGACCGTTCATATATACTTTTGATGATATGGAGCGATGATTGGATGGAGATGATTAAACCAAATATTTTTCTTCTGTGCCAGGTAGTGCACCTAGGTTGAAACTAAAGGTTTTCTAGAGAAAATCTAATGCTCCAAGTTAACTCAAACCCATTTAACTGAAACCCCTATAAATAAGCACCTAACCTAACCCTTATTTCATTGGAAAATTAATGGCGTACTGAAACTCTAGCAAAATTTCTTCTCTTCCCTTACAAAAATATCTTAGAAAACAAAGTAAGAAAGCACTAGTAAATCGAATCAAGGAGGGGCAAGCTAACGGGTGACGATTCTTCAAAGCATAGAGCTAGAGCTTGGATTCGAGGTGAGTAGGAACATGTTTAAAATTTTGATTATTTTACAGTTAATTTTAACATATTCTATCTGATCTATGATGTTAGCAATCAAACTGTAAATCCTAATAATTTAAATCTCAAATTTGAAATAGAATTTAAAATCTGTATAAATTAGCTAATATCATTTTCACCCAAGTTAAACCCCTTTTTTTTGAATAGAAACCCTAAAAATTGGCTAACCTTGAATTAAACAAGTATGATTAAACTGGTATGAATCTATAAATTTGATCTCAATAAAAGTAGGGTAAAATTACAAAGACTAGTTAGTATAAATTTATGCCTAGGGTCCACTGTGTAACTCCAGAATTTATTGGATTGACAAAAAAAATTGAATAATTGAAAATTGAATATCCTAAAATTTACACTGTGACGGTCAACCGTTTACCCTGAACGATCAATCGATAGGGTGTAGTGGTTGACTAGTTGATGACTAAAATGTGTAACTTTAACCTCGGCTTAAGGCCCAGGTTGGAAATAAGATAAATAATAATATGTATAACTATATTGTCTACATATGTATAGATATTGGAGATAGTAGGGAAGATAGTACCCTATGAGTTGACGCTAGGACGTTGCGGTGTTGGGTAAATGTTCTTTTACAAGATGTGGGGTAAATTATTCAATTTGGGGTTAGTTTATCGCAAATGACACTCGCATGAGGTTCTACGGTTAACGCATAGCACTGACTGATGCTTGATAAAGTGTGTGTGCCTGGCAAAATAGGACTCCTTGGTATTCACGATTCTGACATGGCATAATAATTTTTTGTTGATGTATCCTAGTGCATGCAATAAGAGACGTATACTATGGTTGAGAGGTGGACACGGATGCCAATAATGAGGCACACTGGCGAGTCGGCATTGCGGTCTCCCTCTAGATGCGTTGTTGGGTTACATGTAATCGTAGTTGTGGAAAATTTATTCCCATATGGTAAGTGTAGGGAAACGTATGTAAAATAGCATGTGTAGGCTTAATGTAATATGTAGTCCCATACGAGAGATTTGTATGATGTTCCTATATTGAGTAGCTCTAGTAGCGATGTTCCAATATTGAGTAGCTCTAGTAGCGATATTTCCATATTGAGTAGGTCAAGAAGCGGTGGTCGACCGTTAATTATTGTGCTTCGATTTGTAGCACGATCCTTATAGAAGCATTCATAAGTTGTTATGTAGGCGTGTTGAATAAAGACCCTTAGGTAAAGGCCTCTAAGAAATCACAGACACTTGGAGAACACTCTAGATCACATAGACTAGAATTAAAGTCAACTACATATGATCATCATATATTAACATATACTCATTCACCAAACTTTTTCCTAACTCACTTCCTTTTTCTCCATTTCCCCCCACCACAGGATGACAGGTTAATAGATGATTAGGCATAATGCAAGGAGAAAGGAACTAAAATATGCAGTTCCCCTATTCTTCATTGTTCCTTATGTATTTATTTATTGAACTAAATGTTTATAGAACTTAAGTTGTACTTTTGAAATAGTGTATATGATAATTAAGTATTTTGAAGACTATTTTTTGAAATGTCTATTTTTAGTACATATATAATAATCCCCTTCCGCTTTGAGATCTAAAGTATAGAATTTGTTAGAATTTACCCTTATAACTATGCTTTGTAATGAAAAATACCAACAACCAGTATTTCTGGGCATGATGCGAGTCCGAAAGTCATCCTAAGCTTTGGATCGGTGTGTTGGGAAGTGTGGTTATCATGATGTCAGTGATGCCTCTCTAGTTCGAACACTCCAACACCTAAAGAGATGTCTTAACTGACAAGAAAAGAAGTGGAAATCTTCTTAATGACCTCCGACTACACCACTTTTGACTTCTTCACTATAGCACAATAAAAAGTGTAAATCTTCAAAAGCTAGAGAGGCAGTGTAACTAAGCGATCATGTGAAGTGCACTCACAGTAGGTCGTAAGCAACGAGTGAAAAAGATAGTCTAGTAGAGGGTAAATTAATAGAGGATATTTACTAACGTGTAATCTTGCCGTGACTCAAAAAAGAGAGTGAAAAATGATTCTCATATGTAAAAGTAGAAAATGTCGACCTTGTGAGAAGAATAATTTGAAAAGATGACTTGTCTTTATATAACATAAAATAATTCATATAATGTTAATAGAATGTAATATTTTGAATAGAGTTGTAGCTATGAGTCACGATGAATAAAGCTATGACATGTATGTTATCATTGATATTTGAAAATGTATTATGGGTGGGATTTGGTATGGTGTTTTTGAAATCTGTATGTTTGAATTTGTTGCCTTTAAACCCGACACTGTACATTTATTGTTTATGATTTTGTTATACTCACAGCTAGATTTCTAGCCTCTCGAGGTTTGTTGTGTACATTTATTGAGTTTGTTACACAAGTTTGACAATATATTTGTATGTTCTTTGTGGGCTATGACATGGAGATGGACGTAGGATATTTCTTTTGCCTATATTGAGACAAAGTTGTACTGGATGATAATAATTTAATATGTGTTTATCCTTGTATTTTATATGAGATGTAGATGTAACACATATTGTACTAGACATCGATTATGATATATATCATTTATTACGTATTTTTTATTCACTTAGATCTCTATGAAATTGGGTTCATTCTTCTACGTCTCTCTAATATTGTATTTTTTAGTCGCAACAACTCGTATTTGTTACTTTGTATTGAGACGAGACATGTATTATTTTAGATGTGTTTAGATATTGTTATGTATCCATGTTGACCAAAAGTAGCGTGCATGAGAGATTGCTCCTTCCGAGAAACCAGGCTATCGGATGGTGATTTCACTCTCGTCACTAGGACATGGCATAACAATACACCTTTCATATATATAATATATGAATGCAACACATTTGTGTCTTTTTTATATTGTTAAGTCATATAGCTATAAAATGAAATTCTTTTCTTCAAATTTATTTTCACTGGACAATTTAATGTTGATTCAATAATATACACATATGAATTTTAAATTTATATACATACATATAAATTTATATATGTATGGTAGATATAAATTCCAATACTGCCATGTGTATATGCCTTACATACCCATGCATATACATCAACTCTATCATGTTTACTGCCTTTGCCATGTTAAATAGATAGTTATAACTTATCATTCCTTATGTATAAATTTGATGTAGAATCTACTAAATGCTTCTCTAATAGGAATGGTGAAATCCAATATTTGTTCCCTCTTTATCCCTTGCCATTTAGACCTTGATATGGTTTTACGCTTAGAATTTATCTGTTTGCCTATATCATCAATTACCTATTAATTTATTCATTCTATGCTTCATATAATTGTCTAAATGTGAATGCATTTGATGTAATAATTCCCTTTTCAATTTCAAATTCAGTTAACACAAATTTAATCAAGCAATAGTTTGATTAAGACAAAGGCATGAGATGTTTCTCTCTTTAAATAAAACAAAGCCTTCCTTTAATTCATGAGAATGTTTTAAGAGATAGAAATGAAAGGTTTCTTTCCCTAAATAAAATAAAGCCTTCATTATTCATTTAATTAAATTTGATTTGCAATAAATAATTTAATTAATCAGATAAGGAAATATATTTAAAATAAAATATGATTTAATTAAACTGCTAGATTGGATCTAGTATTAGATATTAGACCACATAGCCACTATGATCCAAATAGGGAAAAGAATCTGAAATCCTCCCATTCCACTAACTGCAAACTAACCAGTTCCTTCAGTGCTAACTTCTTTTTGTAAGGATGTGTCCTCAACAATAAGTACATAAACTTAAATTTAATTTCATTTAAAGCACATTTTACAAGATCATACAAGATAAGAGTTTGATAAGAAGCCCCCATATATCTTTGGTCAAGGAGTTGACAGGTCGTGTGACTTTAGAGGCTGCACTTAATACTTACTTTTAAGAGATCTTGTGTGAACCACCCCAAAGGATTTTGGGAACAACCCACATTGGTTGTTTACTATTATATGTTATGAACATAAGTATCATAATCTCAAAATCTAGTCAAATACATAGAGGCATTTTATAAAATGCTTCAGGATGCCTATACCATTGTACTAAGAAACAATTGTTGTTTCAAGAAATGCAATCTTCATGACGAAGGAATTTCTTTTTGAAATCATTGGTAGTAAAATGGACTTGGATGAGATCCAAAGATAAAATAAATTATGAAAAATGAAAGGAAATTGACCGAGCCAAAATAGACATGATTTATTGGATTATCTGACGTGAACATTCACGCCTTAAATAGAAACTTGGAGTTTTATATAAATGTCGAGAAAAGTAATTCCTCCATTTTCAATAAGCCATTAAGAGTATGTTATTTAAACATGATTTTGATAGTTGTACCCAAATAGATATGATCAACCATTCGCAAATGAGTCTTTAAGAAAATATCAATGTAGTTGGATATAATAAGCCATATAGATAAGAATAACATCGTAAATTTCAATTATTGGAATTAACTTGATAGATTCATCATTCGATGTGATTGAGTTTGTTTTAATTTTTCTTGCAAAATTATCGCTCGGTATGAAATTGAATTTTGATACATGTATGTCGAAATGGAAATTTTCAATTATGATTTTCAATAGACTATTTCCCCATAGCAGCCAAAGTTTCTCGAAGTTAGTGGGAGCGATACCGAGTTTATATATTTTGGATAGGATCCAAGAACTGGTACAAAAGTATCGTTAAATAAGTATCAAAATTAAGCAAGTATTTTGAAAAAGAAATAAAATAGTTTGATTTAAAGTTAGAATGTAGGGTAGATGTGTATTTATAAGAAAGAATATTAAAAGATACTAATTTATTTCTAAAATATAAGTAAACAACATACTACTATGTTAATGACGTACTCACGTTAAAATCAGCCAGTTTGGTTGTTTAACTCTCAACGTTGGATTTGAAAACGACATCTTTTATAATTAGTATAAAAGGATGTTGGTTTAATCCCAAGGGACATAAATAGGCAACATATTAAAATCTTCAATATGGAGCATATATGATACTTCCTTATGCATTGGCAATCGAAATTATTATGCATGTTAAGTTATCTACAATATCACTAATTGCTTATTTAATTGGTATATTGAGCGAGTATCAAATCTGAATTATGATCACTAAATGGTAGTTAACGGTATTCTCGAGTACTTAAGAAATATTAGGGAATTGTTTATATAAACAACAAACTCCTTATGAAGGGGTATTCAAACTCGAACTTCATAAGTGATATCGAGCATAGTATTTCAACCCTATATCATGTTAAACCTAAGTAAAGGAGATTTAAGTTGGAAATATTACAAAAATGTCGTGATACAGGTCGCAAAAGAACCTAGAGCTCACTTGATGTCGAGAAACATACTCCGAAAGGTGCCAAATGATAAAGGAATTTTATCAACATTGGAGAGGATTTATTGACATAGTGGACAGCTAAGGAAATATAACATATCCATTCACTAAGAGAATAGCTTGATCATTTTGAGAAAACTTATCTAGTACTGAGATTATTTTTCCATAGTTAGCCCTAAGTGCATGTGGGAGATTGAGAGAGTTAGGGGTATGCCCTAGAGGCAATTATGTAATTCGTTACACATATCTAACTCTATAACCAATCTTGTTCATAATAAAAATATTTATTTTATATGTGTTTATATTATACAGTGATATAATTAATTAAGTAATTAATTTAAAGCATGTATATGAATAGAAAATCTTAAAATGATATGTTATGTGATAAAAGCTATAAGGAGTTGTAATCATAAGAAAATTATCGTAATATAAAATAACAATTCATTTCAAATAGTCTTGGTGAAGATGTTTTGACAAAGAACATCGATACATCAGTTGAGACCAGAATATGTAATGTTCTCTATATATTGGGCAGTGTATTATTCATGGATGCTTAGGGGCACGTAGAGGTCACGTGCTTATAGGAATTGGATATTTATGGAATAATCCATCTGAGAGTTTCCTATTGGTTAATAACAACTCAGTGAAACAAAAAATCTCAAAGTGACGATATTACATGGTTCTCTCGACTTGAGAATACTGTTGAGTTTCAATATGGATACTCCACTTTGGTTATAATTAAATCACGGCATGGAAAACATCAAAAGACTATAATTAGGTCTGAGTTAAAGCATTGGAAGTGAAACATTGTTCAATAGATAATTCATCTCCTCGGTTGTATGAGATTAGTATCATGGTCAACTATAGTCAACTCAAAGTCAAAATATATGGCCAGAGTAGTATGGTTAATAATAAGTGTTATTATTGAACTTAGGATTTTGTTTATGGGCTAATTGAGTTAAATATGGATGGTACTAAAATTTTGACTAAAAATCAAATTCCATAAATCCTAAAGTGATATAATATTGACAAAGAGAATTAGTTTAAATAATCATTGCCGAAAACGTACCGCTTAAACTTGTAAAATTGTGTTTTACCAATGATATTTGTAAGCGATGAATTCAGTTAAACTGTCATATCACTGGCTAAGGTGATGCCTGAGCATTAGTATTTGAATTTTCAAATATTAACCATTGATTGAATTCACACTTGTGAGTCAAACAACTGAATTCATTTTGTTCTCCGTAACAACACTCGATTTAATTAGTTTATAAAGTGTTATAAATTAAGTAAACTAATTAATATTTAAAGAAATATTAATTATTGTTATATTTAATGTTTAGGGTGTAATTAGTAAATGAGACGGCCTTTAGAAATATTTTAAGTGCTATTATAATTAGTTGGGTGTGTATATAAAAACTATTCATGTGTGTATCGGTATACGATATCGATAATAATTTAAATTAAATCTAAATAGAGTTAATTATTATAGGATTTTATGACCCATTTAGTCCATTATAGACCAAATAGGCCAAACAAATTTAAGGAGGAAAGGAGGAATTAGAGCTTGACTTAGTAAGTGGAGATTGTGGGAAGATATTTTAATTACATCCATTATTTAAGTGAACCTAAGCCTTCATTTTTTGAGTTAATCTTTTTGGCTCCTCCTCTTTTTTTCTTAGTCGCCATAAACGGATGTACTCCAACCTATAGTTAAGCTTTAACACCTCAAATCAAATACAAAACTCATTGAAGTAGTGATACACTTGCACCTTTAAATAGGGATCTAGAAAATCTATAAGACAATTTGGATCGATGTGTGAATCAAAGGCTACTTCTCTTAGGTGTATCCCATGTAATATATATTATTCATTATTGGTTGTTCATATCATTAAAACAATTTTATGTATGAAATTGTCTCCCTATAAATATTAGCATCTTAAATTATATTAATTTATTAATCTACATAACTGTTAATTTAAATTCATAAACTTAAAAATATATGTATATATTTTAAATTCGACCATTTTTATATACATACATACATACATACATACATATATATATATTGTAACAACCCGCACCTCAGTGGGTCCAAATTTTTGCTAAATCGAAAAACCAAGTCCACTAAAGTATAGATCGTTGGTAATGGTATCCTGTAAATAAAAAAAGTATGTCAAAGCGTTATCGTTAAAACTCACAGTGGAATAGTAAGGTATAGTACAAAATATGATTATTAGCCAAGGTTAATATCTTTGATCTCTAGCGCCCTTGTCAATCTTGAGCATGCCTGATCTTTCAGTGTTTCCGCCTTGTACCAGTTCCAGTCCCTCTAAATCTACCCTATGGGTTGTCAAGAAGAGGGGAATCAGAGTAACCTTCTAGTGACTGGTAAATTACACATTTTATACATAACACTAGTTTATGCTGATTTCTTTCCATTACATGTTATGTCTATTAATTTACTTAGTGATCTTGACTTCACACATGCATACGATACGCCCTATCTACATGAGATAGACAATAACTACATACATGTGTGTATGTATATAAGTAACAAGGTCCCTCTTTGGACCAAGATACTTTCCTTGCTATTATCCATAATCTAGCACCTCATAAAGGTCCATTATCAATGTAGTATCATGTCCTCGTTGTCGTGCATGCCAAGGAACTCTCATAGTGCCTAATAATGGTGTCACAATTATTTAACCGTGGTCTATACGTTTTTGAAAGACCTCCAAAAAAGGTTATCTAGCCTTGCCTCCTAAAAACAAACAAACTGGCAAACAACTATGAGGCGATGCATATCCTAAACGGGATCTACCCTATTAGGATGTGTAGTCCGTTTAGGCATGAACCCCCATCTTTCCACTGACCGCTCAGGACCGATGACATTTTCGACCTATGAAAATAGCTCTTACTCCTACTATGTGGTACCAATCTCAATATTATAGCACAGAGCCTTGTTCACCATCCCATTTAGATTACGTAACGCAATCGAGTAAATGCCCACTTGATTACTTAGTCTTAAACATACCTCCTAAAAGGTTGAAACAAACTTTACTTGTCCTTTGACACTTTGACTCGGGCGAACCTTCCTACTAGTATATTCCCTTCACCTATACGAGAACGTATAATCCCATGGGTCCTACAGTTGGATATGCCCCCACATCAGTATAATTTATACATAACTTCTGGTAGCCGCTTATGGCGGGTGGACTTTTGTTGTGTAACGCTATTGACCTCGCATTCCAACCGATTTTCATGACAATGTCATTCTTATTTAATCTACGTTATTCCCTAAATTCAATAATTCATACCTATTGTAACCAATACTTGAGGTTACACACACATAGAGAGACCATACATACATACATATGTTTGTGTAATATATATGTAGGTATATATATTCCAACTTATTATTTACTACACCTTCAATGTTTAACTATTGGTATCTAGTTATTTTTATATAAATGATTCCTTGTCTCATTTATGTCACTTTAGTGTCATTTATGCTTACTTTAA
The DNA here is from genome assembly GCA_030765085.1 of Allium cepa. Lineage (NCBI taxonomy): Eukaryota > Viridiplantae > Streptophyta > Magnoliopsida > Asparagales > Amaryllidaceae > Allium > Allium cepa. The sequence goes on from CM060932.1 coordinate 330,984,001, forward strand.
ACTTAAAAGATTTATTTATCTTTTACTATTTATTTCGCCTTTATTTTATTTGATCTATTTTTACTGTTCCTTTTTAATTCTTACTACCTTTCTCTGGTTACTACCTTCTTACTTACTCATTTCATTACTTTACCCACATTTCATTGCTTATTACTTAATTTCTAGCTTGTCTTTATTGCATATGTTCATTTTATAATTAACCTGTTGTTATTGTTACTACTTACAATTCTTTAGTTTGTACTTAGGGATTTTGGCATTTTAATGCGTTACATTTACACCTTTCCAAAAAGGAAATGTTAACACTATAAATTTCTATAAATTATCTAAAACGGGATTTCTGCTTTATTTGGAATTACAAGAAATTATCCTTTGTTTTAATTGAAATAACGATACAAAGTATTGTAAATATCCCTATTTTATACATCTCTTTCTTTTAGGCATATTCCTTATTACTTCAAATGATACATTTTTATTCGCAATTATAAAACTAGATAATTTATAGATATTTACATTGCAATACACTTCATTCCAATAAATTAAAATACTACTTAAATCCTAATAAATTTTATAATAACTTTTAATTCATATTTACCAAAATATGTTTGTAACAACCCGCATAATTAACGATTATATATTTTAAATGATTTATTTAAATATAGCGTCGTTAGTCGGATTTTGGTCCGAAATATTACTTTCTGCAAATAGCCGAATTGGAACTCGAAACTACCTCCATTGGTTCCAAAATGGCGTTTGCGATCTTTTTGAGTATAATCTTTGATATGTTTGGAGTAAGTTGAATTTTGCTACTTTTTCTAGTTGGTCTTTAGCTTTGGGTTCAGCCCCAAACCCCACTTAACCCTCTAACTCAGCCCATCTCCTCCCATTCATTCATTCCTACTCCTCTTCACTTCTAAACTCAAGCTCCAACTGAAATGGGGGAAAGGAAGAGGAAATAGAAACTCCCAAGCCCTAGTTGCTCTTGATAATCCAAATTCTTGCTCCAAATTCAAAGAGAAGGATAGGTAAGCCTCTTCTCCATCTTCTCCATCTCTTCTCCTCTTCAACTTCAGAAAATATCCTAACCCTAATTTAGGAAAATATGTGTTTTATTCTTAGATTGAAGCTTGTTGAGTAAGAGTGAAGAGTGGTTAGCCTTTCCTTTGCATTTGAGCTTCTTCTTGTTCTTGAGTTAAAAAGGTGAGTTTTTAACTCACATCTACCTCTCTTGCTATCATTGATGTTGGGTATGATTTCCTAACAAGTATGCATGTGCCATTGCTTTGGATTTTGAAAGAATTTGCATTTCATTGAAATAGGGCAGGAAGTGCAAATTCATCAGGTTCGGCAGACCGAGCGCCCTGGGCCGGTCGACTGACCTGGTGCCCCGAGCAATATCTTGTTTCTGCATCTGGCTGGCCGACCGAGCCCTGTAGTCCGGTCGACCGACCTGCTCTGTTCTGCCTGTTTTGCCTATTTTGCATATTTTGATGTGTTTTCCGGATTTTATTGATTCAAGTTGCTTTTTAGTGGTTGTTATTGCATATTTGGCTTTGATAACTTACTCTTGACTTCATCCACGGGTTTTTATAAAATAATCTCTCGAATCGCATTTAAAAGCTCGTTTCTCCAATTTATAAATTCTATTTAAAACACACACTTTCGCACGTCGAGCGAAGTGGAAGGGTGATTAAATGGTTGGGCAAAACACGGACCATGAATCTGTGCGTTTATCTTTCCGATTAGTCCCCGACCTATTCGATTGATCGTTTTGACCTTCGGGTTTAGTTTACCGATGATATGAGGTAAATTTGTACTGCTTTGAGTGTGAAAGTGACTTACGGATAGTAAACCGTTTAGTGCGAACGAGTGGTTATGGGACATACGTTAACACTTTTCGGATTCCTTTTCGAGAGTTGTGACACATTCCGCCAGTTAGTGGTGTCCAGTACTGGGTCTTCGACCTTCACCACTACGGCTTGTCGCCCTATAGTATCACTTCTGATGTTGGCCTTATATGCCGCATGGGTGATATTGGGTTTGTGCCTTCGGGTTTGTCGCCCTATATAGTTTCGATGTTGGCCTTATGTGCCGCATGGGTGATACTTGGGTTTGGAGCCTTCGGGCTTATGGATCCTTGTTGTACAGTACCGAGCTCGAGCAATCATATGTTTCATTGATATTATATTCCCTTGGTATCGCCCATCGTGTTGGTCTGTTTGAGCCGCATGATGTATAACGATTACCTTGTGGAACTTGTATACCTTATTGGTATTTGTTATTTGCCATTCGGCTTGTTTTGGGATATTCGTATCCTTTGTTTCTATATGTTGCCGATGATATGAGGCTTGTTCTATATGATTCATCACTTGTTGATGATTGTGTTATCTCCTCTAGAGATATTTGTTATATTGTATGACCTTGCAGGTTTATTATTGTTCAATTTATCTAACTGATTTGTTTAGCTAGACTGACCCGGGTATTTTATACTCGGGTCAGACCGAGATGTTTCAAGTTAGGTGCTTTGGACTTAGCCTCTTTTGCTTCCGCATGGACTATACCGCTGACTCCTTTTTGTCTTAGCTTTTTGTGTAGTCATTTCTGTTATAACTCTGATATGTATTCTATTGACTCGTCTGTATATTGTGGTTTGCTATACCACTTGACATGTATTATTTTGTATACTCTGCTTTGTATCAGTATATGTGTGTATATGATGGTTTACTGTTCTGTGATGTATATTGCATTTGAGTTGTTATATTCTGTTCTGATAGATCCTCTAGCCACTTATGGTTTTGTTTTAAGTGTTCATTGGATATGTCGATCTGCTTGGTAAGGCAATTGTCGATGTATTCAATAGATAATTAAAGCAAGGCCATAGATGGTCGCTCCTAAACAGCCTTATTCTCCGTGTTAGCAGACAGTATTATCTATTAATACTCTTTTCTAGCGTGGGTATAGAGGTGGGGCGTCATAATGTTCCTACAAATCTGGAATTTTTATACAATCTTATTTACTAAGGAACTACTTCTTATATCCTAACTTTCTAGATTCAAGTATATGCAACATTTAACTCAAGTTAACAGTTCACAGAATATGTACACAAAGTTTTTTTAAATTCATTAGGCATATAATTAAGCCAACAACTCCAGAATAATTATATCCAGGCATACAAGGAACTGATTTACAATGAAATAAATCTAATATTATATAGAAATGTACAATTTTCTAACTGACCTTTAAGCTTTCCAAATCTGTAGATCTAAGTCATGTTATTTCTGTTTGACTCCCTTTTTCTCTTTAAAGGATTATGTACCACAAGCATATACATATGTATTAGAAATTTAGATCTGAGAAGAGATTGGAATTTGATCTAGATTTAGATTTAGATTTACCTCTTCTTCGCAAGATTGATTCACCCTTTATTTTTTTCTTTTTTCTTTTCCATCATTCTCTACACACACACACACACAGATATATATATATAATACTAATTTATAATTTCTATATTTTTTAAAACTTGTGGAGAAAAGAAAATGAAAAAGCTTCGCTCTTTGATTCAGAATATATGAGAAGAAAAGTGAGGGGTTAGGTCTATCTTTATAGATGCACAAATCAGTTCCATCTGTTAGATTTTAATTTATTAATCCGGTTGCTTGTATATATGTTAACTTTTATTTTATTCATTTTGTTTCCTTTAGTTCCTCCTGCGACTAATTTTATTCCATCTCAGGTGAACATAATGTTAATTTAACGGTACTTAGACATTAAGAATTAGTTTACAACAAACAAATTATCATTTATTTACTTGTGCATTATATTTGATTCAATTTAATTCCATATAATCCTTATGTTAACGTTTGACGTTTAATTTAGCGCCAAAATAATAAATTAATGACATTTATTTCTTTTTACGCTCAATTTATTTACTTACATGCTTTCTGAATTTGATTTATTTTGGTTGAATGCCCTATATTAACATTTATATTTACTGTCCATTTTAATGCTAAGCTATTAATATTTTCTTCCTTAACTGGTTTTGAATTATCTCTGATCTGAATGTTTCAAACATTAATAACTTTTTCATTTGAACTTCGATCACAAAACTTCATATATGAAAATTCATCAAAAAATTGACATGAACGAAATGGAGAAAGTTTCATAGCCAATTTCAGATATTTGAAAAAATTCCGTTTTCGACATTACTATTTATTAATTAATTTATTTTTATTAATCGCATTCAATTTACGGAGAGTTATATACGCACATATGTATATATGTATGCATGTATGTATGTTTTGTAATTATTTATTTTGATTTTAAATGATTATATGCTAATTTTAAAAACTAAAACATCTTAAAACTATAATTATATAATATATACAATTAAATTATTTATATTATTTTAGGATGTTGAAATGAAACAAAGAAAAAATTATTCCCTCGTCAAAAACATATTTTATGTAATTATAATATATATATATTATGTGATATAATGTTAACTTTTCATATTAATGTATGTATATATATATATATATATATATCCTTTTAGTAAAAGTTAGTTTTTATTTAAAAAGAATTCTGGCTAAATAAGATATTTATATATGTATAATTTTTAAATATTTATTTTATGATTCATGTATATGTTGACAAATTAATTATGCATAATAAATTAGTTTTGTGTATTTTTAACTAATGAAAAATTAATTACAATTAAATAAATAATATTTTAAGTTGACAAATCTTTTACTATTATTATACATATTAAATTTAATTCAGTATATTTTAACTAATAATTTTAAGATCCAGTTTTGAATTTTAAAATATTTTACATAGTCTTGATTTGATATTTTATATATAGAATTTATTTTCTTAGTCTAAATTAGATTTGATATCTTATATTTTATTACATATAAATAATTGTGAAATTTATATTTAAATATATATATTTGATAAATATATTAAATAATGTTTTGAGACAACTAGTGCATATAGAATTAGCCAGTGTATAAATAGCGGATATAAATCCCAATGTTTATTTATGAATACGTTAACCTTATACACCTTGTTATCTTGCACATCATACACTATCTATTTACACATGAGAATGTATGGGTCTGCATGCATAGCTCAGTTAGTCAGGGTTGTCTAGGATTATCGAGCAAAGTTCCTTTAGGTCACGTGTTTGAGTCCCAGCAAGCTGCATTGTGAAACCCTTAAGACGTGGAGGTGGTTATCCCTCCAAAAAAGGGAATGCTTAGGGTACTAATGCTCCACGTTAGCCTGGCTAAAAAGAGGGATCGGTTGTGGTGGGCCATCTTTACCCCTAGCTCTACTCCTCGGAGCAGGGTTTTTTAAATAGTATGTATTGATGTACTCATAATATACAAATGTTGCTTTTATTAATATATATCAATCATTCAACCAAAATAAAATATGGTCTTATTTTAAATGATTAGATTGGATCTAGTATAAATACTAGACTTCGTACCCCACTAAGATCCAATCTTTGAAGTTTATTTTGAAATTCAATCAATTTACCCGCAGTAGATCGGCCTAATTCCAATAATTGTATTAGAGCCTAAATGTTTTATGCAATCTAATTAGTCAATAATAATGTCCAATTAATAATAACCTGCTTATTCGATCGATGTCTAAAATAGTAATGTCTAGGGTTGGATTGAATAATCAAGTGTTCTCCCCTCAATGGCTACTGGCTTGACCCAATGGGTAAAGCAAGTCCAAAACGTTGGCCCAGATGTAAGGCCTAGAGTTATTTGGACATTGGGCAAATTTTCAAGTTAAGATTTGAAAGTATATTTAAAATTCAAATGTTAAATTTTAAATATAAAATGAAATCTAAAAGATTATAAAATAAATCAAAAATTTTCAAGAATGTTTAAATATAAAATGATTAATTTTGAATTTTTAATAAAAATATATATAATTAACTTGATTAACTAAATTTAATTAAAAGGTTAATTAATTAAACATATATATATATATATATATATATATATATATTGACATATGTATGTAACCGTAATTATTATAGTTAAATATTTATCTTATATTTATTTAAGATTAATTAAACTAAATTTTTGAACTAATTTAAATACCGTGTAATTAAATAAAATTTGTTAAATAAACTTAATTAAAATATACATATATTGATACGAATATATAAAAACAAACCATAAATTTTATAGTTAATTATTTATTTTAAATAGTGTTATATAAATTATATTATATTTTAGACATTTTATAAATTAAATAAATTAAATATAATTTATTTAATTATAATTAAAGTTAATTAAATATGATTTAAATAATAATTTATATATATATATTGTATAAGTTAACTAAACTATAACGGTTATAAACAAACTAAACTTATATAATTATATATGTATAAATATTGCAAGTGGAATTGAAATAAACCCATAATAGTTTTTTCAATAAGTATATATGTAAAGTACATATTGCATGATTTCATATACGTCTGATACTTGAATCACCAGGGTGTATCATAAGAAACACATCATTCCTTTAATCAGTATCACTCAGTGTGTGTGTGTATTAAATATTATGTGTCTATTATATATAAAGTTGTCCTCTTCTATTCATATATTAATAGATTACATGCATATTCTTTAGTTGCTGGGAGAACTCACCTAGGGATGTCCTGTGTGGTATTATCAATATACTGACTGGACTAGGTAAGATACATAAATGTATTTGTTGATAAAACTTACTTTGCAGGTATTATAATTAGGCCATTGCGGAATGGTAAGCAAGTGTGAATAATCTCTCTCGATTTGTTGAGAAAGCTCAAGGTCAAGGTTGAGATTAGGAAAACTACCACAGGTTAAGAGTTGTATATGATATAACTAATAATGTGATTATCCATCATTTATGGGCGTATGATTTGTTGCGCAAACTCAATGTTAGAATCCTAAGGAAAACTAGTCCAAACTCTCAATAGAGGAACCAAAAGGTTCCTATATTTCTCTTGGGATTTTAAGGAATATAATAATATAGTTTATGCTGATTTCTTTCCATTACATGTTATGTCTTTTTGTGATGACCCGGAATTTCTAACAATTTAAATTTGAATAGTTAATTGATTTTAAAATATTTAAAAGTTAATTTTAACTTGAATTCAAGATATCAATATTTACTTGATAATTAAATCGTTGAATTATATAGTTTGAACATTGATTTAATAATTGAAATTGGGTAAATTATTGAATCTGTGATTCTAAGCCTGTTTAAAATAATTTGAAGGCTTATAAAATCTATAATGATGATATTGAAGATAATAGAATGGTTGAAATTTAATTTAAAGGTAATTTGTTCAATTTCAATAATATATCGTTTAAATTGGAATTTAAAAATAGCCTTTCGAGGCACAGTCTTGGAATTCGACGAAACCAGTTCCATTGGATCCGTAATAGTTAGTTATTATCGGATTTCAATTTTCGTAGCAATCGGAGTTGTCGTTTGACCCTGGCAGCTCAAAACGCTTAGAAACTATTTTAGTCGGTTTAATTTAAAATTGATTGTTTACTTCCGTAACTCGCGCATACAATCAAATTAGCCTCCGAAACACATTCCATCGTGTTCAGAATGTGGGTAAAACTTTATAAACGCCTGTCGGCATGTCTGATTTGGGGTTCGGAATTTCGTGTTATGCAACACGAGATATTTTTCTATATTCAATTATAAAATAATCAACTCGTACGCAGGAAGCTACCCCAAATCTATTTGTATTCCCGTTCTCTCCCTCTCCTTTCAATAGAAATCAAACCGAGCCCTCTTTCCTTCTTTTCCAAATCGATTCGTTTATATTAAAAAAACCCTAAATCCATGGCCGAAGCCGTTTATTCAAAAAGGGGAATCAAGAGAAAAAGGCGATGAACGAAGGGTCGCGTTTGGAAATCGATCTCGTGATGATCCTTCGGAATCGCCTCCACTTCATTCGACGTTGGGCAACTGCGGGCTCACATGGCCGGGTGTGCGTGCGAGGCAAGGGGGAGGCCGACACACGATCGAGGAAGGGGTCGCCTCTAGGGTTTTAGCGACAGCGTCGTAGATAATTAGGTTTGCTTTTTTTTTTCCTTCTTCGGTAAAATTTTGGTTTGTAGGTAGAAGGATTTAAATAAACAAGAATGTGTGTAGCTAAGATGCTTATCTCACAGTAAGATATAAAAGTCATTCTGTGTTTGTTTAACAAAAAGAATCTGATTTTGGAATTTTACAGTAAGGTATTTAGTTAATTTTATCTTTTATATGAATATACGATTTCCAGGAGAATAAATACCCATATATATATTTATGAATAAGTGTTAAAATTTCCGGTTAGATATATGTAAAACAATTATGTTTTAGCTTAATATATAGGGAGTTTTAAAGGTTTAAGGAATTTATATAAGTAGATTTTTTTTGAAATCTATAATTTACTTTATTAGTAATTTCGAAAAGGAGAATTAATAGTCAACCAGAAGTATTACATGACATTGATTATGAGATTAATTCAAAAAATTAATAAATTTTATAATTTGTTATACAAGGTCAAAAACCCGAGAAACCATGTCGAGAATGAAGTGGATTGCAAATTTAGGGGCAAAGGTGAGTAAATCTCACACTGTTGGATTTCTATTTAAATTTTAAATGGTTAAATTTAAATATTTGGTTGAATGATTGAATTAATTTGGCACGCATTGTGAATTGATGGTTTGGTGATTGTGATTTTGGATGATTCTCGAGTTGATTGTGGTTTGACTCGAAATATTGGGATTTAAGTTGTTTAAAACTTAAACCATAAAAAAGGAGTTGTTTTCGTTTTAACGTTAATAAGGATTTAATAATTTGTGATTCATTAAATTAGTAGGGCAATTAAAATGGATGATTAATTAATTCAGACAATTAATGATTGGGCGATTAAATTAGTAATTAAAGGTCTGAATTAATTAATTAATTAATTAAAGTTTAAGTTAATACATTAAGTTTAATTAATCTAGAATAATCAATGGATGGTTGGATAAGTAATTACTTAATGTAATTAATAAAATTAATCAAGAAATTAATTAAGATGATTAATTAAAGAGAAATTGGTTTATTTAATGAAGTAAATAAATGGATAGTTAATTACAGGTTGGGATAAATCGAGAATGATTAATATTGTGGTTAAATTAATGTAATTAAATTAGATTTGAATAAATTAAAATACAATTAGAAATCATTAATTTATATAATTAATGATGCAATTAAAGATTGATTAATTAAGATTAATTATTCAATAATAGTGACATATGAGAAGTTAATTAATATAAGTAATTAAGATAGCTTATTGATTTTGGTTAAGAAGAATTAATATCGTGAAATGAATTGAAGTTAATTACTTGAATGTAATTGAAAGATAATTAATCCAGGGTGATTAATTAGGATGTATAAGGGAGGGTTGATTAATTAATCGATTTGGAATTAATTAATGTAAATGAAGGAATCTAAGTGATTGAGGTTAGAAATTCAATTAAAATCAATTGACTTGATTTGTGTGATTAAGCTTTGCTTATGGATGGTTGAATGCTATTGGATGTTTTGAATGAGATGATATCTCTGATATGAAATGTTGTGTAATCCATTTTGGATAACTTGGGTTAGGATGGCATGAGACTCGAAGAGACCGGGCTCGAGTGTTAGGAAATACCCGAAAACCACTTCGAACTTTTATTGATTGACATGTGAAATCAATAGGCTGAAAGGAAATGATTTAAGTGAATTGGATTATTTTTATCTAAGTTTGGTACTTAGAAGATTATTGTGTGAAATAAATGTTGTTTATAACAAATTGTGAATTTGTTAAATTGGTATAAGTTACCCCGGGTTTATATAAATGGTTTGCTTCGGTATTCCATGTTGTTTGGGTTTACTCACGCTGGTTTCCAGCCTGACCCGGGTGTTACTTTGGTGTAATGCTCGGGTCAGACCGAGTATTACAGATTTTCAGGTTAGGACGTTCTGGAGCTCAGGAGGCGAGCTGGATGACAATATCGTATAGAGTATTTCCGCTGTATTTATATTATTGTAAACCAGAGACATGATAATTGTATTTATTCAGTGACTGTATAGGTGTGAAACTCTGATGTATATTAAATAAATCGGCAGATATAGTATTCTTTTGTAAACTGTTATTATTTATTATTATATTTTATCCGCTGTGAATGTGAGTTTTTGATGTTTCTGTTCTTCTTCTTCTTCTTCTATCTCTTTCTTCTTTTTATAACTATCTGGAATTTCGGTTTCGAAAATTTCGGGTCGTTACATTTGGTATCAGAGCTGAAAGGTTAAGCGAGAACCTTGGCTCTGGTGGGGACTACTCATTAAATAGAATCTGAAGTACTCTAAAATGAGTTGTATATATATGTAACAACCCGATATTTTCAACCATTCGCATCCATTATAAGTGTATAGGTAGACACTCATGCCGTAATTGAATTGCTCAAAATACCGCGTTGTAAATAAAAATTTGGCAAATCTCAAAATATACGGTAAATAAAAATCACAGAACACAAACACAGAGTAATAATAATGCAGTGGAAGTAAAAGAATAGTAGTTCATGAAGCTACTATATAAAAATATCAGAGTTACATAAAATACAACAGAAGAAATAAAGTACAAAGGAAGTCTCACTACATAGAAGTCTACTAATACAAGAGCTGAAAGGAGCAACAGACTGCAAAAGAAAAACTTGACAAGTAGATAATCTCCAGCGATTTCAATCTCCAGAAAGTGGAAATCCAAATCTGTGAATAACTCAGGCTGACCCGAGCGTAAATAAAAATACAAACACTCGAGTCAGGACATACATACTTATACAATGTAAACCAACTCAAGTGAACTGTAGTAAAGGTACAAGTAACTTAGAAGATGCTTGGGACCGCCCATCCTCTGAGTATCCGTTAAACAATTTACTATGTAGTAATATACGCTATATACAGTAGTGCCTAATCAGTAAAGTATAATCATATAGAAAATAGCGTTAAGGGGATGGTGAACCTTAACGCGGTCGGATCTTTAAAACCAAAATCATAGTGGGCTCGCTATAAGGAGATGACACGGCACGCGAGGCAATGTCAGGGTGGATACACCGTTTGCACTCCCAGACCGGTGGTGACGGCAAGCCAGCAGCTTCCGCCCACCTCGAACAATACCCCCGAATCAAAGTGGCGCCACATATCGAATCGCAAAAGTAATATAATGGTTTTCGATGGAGCATGCTCGATGAAAGGGTGCGACCCTTTGTGTAGCTCGGTATAGCTCCTGTTTTAGTCATTTATGCCAACTCACGGGAGTTGGGTCCACGTAATATACCTCGAGAACGTCGCCACCATTCTACTTCATTCTGGAATCTCCACCGCGTACATAGTTGTTAAAGTGGTTTTCGGTATTGGCTGGCTATAAGACAATATCCGATCCCGGTCTCTTTAACAACCAATCGTTATTATAACCCGTAGTTATAACTTTAAAACAATATTTTATACTTCAAAAATAAAATGTCATTTCAACCCAAATCTTTATCAAAATAAAGATTAAATCACTTTCAAACCATTTCAATATATCATCATACCATATCTTTCAATTCAAATATTTATCAAAATAAATATCAAGTCATTTCTAACCATTTCAATATATTAAATTATCATATCCTTTAAAAACTTCCTTTCAAATCATTTTAATACATCAAAATATCATAACCTTTCAAAGCTTCGTTTTTCAAATCATTTAAATATCTTATCTTTCAGAACTTCGTTTCAAATCATTTTAATATATCAAAATATCATATCTTTCAATACCACATTTCAAATCATTCTAATATATCAAAATATCGTATCTTTTCGAAACCACATTTCAAATTATTTTAATATATCAAAATATCATATCTTTTCGAAACCACATTTCAAATCATTATTCATTTTATTCAATTTAAAATACCATTTCAATTCATATTTCAAAACAGTTTATATTCCAAAAAAAATCATTTTTAATCATAAAAATGAAATTATTATGTTAAAAACTAAATTATTAAATTTCCAAAATTTTCAACTTCCAAAGTTCATTTATTCACTTACGTTTATCAAAACAGTGAAATTTCACTTTTCACAGCATTTAGAAAACGCTACGGAAAGTTACATTCAAAACAGTTCAATTTAACAAAAGACAACATTTTAAAATGTTGTAATAGGGTTTACTTAAATTCCATATAATCTTAGTTAAATTCAAAAATTATAGCACTTACAAAATTGCTATAATAGTTTTTAATTCAATTTAGCTTTTTAGTTCATTATCATCAACTACAACATTTACAAATACTGTAATATCATTTACATTGTAATTAATAGCATTTCAAAAATGCAGTCAATTAACTCCAAATATTCAATATAATTTCTCAACCAATTATATTTTTATTTAAAACATTTTTAACTCATAAAATCATACATTTTCACATTTATAAACATCATTTAATTTTCCTTAAATTCATGATTTTATAAAGTTAAGTTTCCTTTCAAAAATCAATATTTATTAATAATTCACTTATTAAATTTCAACATTCAAATTTAAATTCATTACATTAAATTTCAACTTAACACTTAAGTTTAAAATTTCAAATATAACTTAATTCCATTTTATTTAACTCAACTTAAAATTTCACTTTTAAACCAAATTCATAAATTCCAATTTAAGTTATATTTCCAAATTCAACTCAATATTCACTCATTAACATTTTAACTTTATTCAAAAATCATTAATATGTTACAAAATCATTTTAAATTAATTTAAATTCAAAATATCATAAATTTATCATATTTCAAATTTAATTTAAATTCCATTAAAAATTAAATCAAAATTTCCAAAATAACTTACATTCAGATTTTCTAACCTTTCCATAATTTATTTAACTTATAGATTTTCTGAAAATCAATAATACTTTACAAAAATTTTATTTTTATTTAATTTTAAATCAAAATATTATAATAATTAAATTTATAAAATATTTTAAAATTTTTAGAAAAACATATTTTAACTACGGGCCTGTATATAATTTTCTACGCTAGGTAAAGTGATACGGGTAATGTATCATTTCAACCCGTAATTTACAAAGAAAAATCCGGGTTTTATCATTTCAAACCCGCAGTCCCAAGTAAATAAAATAAGTTGAAAATCATTCAGGCCTATCATTTCAGCCCATAACAATTTTCCCTTATTCTAAAGTCCGTTCGGGTATGTATCATTTCAACCCATAGTGATTCTAATCTAAAGGGAACTTGCAGTGTGATGGACAGATAAAATAAACAGAATAGCATGAAATAACAGTAACATATAACATAATAGGTATAATAACAGGTGTGAACATCATATGATAATAATATAAGCAGTTATAACATGATCATATAGTTCTACAGATTCACAGGGTGTCAATTTACTACTTATATAAGTACATAATGTCTGGTGAGAAATACTCACATTTTTATGCTGGAGATATTAATTTGAATGACACAACGGATCCAGAAGGCGCGACCTTTGATTTTGAGTGGAGAGAAATAGCCAAGATATCATCTTGTAAACAACCCCAAAACAAGACAATATAACTTATGAATATTCAACCAAAACAATATAGAAATAATTGGAAATTTGAAATTAACAAAAAATGATTCAACCTTTCATTAACCATTCAAGTGCTTTGCCATGACATCATTTGGCTCTGCCATGATCAGGTCTAGACCCGAAATGCTCATCCAATGGTCAGCAAAAAGAAGGCAAACAATAGGATGTGAAGAGGTAGGAGTTAAACATGAAGCAGACAAAGAGTCAAGGCCAAAAGGAGTGGTTTTGGGTGCACACTAGGCTCGGCTTAGTCATTGTTTGGGCTTGGCCATGCTTGATCCAGATCTAGACAGAGGTCAAGTGATGGCCAGAGATCAGGTTATGGTGGTGGTGGAGCAAGGGGAGGTGGCCAAGGTGATAGAAGAAGGATATAAGTGAAGTTATGTGGTCTAGGCATTGTTTTCAAGGATTGCTTTACAAGTTTGAGGGGTTTGCATCATAGGGAGGCCATGGTCAGATCTTGGTCAGAAGAGGGGAAGGTGGTGCTGCTGTACATGGTGGTGGTGTGGTCGGTGGTGGTGGTGGAGATGTGGGGCCGAGCAAAGCTATGAGAGGTCATGGCAAAAATCAAGCAAAACAAAGAAGAAGAAGTAGAAAAATGAGAGGAGGAAGAGAGGCCATTGCTTATTTTTCTTTGATCAGATCTGAAATGGATGTGTATTATTGATGGAATGAGAAACTTTCATGTGAATAAGCAAAAGAAAAGGAACGACTACAATAAATTGATGCATTGATTGAAAAAGAAAAGGTAAAAGAAACGGTGAAACGCCTTTACGTTTCTTAGCTTTTAAAACCTTCCATACTTCCTTTTCTTTTAAATCAAGTAAAACAAAATAAACTTCAGCAAGTACATCTGAAAACCGAAACAAAGTGAAATAAAATAAAAATATATAATTAAATTTAAAGAAAATATAAAAAGAATTAAGGAAATTGATTAAAAATTGAAATAGGGTTCAAAAATTACAATTAAAACATCAATGGCTTTGGAAAAATATCTACTGCATTTTAAAAATATTCTAAAGCAAAATTTTGAAATAAAATAATTTATTTATCATTTATAAAATAAAATAAATAATTAAATTGGAGAAAAATAGAAAAGAACAAAAGAAAATGTTTAAAAATTGAAAACAGGGCATGGAAATTACAAGAAAAATACTACTATCTCTAGAAAAATTCCTACCTCACTTCAAAAATATTAAAAGACAAAAACATACATAAAATAGCATATCAATACATATTACAATAAAATATGACAAAGAAAAATAAAATTTATACTATTTAAAATAACAAAATTGCAGAATAAACGAATTGCACTCAATATTGAAATATACATAACTTTCACAATTTAAATCCATTTCCAACGAAACAAAAAGGAGCGTTCCTAAAATTTTATGTACTTTCAAAATAAAAGAAAAAAAATTTAAATTTTCAAACTTTTAAAATTTTAAAATAAAAGTCAAAGTTTGACTATTTTGACCAAAAATTTACTTTTTGGAAAATATTCTTTTTAGTCAAGCTTTGGAATGATAATTCATATCAAAACTAAAGTTTATCATTCAAAATAAATAAAATAAGTTTTTTTTAAATCAAAAATTCAATTAAAATAATTAAAATATACAAAAAAAATAAATCACAAAATACAGGGTTGTTACACTCTCCCCCACTCAAAACTTTTCGTCCCCGAAAAGGAATGAGGTAGGGAAAGCATAGAAAAAGATAGAGTGAAACAAGATTAGGGCAAGATGACAAGGAGATTGAAATTATAAATAATAACGGTTGTTATAGGTAAGTTTAACAAGGTGGAGATGATCTTTCCAAGATCCTCCGGAATCAAGAACACAAGCACAAAAAGGTGGATTCAAAATGAGTACCAAAGATTATCAAATATTATAGAAGATTTCTAAACAGAAAGATTATAGAAAGATGCCTATACCAGTCTATAGCAAGATGAGGACGATAAGGACAACCAAAAGTTAGTTTGAAAAACAAAATAAGCAAATAAATTTGAAAGCAAGGAAATTTCACCTTAAATAGAGAATAAATCTTTTACACAAGTTAAATAAATCTTAACTATCTCAAATTTCATTATCTTATTATCCAATCATCTAAAATTAACAATTTTTAAAACCATGGGTTTGAAAAATAACCATTTATTACACTCACAATGTACTTAATAAATTTTATTCTTCTTTATTCCTAATTAAAATTAAATTTATTCCACTAAATATATTTATCACTTATGTTAAACATACTTACACTTATTATAACTGCTTTCTTTTATTCTTAGTTCTTTTAACATTATTTTATTGTAAGTTATTCAATTACCCTTTATTATATTTACCTCTGTTAATCATTTTATAATTAAAATTTAAGTATATAACATTTATTAGAACCACTCAATTTTTATTTATAAAATCTTTTTATATTGTATATTATTCAATTACATTGTTAATTTTTGAAAAATTAAGGTAAGTTATATTTGAATGCAATTGCATTATACAAATAAAACTTTCCAATGAAATCATTTCATCCTTGAATATTCATCCAAAATTTCGATTTTCTTTTTATAATTGAATTTAAGAATTAAATTTCTGATTTCTTCAAACCATTTAGAGATAACTAAAGGTATGTACATAGTTTATCAAATCAAATTTAAATCATATATCTATATATATTATAAATCAAGTCATATTTTAGAAATTCAATTTGATTTACCAAAACAAAGTTGTAGCAAGACTACAGAGTGGTCTCTTCACTTTGAAACTCGAAAATGAACGTCGATGATGTCGCGATCATCACCGAAGTTATTTTCCAGCGACAAAGAGAAGAGCACTTTAAAATTCTTTGGAAACAAATTCTATTTGAAAATACTTTAAATAGTATATCCTTTTTTTAAAAAACTTTAAACCAAAGTTCAAAATAATCGGAATTTAAATTCTCATTCTTGTTTTAAATTCATTTCAGTTCCCAAATAAATTTATAAACAACTATTTATAGATTCATTTATAGAACAATAAATGATAAATCAAGTATTATCACTTCAAATAATCAATTTAAATCAGTTTATTAAGTTTCATAAATTTACATATATATCAAAATTTATTTCATTAACCAAAATTTTAAAATAATATTGTGTCAGTTTGTTCTGTCAAAGTGTTTTAGAAATCCTATCGATAACGTTGATCGGACGAATCGATCAGAAACCCAAATCAACATCAACAACTCAAACAACACAATATATAAAACAAAACATAGATAAACAAGTACAATTCAAAATGTTTGGAAGAATAGATTGGAAACAAAAGACAAGATGATTAAATAATAGAGAAGAGAGGTGGATAAGCTTAAATAAATCATGGGCAACTTTTACCGGGTCAACCGTGACTTAAAGAATAAGATCAATGTGGATTTTTCTGGGGTAAATCTACATTCAATCTCAAGAGATAGAGTTTTAAATAATAAAGATATGAGCATCTAAACCAAGGATAAATCTCTGGTGAATCGACGCTAATTGTAAAGGAGTTTCCCCTTCTTTTTCAATTCAATTTGAAATTGGCGTGACCGCCGACTCACTAGAAAGATCATTCGACGCGGAGTTATGGAATACTCCAGAGTCATAAGAAGATGAATAGTGAGGGATACGAATGGATTTTGGAACCGTAGGGAATGTTCCAAAATTCAAAGGAATCGAGTCAAAAAGGAAGAGATTCAAACTCGAATGAAAGAGATTATGTAAATACATTCACTCCATATGCTGAGTATTGCCTAGAGCTACCAAAGCTCTGATACCAACTGTAACAACCAGGTATTTTCAACCATTCGCATCCATTATAAGTGTATAGGTAGACACTCATGCCGGAATTGAATTGCTCAAAATACTGCGTTGTAAATAAAAATTTGGCAAATCTCAGAATATACAGTAAATAAAAATCACACATCGCAGACACAGAGTAATAATAATGCAGTGGAAGTAAAAGAAATAGTAGTTCATGAAGCTACTATATAAAAATATCAGAGTTACATAAAATACAACAGAAGAAATAAAGTACAAAGGAAGTCTCACTACATAGAAGTCTACTAATACAAGAGCTAAAAGGAACAACAGACTGCAAAAGATAAAACTTGACAAGTAGATAATCTCCAGCGATTTCAATCTTCAGAAAGTGGAAATCCAAATCGATGAATAACTCAGGCTGACCCGAGCGTAAACAAAAATACAAACACTCGAGTCAGGACATACATACTTATACAATGTAAACCAACTCAAGTGAACTGTAGTAAAGGTACAAGTAACTTAGAAGATGCTTGGGACCGCCCATCCTCTGAGGATCCGTTAAACTATTTACTATGTAGTAATATACGCTATATATAATAGTGTCTAATCAGTAAAGTATAATCATATAGAAAATAGCATTAAGGGGATGGTGAACCTTAATGCGGTCGGATCTCTAAAACCAAAATCATAGTGGGCTCGCTATAAGAAGATGACACGACACACGAGGCAATGCCAGGGTGGATACACCGTTTGCACTTCCGGACCGGTGGTGACGGCAAGCCAGCAGCTTCCGCCCACCTCGAACAATACCCCCGAATCAAAGTGGCGCCACATATCGAATCGCAAAAGTAATAGAATGGTTTTCGATGGAGCATGCTCGATGAAAGGGTGCGACCCTTTGTGTAGCCCGGTATAGCTCCTGTTTTAGTCATTTATGCCAACTCACGGGAGTTGGGTCCACGTAATATACCTCGAGAACGTCGCCACCATCCTACTTCATTCTGGAATCTCCATCGCGTATACAGTTGTTAAAGTGGTTTTCGGTATTGGCCGGCTATAAGACAATATCCGATCCCGGTCTCTTTAACAACCAATCGTTATTATAACCCGTAGTCATAACTTTAAAACAATATTTTATACTTCAAAAATAAAATGTCATTTCAACCCAAATCTTTATCAAAATAAAGATTAAACCACTTTCAAACCATTTCAATATATCATCATACCATATCTTTCAATTCAAATATTTATCAAAATAAATATCAAGTCATTTCTAACCATTTCAATATATTAAATTATCATATCCTTTAAAAACTTCCTTTCAAATCATTTTAATACATCAAAATATCATAACCTTTCAAAGCTTCATTTTTCAAATCATTTAAATATCATATCTTTCAAAACTTCGTTTCAAATCATTTTAATATATTAAAATATCATATCTTTCAGTACCACATTTCAAATCATTTTAATATATCAAAATATCATATCTTTTCGAAACCACATTTCAAATCATTTAATATATCAAAATATCATATCTTTTCGAAACCACATTTCAAATCATTATTCATTTTATTTAATTTAAAATACCATTTCAATTCATATTTCAAAACAGTTTATATTCCAAAAATATCATTTTTAATCATAAAAATGAAGTTATTATGTTAAAAATTAAATTATTAAATTTCCAAAATTTTCAACTTTCAAAGTTCATTTATTCATTTACGTTTATCAAAACAGTGAAATTTCACTTTTCGCAGCATTTAGAAAACGCTACGGAAAGTTACATTCAAAACAGTTCAATTTAACAAAAGACAACATTTTAAAATGCTGTAATAGGGTTTACTTAAATTCCAAATAAACTTAGTTAAATTCAAAAATTATAGCACTTACAAAATTGCTATAATACTTTTTAATTCAATTTAGCTTTTTAGTTCATTATCATCAACTACAACATTTACAAATACTGTAATATCATTTACATTGTAATTAATAGCATTTCAAAAATTGAGTCAATTAACTCCAAATATTCAATATAATTTCTCAACCAATTATATTTTATTTAAAACACTTTTAACTCATAAAATCATACATTTTCACATTTATAAACATCATTTAATTTTCCTTAAATTCATGATTTTATAAAGTTAAGTTTCCTTTCAAAAATCAATATTTATTAATAATTCACTTATTAAATTTCAACATTCAAATTTAAATTCATTACATTAAATTTCAACTTAACACTTAAGTTTAAAATTTCAAATATAACTTAATTCCATTTTATTTAACTCAACTTAAAATTTCACTTTTAAACCAAATTCATAAATTCCAATTTAAGTTATATTTCCAAATTCAACTCAATATTCACTCATTAACATTTTAACTTTATTCAAAAATCATTAATATGTTACAAAATCATTTTAAATTAATTTAAATTCAAAATATCATAAATTTATCATATTTCAAAGTTAATTTAAATTCCATTAAAAATTAAATCAAAATTTCCAAAATAACTTACATTCAGATTTTCTAACCTTTCCATAATTTATTTAACTTATAGATTTTCAGAAAATCAATAATACTTTACAAAAATTTTATTTTTATTTGATTTTAAATCAAAATATTATAATAATTAAATTTCTAAAATATTTAAAATTTTTAAAAAAACATATTTTAACTACGGGCCTGTATATAATTTTCTACGCTAGGTAAAGTGATACGGGTAATGTATCATTTCAACCCGTAATTTACAAAGAAAAATCCGGATTTTATCATTTCAAACCCGCAGTCCCGAGTAAATAAAATAAGTTGAAAATCATTCAGGCCTATCATTTCAGCCCATAACAATTTTCCCTTATTCTAAAGTCCGTTCGGGTATGTATCATTTCAACCCATAGTGATTCTAATCTAAAGGGAACTTGCAGTGTGATGGACAGATAAAATAAACAGAATAGCATGAAATAACAGTAACATATAACATAATAGGTGTAATAACAGGTGTGAACATCATATGATAATAATATAAGCAGTTATAACATGATCATATAGTTCTACAGATTCACAGGGTGTCAATTTACTACTTATATAAGTACATAATGTCTGGTGAGAAATACTCACATTTTTATGCTGGAGATATTAATTTGAATGACACAACGGATCCAGAAGGCGCGACCTTTGATTTTGAGTGGAGAGAAATAGCCAAGATATCATCTTGTAAACAACCCCAAAACAAGACAATATAACTTATGAATATTCAACCAAAACAATATAGAAATAATTGGAAATTTGAAATTAACAAAAAATGATTCAACCTTTCATTAACCATTCAAGTGCTTGGCCATGATATCATTTGGCTCTGCCATGATCAGGTCTAGACCTGAAATGCTCATCCAATGGTCAGCAAAAAGAAGGCAAACAATGGGATGTGAAGAGGTAGGAGTTAAACATGAAGCAGACAAAGAGTCAAGGCCAAAAGGAGTGGTTTTGGGTGCACACTAGGCTCGGCTTAGTCATTGTTTGGGCTTGGCCATGCTTGCTCCAGATCTGGACAGAGGTCAAGTGATGGCCAGAGATCAGGTTATGGTGGTGGTGGAGCAAGGGGAGGTGGCCAAGGTGATAGAAGAAGGATATAAGTGAAGTTATGTGGTCTAGGCATTGTTTTCAAGGATTGCTTTACAAGTTTGAGGGGTTTGCATCATAGGGAGGCCATGGTCAGATCTTGGTCAGAGGAGGGGAAGGTGGTGCTGCTGTACACGGTGGTGGTGTGGTCGGTGGTGGTGGTGGAGATGTGGGGCCGAGCAAAGCTATGAGAGGTCATGGCAAAAATCAAGCAAAACAAAGAAGAAGAAGTAGAAAAATGAGAGGAGGAAGAGAGGCCATTGCTTATTTTTCTTTGATCAGATCTGAAATGGATGTGTATTATTGATGGAATGAGAAACTTTCACGTGAATAAGCAAAAGAAAAGGAACGACTACAATAAATTGATGCATTGATTGAAAAAGAAACGGTAAAAGAAACGGTGAAACGCCTTTACGTTTCTTAGCTTTTAAAACCTTCCATACTTCCTTTTCTTTTAAATCAAGTAAAACAAAATAAACTTCAGCAAGTACATCTGAAAACCGAAACAAAGTGAAATAAAGTAAAAATATATAATTAAATTTAAAGAAAATATAAAAAGAATTAAGGAAATTGCTTAAAAATTGAAAACAGGGTTCAAAAATTACAATTAAAACATCAATGGCTTTGGAAAAATATCTACTTCATTTTAAAAATATTCTAAAGAAAATTTTTGAAATAAAATAATTTATTTATCATTTCTAAAATAAAATAAATAATTAAATTGGAGAAAAATAGAAAAGAACCAAAGAAAATGTTTAAAAATTGAAAACAGGGCATGGAAATTACAAGAAAAATACTACTAGCTCTAGAAAAATTCCTACCCTACTTCAAAAATATTAAAAGACAAAAACATATATAAAATAGCATATCAATACATATTACAATAAAATATGACAAAGAAAAATAAAATTTATACTATTTAAAATAATAATATTGCAGAATAAACGAATTGCACTCAATATTGAAATATACATAACTTTCACAATTTAAATCCGTTTCCAATGAAACAAAAAGGAGCGTTCCTAAAATTTTATGTACTTTCAAAATAAAAGAAAAAATTTAAATTTTCAAACTTTTAAAATTTTAAAATAAAAGTCAAAGTTTGACTATTTTGACCAAAAATTCACTTTTTGAAAAATATTCTTTTTAGTCATGCTTTGGAATGATAATTCATATCAAAACTAAAGTTTATCATTCAAAATAAATAAAATAAGTTTTTTTTAAATCAAAAATTCAATTAAAATAATTAAAATATACAAAAAAAATAAATCACAAAATACAGGGTTGTTACAATATATATATATATATATATATATATATATATATATATATATATATATATGAGAGCGTACTTGTTTTTTCTTATATAAAGATTTTAAATGATTTTATATAAAATATATTTTGATATATATAAAGCAATATTTCCTTCTAATAAATATTAAGGTGATTGGTTGTTTAATTATTGGAATTAAAATTGAGAAGTAATATAATACAACCAAATTGAAGTCTTGAATTAGAATTAAATGAAGTAAAAATGAAAATACAACCAAATCGATATTTAATTAATTGAAAATGAAATTCTAAAATTAGAATTCAGGAATTAAATTATTTAAAAGCTTTAAATAAAGGTAAGTTTGAAATGAGACTTATTGCAAACAATGGGTTGTTTGAAATTCGATTTGAATTTAAGAACCAAGGGTGGTTTAAAATTGTAAAACATGGCTGGGAGAGCCAAAAAATAAATATGTATATATGTATGGATATACATGATATCAAAGATAATTTGAAATAAACTCTAAGAGGTTGAGTTTTGATTTTTCTCTGAAGTGATGTAAAAATCCAAAGTGATATAAGTTTTTAACTTATAAGAGGGAAAGAAATTTGAAGTTTGAAGCGGGAATTCAAATTTGGTAAGGTTGATTGGATTAAGTAAATTGGAACTTAACTTGGAAAGATAAATGGTTGATTGGAATTGGGAATGTGTGTGATCTCAAACGGGTTTGAGATTTAAAAATTGAAAATGGATGGACGTTTTAAAATAAATTGGATGATATCATCCTATTGTTAATAAAAATCATTAAATTGAGAATGGAATTGTATAAATACAATAAATTTGAATAATTGAATTGTAAAATAAACTGGTTTAAGAACTGGCTTCAAACTGGAAGATAAAGTGGGATAATAAATTTAATTTTGAAAACAAATAAAATTGTATTGAATTCTTATTTGAACATTGAAATACATAAGTTAAGATAATTTAAAATGAAATTTTGAGAATTGGACTCAGAAATTAAATAGATTAAAAACCTTAAAATAAAAGTTAATTTGGTTAAAAAGAGTTAAACCCACCTTTGAGGATTTAACTCGAATTTATATAATCCGAGATGGGTTAAAGTAGAAATTTAAATTCCATTAGTACAAATTGAATTTAGTTTGAATTAATTAGAATTGAAGTTGCATTGGGATTAAATAAATTTCAATGGAAATTGGAGTTACTCAAATTGGAATTGGATCAATTTTACTGGAAGTGTACATTGAATTGTTGGGGTAGTGAACAGTTTGACTCTTGACTATTTTAAATAAATTGTTTTAATACAAACTTATTTTTCTAAGCTATTAAATATATACAACCTTTCTTTATTAAAGCCAAATTATTTTATATACTTGTTTTATGATTATTTTTGGGGATATTTAACCATTTTTCAACTGTTTTCTAAACTAATTACTATTTTTCAACTATTTCATAAACTAATTTCTATTTTACAACTATTTTGCAATTATCTACAATTTTTTAAACTATTTAACTATTTTCAACTATTTTACAATTAGTTAACTATTCTATAGCTATTTTATAAACTAATAATTATTTTTCAATTACTTATTATTTTAAAATTTTCAAGCTATTTTCTAAAAATATACTGGTCAGAGTTCAAACTGATATTTGATTTAAATACCCAACTGAGATAAGAATTGAAGTGATAATCCAAATGGGGATTGATGTAAATGTGAATAAGTGAATGCGCATGGAAAGGAAATTGATTTGGTTAATAATCAATAAAGATAAATACGTAAGATGTACGTATATTATTCTATTCGCATAGTGATTTGATCCAGATTCGAGCACAGAATTTCGAGATAGTTATAGATCCGAGTTGGGATTTTTCACTTGATTTTCGACGGCGAACCTGGATATGGATTGTTGATTGGTTTTGGATATTCTCTATCATAGTTATGACTATGCAAGGAGAATGACGGTTTCTAATCAAGAAACCAGATTTGTGTCCTCACTAGGAAGTCAGGTGGACGATACTAGTTCGGAAGTGAAATTGTGTGATCGAGTGAGCGATCAAATTGGTATAGCGTACGGATGATGAGTGTACATCGTACGGATTGAATGAAATTGATATTGAAAAGAGTAATCAAATTTGAATATTTGATTTTGATTAAACAAAGTTATATATCTTTGTTATATAAGAAAAATCTTTCCTTGTTAAATCTATTGCCGGAAGAAAAGGATTTATGAAGGTGTTTGAAGTATAAAAGGAGTTTTATATAAGTTTGAAAAGATCCAAAGTTTTTAAAAATTATATATATATATCTGTATATCTATATATAATAGAAATACCTCATTTTGAAGCTTTTGAAATATCTAAAATAACCTTTTCAATCTTAAATGAATGATAGGGTTAATTTTCTCCTTCGGACTGGCCACTTCTTATTTTGCACGTTCTTTGCACGTTCTGATGCAATGACTCCAACTGCTATTGCAACTTGGCATCTCTTTTGTCTTCCCCATTTTGCTGCATAGTAATTGCATATTATCTTTCATTCTAATTTGGTGTTCATTCGTACAGGAAATAAAACTTAGGATTATCTTAGTTCTGAGCAACCCAGGTGGTTCACCAGCAGAGAACAAGAGAGCAAATCAGGCGAACACCAGCAAAGCTCAATGGACTGTTAGAAAAGATCTTGGCACACGTGACATGATTCATCTAAATATTATTATAGGGTTGAAAGCATATTTGAAAACTTCACAATTTCTGTAATCAATCACCCCTCTGGCGAAAGTTCATGCTAATTCTTGAATGACTACAACATGTGATGTAGCTCTGACTACATTTGGAAAAAGGTAATCCTGCTTTAATGTATATTTGATGTGTAAGATTCATACCGTTATGGGTTGAAATTCGTTGTATGGGTTTAAATATATATGAATTTGAATGATGACATCATATGTTGTTGAAACATAAAATTGTCAGCATTTTAGTATCAAATTTGACTTTGTTATGTGCTAGAAATTGATTACATGGATGAAGTGTGTTTAAGTTGTTTCAGAAATGTAAATATTAATAATATATATAAAATGCAAAACCATAATGGTAAATATTGCTGAATTAGTATCACCTGTCGAATATGCATATTGGTACTTCTGACATATTATCTTACTCAATTTAGTATGAATTAGATGAGATGATAGAGAAAATTAGAAAATCAATTTCGTATTGTTTTAATAAATAGACGGGGTGTGGCCTCAGTAGTTATGGGGTTTGAAACAGAACATGCGTTCATGTTAACCCGGCTAATTCCAATAATAAGTGAATTTTTTATTGGTATGTTTTTGTTTTATATTTTATAGATAAATTAATAGCTGATTTTGTAGCTAACTATCATGAAAAGACATCTTAAATTATGTATATTTATGCATGATGCAGAGAGATATTTATGGGTTTGAAGGCAGTTCAGATATTTGAAGATGAGAGAAGCTTGGCAATAAATCCTTCTTACTTAAATTCATGGCTTGATCATTTGCCAAAGACACCTTGAGTGGCTCTTTTCATTTAACAAAAATGATCCATTTATTTCTGCTTTGAAAGAGGTTTGATGTTGGAACTTGGTTATCTACTTACGTGCTCAAACCAATTTTTTTAGAATTCATAAGCTTGCTTCCGGTTTCTTTGTAGACGTCCAATGAACATGTCAAACAACAATTTTTTTAGAATTCAAAAGCTTGCTTTCGGTTTCTTTGTACACGTCCAACGGACGTGCCAAACGTACTGGTATATATAAAGGATCTTATGAGGAATTTGGAAAAGGTTTTGAGAACCTTTGGATTTGGAAAGGCTTTTGATTTTTGGATAAAATCAATATGAGAATTTGGAAAGCCTAGTTTGAGAATTATCGATTTTGGGATAATCGATTTTGTTTAAAGGAGCTTTGTATGATATCATACTAGGTGTATGATTTGAAGATACTATATGTGTATAGTATAAAATGTTTTGATGATGGCTCTGGGGAAAAAGGCGCTCCCTTGAAATGAACTTCTCAGGAGTGCCACTGGGTGGTGCTGCCTTGAGCCCCAAGGGGGGATTCTAAAGTTGATCCTGTGAGGAGTTCGGACAAAACTAGTTCCTGAGGATTATTGGGTAGCGAAAGTCGAGGGCGCTGATGCCTACAGTGGCATTTGGGTTATGCTGTGACGATAGTGTAACACGATGTCGCTGCGATCTACTGTGGGGACCATAGTCATGTGGAGGATGAGTGCCAACAATCTACACTTGATTTTGCCGGGAAGGCAACGCAACATCGGTAGACTGCGATCTATGGTCAAGAGGAGTGGAGAAGTTTCATTTTTGGCAGCGAAATTCGATGGCGCTGATACCTACAGTTATATGGGTTTTTGCTGCGATAGCTACGTAACCCCGGTTGTAGCTGTGATCTGTCGTGGGTTCCATGGTGTAATCGAGGGGCGCGGAGGCCTACAGTAATCTGTGGATTTTGTCGGGACGGCAACGTAACCATCAGGCTAACTGCGACCATGGATGGGGGTGATGATTTCCAGAGCATCCTCAGCAAAGATATTTCCTCTATTTTCAAAAACTGTTTTCTATATTTCAATAAAATTATTTTCCAAGTATTTTCACTGGGTGTTGAAAACGAGTTTACCAAGTACTTATAGATTTTCAGTCCTACGCCTGATCAACGTATGACTGAATTTCTGTGAGAACAAGGATGGACTGGTTGAGACATCGAGTTATAAAAAGTATTTTTATAAAGAGTTATTTTAATAGTATTATGTGACTTTAAAATCTTTTCTAAAATTTTGAAATAAAGGTGTTGGGATTTTGGAAAATCAAAGGAAATTCAAACTGAAATTATAAAATTAAAACTCGGGAAAATTTAATGAAGTGATTCTTTATAATTAAAGGAAATCGAATATTAAATTAAAAGTGAAAGTAAACCAATCAGCTAAATAAAATATTTAATAGTGTATGTTAATAACATTTAACTTGGGTAAACAAATGGTTGTAAATTAATAATGGAATTTGGTAATGAATTCGAATTGTAAATAGAATTCGACTTGGATTTGATAATGAATTAAATAAGAAGAGATGTTGTAAAATAAAAATAAAATAGAGTTGGATTGAAAATGTGATGGTTTGAATTACAAATAAAATTCTAGGGTGATTCGAATAATGTTTAATGAAATTTGCAAGAAAATTGGATATAAGAAAAGTGATTATAATAGCAATGTTTTGAGTTGCAAAACAAAACTCAAGTGAATAGAAATAAATTGAGAGTGCCTTGTATTAATAAAATAAATTCGATAACGAATTAAGTAAGCGAATTAAAAATTTAAAATGGGTTAATTGAGTTAAATGATAAATGGATAAAGTATGATTGAATAAAAACTAAATCAAAGCTGTGATTGGAATTGGATTATCAGACTGAACTTAAATTTGGCGGTATATTAATTTGAAGTATAAATGAGTTCAATATGTGGTTGGATATTATTTTGATAATTTGAGAAGATGAATTAAAATTAAAATTTAAATGTATGGGCTTACTAAATTTAATGGAAGTTGATTAAATGAGAATCAAATAAAAGTAAACTTAATTTTGATGTTGGAATAAATTAAAGTAAATTAACTTAAGTTTAAAAATTCATGGAAGCTTGGCTTCGAATAAGGGTGAAAGCCCATTCAACAAAAACTTGGATTGAATTAATTTGGGAATGGTCATTAATTTATAAGTATCGGATGTGCCCAGTTTAATAAATTGTTTTGAATGGAACAATTGCAGAAATGGAATTAAATGCAGAATGAGTTGAAATTAATTTGAAATAGTTTTAAACTAAAATAGCCACTCTATTAAACGAATATCGTCGAAATTGCATAAAAATGGTTGTCGTTCGGCGTAAATAAAAGTAATTAAAATGCTATGAGTTAATAGATTTAAATAAAATTGATTCTTAATTATTTGAAGTGAATATGAGCTTTTTTGGATTAAAATCAATGGAATGTAAGAAATTGAGTTGCAAACCATGGAAATTGAATGAAATGGTTTATAAATCGGTTGAAAGCGATTTAATTAGGTTTGAGAACATATAAATTGAAGTTATTTTGAATGCATTTCTTTTAGAATTGAAGTGTTATAGTTGTTTAAGTAAGAGAAATGTTATAAAACTTCATATATATGGTGCTTATATGTTTAAATTGAGTAAGTACAGGTACTGGGAAGCCGTTTGACTGGATTTGGTTGCGCTATTTGCTAAAATAAATAAGCTGCATGCTTAAAATGCAAAATAAGGTACGCCTACGCAATAAAATAGGAAATATGAACTGTTTTTATATTTTCCGACTGTGTGGGTCGATGTATATATATTTATATCTCTTGTCAAATTGCAAAAGCTCCTCCGTACAAAGGAGACTCTGCCAAAATTTTCCGAAAATTTTGGGAGCTAGAAAATTTTTGAAAATTTTGGAAAAATTTTTGTTAACGACAAACAATTTCAAATTGGAAATTAAAATAGATTAGTAGATGAAACTAATATGAATCAGATATACATGTAAGATTAAATTTAACATTTAAAATTTAAAGTAAATTGAATCCGTATGGAAATGGGGAAAGCTTGTTGAATAGAAATGGATATGAAACCTATATAAGAGAATGTATAAATTGATTTGTAAAGTTTCGATTGAATATTGTTGCTAAACAAGATATGCAGGTATTAAAAGGAAAAGGAATTGGATTTGATTCCAAAAGATAAATTTGTATTGCCCGACAAAGAGGTATGTATTTTAAATTTCTAGATGAAATTGGATTGGGTTTTTGATGTAGCCACTTGCCTTTTGTGTTCTTTTGGAATTTGGGAGCCCGTAGAGGCCTTTTGTAGTTGTACCGAGCTAACCGCGCAAAGGAGACGCTGGCAAAAATTTTAGAAAATTTAGAGAGTTAGAAAATTTTTGAGAATTCAAAATATGGTTTTAAATTGAAATTTGAATGATTGAACAAAAGGGTATTGTTTGAAACTATAGAAGGTTTTGGGAAGTTGGTTAAGGTGTTAGTGGGTCTTTAATAAAGGATAGTTGATAGGATGTTGGTTGTGAGTTTTGGAAAAAGGTAAACGGGTAATGGTCCATTCTTTCTGACTTGTAATTTCGGGGACGAAATTCTTTTAAGGGGGGAGGAATGTGATGACCCAGAATTTATAACAATTTAAATTTGAATAGTTAATTGATTTTAAAATATTTAAAATTTAATTTTAACTTGAATTCAAGATATCAATATTTACTTGATAATTAAATCATTGAATTATATAGTTTAAACATTGAATTTAATAATTGAAATTGGGTAAATTATTGAATCTGTGATTCTAAGCCTGTTTAAAATAATTTGAAGGCTTATAAAATCTATAATGATGATACTGAAGATAATAGAATGGTTGAAATTTAATTTAAAGGTAATTTGTTCAATTTTAATAATATATCGTTTAAATTGGAATTTAAAAATAGCCTTTCGAGGCACAGTCTCGGAATTCGACGAAACCAGTTCCATTGGATCCATAATAGTTAGTTTTATTAGATTTCAATTTTCGTAGCAATCGGAGTTGTCGTTTGACCCTGGCAGCTCAAAACGCTTAGAAACTATTTTAGTCGGCTTAATTTAAATTGATCGTTTACTTCCGTAACTTGCGCATACAATCAAATTATCCTCCGAAACACATTCCATCGTGTTCAGAATGCGGGTAAAACTTTATAAACGCCTGTCGGCATGTCTGATTTGGGGTTCGGAATTTCGCGTTATGCAACACGAGATATTTTTCTATATTCAATTATAAAATAATCAACTCGTACGCAGGAAGCTACCCCAAATCTATTTGTATTCCCGTTCTCTCCCTCTCCTTTCAACAGAAATCGAACCGAGTCCTCTTTCCTTCTTTTCCAAATTGATTCTTTTATATTTTAAAAAAAACCTAAATCCATGGCCGAAGCCGTTTATTCAAAAAGGGGAATCATGAGAAAAAGGCGATGAACGAAGGGTCGCGTTTGGAAATCGATCTCGTGATGATCTTTCGGAATCACCTCCACTTCATTCGACGTTGGGCAACTACGGGCTCACGTGGCCGGGTGTGCGTGCGAGGCAAGGGGGGAGGCCGACACACGATCGAGGAAGGGGTCGCCTCTAGGGTTTTGGCGATAGGGTCGGAGATAATTAGGTTTGCTTTTTTTTTCCTTCTTCGGTAAAATTTTGGTTTGTAGATAGAAGGATTTAAATAAACAAGAATGTGTGTAGCTAAGATGCTTATCTCACAGTAAGATATAAAAGTCATTCTGTGTTTGTTTAATAAAAAGAATCTGATTTTGGAATTTTACAGTAAGGTATTTAGTTAATTTTATCTTTTATATGAATATACGATTTCCAGGAGAATAAATACCCATATATATATATATATATATGTATGTATGTATGTATGTATGTTTGTGAATAAGTGTTAAAATTTCCGGTTAGATATATGTAAAACAATTATGTTTTAACTTAATATATATGGAGTTTTAAAGGTTTAAGGAATTTATATAGGTAGATTTTTTTTGAAATCTATAATTTACTTTATTAGTAATTTCGAAAAGGAGAATTAATAGTCAACCAGAAGTATTACATGACATTGATTATGAGATTAATTCAAATAATTAATAAATTTTATAATTTGTTATACAAGGTCAAAAACCCGGGAAACCATGTCGAGAATGAAGTGGATTGCAAATTTAGGGGCAAAGGTGAGTAAATCTCACACTGTTGGATTTCTATTTAAATTTTAAATGGTTAAATTTAAATATTTGGTTGAATGATTGAATTAATTTGGTATGCATTGTGAATTGATGGTTTGGTGATTGTGATTTTGGATGATTCTCGAGTTGATTGTGGTTTGACTCGAAATATTGGGATTTAAGTTGTTTAAAACTTAAACCATAAAAAAAAGAGTTGTTTTCATTTTAATGTTAATAAGGATTTAATAATTTGTGATTCATTAAATTAGTAGGGCAATTAAAATGGATGATTAATTAATTCAGACAATTAATGATTGGGCGATTAAATTAGTAATTAAAGGTCTGAATTAATTAATTAATTAAAGTTTAAGTTAATCCATTAAGTTTAATTAATCCAGAATAATCAATGGATGGTTGGAGTAATTACTTAATGTAATTAATAAAATTAATCAAGAAATTAATTAAGATGATTAATTAAAGAGAAATTGGTTTATTTAATGAAGTAAATAAATGGATAGTTAATTACAGGTTGAGATAAATCGAGAATGATTAATATTGTGGTTTAATTAATGTAATTAAATTAGATTTGAATAAATTAAAATACAATTAGAAATCATTAATTTATATAATTAATGATGTAATTAAAGATTTATTAATTAAGATTAATTATTCAATAATAGTGACATATGAGAAATTAATTAATATAAGTAATTAAGATAGCTTATTGATTTTGGTTAAGAAGAATTAATATGGTGAAATGAATTGAAGTTAATTACTTGAATGTAATTGAAAGATAATTAATCCAGGGTGATTAATTAGGATGTATAAGGGAGGGCTGATTAATTAATCGACATGGAATTAATTAATGTAAATGAAGGAATCTAAGTGATTGAGGTTAGAAATTCAATTAAAATCAATTGACTTGATTTGTGTGATTAAGCTTTGCTTATGGATGATTAAATGCTATTGGATGTTTTGAATGAGATGATATCTCTGATATGAAATATTGTGTAATCCATTTGGATAACTTGGGTTAGGATGGCATGAGACTCGAAGAGACCGGGCTCGGGTGTTAGGAAATACCCGAAAACCACTTCGAACTTTTATTGATTGACATGTGAAATCAATAGGCTGAAAGGAAATGATTTAAGTGAATTGGATTATTTTTATCTAAGTTTGGTACTTAGAAGATTATTGTGTGAAACAAATGTTGTTTATAACAAATTGTGAATTTGTTAAATTGGTATAAGTTACCCCTAGTTTATATAAATGGTTTGCTTTGGTATTCCATGTTGTTTGGGTTTACTCACGCTGGTTTCCAGCCTGACCCGAGTGTTACTTTGGTGTAATGCTCGGGTCAGACCAAGTATTACAGATTTTCAGGTTAGGACGTTCTGGAGCTCAGGAGGCGAGCTGGATGGCAATATCGTATAGAGTATTTCCGCTGTATTTATATTATTGTAAACCAGAGACATGATAATTGTATTTATTCAGTGACTGTATAGGTGTGAAACTCTGATGTATATTAAATAAATCGGCAGATATAGTATTCTTTTGTAAACTGTTATTATTTATTATTATATTTTATCCGCTGCGAATGTGAGTTGTTGATGTTTCTGTTCTTCTTCTTCTTCTATCTCTTTCTTCTTTTCATAACTATCTGGAATTTCGATTTTGAAAATTTCGGGTCGTTACACTTTTATTTTACTTAGTCACCTTGACTTCACATATTGTGACGATCCTGACTCGACCTTCGAAAATCAGCACCAAATACATCACCCATATTCGAATGCCGCAGATTCAAACGTTGAATCTGGTTCGTCAGAGCTTATAACACATTAAGTACAACAACACAGTGGAAAACAAATGAATAACTTTATTGATACATAATGGATTCAACAATCTGATACAAATGAATTGTTAGTATCAGAGACAAGATACAACGACGAAAACAACAGCAGCGGAAAGATAATATCTTCAATGCCAAGCAAAAGAGAAAGAAAATCCGACAATACTGCAACTCCATAGCAAAACCTCCAAACCACTAGCTCGAACCACCATCATGTTTTATTGTAGCAAGGTCTATCATGAATGCGATTGCCAAAATCCAAAGACTCCAAAGAATTCCGAACAGAAAGTTGAAGGCTACAGAATCTATATCTACTAGCTGATTATCTGAAAACCTGACTCTGGGTTGTCCGTGTGGAAAATTGTGGTCACCCAGAGTTTAGAAAGAGAACAACAAACTTCAGGTCAGTCATGGGACTGGTGTGAGCAAATGAAAACAGTTTTATTTGAAACAAAAAAAAGAAAATGAAATTCGCTATGCTTTTTGGAAAATGAAACTACCATAAGGCCTCCCACCACATGCACAATGCAAACGCACAATTGGAGGAGATTTCTCCTTATGATAGTCAAACATGCTTGATACACAAAAACCTTTTAATATTATTATTAGTGCATAGTGCATAAAACTTTTTGGAAGTATAATATTAATCTTAGCCAGTATACCATCATTATTGTATACCTATTATAGCTACCATGTTCAATAGCAGGTTAGCACCACATTCCATGGCAGGTTATACAACTAAAACCGTACATGGCTCGTATTGTTTCTTTGGATTTCCAACAAATGGTTAGGCTAAGGAACTTACTATGCCACATAGGTACGCCTCCGGAGGGACACCCCGAGAACCTAACAGGATCTCTGCCAACACAATGCCAGGTTTCCTCTGATAGGTAATCCTTTCGTTCTTGAAAATACCCAGTCTTCACCACCGGTCTATACCGTAGCTACTCAGTGCAAATTCATTTGATAGGTAATCCTTTCGTTCTTGAAAATACCCAGTCTTCACCACCGGTCTTCAAATGCTATCCATTTCATCGTATCATTATTCGAATGGGTTTTATGACATAAAGTCCTCTCTCGGCTAAACCGAGTAATGAGCGCTTAATTTTAAAAACATATGGACATATGGGATCTTAGTTAAGTTACACTTTTACCTCAAAACCTTTTCTTCAAATTGTTTAAACAAATTTCCACTTTAATCTTTTAAAACAAAAGATTCACCTTTTTAAAATCCGCTTCAATTTGAAACCAAGGTTCACCAGTCTTTCACAAAGATACATTCATAGCTTTCAAAAAAATTCCATATCAAACTTGAAATCTTTTCAACAAAAACTGGAAGTTCTTTCATTATATGAAAGCCATTATCATTTGGAAACAAATGCTTTTCGTTTCCAAAAAATCCAATTAAATATGCACAAGTTATTGTCTTTAAAGTATAAACTTGGGTTAAATTTAAATTCCGAAAATAATTTAAAATGGTTAAAAATCCATATATATTATTGTATAACTTGTATACCCTTTCAAACCATAGTTTCTGAAATAATTTCAAAACTTAAACAAGATATATTCTATTCAACTAAATTCAATTTCAAATTTCCTTCTCAAACTTTTTTTGTATTCAACCCAGTTCCATTTCCAAAATCATTTGGATTCAAATTTCAATCTTTAAAACCAATTCATAATGTTAAATTCAAATATCTGTGACTAAACCAATTTCCTCGTGCAATCCATATTTGTGTGTGTGGTGTATGTAAAGACCCGATTCTTCGACTTCCGAAAATCGACATTAACACGTCCACTGTATCAACCGTCGAACACTCGAATGCCGGAAAACCGAACCCTTAGGGTTTAAGAAGAAAAAAAGATAGAAGAAGAAAGAAAGAAGAAGCAACAGGAACAATATCAGAATCTCACAATTGCAGCGGAACAACATATAATAGATAAATGAAAATTTTTAAAACAAAGAACTACATCAATTATTACATTACATCACATTACATTACATTATCAGAGTTTACAACAACAAACAACGGGAAAAAAAACTATATACTAGTTGATACGCCACGCCATCCAGCTTGCCTCCAGATCTCTACAGCAACTCATGAATTCCTGAATGACCTGATAACCTGACTCTAGGCTGCCGTGTAGAAAATGATGGGCACCCAGAGTTTAGGAATGGAACAATAAACTCTAGGTCAGTCATGGGACTGGTGTGAGAACTAAAACAGTTATTCTTTAAAACAAACAAAGAAATATTTTAAGATAGATCCGCAATACTTTTGGAAAATGAAACTACCATAAGGCCTCCCGCACACACACACAATGCAAACGCAGAATCGGAGGAGATTTCTCCTTATGATAGTCAAACATACTCGATACGCAGAAAAATTTCTTTGATATTATTACTATAAGTGCAAAGTGGAAAACCTTTCGAAAGTATAACATAAATCTTAGCCAACATAGACATTCCGAACTATGCCTACTATAGCTACCATCTAAACAGTGGTGGCCACCATAAGTAAATGGCAGGTTCTACAACTAAAACCGTACAAGGTGCGTATTGGAGTTTGGATTTCCAACAAATGGCCAGGCCAAGGAACTTCCCATTGCCACATGGGTACGCCTCTGGAGGGACGCCCCGAGAACCTAACCGGATCTCTGCCAACACAAGGCCGGGTTATCTCTGCAAAAGTAGGTAACTATTGACACGAGCATGCCATCCCCTGGTTGTAACCAACCTTTATCTGAGGATCCTCAACCAACGACAATCACGAAGTCATATATATTTGCGACATTCACATAAGTTAAGTATCTGGGCTCCATACCATGATACCACTTCTATCCAGAAGGAAATGCACATACCCTAAGGGGCGCTACTCTCTAAAACCTTGTTGCATCTTTCCTGTTTTGACCATTCCGGGGTGTGAGGTCTGATGAAGTCTTGTCCACAAAGCTATGCTTTGATCAATAAATGATCAACAACACTTCGTATGCCACATTACCAAATTGGGAATGTATCACTAGTAACCATCAACTACATAACCTCTGAGCTCGTACATCTCAGAGAAGGGTGTTAAGCTAAGAGAATAAATTCTCCGCCATCAACAGAAAAGTATTTGATAGAAACCATCTTTACATCTCAAATTGTAACGTCAGACACACATCCATACAAGTCCGTTCCGGGATCGAACGGAACCGAAGGCACTTCCAAAGAAGCCCTTGCAATCCGGATATTCACTAATCACGTCCGGAATTCCCATCACAAAGGGTGATAAAATCTCTATATCGGAGACCAGCCGATGCAGAGACATTTAACGGTAATCCTTCCATTTTCGAAAATATCCGGTCTTCAAATGTTATCCATTACGACATATCACTATTCAGAATGGGATTCATGACCCAAAGGTCCTCTCCCGGCTAAACGGAATAACGAGCACTTATTTTAAAATAAGTGTAGCATTCACATTCAAGCAAATCACAACAAATACCCATTTAAAGGTAAATATTGATAGTCGGTTATTTAACTATTAATAGATATGCACAACATCACCAGATTCCAAATAATTTCCCAAATTATTTATTTTCCAAAAATATCTTTACAAGATATATAATTTTCCACACTTCAACCATTTGAAAACAAATTTCAAAACATTTTCCTTACGCGGAAACATTTCCAAATATTTATTCATTTCACTAGAATTCTGCCGAGTTCAAATACTTTAAAATAATTTATAACACTTATCCAAAATATATCGGGAAAACACTTTGAAATAAACTATTTTTCTTTAAACACTCTACTTAAAATATTAGTTATAAAAAATATTATACCAATATTACATATAACTTAAGTCCAAACTAATTTTCAAAATAAAATTAGTAGATAGAGTATAACTATTTAAATAACTATTTTTTTAAAACAATTATTGATTAAGTCTTAGAAATAATCATTTCTTTAAATCAATTCAATAAATCTTTACTTAAAGGATTTCAAAATAACTTAAGAAGTTAATTTCTCCAAAGTATCTTTTTCTAAGCCAATTCTAGAATTATATATATATATATATATATATATATATATATATATATATAGGTATATATTTTTCAAAGCTATTCAGAAATTTTATTCGGCTTTCCAGGGAGAATACACTTTCATTTCAAATCATTCATTTAAACCAATTAAATAAATCCCTACCGATTTACTTTAAATTTACGTTCCAATCCGTAAATTCATTTCCATGCTTCAAAAATAAATCAATGTTTATTTTTAAACAAATTTCCCTTTTCTTTATAAATTCCATGGTGAATTTAAATTTCCAAATATCTACTGATATACGATTTTCAAATTGATTTCAAATATTCACTTTCAATTTATCTTTAAAAGATATAATCTCAAAACATCTCACTTCATATTGGAAAACATTTCCATAATTATTTAAAAATAAGTAATTCACAAATCTATTTATTTTCAACATTTGGGAAATATTCAATATACTTACATCACAATTAAGTATATTATTCATTCTTTAAGAAAAACATTCTCCTAAACACATTTATTTGAGTCAAAACGAATGTTGCGTAAAACATCGTTACGACAACCCAAACCCATTAGTGTAGGGATTCGAAATTAAGATAGATATATAAATCCCAATACTATATAAAACATTTCCTTTCGAAAATCGTTTAGTATAACAACAGTGTTATAGTCCACCATTTCCTTATATTTCTCGAAAACGTCTATTTCAACAATGAATGTTGAAATCTATGGTTTCGATACTTAATACATTTTAAAACACCTTTAAATCGTTTTAATTCTATTTAAAATATCACCTCCCTAAAACATTTCTTTGATATATTATTCACCGTCCAAAATCGTGAATATACTTCGTTAACCAAATTCAACATTTCAATACATTTTATTTTAAAGGATTATCCACTGTCCAAAATCGTGGATATACCTCCTTTAATAAGCTATAAAAATTAACTTATAAAAATAAGTCGATTTCGGATTTATAAAACAATGTTTATAAATTCCATTTATATTTATAATAACTTCAACTTATAAAATCACTTTATTAACAAATTCTATCCATATCCCAGTGACGAACTGACTTTCTCACCATAGAAAATCGCATCATCGTGAAGAAAGAAAGGGATAGAAAAGAGAAAAGAAAGAGAAGAAAGAAGAAACAACATCAGAATCTCAACAGCGGAACAAATAAATTATATTAATGACATAATATCACATAGTATACAACATTAATAAGAGTTACACGGATTACACATCACATACTAGAGAGTTATAAACACATGTCTAATTATTACAACTCAATACAACTCAAACAAGAAATACCAACACAGAGAACACACAACGGAAACTATATATCTAACGCTGAAGCCTCCTGTTCCATTGCTCCTCCATAATTCGTCAAAGCTAACCTGAATCCCTTGGCTACTCGTAAAAATTTGAGTACCCAAGAGTTTAAGAAAACAGAAGATAAACTTTGGGTCAGACATTGGTCTGGTGTGAGTAACAGATTAAAGTTGCTTAACTTTGAAAAACCTTTGAAAAGAAAGGTATCACGTATGACTTCCCACACATAAACAAGGAAAAGTTTTTAGCTTACTCTAACCAAAACATTTGATGGGAAATCCGATGATATTATAATAGGTCTAAGGGTTTCAAGTAAATATGAAATAGCCGAAATTGTTACATTTATTAAATTCCAGCTACTAGCCACAAAAGTGGGTAATACAATCAAAACCGTTGGCACTTATTGGATTTTGGATTCCATACAATGGCTGGGCTTCTAGGGTACCGCCCGTCACAATACGTGGCCTAGATCAACTTACCGAGGAGTACGCCCGCTCCCTTGCAACAGAAGACCGGAACCATCCCTTACTGGACAATCGCGAACAAGACAACCCCGCAATTGGCGTACGTTCCAACCGCCCACACAGCCGGATAAAAAGAGACCTCTAGACAGGGGAAAATCTCGTCCTACTTGGGCATGACCCACTTAGCCTTGCTGCACCTCCCTAGTTTTAGCCATTCCCGGTTGATGAGGCTTGAGGCTACGATTTCCTTTAGAGAACACATCTCTTAGAATGCTCATCGTCCACCTGACGATGTTCTGAAAGCATTCAATCCATACAAGTTCGTTCTGGGTTCGAACGAAACCGAAGGCATTATCTCGTTACACTCATTTTGGAATCACCCTCAGAGTTAACGATGATAACTCTTGCTCTCTGAATCTTCATCTCGAATCTGAAAGTACTATTCCGTCAAAGTCATATGGGAATCACCCTCAGAGTTATACTGACGAATAGTTCTTACACCTCGAGTCTTCACTCTTCACAAGAGATTCACGACCTATCGTTAATTTGGATCGATGTGGTTTTCGGATATCCAAATATGGAAACCCGATCCCGGTCTCATCAAAAACCAAAGCTTGTCTTTTAAGGCCAAGTTGTTTTAAAGGTTTAATACAATTCAATTATCTATATACACAAATAGATAAATCACAGATTCACAATAGATAATCAATATTATCATCACAACAGATAATTCATATTATCATTATCAAAAGGTAATCCAAATCAACATCACAATGCAACCAATGCATCCATATCACTCAACAATACTTATCTCATCTTTGAGATCAAACCATTCAAGGCAAACAACATCATCCATCTATATAAGCAATGATTAATAACCTCGCCAAATTAATTATTTTAAAATGAATTAAATTAATTACATCCTTTCTAATTAATTTAAAGTAAATTAAATTAATTACTTCATCAATATAAATCTTGCTTACATCACTATTAATTAATTATCAATCAATTAATTAATCATCAATCAATTATTCAATTTAATTAATCATTCCTTATTAATTAACCTTTAATTACATTTAAGTAATTATCCACTAATTAATTTCTCAAATTAATTATATTTAACTAAATACAGTAATTAATCTTTAATTACTTCCTAAATTAATTAACTATAATTAATTACATTTATCCTTAATTAATTACATTAATTAATCCCTTCATTAATTAATTATTTCTAATTAATTCTATTTCTTAATTACATCATTAATTATAATAATTTATGATTTTTAGTTACATTTTCTATTTAAATTAATTACTTTAAGTAATTAATCTTTATTTTAACCGTAATTGCTAATCACCCTTGATTAACTCCATTCAGTAAATAACTACCCTTAATTACTTCACAAAATAAATTAATTACTCATTAATTAATTATCTCAAATTAATCCCTTGATTAATTCTCAAAGTAATTATACTGAAATTACTTTCACCAATAAATCATCTTTAATTAATTACATACAGTAATTACCCATAAATTACTTCTCTAAGTAATTTCTCTTCACTTAATTACATTAAGTAATTATACTCCACAAATCATCAAATGATTGATTTAAATTAATTAAACTGAATTAATTAACTTAATCTAATCAAATTAAACTCGATTAATTACAATAAGTAATTAATTCCTTAATTACTTCCTTAAGTAATTATACTTAATAATTTACACAAATGATTATCTTTAAATTGATTAATCTAATTAATTATCATATAATCCTTAGTTAATGACCTTCATTAACTATTAAAAATTCATTAATTATTTTTCTAAAATAATTAACTTATTTTAAATCATTATTAATTATAGATTAATTAATAATTATTAACCTATTAATTAACCCCTAATTAATAAATTAATTAAGTGTTAACAATAACTTAATTAATCCTTTATTACTTGATTAATTAATTATTAATCATTAATTAAAAATCAAATCCTAATTAATTAATGAATCTTAAATTATAAGTTAATTATTCTAAAAATAATTAATCTTAAACCTTTAAGATTAAACCCATTAATTACTTTGAGTAATTATTCATTTCACTAATTTATAAAATAAATTAATTATTCATTTAATTACCCTCATAATTAAATGCATAATCAAATTTATTAAATTATAATTTAACTTTAACAAGTTTTAGAAATCAATCTAAAACCTTTAAATTTAAATAATACTTTTCCTATAAAAGAAATTTTACAAAAGTTTAAATCAAATTCCCTTTTTAAATTCAAAACATTTAAATGTTTCTTTATCATTCAAATTTGTTAAAATACTTAAATTTATAAAAACTTAAATCCATTTTAAAACAAAGATTCAAATCCAGATTTGAATCAAATTTAAACTTTGTTTAAAACATTACTTTGTATTTCAATATCCAAATTTAAATTCAAATTTCTTTTAAAAACATTTTTAAACAATAAACCCCTTTAAAGTTTATTTAAAACAAAATTTTGAATTTAAAAAACTTATTCATTTCCATTTATGATTCAAATTAAAACTTGAATTCATAATTTAAAATTAGATTTACAACATACCTTAAATCTTAACTTAATATTTTAAATTTAGTTTAAAATTTGGAAACATAACATGGTTTTCTAACCTATAACAAATTCTGAATCGAGCAACAATTTAATTATTCGAGCCTATCCTAATCTAGCTCGAACAAAATTCAAATCAACTCGAGTAACTCGAGTAACATTTTCATCTGAGTGTCACTCAAACTAAAACAGTCAGGTTTTAATATATAAACCTGTATCAACCCAATTACCCGAGCCTACAACACTACAACTTCGAGACCACCATCCCACAGCTTCGAGCCCAACGCGAACTAACCCGAAGCAAACACGAGAAACCCTTCTTCCCCAAAACAGCT
Source organism: Allium cepa (assembly GCA_030765085.1). Classification (NCBI taxonomy): domain Eukaryota; kingdom Viridiplantae; phylum Streptophyta; class Magnoliopsida; order Asparagales; family Amaryllidaceae; genus Allium; species Allium cepa. The sequence continues at coordinate 331,025,712 of CM060932.1, forward strand.
GACACGCCATGAATTCGTGCACCTGCACCACCACAGCAATCAACTCCGAACCCTCGCGACCCCATGCGCAAGTCGTCGATCATCACCCAAAACATTCCCGACCACCCAATAAACTGCAGAACCCCAAAATCAAAATTTAGCATTCGAGCTCAAAACCAAAAAACAATGTCGAACTGGAAACGGCCCAAACTCAACATTCTGATCATCAGAGAATCGACGCCTCCGGCCACGAACTCCTCCACACCCCATCCATCATCCACTCGAATCTGGAAACACTCGATCTCCTATAGGGGTTGCGGTGATCATTTTTTTTCCAGATCAACAAAACTAGGGTTTAAAATTTTGACTCAAAATTATCACTGCCCCAAAGCTTTAATCCCTTATCCAATATTTTTCCCCGCGTCATAGATCATCACTCCATCACTAGGAAAAACCATGGCCACCTTGACCCCTCAGATTGACAGAACCACCCCAAAACTCCATTTCCAGACAAACCAAAAATGCTCTTTCAAATTTAAACTAAATTTTCAGAATTTAGTTTTAGAATTCAAGTTTTAGTTTATGTAATTGGTTTAATATCTTAAATCAACGAATCTAGATAATTAAATTCTTACTTATATAAAAATTGTCCTGTATTTTCTGAATTTACAAATAACATTACAGAAAATTTTCATATTAAATAAAATTTCAAACTGTAACAAATGTTAACAGCCATATTTTGATTGAATGTTAAAACTTAACACATGTCAATTCAAATAGTGCTTTGAACCGAAAACTTCAAATTGCATCTTTGTTTTACTTATGAATTCAAACTTCAGTTTACTTTTAAAACTTCATCTTGTACTTGCACAATGCTTTGCTCCTTGATGCATGCATGTTTGAAGATGAAAAGAATGCAGATTTCCAGAGAGAAAATGCATGCAGGTCTTGATAAAGTTTTCAAAACAGAAAAGAAGGAAGACTACAGGACTTTGAATTGCAAATTGATTTCCAATGTTGATGAATATGAAGAAAAGCAGTGATTTTCCAGATGCATGCAGGTTTTGGAAATTTTCAAATTTGCTTCAGGTTTGAATATTGATTTGGTGAGAAGAAACATTTGTGTAGATTGGTTTCTGGGAGGATTTTGCAGATTTTATTTAAACAGAAAACAGTTTTTGATTTGAATTTGAGGGGAAAACAGATTTTGGTTTTGATTATTGATTTCAGATTCTTTTACAGCTGAAGATTTCTCATGGTTTTGAAAAAAAATAGAAAAGAAAATGAGGTGAGAAAATATGTGTTTATAAAAGAAATTTTTTTGATTTCATAAAATTAAAAGAAAAAGAAAATATAGGACACTTGTTTCAATTTTAACATTTGTCACTTAGATAGCTTTATAACCTAACACATGGCTTTTAAGATGTTAAAAGATTAACACATGTAATTTAAGTATTCTAATTTTAATTTAAATTATTTATAAACTTTTAAATCTAAATTTATTGTTACTTATGTATAGATATAAATGAATTTCTTCCCTTTTTAATTTTAGAAAACATAACCAAAAAAAACTATAAACAAAAGCTTATTCAAATATTTTTTAAGTGTTTATTCTTTTAAATTCAACACATTAAATTCAAATTTTAAATTAATTTATCAAATTCAATTTTAAAAATCAAGTTATATATAGATGCATATATAACTCTTATTAAAATTAAAAATAACAATCCTATTTCTTACAAAATTTATTTATGTTTATGAAAAACTAGGTATTATCATTTTTATTTGAAAATAACAAATTAAACAAATTTTAAATAATTTATAAAAGAGATTGTAATTTTCTTTTATTACTCAATAATTTAATATCATTTGTAAATTGTATTTTAAATTCTTATATATAAATTCAAGCAATATTTTTAAAAAGAAAAATAAAACAAAGCTTTAATGTTAATCTAATTCAAATTCATATTTAAGCTAATTAAAATATAAATTTAAACAAATAAGATTTACCTTAAATATAAATCATATAATTATTTATTGAATTGGTTTAAAAAGTTAAATTTTAAATTTAAATCAAATTCCCAATTTACCAAATATAAATTAGAATTAGAAAATTTTGGTTCATTCACTAAATTCCAAATCAAAGTTTATCAATTTACAATATATACAATTATATATATATTATAAATAGGAAATAATTTATTAGCATTAAAAAGATAAAATCTTCCAATTTAAATATTTATTAAAAGATGATTATTAAATCAATTCAAAATTTTATTATCCAAAAATTATCATATCAAATAAATTTTTAACACAGATTATTAAATTTATATTGCCAAATTTCCGGGATACCTCATTCCTCCCCCTTAAAAGAATTTCGTCCTCGAAATTTAAAAGCAAAGGTAATTTAATAATTTATCTTAAGATTTTATTTTAAAACACAAGCATATATTATCAAACATATGCTAACAACCATAGCAACCCATTCATTCAAACAAACAGATATAACTATCCAGACAAAATTCTGAATAGAACTTCCACATGTCTTCCCGGTATAAATATCGAGATACTCGCTCTACAGAATCCAAACAATCAATACTACTAAGCTATAGAGCTCCTATCCATCTAGATCTACAAAACTAACAGGATATAAGACTACAGACAAGTCTGACTCAACAATCACATCCTCCTGAACTGCTGGTTCCACAACCAGAAATAGATCATACACGTACTCCCTCGGAGATACGTGAAACACATCGAATCCCAGTTATCCAAACTGGCAATTCAACCTTAAAAATCAAACACCAATTCTCACAAAGATATAGAAAAGATCCAAAACACCTCGGAGCTGACTTACCCAGTCTTACTAAATCTTATAGCTCCTTAGATCGGAGAAAACTTACCCAAAATCAAATCTCCGTCTTCGGAATCCAAATTCCTTCGTCTCTTATCCACAGAACACTTTTGATGATCATGGGCTGCCTTCACCTCTCCCAATCATCTCAACCTTCGTTGATATCTTTGGAAACAAACTGGTTCCAAACAACCCAACAGAATGATCTCCTCAAGATCAGCCTCAACCAAAAACACCAACTCTATTCCACAAACATCAGAAGACTAACTTACTTCTCCTATCCGGAAAAAGATAAAACAAAAGCAATCTCAAACTGCTTCTGCTGCACAACTCTGATCTGGAGTAGAAGAATAACTCGAGCACAAGCTGGACAACACATCTCAGAAATATGGTTCAACAGATCCATAAAAGAAAACTCAGATGTCCCACCTGATCCTAAGTTGCTTCACCAAACCCTTGCTCAAGAAGTCATCCTTCTACTAAACTGAACTACCGATAGCACTCCTAGAATCCAGTCGATAAGAAAACTCAACCTCCAGATGCGAACAAACTTCTGATAACTCAAGAGAACACTCAAACTATCCCAAGTCACTTTTGCGATCAACCAGTCCAATATCCAAGAAAAACTGTTCTCTCTTAATCAATCAGAACAGCTTACGCTTATCTAGCCAATCCATCGAAGAAATGGATCCACTCTATTGCTTCTGAACTCCACCTCCAGACAAACTGCTAACCAGAAGACCTTCTTGCTAGCACACAGAATACTCCGAGCTGCACTGCTAACACCGACGCCAAAGACTTCCTAATCCAAAGCTCTTTGAGAAATTCGGACCTCAAACCAGACAGAAACATCCTGCTGAACCCAGCCACAGCATCGAAGCAGACATACTTCCTAAACTTGTTCAAAAGAAAAAATCTTCGGAGACATCCATAGTCACTGCGTCTCATCACGCAGCTACTAATTCCTGAGGTATTAAGATACCATTATTTTATTCTGCTCAACCGACAGATCCAAACTCTACTCATCCAACTCAAAGATAGACTTTGAACTTTTACAGGTTACCTTTAGAGATCGATGAAATCTCCACACTCTACACAACTCATTCGAGACGGTATTAGATCTACAGTCTTGACCGATACACTTCCAACCTCAACACTCAAACTCCAATCATTGGTAGTAGTCGTGTTACACACCCCCACTACCTTATCTACCTTTATAACTTATATTGGAAAAACCCGAACAGGTAACCCAATAAATAGGTAGAAGTAAATATATATATATATATATATATATATAATTACAAATACGCTCTCTCAAGAAAGAAATCACTTTCAAAGCCAAGGTATTCACTCAACCTAGCGCTATGATACCACCAGTGACGATCCGACTTTCTCACCACAGAAAATCACATCATCATGAAGAAAGAAAGGGATAGAAAAGAGAAAAGAAAGGGAAGAAAGAAGAAACAGCATCAGAATCTCAACAGCGGAACGAATAAATTATATTAATAACATAATATTACATAGTATACAACACTAATCAGAGTTACACGGATTACACATCACATACTAGACAGTTATAAGCATATGTCTAGTTATTACAACTTAATATAGCTCAAACAAGAAATACCAACACAGAGAACACACAGCGGAAACTATATATCGAACGCCAAAGCCTCCTTCTCCATTGCTCATTCATAATTCATCAAAGCTAACCTAAATCCCTTGGCTACTCATAAAAATTTGAGTACCCAAGAGTTTAAGAAAACAGAAGATAAACTCTGGGTCAGACATGGGTCTGGTGTGAGTAACAGGTTAAAGTTGCTTAACTTTGAAAAACCTTTGAAAAGAAAGGTATCACGTAAGACTTCTCACACATAAACATGGAAAAGCTTTTACCTTACACTAACCAAAACATTTGATAGGAAATCCAATGATATTATAATAGGTCTAGGGTTTTCAAGTAAATATAAAATAGCCGAAATTGTTGCATTTATTAAATTCCAGCTACTAGCCACAGAAGTGGGTAATAAAATCAAAACCGTTGGCACTTATTGGATTTTGGATTCCATACAATGGCTGGGCTACTGGGGTACCGCACGTCACAGTACGTGGCCTAGATCAACGTACCGAGGAGTACGCCCGCTCCCCTGCAACACAAGACCGGAACCATCCCTTATTAGACAGTCCCGAACAAGACAACCCCGCAGTTGGCGTACGTTCCAACCGCCCACACAGCCGAATAAAAAGTGACCTCTAGACAGGGAAAAATCTCGTCCTACTTAGGCATGACCCACTTACCCTTGCTGCACCTCCCCTGTTTTAGCCATTCCCGGTTGATGAGGCTTGAGGCTACGATTACCTTTAGAGAACACATCGCTTAGAATGCTCATCGTCCACCTGAAGATGTTCTGAAAGCATTCAATCCATACAACTTCGTTCCGGGTTCGAACGAAACCTAAGGCATTATCTCGTTACACTCATTTTGGAATCACCCCCAGAGTTAACGACGATAACTCTTGCTCTCTGAATCTTCATCTCGAATCTGAAAGTACTATTCCATCAAACTCATCTTGGAATCACCCTCAGAGTTATACTGACGAATAGTTCTTACACCTCGAGTCTTCACTCTTCACAAGAGATTCACGACCTATCGTTAATTTGGATCGATGTGGTTTTCGGATATCCAAATATGGAAACCCGATCCCGGTCTCATCAAAAACCAAAGCGTGTCTTTTAAGGCCAAGTTGTTTTAAAGGTTTAATACAATTCAATTATCTATATACACAGATAGATAAATCACAGATTCACAATAGATAATCAATATTATCATCACAACAGATAATTCATATTATCATTATCAAAAGGTAATCCAAATCAACATCACAATGCAACCAATGCATCCATATCACTCAACAATACGTATTTTATCTTTGAGATCAAACCATTCAAGGCAAACAACATCATCCATCTATATAAGCAATGATTAATAACCTCGCCAAATATAATTAATTTAAAATGAATTAAATTAATTACATCCTTTCTAATTAATTTAAAGCAAATTAAATTAATTACTTCATCAATATAAATCTTGCTTACATCACTATTAATTAATTATCAATCAATTAATTAATCATCAATCAATTATTCATTTTAATTAATCATTCCTTATTAATTAACCTTTAATTACATTTAATTAATTATCCACTAAGTAATTTATCAAATTAATTATACTTAACCAAATACGGTAATTAATCTTTAATTACTTCCTAAATTAATTAACTATAATTAATTACATTTATCCTTAATTAATCCCTTCATTAATTAATTATTTCTAATTAATTCTATTTCTTAATTACATCATTAATTATAATAATTAATGATTTCTAATTACATTTTCTATTTAAATTAATTAATTTAAGTAATTAATCTTTATTTAAACCATAATTGTTAATCACCCTTGATTAACTCCATTCAGTAAATAACTACCCTTAATTACTTCACAAAATAAATTAATTACGCATTAATTAATTATCTCAAATTAATCCCTTGATTGATTCTCAAAGTAATTACACTCAAATTACTTTCACCAACAAATCGTCTTTAATTAATTACATACAGTAATTACCCATAAATTACTTCTCTAAGTAATTTCTCTTCACTTAATTACATTAAGTAATTATACTCCACATATCATCAAATGATTAATTTAAATTAATTAAACTGAATTAATTAACTTAATCTAATCAAATTAAACTCAATTAATTACAATAAGTAATTAATTCCTTAATTACTTCCATAAGTAATTATACTTAACAATTTGCACAAATGATTGTCTTCAAATTAATTAATCTAATTAATTATTACATTAATTAATTATTATATAATCCTCTGTTAATGACCCTCATTAACTATTAAAAATTCATTAATTATTTTTCTAAAATAATTAACTTATTTTAAATCATTATTAATTACAGATTAATTAATCATTATTAACCCATTAATTAACCCCTAATTAATAAATTAATTAAGTGTTAACAATAACTTAATTAATCCTTTATTACTAGATTAATTAATTATTAATCATTAATTAAAAATCAAATCTTAATTAATTAATGAATCTTAAATTACAAGTTAACTATTCTAAAAATAATTAATCTTAGACCTTTAAGATTAAACCCATTAATTACTTTGAGTAATTATTCATTCACTAATTTATAAAATAAATAAATTATCCATTTAATTACCCTCATAATTAAATGCATAATCAAATTTATTAAATTATAATTTAACTTTAACAAGTTTTAGAAATCAATTTAAAACCTTTAAATTTAAATAATACTTTTCCTATAAAAGAAATTTTACAAAAGTTTAAATCAAATTCCCTTTTTAAATTCAAAACATTTAAATGTTTCTTTATCATTCAAATTTTTTAAAATACTTAAATTTATAAAAACTTAAATCCATTTTGAAACAAAGATTCAAATCCAGATTTGAATCAAATTTAAACTTTGTTTAAAACATTACTTTATATTTCAATATCCAAATTTAAATTCAAATTTCTTTTAAAAACATATTTAAACAATAAACCCATTTAAAGTTTATTTAAAACAAAATTTTGAATTTAAAAAACTTATTCATTTCCATCTATGATTCAAATTAAAACTTGAATTCATAATTTAAAATTAGATTTACAACATTCCTTAAATCTTAACTTAATATTTTAATTTAGTTTAAAATTTGGAAACATAACATTCTTTTCTAACCTATAACATATTCTAACTCGAGCAACAATTTAATTATTCGAGCCTATCCTAATCTAGCTTGAACAAAATTCAAATCAACTCGAGTAACTCGAGTAACATTTTCATCCGAGCATCACTCAAACTAAAACAGTCAGGTTTTAATATTTAAACCTGTATCAACCCAATTACCCGAGCCTACAACACTACAACTTCGAGACCACCATCCCACAGCTTCGAGCCCAACGCGAACTAACCCGAAGAAAACACGAGAAACCCTTCTTCCCCAAAACAGCTGACACACCATGAATTCGTGCACCTGCACCACCACAGCAATCAACTCCGAACCCTCGCGACCCCATGCGCAAGTCGTCGATCATCACCCAAAACATTCCCGACCACCCAATAAACTGTAGAACCCCAAAATCAAAATTTAGCATTCGAGCTCAAAACCAAAAAACAATGTCGAACTGGAAACGCCCCAAACTCAACATTCTGATCATCGGAGAATCGACGCCTCCGGCCACGAACTCCTCCTCACCCCATCCATCATCCACTCGAATCTGGAAACACTCGATCTCCTATAGGGGTTGCGGTGATCATTTTTTTTCCAGATCAACGAAACTAGGGTTTAAAATTTTGACTCAAAATTATCACTGCCCCAAAGCTTTAATCCCTTATCCAATATTTTTCCCCGCATCATAGATCATCACTCCATCACTAGGAAAAACCATGGCCACCCCGACCCCTCAGATTGACAGAACCACCCCAAAACTCCATTTCCAGACAAACTAGAAATGCTCTTTCAAATTTAAACTAAATTTTCAGAATTTAGTTTTAGAATTCAAGTTTTAGTTTATGTAATTGGTTTAATATCTTAAATCAACGAATCTAGATAATTAAATTCTTACTTATATAAAAATTGTCCTGTATTTTCTGAATTTACAGATAACATTACAGAAATTTTTCATATTAAATAAAATTTCGAACTGTAACAAATGTTGACAGCCATATTTTGATTGAATGTTAAAACTTAACACATGTCAATTCAAATGGAGTGGATATTTTAAAGCAATTCCAAAATCTGGAACTTGAGTACAGAAAGGTAAATTCATAGCAACATGAACAACTACAAACACACATATTATACCAGTAATGAACTTTAAATATAGCATGCAAACACACTTATCTCCAGAATAAAAACAAGCAACTAAACTAATACTTAAGTTTATTTAGTAAAAATTGTTATTCACCGATCTTCCTGAGCAGAGCACATGTTTTTGAAAAGCTTGAAGTTGAATGGTGCTTTGAACTGAAAACTTCAAATTGCATCTTTGTTTTACTTATGAATTCAAACTTCAGTTTACTTTTAAAACTTCATCTTGTACTTGCACAATGCTTTGCTCCTTGATGCATGCATGTTTGCAGATGAAAAGAATGCAGACTTCCAGAGAGAAAATGCATGCAGGTCTTGATAAAGTTTTCAAAACAGAAAAGAAGGAAGACTACAGGACTTTGAATTGCAAATTGATTTCTAGTGTTGATGAATATGAAGAAAAGAAGTGATTTTCCAAATGCATGCAGGTTTTGGAAAATTGCAAATTTGCTTCAGGTTTGAATATTGATTTGGTGAGAAGAAACATTTGTGTAGATTGGTTTCTGAGAGGATTTTGCAGATTTTATTTAAACAGAAAACAGTTTTTGATTTGAATTTGAGGGGAAAACAGATTTTGGTTTTGATTATTGATTTCAGATTCTTTTACAGCTGAAGATTTCTCAGGTTTTGAAAAAAATAGAAAAGAAAATGAGGTGAGAAAATATGTGTTTATAAAAGAATTTTTTTTGATTTCATAAAATTAAAAGAAAAAGAAAATATATGACACTTGTTTCAATTTTAACATTTGTCACTTAGATAGCTTTATAACCTAACACATGTCTTTTAAGATGTTAAAAGATTAACACATGTAATTTAAGTATTCTAATTTTAATTTAAATTGTTTATAAACTTTTAAATCTAAATTTATTGTTTCTTATGTATAAACATAAATGAATTTCTTCCCTTTTTAATTTTAGAAAACATAACAAAACAAATTATAAATAAAAGCTTATTCAAATATTTTTAAGTGTTTATTCTTTTAAATTCAAGACATTAAATTCAAATTTTAAATTAATTTATCAAATTCAATTTTAAAAATCAAGTTATATATAGATGCATATATAACTCTTATTAAAATTAAAAATAGCAAATCCTATTTCTTACAAAATTTATTTATGTTTATGAAAAACTAAGTATTATCATTTTTATTTGAAAATAACAAATTAAACAAATTTTAAATAATTTATAAAAGAGATTGTAATTTACTTTTATTACTCAATAATTTAATATCATTTGTAAATTGTATTTTAAATTCTTATATATAAATTCAAGCAATATTTTTAAAAAGAAAAAGAATACAAAGCTTTAATGTTAATCTAATTCAAATTCATATTTAAGCTAATTAGAATACAAATTTAAACAAATAAGATTTACCTTAAATATAAATCATATAATTATTAATTGAATTGGTTTAAAAAGTTAAATGTTAAATTTAAATCAAATTCCCAATTTACCAAATATAAATTAGAATTAGAAATTTTTGATTCATTCACTAAATTCCAAATTAAAGTTTATCAATTTACAATATATACAATTATATATATATTATAAATAGAAAACAATTTATTAGCATTAAAAAGATAAAATCTTTCAATTTAAATATTTATTAAAAGATGATTATTAAATCAATTCAAAATTTTATTATCCAAAAATTATCATATCAAATAAAATTTTAACACAAATTATTAAATTTATATTGCTAAATTTTTGGGATATCACAATCCCATTTACACGCCAAAATCCATATTATAAGCAAATTACTTATAATTCTCTAATTACTTAAAAATTTCGCCAGCGTCTCCTTTGCGCGGCTAGCTCGGTACGACTACAAAAATGGAACTACGGCCCCCCAGATTTCAAAAAGAAAAGAAAAGGCCAAGTGGCTGGACAAGGAAATCATCAAATTTCATACTGAAATTCAAATACAAGCCTTTTGTCGAGCAATTCAATTTTTTTATCTTCGAAATCAAAATCCCGATTTCCTTTAATCCACGTGTATATCCTGCTAGCCATAATATCCATTTTCATTCAATCTCACATTATCGATTTCATTTGAATTCAATTTACAATTTCAATTCTATTTAGATTCAATTTACCTCCTGAATATTGAATTTTATCAATTATTTTTCATTCACTCTGATTCATCTTGCTATTTTAAATTAGTTTCTTTTACTAATTCATTACAAGTTCTAACTTATTTCGTCTCGCACAATTCAAATTGGTTTTCAATATTCAGTTTTCAATTTCAGTTTTTATTCTTTTGTTCGTTCCCAAACACAATTCAATTCACTATTTCGGTTTATAACCACTTATATTTAAATGAGATTTCAAATTCCATATGAATTTAATTAACCCTTTATTTATAAATGTTGAATTCAATTCATTTCAACCCATATTAAATTTGTCATTTCTTCAAGTAGTTTTACTTACTAATTTTATTTTAATACTTAGCTTCATTTGATCCAACTTGACAAATTTTTAATTTACTTGCAATTTCAAGATGAATTTCAACATTTAGTTTCCAATTTCATTTACTCGCAATTGTAAATTCATTCATTCATAAATTTATTTCCATAATTCAAACTCAATTTCAATTCATTTGTTTCTACCCCAAATTTATTTTCAACTTAATAAATTTTATTCCATAACTATTTTTATCAGAATTCAGAGTCTTTCCAACATTTCAAAACCATTTTTTTGAAACCAATTCAAATTGTCCTTTGAATTTCCAAAACCAAACTCAATTTCACAAACAACTTCCATTTAATTATAATTTGGCAGCAATTCCTCTCATGGAAACTCGAAAATGACCACCGATGATGTCGCGATCATCATCGGAATTATTTTCCAGCGGCCGAAAAGAGTTTAATGGATTCTTCCCCTCAAATTTTTTTTCCAAAATCCTTGAAACCATTTTCAAACTCAAAAAGGAATTTAATCTTTTCCAAATTGCAAACCCTTTCAAAACATTTCCAAATATTCCTCTGGAATTTTACTTCAAATTACAAACCACATTTACAATTTATATTCTCCAATTCTATTTGTATGTGAATTTATTTCTTAACTTTGGAGTTATGATTTCAATTTCTTTTTTCAACTTTAATGATAATAATTCAATATCATCACTTTCTATCAATCAAGCAATCATATATTATAATAATTCACAGAATTTTTTTTCTTTTATATACGAAAATAATTTAGGTAAAATTATTTCATTTACCCTATTTTAAAATGATATCGTGTCGAATTTTTTCTGTAGAAGTGTTTAGAGATTCCTACCAATAACGTTAATTACTCGTATTGACCAGAATCCATATACCACTCAACAAATCAATCAACAAAATATAAAATAATTTTTATATTCACTAACAAATACGCACTCATATCTATTATTACACTCACACTCATTCTAGAGTACCGCTGACTCTATCTCTAATGATTAACACCCAACAGAGCCAAGATTGTCGCTTAACCAAATGCCCTGATACCAACTTGTAAAGACCGATTCTTTGACTTCCGAAAATCGACATTAATACGTCCACTGTATCAACTGCCAAACAATCGAATGCCGGAAAACCGAACCCTTAGGGTTTAAGAAGAAGAAAAGATAGAAGAAGAAAGAAAGAAGAAGCAACAGAAACAATATCAGAATCTCACAATCGCAGCGGAACAACATATAATAGATAAATGAATATTTGTAAAATAAAGAACTATATCAGCTATTACATTACATCACATTACATTACATTATCAGAGTTTACTACAACAAACAGCGGAAAAAAAACTATATACTAGCTGATACGCCATGCCATCCAGCTTGCCTCCAGATCTCTACAGCAACTCCTGAATTCCTGAATGACCTGATAACCTGACTCTAGGCTGCCCGTGTAGAAAATGATGGGCACCCAGAGTTTAGGAAGGGAACAATAAACTCCAGGTCAGTCATGGGACTGGTGTGAGAACTTGAAACAGTTATTCTTCAAAAAAATAAAGAAATATTTTAAGATAGATCCGCAATGCGTTTGGAAAATGAAACTACCATAAGGCCTCCCGCGCACACACACAATGCAAACGCAGAATCGGAGGAGATTTCTCCTTATGATAGTCAAACATGCTTGATACGTAGAAAAATTTCTTTGATATTATTACTATAAGTGCAAAGTGTAAAACCTTTCGAAAGTATAATATAAATCTTAGCCAACATAGACATTCCGAACTATGCCTACTATAGCTACCTTCTAAACAGTGGTGACCACCATAAGTAAAGGTTCTACAACTAAAACTGTACAAGATGCGTATTGGAGTTTGGATTTCCAGCAAATGGTCAGGCCAAGGAACTTCCCATTGCCACATGGGCACGCCTCTGGAGAGACGCCCCGAAAACCTAACCGGATCTCTGCCAACACAAGACCGGGTTACCTCCGCAAAAGTAGGTAACTACTGACACGAGTATGCCATCCCCCGGTTGTAAACAACCTTTATCCGAGGATCCTCAACCAACAACAATCATAAAGTCATATATATTTGCGACATTCACATAAGTTAAGTATCTGGGCTCCATACCATGATACCACTTCTATCCAGAAGGAAATGTACATCCCCTTAGGGGTGCTACTCCCTAAAACCTTGCAGCATCTTTCCTGTTTTGACCATTCCGGGGTGTGAGGTCCGATGAAGTCTTGTCCACAAAGCTACACTTTTCACGAAAGCTATGCTTTGATCAATAAATGATCAGCAGCACTTCGTATGCCACATTACCAAATTGGGAATGTATCACTAGTAACCATCAACTACATAACCTCTGAGCTTGTACGTCTCAGAGAAGGGTGTTAAGCTAAGAGAATAAATTCTCCGCCACCAACAGAAATGTATTTGATAGAAACCAGCTTTACATCTCAAATTGTAACGCCAGACACACATCCATACAAGTCCGTTTCGAGATCGAACGGAACCGAAGGCACATCCAAAGAAGCCCTTGCAATCCGGATATTCACTAATCACGTCCAGAATTCCCATCACAAATGGTGATAAAATCTCTATATCGGAGATCAGCGATGCAGAGACATTCGACGGTAATCCTTCCGTTTTCGAAAATATCTGGTCTTCAACACTGGTCTTCAAAAGCTATCCATTACGACATATCACTATTCGGAATGGGATTCATGACCCAAAGGTCCTCTCCCGGCTAAACCGAATAACGAGCACTTATTTTAAAATAAGTGTAGCATTCACATTCAAGAAAATCGCAACACATACCCATTTAAAGGTAAATATTGATAGTCGGTTATTTAACTATCAATAGATATGCACAACATCACCAGATTCCAAATAATTTCCCAAATTATTTATTTTCCAAAAATAACTTTACAATATGTATAATTTTCCACACTACAACCATTTGAAAACAAATTTCAAATCATTTTCCTTACGCGGAAACATTTCCAAATATTTATTCATTTCACTGGAATTCTGCCGAGTTCAAATACTTTAAAATAATTTATAACACTTATCCAAAATATATCGGGAAAACACTTTGAAATAAACTATTTTTCTTTAAACACTTTACTTAAAATATTAGTTATAAAAAATATTATACCAATATTACATATAACTTAAGTTCAAACTAATTTTCAAAATAAAATTAGTAGATAGAGTATAACTATTTAAATAACTATTTTCTAAAACAGTTATTGATTAAATCTTAGAAATAATCATTTCTTTAAATCAATTCAATAAATCTTTACTTAAAGGATTTCAAAATAACTTAAGAAGTTAATTTCTCCAAAGTATCCTTTTCAAAGCCAATTCTAGAATTATATATATATATATATATATATATATATATATATATATATATATATATAGGTATATATTTTTCAAAGCTATTCAGAAATTTTATTCGGCCCCAGGGAGAATACACTTTCATTTCAAAATGGTTCATTTAAACCAATTAAATAAATCCTTGCCGATTTACTTTAAATTTACATTCCAATCCATAAATTTATTTCCACGCTTCAAAAATAAATCAATGTTTATTTTTAAACAAATTTCCCTTTTCTTTATAAATTCCGTGGTGAATTTAAATTTCCAAATATCCACTGATATACGATTTTCAAATTGATTTCAAATATTCACTTTCAATTTGTCTTTAAAAGATATAATCTCAAAACATTTCACTTCATAGTGGACAACGTTTCCATACTTATTTAAAAATAAGTAATTCACAAATCTATTTATTTTCAACATTTGGGAAATATTCAATATACTTAAATCACAATTAAGTATATTATTTATTCTTTAAGGAAAAACATTCTCCTAAACACATTTATTTGAGTCAAAACGAATGTTGTGTAAAACATCGTTACGACAACCCAAAATCACTAGTATAGGGATTCGAAATTAAGATAGATATATAGATCCCAATACTATATAAAACATTTCCTTTCGAAAATCATTTACTATAACAACAGTGTTATAGTCCACCATTTCCTTATATTTCTCGAAAACGTCTATTTCAACAATGAATGTTGAAATCTATGGTTTCGATACTTAATACATTTTAAAACACCTTTAAATCATTTTAATTCTGTTTAAAATATCACCTCCCTAAAACATTTCTTTGATATATTATTCACCATCCAAAATCGTGAATATACTTCGTTAACCAAATTCAACATTTCTACACATTTTATTTTAAAGGATTATCCACTGTCCAAAATCGTGGATATACCTCCTTTAATAAGCTATAAAAATTAACTTATCAAAATAAGTCGATTTCGGATTTATAAAACATTGTATATAAATTCCATTTATATTTTATAACAACTTCAACTTATAAAATCACTTTATTAACAAATTCTATCCATATCCCATTTACAAGCCAAAATCCAAATTATAAACAAATTACTTGTAATTCTCTATTTACAAATTCATTCATTTTATAACTTCATAAATAATAGATTCTATTCTTTTATAAAAATCCATTTATAACATCATTTTAAAACGTCTTTAAAACTCTTTTATAATTCCATCACTTTGATTTAAGAAAAATCCAATTTTTTTTATCCTACACATAACGCTTTTATAATAAATTCAAAAATCACCATTTAAATTATTTTATAAAATAATCAACTTCATATTTCCAAAAATCACTTTTCAACTATATTTCTCAAAACATCAAAAAATTTAATATAAACTTTCAACCTGAATATTCAAAAATCAATATTTATTTATTTTCGGTATCTAACTATACCAAAATTATATTCGGCTAAATTTTAGCTTTCAACGATTTCAATCAAAAAGATAATCAAACAGAGATTATAAATAATCAACATACAACATTGAAACAAATTCAATTATTTGAGGAATCCAGTTGGATCCCTCCAACCTGTTTTCCTACATCCACAGATGTTAGCACAATACCAATCCCGTTTCAAGATGGGATATCGCGGTGCATGGGTTTATATAAAAATATTATCCGCTATTATGCGGCGCAATAGGGTCTCATCCGCTATATAATGCGGGAAATCAACTCCAAGTACATATATAATACTAATTCCACTTCAAGGTGGAATATCGTGGTATATGTGTTTAATATAATAACCTCCGCTTAAAATGCGGCGTATAGGGTCTATATCAATACAACAGATAGCAATTTATCATCCAATCATACAATCAACATAATCAAGCAATTTTAAATCTAACTATTTAGAATTTTAAATCAAAACAGATTCGATTGAGTGAGAAGTTCTCACCTTGCTTCCAATATGGTTGTAGTGTTTTATTTCGAACAAAATTAAACACGCGTTTAATTTTACCCAAAATTACCACTAGCTCCAATCGATTCCAATCCAGCTCCATCGCATAGTGCTCGTCCATACGAACTCGACGCAATTCGTTTCGTGAATTTCCGACCTCGTATGACAAAGTTATAGCTTTTTAAACATTCACGAATTTAAATAATATAAATTACTATTTTCTTTTTATATTTTTATAACCTTCAATTATCTGGGCCGTTCATTTTGCTTTCTGAGAATTTTGGCCACACGCTTGAGCTTCTTCGCCCCCAGTTTTAATATGCAACCGAACCCATCCTCGTTCGATTATTCTCGAATGTCGCAGCCGCCACGATGAACGTGACGACGATCCAAAGCAACCGAACGCTGCGCCTATGCGAGACACACCAACGATGACGACGGCGACGAGCTCGGTCACCCCCCCGCGCTGAAAAATGTGCACGAATGCCGGCCATTATAGCTCGATTTGCCGATGATCCACTCGACTTTAAGCGATCATCACCGTATAGAACCGAAGCTCTCGTTGAGATCTTCAAAGTTGCGGTTGGAAATTTCTTGAATTAATTGGTGGATTTGAAATGAGGGAGGAAGAAGATGAATTTTTGGCCATTAAATGGAAACTGGCGGCTAGGGTTTAGGTATTAGGGTTTGAGTGTAAATGGTGAGTTATGGTGGCCTTTTATAGAAAATTCCCGCGACACTATTCACCCGAATTTTTTCCGAACTCCAAACGAAACATGTCGCCCGGCGTTTATAATGTTTTACCCTTATTCCGAACGCAATGGAATATATATCGGGAGCCAATTCGATCAAATTTGGAAGATAGGTTTTTGAATCGACTATTTAAATTCAAAATTCACTTAAACAGATTTCTGTGCGTTTTAGCTTGCCCCGGACAAACCGTAAATCCGATTGATACGAAATTTGGAATCTTACAACAATATAACATTACCAATGAAACTGGTTTCGTCGAAATCCGAGACTGTTTGAAAAATGACTATTTTTACTCGTCAATTAAATATTAAAATATTCAATTTTTACAATTTAACTTTTAATTCAATTTTAAAAGTTCTATAACATCATTCTAACTCAAATATGATATAATACAACTTTACAAATCAATTTTAATCACATTAAACCAAATTTCCAATTATTTTTGTAATTTCAAATATTAATTTATCGATTTAATGATCCAATTAAATCTAGATATTCGAAATATAATTTATTCAACTTACAAATTTTACTTGTTAATATTTAAAATCAATTAAATATAAGAATTTAAAATGATAGGAATTCTTGGTCGTTACAGTGTAGTCCAGGAGTTTTATACACAACAATACTATATCATCAATCATCACAAATCCAAACACAGCAATATCGCTAAGCGGTAAAATCCTATAACGCTTATCTTCATTCACAAATTCAGAGCTAAATAATATAAATTAATCATAGATAAATAAATTGCATTCATCACAACTCAAATCAAAATAATTCATATTACAAAGTATCACACACCAGGGATATCAAACAGTTCAAAGCATTTCATACAATCCAAACATCCATAAGTAAGATCAATTAGTCATCTGATTAATTTAAACCAAATTAATTACTTATGAATAAATTACTAATCTTGGTTAATTAACATTAATAAATTACGAATCAGTTTGATTAATTATCCTTTAATCACTTATTAATTAACCCTTAATCGATCAATCTTAATAATTATCCTTAATTACATTAATTAAATAACCCTTGATTAATTACTATTTAATTAATTAATAAGTGATTATCCTAATCACTTATATTAATTAGTCATAAATTAATTACATTGAGTAATTATACTTTAATCACTTGATAAATCAACATAAAATCATTAATTAATTGCTTTTAATTAAGTAATTATCTTTAAGTTATTAATTACCTTTAATTATTTAGATTAAGTAATCTTAATTAATTAATTATCCTTTAATGTAATTACGCAAAGTAATTATCCCTTAATTACACTAAGTAATAATATTTTATTAATTATACTAAATAATTATCCTTCATCAATTTCATTAGGTAATTACTCCTTAAATAATTAATCTTTAATTATTTTCATTAATAAATCATTAATTACTTAAGATCTTAAAAGATAAAACATTTATCTTAATTAATTACTTTAATATCATTTAAACCTTGTTTGAAACTCTTGTAATTAATTATTATTAACCACTTTACTTAAACCTTTAAGTTAAATTGAGGATTAAAACACTTCATCCTTTAATCGGTTACTTAATCACAATATTAAGTTTATTTAAAAATAAACTTTTCAAAAACAAAGGTTATATATTGAAAACACTTTAAACTCAAAATAATTTATTTTTAAAACCTTTTAATACATTCCAAACTTAATTAGACATTCATTATGTAAAATAATTAAGTAAGAAATCGTTCAACTTTCAAAACTTGTTTAATTTAAAATTTTAAAACTGCAACAATATTAAACCCGAGATAACTTCGAGTTAAATCCCAAAATCCACGACCCTTACTTCGAGTTTCTCCTTTTCTTTCCTATTTATACTTTGTTTTAGTTTAAAATTTTAAAACTTCTTAAACATGATATCACACACATGAACATACTCGAGTTCGTGCTCGGGCCAACAACGAAACTTCACTAGGCCGACTTCGAGATACTCCTCTTCTTCCCCAAACATGAATCAACCCAGAACAAAACGTGCACATGTGCATGTGTACACCCTTCTGGTCACCTCCAACCAAGTCGCCGACCACCACCAAGTCACCATACCTTGCCTACCTTACCACGAACACCCAGATCCTCAAATCATCCACGAAATCGAAATCGAGCCTGTTGAATCAAACTAGAACCCAACTCGATCATCTGGAATTGCCTCATATCGACCAACCTGATCGCCATAGACCTCGTCGATTTGTTCAAAGCTTTTCCAGAACCCCAAGCTCTATTTCCTCCTGGTCCCATTGACTCCGATGCGTCGACGTTGATGCAATTACTTCGAGAACTACGACAACCCAAACCAGGCCTTAAACCCTACTTCATCATTTCCCTTTCTCTCCGATCATCTAAAAAATTCATAAACGTTTTTCCATCGATCTACTACACCCAAGCTACCTTCCACCTTGATCAAGTTGACCCTAACTTCGTTGATCGTCTGAATTTGATGAGTTCCCATTTACCATTCAACCCAAAATATCTCAATAATCCCAATCTTAAAAATCAAGATATTCGTATCAAAATTCATCATTTGTTGGCACGGATCAACTTACGAAATCAAATTGTAAAGTTATAATCATCGATTTTCTTGATTATAAAAGTTTCCACTTTAATTTCTATTTTTCAAAGTATTTACTAAATGTTTTTACTTGGGATTATTTAAAAATAACTTTACATTGTTATAAGCATTTTCTTTTCAGGAATTATAACCTGAGTTGGTTTAGATAAGAAGGTATGATTTTTTTCTCTATATAATGCACTCGATTCTGTTGATGTAACAGAGGCTAATATATACAGACATATACACATAGAGATTTGCATTTATACAGACATGCAATGATATTCGTACAAACATACTTCATATCTTGATTTCAATCACAAGTATTTATCACATACAATCAAAATATTAGAGAGGGTAGTTTACTCATCTGGAATTGGACAAAGAAGATTTTTGTTTTTATTTAAATCTGGAAATATTTTTATGATCTTTTATCTGATTTTGCTGGCTTGAGTGTATTGAGTTGTATTTGAATCTGAAACAGCAACTTGTTCTAAAACTGAAAACTTGAATGCTTTATCTTCTCAGGCTGAAGATTTGTTTCAGGCTTTTGAAATGTTTTTGATCTGAAGCCTTGAATCTTGCTGGTTGTTTCAGGTTTAAAGCTAGAGAAAAAACTGTTGTTTGATTTAATCTGTACTTGGATATTTATTGAATTGAATCTGAAGCTTGATGTTTGAAATTGCTTGCCTGAAGTTTCTAGTCTTGAAAGAAGTTTAATTATTGTTTAGATTTTATTTTGATTTCTTTTTTCACTTCAGTTTTAATTTTTAGAAAGTTCAAGAGAAATTTGATGAAGCCTCGTTTCTATTCTTGATGTTTATTTACATTATAAAATTAAAAAGAAAACAAATACATCTTGCCACTTGTTCATTTGCACAATTTCTTTTATTACAAATGTTTAAACCTTTAATTATTTTCTTACAAATGTCATAATATATTTAAAATGGCTACACTTGCTTAATTCCTTGTTAAGATGATTACATATACAATCTTTCATGCATTAATAATTTTTAATATGTTTTAAATATATTTCCTTCTTATATTAGCATATGTGTTACATATTATATGTTTTTATATATTTTTAAACGTTTATTAGTATAAATTATTTATTATAAATATAAAGGAAAAATGTTTTAAACCTTTTATTAATTTAAACAAATTATACTTAGTTATGTTTTATATCTAAATTTTGTATATTTTCTATTACTTTAAGTCAATGCATTTATATATATACATATACATATATACATATATAACTTTTAAGGAAATTGATTTTAAAATTTAAATTCAATTTTATTTTCAAAAATATTTATATTTGAAAATTCAAATTCAAATTTCAAATTACAATCTATTTATAAAAATAAACAGGCACATATCTTATTTAATTTGGAAAATATCAAATTAATTCACAGTTTAATTTTAAAATTAAATTAATTATCAATTTAAATTTGGCTCAAAAAGCGGAATGTTACACACATGCATACGGTACGCCCTATCTACTTGAGATAAACAATAACTACATACATGTGTGTATGTATATAAGTAATAAGGTCCCTCTTTGGACCAAAATACTTACCCTGCTATTATCCATAATCTAGCACCTCATCAAGGTCCATTATCAATGTAGTATCACGTCCTCCTTGTCGTACATACCAAGGAACTCTCTTAGTGCCAAATAATGGTGTCACAATTATTTAGCCATGGTCTATTCATTTTTGCAAGACCTCCACAGAAAGGTTATCTAACGTTGTCTCCTAAAAACTAACAAACTAGCAAACTACTATGAGGCGATGCATGTCCTAAACAGGGGCTACCATAGTAGGAGGTGTAGTCCATTTAGGCATAACCCCCCATCTTTCCGCTGACCGCTCAGGACCGATGACATTTTCGACCTATGAAAACAGCTCTTACTCCTAATTTATGGCACCAATCTCATTGTTATAGCACCAAGCCTTGTTCACCATCCCATTTAGATTACCTAACGCAATCGAGGAAATGCCCACTTGGTTACTTAAACAAACCTCCTGTAACATCCCGCCTTTTCTCACGCTTTAAATCGACACACGTGCCAATTCAAACCATACAAAAGGGTAGATTGTTATGGGGTAAATAAGAAAACAGAGAAGAGAAAAAAACTAAATAGAACCTCACAACGGAAGGATAAAATATAATAATAAATATATAGTTCATAAAACTATTTACAAACCTTTGATTTTTCTTTATACAATAAGTATTAGAGTTCATATACCAATAAATATCAATGCAGCGGAATCAAATGGTATAGTGAAATAATATAATAGATAGTAATACTACAAATCTTCGTCTTCATCCTCCAGAATAAAATCTTCAAATCCTGAAATGTTCGGACTGACCCGAGCGAATTGAAAAGACAAAACACTCGAGTCAGAACTAAAAGATCTTATGTAAGTTAAATCAACAGAGATAAATATGAGTACAGTAACTTAAGAGATGCTCGGGATTTACATCTCCTAAGGATCCGTTGAACTATCTACTATGTAGTATATTTCGCTATTATACTAGTGTCTAATTGTAAAATAAACTTACTTTTAAATAGCGTTAAGGCTTTACATTTTCCACCTTAACACAGTTATATATTCCCATAGTCTATACAGTACCGTAATCTCCCCCGTACTGGGCGTTGTCAGAGGGCACTCCATAGGTATGGTACAAAACCAAAATCGTATAAGGCGCGCTAGGGTAGGTGACACGGCACAACTAGGAAATGCCAGGGTAGATATACCAATTGCTATCCGGACTGGTGGTTACGCATAGCCGCAGCTACCGCCCACCTAGAACAAACACCCCCATAATCAAAAAAATAAAGGTGGCCACCAAATCAATCCAAAGTCAGAGTATAGTATCGAAGGGAAGTGTCCGATCAAAGGTGCTACCATATTAACCCGTCAATTGCTCCTGTTTTAGCCACCTTATGCCAACTCACGGGAGTTGGGTCCACGTATTTACCTTACAGGAAACGCCGCCACCAACCTACTTCATTCTAGAATCTCCACCGCGTACACAGTTGTTAAAGTGGTTTTCGGAGTTGGCAGAGAGTATGACAACTTCTGATCCCGGTTCTTCAACAACCAAATGTTATTATAACACCGCGGTCTTTAAAAATAGTTTATACTTTCAAAACCAGAATAAAGTATCTATTTCAAAATCGTATAATTACAATATCCTTTCCATTTCAAAACAAACTCATTTGATATTATTTTTATAAAACCCAAATTAATATAATATCATTTTATTTCAAATATATTTCTTTTTCAAAATCATATTTCTTTAAATTTATAATATCTGGAAACCAAACATTTGAATTATAACTTTCAAAACATAATACATCGAAACTCATAGCTTTAAAACCATACTTCTAAAACTTGAATGGTTTGGATATTCAACAGTGTATAGAATAAAATAGTTTGAATTTAAAATTACTTTATAAAATAATTTCTACATCTTCACAATTTTATTCATTTAAAATTTAGTCTAAATCCATAAATTTTAAATTCACTTTCATTCAAATAAACCACTTCAATTTCAATATATTTCTAACTTTTAGTATTTAACGATTTCAAAACTTAAGGTTGGAAATTTATATTCACAAATTTATTGTCCTATTATTTAGTTTTGAAATGCTTACATAATAGATCAAAGTCATTTAAATTAAAATTCCAATTACTAACAACTTAAATATTTCCTTCAATTTATTATGCTAGAAATATTCGTTTAATTTATCTTAAATAAAAATCCAGTTATATCATACCTTTAAAATTTCCAATTTTAATAAGTTTACATCAACTTATGGAGTGAAGTTTTTAAATAAGTTCCATCAAATAAATTTCCAATTTACCTCCCAATCTTAACTGATTCAAATCATTAAAACTCTATATATACGTACGATATCTTAGACATGTACTTAACCATTTAACATAAATAATCAAACTCCATTGTTCAACTTAATTTATTTTTATTTAACTGATTTATACATAGCTTAAACTCAAAAAAAATTAACTATATATGTATATATAAAATATATTTATATAATATCCAAATTTAATATTTATTAAACCGTATCATATCCAAACCATAAAAATCATTTCAAAAATAATTATATATATACCGCGATGCCTGTATATAATTTTATATCCGATGGTCAAGTGATACGTATATTTATCATTTCAATCCGCAATTTAAAAATAAAAAAATGCGCTTGTATGTCATTTCAAACCGCAATCCCGAATGAAATGAAAATGCATAATAACTTGCAGTTTTTATAATATAGAACACATCATCCATTCACCCAATATCAACCATCAACCAATTTATTTCAATCATCATCAATTTAAACAAACATCAATAGAGCATATAAAATATAACAGGTATCAATAAATAGTTTATACTCGAAAAAATAAATAAATAACTGTTTAACTAGCAGTTTATATGCAAAAGAAATAAATTTTAACTGTCAATTTATATGCAATAATAAAATTAATTAACAGTTAAATTAAATAAATGCGATTTAACTGAGATGATGAATAAAATATGCAAAACAGTCATAAATAAATTTCTACTCATATCTTAAATCAATTTAACAAACACAAGAAAAATTAAAAGTTGTGAGTGGGTTAAAACACTCACCTTTTGAATTTAAATTGAATTAAAATTCAATTTAAACCCAAAAATTGGACAGTCTCCAAATTCGTCCAAACCAGCGTCAAAAGATCCGGAATTTTATTACGATGCCAACAAAAAAATCGCGTATGAAACGGAGTTCGTATGAGAAAGTTACACGCGTTAAATCGCTTGAAAACAAAATTAATTTAAACAAACAAATAAACAAACCTAACAAAAATATAAGCCACGTCAGCAAAAGCTTTAGCATGCTACATGACCTCGTTCTTCTCCAGTACGAAAAATGAAAAAAAATCATTTTTATAAAAGAATGCTTTTGGAGTTGCAAGAATAAGAGCTTTTGAATATGAGGTGTTAGGAGAAACAAAATGTAGAAGAAGAAATAAGACGTATGTTATTTATAATTAGGAAATGAATGTGGAGGGACAAAAATAAATGTCACGTTTTATTATTAAAGCTTCAGGCATTAACAATAGATAAGGGAATGTACGTAGGAATGGAAAAGTTTGCAAACGAAAGTAGAATTTTGTACGCATTTAGGTTTTTATCTACGCAAAATAAAATATTTATACTTACCTTAAAAATGAGAACGTTCAATTTTGTTTTCTCAAAATGATCTTTTATTTCCATTAAAACACCCTTTTTGTTTAACAGAAAACGTGCGTTTCTTTTATTAAATCTATTAATTGCAATCAATGTTTCCTTTCTTTTTAATTGAAACATTTGAATTACATTAATTGCAGTTACTTACAAAGTTAGATTTTAAAATAGACAACTAAAATGGATAAAGAAATAGAACAATTGTTTATTTAAACACGTTTATAAATTTATTGTTTATATACAAGAGTAATAAATAGATTATTTTCCTATTCTTGTAATCAGTCTGTAAGCTAAAACACAGTTCAAATAAACATATATTTCTTTCTTTAAAATCAATCTTTCTGTTCTTATTTTAATGAAATTAAATGTACATTCACAGATGAAACATTCATTTTATTTGATGTAAAATTTTCTTTTTATTAAATCATAGTTTCCGATATTTTCACAAAACATATGCTGCTTTTATTTACAACTACTAATTTACAATTAGTATTCTCTCCTATTAATTGGAAATTTTCAATTACATTAATTTCAGTTGATTAAGTTTCAAAATGGACTAAATGAATGTAATGAGAAGCATAACAATTATTTCCTATCTAATAGTAATTTAAACATATTAATACACTATTCGCTACAAACGGTAATTATATATATTTCTTACTAAATAATAGTTTCTCATCTTAATAATCAATCTTTCAGTTGCTAAACATTTTTACTAAATGAATGTTTACTCTTTTACTAAACTTATTCATTCTTATTCTTTATTAACATTTATTATTAAAATCACTGTTATTAATTACATTCAAACAATGTCATTAAATACACCTGACGTATGTTATCATTTTTTTTATCTTACTGTAATACATGTTATTAGAAGAAGTTCAAATTAAGATCATAAACATATCTCTTAACATATGTTAACAAAAATAAATCATAAATTTTTATTATTCTACCACTTATATTCCTTACTACAATTAGCCTTTGGTATTCCTATCCATTAATTACACAAATAACATAGTTAATATTTGTTTGTCTTTCACTACATTAATACTTCTATATACATCTTAGATTTGTATCAACGGTTATTTTTTTTAAAATGTGAATCTTGTCAATTACACGTATTAATTAAGGTTTTAAACTCAATTAACAAAATTTCCTAAGTCCAATCCCTTTTTACCAAATTTGACAATACCTAACCATTCGTACTACATTCCCTATAAATGTAATATTTAATAGATTTTATTCAAATTAACGTACAACTTAGTTTCCCTTAATTGAGATCTGATTCCTAAATTTTTATTTAACATATCAAATGAATAAATAACCTAAATAAAGGGTCACCTGCTCACTTTCTTTCATTTATAAGTTTACTACTTGCCCACCCAGGTATAAATCCCATATATAACACAAATAAATTTCCAATAAACTGCATTATCCAATTATCATAAATTTGTTCAGTATATACTCTTTTTTTACTTATAAATATTTTATGTTCTTTGTAAATTCTCATTCACTCTTCCGTTACTAAAATTAAAAATCATTAAGTAACATTTCCTCCATAACAGTATTAAACTTACTTAACATGCAAGAGGACTTTATTTCAAATAAATTGATTGACTAATAAATTAGGTAATACATAATAATTGTTGTTATACCCTTAAGATTTACGCTTGTTCTCTTCTATTTGGTTTATAGCCAAAGATAATATAACCAATCTAACTCCACAAATAAACTTATTTTATTACCCAAATTATACATAAATTTATTACCTTTTACATCCCACTATAAATCAGTGTAACCATTAATACCACCCATATTATCATTCCTTACACAATACTGATCTTATTCAATTACCATTAACTATCTATTTTGTACAATAACTAAATGTTTACATTTGTTACTTATATTTAGTTTTATAACCAAACGTATCATGCTTAAATAAAATAACTGGAGTTTCATTTAGATTGTTGACAATTGACTTGTATTAATGTTGTTTTAGTCTAAATTTAGTTATCATTCCATTATAAAATTGCAATATTTTATTTCTTTCAATATTAACTCATAAAATATTATTAAAATAACAAAAATTTAACATCGAAAATTTATGGGTCGTTACACCTCCTAAATGGTTGAAATAGACTTTACTTGTCCTTTGACACTTTGACTTGAGCGAACCTTCCTACAGTATATTCCCTTCACCTATACGAGAACGTATAATCCCATGGGTCCTACAGTGGATATGCCCCCACATCAGTATAATTTATACATAACTTCTGATAGCCGCTTATGGTGGGTGGACTTTTTTTGTGTAACACTACTGACCTCCCATTCCAACCGATTTTCATGACAATGTCATTCTTATTTAATCTAAGCTATTCCCTAAATTCAATAATTCATACCTGTTGTAACCAATGCTTGAGGTTACACACACATAGAGAGACTGTGACGACCCGACTTTCCCCTCCCGGAAAACCGCATCATCTTTTAAGAAAGAAAGGGATAGAAAGAGAATAGAAAGAAGAGAAGAAAGAAACAACATCAGAATCTACACAGCGGAACGAATAAATTATGTTAATAACATAAATATTACATAGTTTACAACAATATCAGAGTTACACAGACTTACAACACATACTAGACAGTTATAAACACCTGCCTAGTTATACAACTCAATACAACTCAAAGACAACAACTCAGAGAACACACAGCGGAAAACTATATATATATATATATATATATATATCTACACGCGGAAGCTTCCTTCTCCATTGCTCCTTCATAATTCGTCAAGAAAACCTGAATCCTAACCTGAATTCCCTTGGCTACTCATAAAAATTTGAGTACCCAAGAGTTTATGAAAAACAAAAATAAACTCCGGGCCAGACATGGGTCTGGTGTGAGTAACAGGTTAAAGTTGCTTAACTTTCAAAAACCTTTTGAAAAGAAAGGTATCACGTAAGACCTCCCACACATAAACATGGAAAAGTTTTTACCTTACGCTAACCAAAACATTTGATAGGAAATCCGATGATATTATAATAGTGTCTAGGGTTTTCAAATAAATAAGAAATAGCCGAAATTGTTACATTATTAAATTCCAGCTACTAGCCACAAAAGTGGATAATACAATCAAAACCGTTGGCACTTATTGGATTTTGGATTCCATATAATGACAGGGCTACGGGGGTACCGCCCGTCACAGTACGTGGTCTAGATCAACGTACCGAGGATCACTCCCGACCCCCTGCAACAAAAAGCCGGACCCATTCCTTACTGAATAGTTCCGAACAAGACAACCCCGTGGTTGTAGCTAGCAACCACCCACACAGCCGAATATAAAGGGACTTCTAGACAGGGATCAATCTTGCTCTCCAGTGGGTGCGACCCACGAAGCCTTGCTGCACCTCCCCTGTTTTAGCCATTCCCGGTTGATGAGGCTTGAGGCTACGATTACCTTTATAGGACATATCACTTGGAATGCTCATCGTCCACCTGACGATGTGCTGAAAGCATTCAATCCATACAAGTTCGTTCCGAGTTCGAACGAAACCGAAGGCATTATCTCGTTACACTCATTTTGGAATCACCCTTAGAGTTAACGACAATAACCCTTGCACTCTGATTCACCATCTCGAATCTATAAGAACTAATTCCGTCAACCCATTACGGAATCACCCACAGAGTTATATTGACTCATAGTCCTTACACCTCGAGTCTTCACAAAGCTCCACTTTGATTCACGACCTAACGTTATTTTGAAATCGATGTGGTTTTCGGATACCCAAATATGGAAACCCGATCCCGGTCTCATCGAAAACCAAAGCGTGTCTTTTAGGGTCCAAGTTGTTTTAAAGTTTTAAAACAATTCAATTACAGTATCTATATACACACAGATAGATAACTCACAATCACAATTGATAATTAACATTATCAAATAACAGGTAATCTACATCATCAATATCACATAGATATTCCATATATCACCATCACAATAAATAATCTAAGTTATCATCATAATACAACCAAACATCCATACCACACAATATCATTTATCTCATTTCTGAGATCACAAAGCATCCAAGACAATCAAGTTCAACCATTCATCCATAAGCAATGATTTACTCATCACCATATAATTAATTTAAAATGAATTAAATTAACTATCTCTAACTTTAATTAATTTAAAATGAATTAAATTAATTACTTCATCTATAATTTATTTAAAATAAATTAAATTAATTACTTCAACAACACAAATCTTGCTTGCTTAATCATTTAATTGATTATAATCAATTTATTAATCCATTATTAATCACCTTAATTAATCACTCTTGATTAATTATCCTTAATTACATTCATGTAATTATCCTCAATTAATTTCACAAAATTAATTATCCTCAACTAAACAGTAATTAACCTTTAATTGCTCAACCAATTAATTAATCATAATTAATTCCATTAATCCTTAATTAATTAATTAATTAATCACCATAATTACTTATTATTGATTAATTAATCATAATTAATCATCTTTAATTACATCATTAATTAATAATTAATGATCCTTAATTATTTCTTAAATTAATTACTCCAAGTAATTAACTAACTTAATTAATATATTAAACTAAATTAATTATCCTTAAATTAATTTCTTAATTAATTATTTGATTAATTACTAAATAATTAATCCAAATTACTTCATTCTTAAACATCACCACTTAATTACAATCATGTAATTATTAAACAATTACTTAATTGAGTAATTTCCAAATCATTAATTACATAAAGTAATTATTTTTTTAAACAAACCAAGTGTTTAAAATTAATTAAACTTAATTAATTAAAAATAAACAATCTCATTAAATTAAATTAATTACATTAAGTAATTAATTTCTCAATTACTTTATCAAGTAATTACTTTCTAACCATTTATAATTGATTATTATAAAATTAATTAATCTAATTAATTATAAAAATTAACTATATTAATCAATTATTAAATAATCTTGGTTAATGATCTTCATTAACCATCCTTTAATTATTTATAAAGTAATTAACTTAAATTAATTACCATTTAAATTATCTTTAATCATTCATTAATTAAAGTTAATTATAAAATTAATTAACCTTAATTTAAAACTTAATTACATAATTAATATTCATTCATCATTAATTAATACTTTAATTAATGATCTTTGTTTGTGTCAAAATTGGGCACAAAACTCTTCGGGAGTCGTTGAAGAAATAATAGTCAAGAATGCAAGTTCAAAACAGGTATTATCTAACAAAAACTCCAATCAACAGTAAGATAAATGCGTAGACAATCGATTTATAGTGGTTCGGCGTGTTGCCTACGTCCACTGTGAAGTTTTTTGATGTTTTATTGATTCTCTTTCAATGATTACAAGTTGTTACAGCGATCAATAGCAAGTTACAACTGGAAATTCGAAATCAACAATCAAGTTATGATATAGGATGATGGAGATCTTGATCCGGCAGAGTCTCGGCGTCTCAGAGTCAGAAGATCCCTTTTCTGTTGGCCCTGGGGCTCTATTTATAGACGTTGGCTGCTGATATTCCGCTGAAAACTCGGGAGACCACTTCTTACACGTGAGGGGGCCCACACGCACGGTCTCGGGAAGTTTGGGCCCACTTTGGCATCGGTTCGAACTCCATTCGAACCGATCAAGAATTCGTCCAATCAAGGTGAAATTTGGCATGGACATTCTTCAACATGTACACAAGCTTCAGTGAAAATTTCGTGGCATTTGGATCAATAGGTTGGGAGATATCTTGGATTCGAAATTGGGTCTTCGGCATAGCTGTCTGGTTCGAACCCATGTATTCGAAACGATGGTTTCGAATCCATCATGGCATGCGGCTTCGTGGTGACGTAGAGCGCAAACTTCGAATCGATCCGGACTTCACTCTGTGTTGACCGCTTCGACTCCATGTATCTCGGCGCATTCGAACCGAAGGAAGACACGTCATCGTGGCTGGTTGACCTAGTGGGTTCGAACGAAGTTACACAGGATGGGTTCGAAGACGGCATCACAGATGGGTTCGAAGAAGGCCTCTGTGATGGGTTCGAAGCATGTCTTCGGGAGGATGGGTTCGAAGGTAGGAATGCTGGGTTCGAACATTGGTTGATTCGAAGCACTTTCTCTTGATGGGTACGAAGGAAGACCATGGGATGGTTTCGAACTAGATGGAGTCGAACCTGATGGGTTCGAAGGTGGCGTGACTGTGCTATGGGTTCGAACACGGTGCCTGCTCGGATGGATTCGAAGCATGGCTAAGCTTCTTGGGTTCGAACTAGGGAAGGTTCCGGATGGATTCGAGGTGATGGATTCGAACCGAGCAAGGTTCGTTTCTCTCAACTTGAATCCATCATAACTTGAGCATACGACCTCGGATTGACTTGAAATTTGAAATGCTGACTCCTGTGGTCTTTCTTGCCGTGTCCTATCAATTGTAGCTCAATCTGGACTCGGATAAAATTCAGTGATATCCATGGCGAAAGGAAGTACGATCAACCTCTGAGGCGAACTGTCCTTTGCTTTCGATCAATCTTTTGGTATCGCGGCTTTGCCAAAAAGTGGGATAACATTTTGCCCCCCAAAGTACGTCTTGTGGGAACATGACGTGCTTTGAATTGCTGCAATCTCTCTCTCAACAATCATTGCTCTCTTTTTTGTCGTAACTCGTATGTTGTACTGCTGTAACCTTGCGTTGATATGATTGATTGCTGTATAATAGTGCTTAGCCGTTGGCCGTCGCATTTGTAATAGGATGGGTGTTTGATCCCTGTGAATATTCAAAATCGAACGTTAGTCCAACATGTACGTGCATATGTTAATTTGACCCTTGTTAACGTCGTGCGTCCACGAGTTGTTGTCAGTTTGGTTTGCTATAGAATTTCGTATTGATTCTCTCCTGAACCAACTTTGAAATTGGAATTGAGACAACGCTTGGTGGTTGTTTTGAAAGGTTCCTTCGTATCGATCCTCTCCTGAATCGATGCAGAAGGTTAAAGGAATCGAATTTGTGTTGCGCGAGTGTAATGTTTCGAACCGATGCATTCGAGCATTGATGGGTTCGAAACCCACGTTTGTATGGGCGCAGTACGCTTGCTGCTATGATGGGTTCGAAATTGGCATTCGAATCGATCTGAAAGGGTGGAGTACGCTTGTGTAGTGATGGATTCGAAATTGTCATTCGAACCGGTCTGAAAGGATGGAATACACTTGTGTAGTGATGGGTTCGAAATTGTTATTCGAACCGATGCGAAAGGATGGAATACACTTGTGTAGTGATGGGTTCGAAAGTGGATTTCGAACCGGCTCTGCATTCTGACCTGTTGTAAACGGTCGAGTCCACCGGCACGCGAATCGATTCAGTCATCTCCAACTCCCCATATAAATAGCAAAGACCACGGCCTTTTTTCACTTTTCACTTTTACTGTTGCCTGCTTTTTACTGCGCTCTTCATCGTCTCAGAGCTCCAAAAGAGAAAACACAGTGTCGCTCTTTCAAACCGTTCAAGATCTGAATCTTCAATTCCTTGAATTCGTCATCCAAACTAGGTAACTAGCCTCGGATTCAAACAGCGAAGTCATTTCGAACCTGTTTCTTTTTATCGATTGCGTAGCTTCGAGATTGGCAAAACTAGATCTGATTTGGGAGGGATTCGAACCGATACGTAGGCTCGAGTTCGAATCGATGAAGGTGGCGTCTTCTTACTGGATTTCGAATCGATCCTTGGAATGTCCTTGCTGGGATGTGTAGTTCGCATCGATCGAGGGATTCGAGGGATCCATTCGAACCGATGGGTTCGAATCCATAGGCTATCGTTTCGAAGTCCACATCTTCGTATCGATACGAAGTGGATCGGTTCGAACTTGTCACCTCTCTATCGGTTCGAAGCGCGTCAGGATGGATTCGAACGCATGGGTTCGAAGCGAAGTCAGGATGGATTCGAACGCTAGGGTTCGAAGAGACGTCAGGATGGGTTCGAACGCATGGGTTCGAAGCAACGTCGGGATGGGTTCGAAAGAAGTCCTGGTGATGGTTTCGAACCCTACATGATGGATACCAAAATTTGAAATTCTCCAAGCATAACTCCGACGAGCTTCATTCCTGCATATTTGGACTTGAATATTTAACTGCATACATGACTACCTGTTGAAGCTCGTCGATGGAACTATGACAACTTCTACCCGAACCAACTTCCATCATGGAAACGGACTCGTGATGACGGTCAGCGATGACGGTCATTATAGCTGGACTCCGTAACCTTGTCGTTTGCATATTTCTTTAACTCTGCAACATTTATTCAAGTAATGCATGTCACTGCACAACACACACTCATACACGTTACACTGGGGAACGCACGGGTTTTTGTCGTCTAACGATGGTTTCTCGTGAGTTAGCTAGTTATGGAACCGTCAAGTTCACAGCAGCAGGAAACTCAAGTTACCGTCTCTCCGAGGCTAGAGATTCCTGATATTGATCCTGAGATTATTGGTCCAGCTCCGGATGAACTTCCCGATGCGTCGTTCATTGCCAATCCATCAGATTCCGTTCCGTCCAATATCTCTGAAGACATGTTGGGGAGAATATGTTTGAGACACGGCCTGTCGCTGGATGATGTGCTACTGCCGGGGCCGAATGATAGACCGCATAATCCACCGGAGGGATATACGGCATTTAACCACCACGCGTGCGCGGCCGGGACACTCCCTCCGTTCAACGAGTACATAAGGGAAGTATTGTCGTTCTTGAGGATCGCCCCATCTCAGCTGCACCCGAACGGATATGCGTCGATCAATAGCGTGTTCATCGCATTTATGGAATATCTCCATCGACCACCGCTCCCAATTGAGATCAGATACTTGTTCAATTTCAAAACTCGGGGGTGATTATCCCTCCTTCACATTCCTGGAAGCGGTGAGAAACTGCCAAGTGGTTACCGGGTCTTGGACCAGGTTGAGCTATTATAGGACAGAATGGTTTTATGTCAGATGTCCTCCTGGATTCGCCCGACGATGGCTATTCAGACGTGAGTATAGTTGAGTTCGTAAATAATTACTATGGCAATCGCAGCCGAAGTGGAACTTATATATTATCCTTTTTTGCAGCGGTGATTCCGCGACCTGAAGGCGAGCACTTTAGGGAGATGGTGCGAGTGCTTCGAGAAGTCCCGGATGGAGATAGGGATATCGATGTGTTATTAACGGATAGGAATCTCCGGGCCTGCGGTTTGATCGAACAAGGGCAGAGCATAAGTTTTGAAGTGGCACTAAGGGTCGTCTCGAAGAAACGAGTCAAGCACAAGAAACCCAGAGTTACCACAGCTGAGGAAGCGGATTCTGAAAGAACCCACACCGATGATGAGCCGCTGACCGGGCCTACTGACGCGGTTCCGGATGTCGCGGAGCAGAGAAAAGGCAAGGCTGCCATGGTTAAGTCAAGTAAGAAGGGGAGATGGAAATCGGTCGTCACGGCCCGTTCTACTCCCGGAGTTAGAATCTCGGAGACGTCTCCTCCGAGAACTGAAAATCTTTTTGAAGGGCTTGCCGATCTTCCAATCCCGGACGATGTGTCTTTTCAACATGATGCCGGGTTGGAGGAATTCCATCGCACCTTAGAATTGAACGAGCCTCTTATTACTAGCGAGGTCGACACTTCCGGTTGGTCGGGGGGAATGCATATTCATACACATTTCACGACACTGCATAACCTTTGACTGAAAACTATCTGTTTTGAAAGGTGATTAATTCTATTTTATTTTGCTTCGCAGATATCATGTCTAAGCGAGGTTCGATGCTTGGGAGTCTTCGACACGCCCGCAAGCCTTCATATTACGATTCACGTAGGCGCGAAGGGGATAGAGGTTATGATCAGGGGCGTTCTGGGCATTATGACCAGGGACGTTCTGGGTATTCTAGTCACGAGAGATATGACACGGACAGGGGCTATAAACATCGATCGCGGTCGCGTACTCCTCCTCCTTCCAGAGATCCCGTACAACCTCCTGCTCATGTTCCTCGTCCTTCCGAGTCTTCTCGATATACGTCGGTTTCTCAAGCTTCCCGATCCGAGGCGATGACCCCGATAGTCGCAGAGCAGCCTCCTACAGAGATCTCGGGAGAAGGGGCAATTAGACTCGCGCAATTAAAGAGGGAGTTCCCGAATATCTGCTTTGACAACTACGTCTTTCCCCCGAACCTGAAAAGAGTTCCGCCGGAGGCTGAGCGGTTAGCGCTCGACTATGTTCATGACTTTTACTCCCAATACAAGGCGTGGTATAGGGCGGCCGATAAGGCATCGGCGTTGGCCTTCGAACGAGCAGCTACCATTGAAAAGCTTCAAACCGAGTTGGCTCAAAGAGACCGCATCATACAAGTACTGAATACTGAGACTGAATCGTCTCGAAAGTCAGAGATGGAGGCTCTTACAAAGGTCGACGAAGCTCAAGCAGCCATGGATAGAATGAAAAAGGAGCACTATGTTACGGTGGAAGACATGGGCCACCGAAACACTGTCGTGACTGCTGAGCGGGATGCGGCGTTAAAAGAACTTAACGAGCTCAAGGCTAAATTTGCTGAGATTATTAAAGATAGAGATGACGCGCATAATACGGCGCAAGAGGCCTGCGAGCAAGCCGTAGTGCTTCGCACTGAGAGAGATGTGGCCGTGGCCAAAGTTCAGGTGGTCGAAGCAGAGGTGGAGGAGAAGGTCCAACATGCAGAGGCCAGGCTAGAGGCCGATATCGAAGATTTGCTCATAACTTACAATGCCAATGTGTTGAAGAACAGAAACTTGGCCTGGCTTCAAGATTATCCAGTTCACCTTCGTAGCGCCTGGGACCGATTGGTTGAGGAGGAAGAGGAAGCGCACCCAGGTGAAGCGGTCGATCGATTCGAACTGGAGAATCGGCTGCTCACAGACGATGAGAAGAAGGTTCTTCATGACGCTATCATCGCTCATGAGAAGGAAATGATCGGTGGTCGTTCCCTGGAAGTCGGAGAGGGGTCAGGCGTTGAGCACCATTCTGCTGTCACTGAAGTTAGCACACCATCGTCGTCGGTGCCTGTACCTGTGGTCAGTTTGCAACCTGTTCCTGCTTACGACCCGGAACAACCGCGCTTATCTCCTATTCATGAGCGTACTTCCGAGGCCGTTCAGCCGTCTGCGAGCCAAACTGGGGAAGGTATTCCGAAGTTATCTCAAGCATTCTCTGAATAGAGTGTTTGTTTTATAGCAGCTTTTTAATAACTTCTTATCTTTTGCCTAGTGACTGGAGTTGCGCCGACTGTTGTGGCTCAAGAATCAAGTAGAGGAGATAAGGCCATCGCCACCGAGACTACTGTTGTAACCGCGGTATCTGCTGAGACGACGCAGGGGGGATCCTTATCTGCTGATGAACAAATGATGAGCGAACTGCTCGGTGAGCAGGGTGGTTCTTTCTCTGACTTGCCATTTATCATCGTTAGTAGCCTCCCG
This sequence comes from Allium cepa, assembly GCA_030765085.1. Taxonomy (NCBI): domain Eukaryota; kingdom Viridiplantae; phylum Streptophyta; class Magnoliopsida; order Asparagales; family Amaryllidaceae; genus Allium; species Allium cepa. The sequence continues at coordinate 331,062,295 of CM060932.1, forward strand.
CCGTCTTCAAGTTCTTCGATGCAGGCCGAAGATGCCCCCAGCCAAGCCCATGCGACTCGTGATGAAGAAATTTTGGCTGAGATTAACGCCGAAATAGAGGCTGCGGGGCATAGCGGTACCGTCAGTGGCAGCACGGCGGCGCAGAGTCCAGCACCTGCTACGGTAGCACCATCGGGTGGCACGGTCTCAACTTCCGTTACGGATCCAGTTCCCCCTACTCCTCCGGCAGGTAGCCTCCATGTAGACTCAAGCTCCGAGGAGGATATTGACATCATGCCTCCTGCCGAAGAGCAACCGCCGGAGAGGAGACATTCAAAACGAAGAATTTCTATCCCTAGTGACACTGATGATGTACCAATAGTTAGAAGGAAAAAGAAGAAATAAATCAGCTTCTCAAGTAGATGTTTTGGTAGATAGGTACTTGTCTTCGTTTCTTGTCAGTAGGTCGTGTATAGATGCAGGTTCGGCCCCTGCTAGTAGGCATTCTTTTTTGGGAGAACTTATCTGCGTGTAAGTCCTTGTTTTAAGTTAGTCGAAATAAAATTTTATTTCTTTGTTTCAACTCTTGTTTCATTTGTGCTTAAGTACTTACAGTGTCTTGTTTTCGGTCCGGTGTACTTGTGGTGTTTTTATCGTTTAAGCAGAGTTCGTCTCATTTTCCAAGTCTGAAGATCTTGGTCACACGTTGTGATTGATGAATGAGTTGAACTTCGGACGTTGTATCACTTCGGTTAGCGAGTAATATTTAGCTTTCGTGCCCTCCAGTTTTGGGGAACAACACTTGTATTTATGATGGTTGATCGCACTTGTTGCAAGTCTTGAGCACACGTCCGCCTTCCGAGGACTTAGAACAATTTGAGATCGATAACTTGGTTTGCACTCCAGGAGTTCGAGTGTTATTGATGCTTGTAACGTGGTTCGCGCTCCGGGAACTTGGGAATGATGTTCACATTCCAACTTGCATTCTACTAACTCGGAGTTAGTATTAACACTTTAGTTCGCACTACGGGAACTTTAACTTGGTGTTTGTGCTCCAATTCACACGCCGAGAACTTGGATAAAACATGTATGTTTGGGTTTGTACTTCAGGAACCCGGAATTGACGTTTATACTCCAACTCGCACTTCGAGAATCTGGAGTTTGCACGGATGCTTCGGTTCGCGCTCCGGGAACCCGTAACTTATGTTTATACCCCAATTCATGTTTTGGGGATCATGAAGTTGGTGTTGATACTTCGGTTCGCACTCCGGGAACTTTGAATTGATGTTTATACTCCAATTCACGCTGTGGGAAGTTGGAGTCCGTTCGCACTCCGGGAACGAATTGTTGAATGTTTATACTCCAATTCACGCTGTGGGAAGTTGGAGTCCGTTCGCACTCCGGGAACAAATTGTTGAATGTTTATACTCCAATTCACGCTGTGGGAAGTTGGAGTCCGTTCGCACTCCGGGAACGAATTATTAAGTGTTTATACTCCAATTCGCGCTGTGGGAAGTTGGAGTCCGTTCGCGCTCTGGGAACGAATTATTGAATGTTTATACTCCAATTCGCGCTCCGGGAATTTGGAGTCCGTTCGCACTCTGGGAACGAATTATTAAGTGTTTATACTCCAATTCGCGCTCCGGGAATTCGGAGTCCGTTCGCACTCCGGGAATGAATTATGGAATGTTTATACTCCAATTCACGCTGTGGGAAGTTGGAGTCCGTTCGCACTCTGGGAACGAATTATTAAATGTTTATACTCCAATTCGCGCTCCGGGAATTTGGAGTCCGTTCGCACTCTGGGAACGAATTATTGAATGTTTATACTCCAATTCACGCTCTGGGAATTTGGAGTCCGTTCGCACTCCGGGAACGAATTATTAAATGTTTATACTCCAATTCGCGCTCCGGGAATTTGGAGTCCGTTCGCACTCTGGGAACGAATTATTGAATGTTTATACTCCAATTCGCGCTCTGGGAATTTGGAGTCCGTTCGCGCTCCGGGAACGAATTATGGAATGTTTATACTCCAATTCACGCTGTGGGAAGTTGGAGTCCGTTCGCACTCCGGGAACGAATTATGGAATGGACTGTCGTGTGTTGGTCCAGTTCAGCCTTCGATGTGTTGGCTCGCCCCCGAGCTGGGGTTTCACTTAGTGAGTGGCCGGTTGTAACGCAGTCACTCGCTATTTGAATAAATTCCATTGTTCGATGGAACTTAGCTCTTCGTGTGTCATGATTGTTGAATGTTGTATTCGGTGAATCACAACTTTAGCTTGAAGAGATAGCATTTTATTTGCTGAAATGAGAAAATGTGGCAAAGTCAGTGCCTTATTACAAATTCAAAATTCAGAACATAAAAGAAATTGTAAAGTATTCATGGATTGAAGGAGCCTGTCATGTGTAACAGTGACGAGGTTCTTCGTCGTTCTAGGCTTCTGAATGAGTAGGCCCGCCACTGATGGCGTTTATCACCAATCTCCCACGGGGACAAGTCGAGTCCTCCTGTCTCGGCCGATTGGGTTCATTGATTGGATTGGATGGGCCCGCATCTCTGGGCTACGATGTCCGCACAAACTGTTCCAGTTTCCCTTCCTTGACCAGTTTTTCAACAAGATCCTGTAGGTGACGACACTCGTTCGTATCGTGCCCGTAGCCTTCATGGAATCTACAAAATTTTCCCGTCTGGATTTGCCTCTCCGATGACGGTCTTGGAGCAGGTTTTTCATATTGAATCGCATTACGGGTCCGCAAATACAAGCCCTCCAATGAAATATTCAAAGGAGTATAACTGTCGAACTTCGGATTTTTGCGTTGCGGACCGCGATTTTGATCTTGTTTTTTAAGTAGATTCACGCTCTCTCTTCGCCGAGCTTGTTTATTTTTAATGTTCAACTGAACTTTTCCGGAGCTCTCACCGGATTGTTTTATCGCAACATTGCTTTGGGTTCCTCCCGCATTTGATCCTGCGTCAGTTTGCTTCCTAGACTGTTTCGCGTCTTCCCGTCTCAGGAATTGAGCTGCTTTGGCATGGAAACGGTCCAATGACGCAGGTGGTTTCCCAGCTAGCCAATTGCCAAATTCAGAATCGGGGTTGATCCCCTTAGTTAACGCCATAAGGATGGAGTTATCATTTGGATTACTAATCTCCGCACATGCAGTGTGGAATCTTTCTAAGTAGTGTCTAAGCGTCTCTCCGGGAGCTTGTGTGACACTAGATAGAGTGTTGACATCTTTCGGCCTTGCGACGTGCATGCGGAATTGCTCGACGAATTTTGTGGCCAGCTGGTCGAATGAGGAGATGGATCGAGGAGGCAATCGGGTGAACCACATGGTGGCGATGCCCCCCAAGGATATGGGGAAACTACGACATTTCACAGTGTCGTCGGCTCTGGCAGCCGTCATCGACCATTCATATTTTAGAATATGTTGATTGGGATCAGAGTTTCCCTCATACATGGGCAGAGTGGGCATTCGGAATCGCCGTGGGGGTTCAGCATTAAGAATGTCGTCCGTAAAGGGAGTGTGGCTTCGGGAAACTCCCCAATCGTCGTTTGTGAATCCCTGACTCTCACGGATCATCTGTCGTATCATAGTTGATAGATCCGGCATTTGCGCCGGAGTATGGTCACGTTCCATACTTTGGGTTTGAACCGGATATCGTTGACGGTTCAAATCTTGCCTTCTCGGCTCATAGTCCTCTGGGACGTACGGTTCAGGAGTATGACCGCTTTGACGGCGGTCCGGATACGACTGATCTCGAGCGTCGACCCCCGATTCAGCCGCAACGCTAGCGGTGCGGTATTCAGCGGCGTGGTGAGGAATGGCACCCCCTCGGGAGGAGGGTCCGGTTTGGAAGCTGGCCGACGGACCAACTCGTATTTGTCCAACGGTCAATGTCGGTTGGTTTCCAGCGGGTGGCATATGACCCTCATCTAACCGGGGTCGTGGAGGTCGGTTATGATAATCAGAAGATGAAGAACTTTCGCTGGAAGAGCGAGAAGCACGATCTCTCATGGATCTCTTTCGTTTTTTGGCGATCCAGCTTGTTGATTAGCTCAGCGTTAGCGCGTAGTTGTTCTACTAGTTGTTGCCGACTCTGGGTCAGCTCTTGAAGTAACAACTGCAATTCTTGTCGGGTAACCGGACCCGACGGTTCTGAGTGCCCAGCGGCATCTTGATTAGATGGAGGTAGAGGGGCAGGATTCTGTCTATCCTGTTCTTCTTGATTGACGGCGTTCGAGGTGGCTCTTGTGCTAACCATCTTTACAGTTGAGTTCCTTTCCTAGACTTTGTGCAAATCTGAGTAGAAGGGAAGGAAGTTGGATTTAACGATCTGGATCTCTCTCTTAGATTTATTCAATCCGGTATCGATGACAGATCCAATGAGCAGGAGAAAATCTGGGTTTTCTCAGTGAAAGCACCAAAGTGTTTGTGTCAAAATTGGGCACAACACTCTTCGGGAGTCGTTGAAGAGATAATAGTCAAGAATGCAAGTTCAAAACAGGTATTATCTAACAAAAACTCCAATCAAAAGTAAGATAAATGCGTAGACAAGCGATTTATAGTGGTTTGGCGTGTTGCCTACGTCCACTGTGAAGTTTTTTGATGTTTTATTGATTCCCTTTCAATGATTATAAGTTGTTACAGCGATCAATAGCAAGTTACAACTGGAAATTCGAAATCAACAATCAAGTTATGATATAGGATGATGGAGATCTTGATCCGGCAGAGTCTCGGCGTCTCAGAGTCAGAAGATCCCTTTTCTGTTGGCCCTGGGGCTCTATTTATAGGCGTTGGCTGCTGATATTCCGCTGAAAACTCGGGAGACCACTTCTTACACGTGAGGGGGCCCACACGCACGGTCTCGGGAAGTTTGGGCCCACTTTGGCATCGGTTCGAACTCCATTGGAGTTCGAACCGATCAAGAATTCGTCCAATCAAGGTGAAATTTGGCGTGGACATTCTTCAACATGTACACAAGCTTCAGTGAAAATTTCGTGGCATTTGGATCAATAGGTTGGGAGATATCTTGGATTCGAAATTGGGTCTTCGGCATAGCTGTCTGGTTCGAACCCATGTATTCGAAACGATGGTTTCAAATCCATCATGGCACGCGGCTTCGTGGTGACGTGGAGCGCAAACTTCGAATCGATCCGGACTTCACTCCGTGTTGACCGCTTCGACTCCATGTATCTCGGCGCATTCGAACCGAAGGAAGACACGTCATCGTGGCTGGTTGACCTAGTGGGTTCGAACGAAGTTACACAGGATGGGTTCGAAGACGGCATCATAGATGGGTTCGAAGAAGGCCTCTGTGATGGGTTCGAAGCATGTCTTCGGGAGGATGGGTTCGAAGGTAGGAATGCTGGGTTTGAACATTGGTTGATTCGAAGCACTTTCTCTTGATGGGTACGAAGGAAGACCATGGGATGGTTTCGAACTAGATGGAGTCGAACCTGATGGGTTCGAAGGTGGCATGACTGTGCTATGGGTTCGAACACGGTGCCTGCTCGGATGGATTCGAAGCATGGCTAAGCTTCTTGGGTTCGAACTAGGGAAGGTTCCGGATGGATTCGAGGTGATGGATTCGAACCGAGCAAGGTTCGTTTCTCTCAACTTGAATCCATCATAACTTGAGCATACGACCTCGGATTGACTTGAAATTTGAAATGCTGACTCCTGTGGTCTTTCTTGCCGTGTCCTATCAATTGTAGCTCAATCTGGACTCGGATAAAATTCAGTGATATCCATGGCGAAAGGAAGTACGATCAACCTCTAAGGCGAACTGTCCTTTGCTTTCGATCAATCTTTTGGTATCGCGGCTTTACCAAAAAGCGGGATAACAATCTTATTTCCAAATTTATTAATCATTAATCAATTATTAATTCCAAATTTAATTAATTAAGTTAAATTAATTAATTAATCTTAATTACCTTGTTAATTAATTCTAAAACATTAGTCTTGAATTTAAATTCCAAGATAAACATAACTTAATTATGTTAGAACAATTTAATCGTAACAAAGAGCTTTTTGAACTCCTTTTGAATTTCAATTTAAATTCCATTTTAAAATAGAATAATTTTAAACTTATCAAAGTTTTAAATAATTTAAAACTTTTTAAATTGCAGATCAAACAAATACTATATGAAAATTTTAAAGTTAAATCCATTTCAAAACCTTTAATGACTTAAATTTTCACTTTAATTTAAAACTTCAAATTTAAACCTTCTTTAAAATTTAAAACTGAAGTTCAAATTTAACTTCTAAATTTCCAGATTTTAAACCAATTTCAATTCTATTCATATTTTTAAAATCTTATTATTAAAAATGTTTAAACTGTTTTATCAAACCAAATGGTTAATTAAGTTTAAATTTATGAAATTTTAATTTTATTTTAAAAAAACTGGGATTTAAATTTGAATCTAAAATTCAAACTTGCATTTGAATTAAACTTAAACCTTACCTTAAACAAAACTACAGATTTTAAAAAAATTTAGAAAGAAAACCCAGATTTTAAAATAGTTACTGTAACCTGTAAACTACAGTTTAACCCGAGAAAAATCAATTTCTACTTCGGGTTTACTGCCTCTTCACTCCGAGTTATTTTACTACTTGCTTCGAGCAAACCAGAACCTTCCCCTGAAAACCCCCAAACCAAAACAGTTTACCTGAATCACATCACCGTGCATATGCACGGCAACCACCGCCCCTACTGGTCATCATTGATGATCCAGCAACCCTCCAGTGACCCATCAAAACCCTAACTACAACACCAAGTCGAACAAAAATCAAGAATTCAAAAATTCGCCCCTAGTTCCAAAACCTGTAAACTTCAAACAGGTTCCTGATGCAAACCTGTCAATGGCCACAATTCTCACCTCCGACCACCTGACATCTAGCCACTCCGGCCTCGAACTCATCCACCACCAACCCAACGATTCCCAAAACATCAATGCACTCGGTCAATCCACCACTTCAAATCATCTCAATGCACAAACCCATACAAAACTAGGGTTATATTCTGAAAACCAAAACTGCATCAACTCTAATCAATTAAACCCTCATTTCTGATTTTACTAAGAATCTACGTTCCTTTTGCTATAACCCAAAAGAATTCTATGTTTCCTCAAGTATCAGATTGCAATTACTAGCTTAAATTCATATTTTTTATTCAAGAACAACCTGTAAATGAAACATACTCCTAAAAATTCCAATACTTGATTTAAAAATCAAGTTATAGTTTATATTTTTGATTTGTATTACTGAATTATTATATTAATTAGATTGGGTTTGATTAAAATTGAACATGCATGATGTTCCTACAGTTTCCAGAGTCCAGAAACAAGTTTATTATCCTAAATAAAATTTAATACTTTAATTAGGATATACTACATGTTTTATTTGAAAATTTGCATCTAAACATAGATTAGATCTGGAGTTCATGAATTTTGAATTATATTTTTAGGTCTGGAATCTAGATCAGGAAAATAAATCATCAATGGCAAACAGGCATTCAACTCATCATATATGCAGACATTTTCTTCATACTCATCAAGGAACAATTCAAGCAACTATATAAATTTAAATTAGTTTTTAAAATAAATTGTTACTCACCTTAATTCAATGCAGACCCTGTTGATCATTTGAATTTGCAGAAAACATAAAAAGCAGGCTTGACTTCCACCGTTGCTCATTTATGCAGAAACAAGCATATGCAGTAGCTAATCCCCCCAAAGACATGCAGATGCTAAATTAAGTTGCTAAATCTTCACATGTAGGCAGATGCTAGTTGTAATTACTCATTCCTTAAATGCAGGCTAACATTCCCAGTTTTAAACAGAGTGTAGAAAAAATGCAGGCTTCACTTTGCTTTTTAGGAAATGCAGATTGATGTTTTGAATTTTAGGTGAAGGTGGATTTGATTTTGAAGAGGAGGAATATGCAGATGTTTGGATTTGAGGGAATGCAGATTTGAACTCGATGAATTTGTGGTATGTAAATTTGAAACTTGCAGGGTTTCTGCAGATTTGAACAGGGTTTTCTGAATTTTTAATATGAAAATGAATTTGATTTTAGACTTTTGAAGTTTTCTTTATTAAGGAAAATAAATATGAAATATGAATGAAGATGTAATCTTAACTAACTTATTTCAGTTTTAATGTAATAAAAGAAAAATAAAAACTAATTTCAACACTTGTCAAATTAATAGGCTAATTTTTAAACACATGTTATATTAATGTTAAAGAATGAATACTTGTTTAAACCAATGCTTATGAATGCAACACATGTCATCTTTTAAAGGTAATTAGTATTAATTACAATTTAATGCATGTATTAGCTTAGTTTAAATTGTTAGTCTAAATTTGAATATGTGTATAAATTTATAAAAGAAATAAGAACAAACTATGTTTACAAATAAACTTATAAATATTAAAATTTAAAACAATTAAAATTTATACTTTTGAATTTAAATTCAAACTAAGTTCAAAATCAATTATTCCCAAATCAAATTATGAATATAAATCCAATTTGAAATGAAAAAATTACAAATCCTATTTAAAACTTATTTAAAAAGTTATTACAATATCAATATTATTTTTATAAATATCTTTTTAAAAGAAATTATATTTTTATTAATAAAATAATCCATTTTATTAAGTCATGAAACCATTTTGCTAAATTTATTCTAAATTTAAAACTCAATCTAATTTAATTTAAACATTTTAATATTTTTCTTATCAATTTTAAAATCATATATTTAAAACTAGAAAATATGCTTTTCTTATTAAAATTAAAACAATACCAATCTATTTAAAAAAATATAAACCAATTATTTATATTGGAAATAGAAATCAATTTATTATTTAAAGATAAAATAACCAATTTAAATATTTATTGAAGAAGATTATTAAATCTATTTGAATAATTATTAACATATTATCAATATCAATTTAATTTTAACTACATATTATTAAATTGATATTGTTAAAAATTCCGGGATATTACAATCCTTCCCCCTTAAAAGAATTTCGTCCTCGAAATTTAAAACAAAGGTAATTTAATAATCTCATTAAATTTTAATTTTAAAAAAAACACAAGCATATATCAAACATATGCTAACAACCAAAAACAACCAATCAAACAAATCTAATTATCCAGACAGATTCTGGATAGAATTTATCGAGTTTCCCCAGGTATATATATATTGGGATACTCGCCCTAGAGAATCCAAGCAAACAATACTATGAAGCTACAAAGCTCCTATACAACTATATCTATAACACTAGACAAGATATCAGACTACAAACGAGTCTGACTCAACAACCAAAACTCCAGAACTGCTGGTTCCAAAACCAGAGATAGATCATACACGTACTCCCTCAGAGATACGTGAAACTCAACAAATCTCAGTTATCCAAACTGGCAATCCAATCATGTAGACCAAACACTTATTCTCCAAGATACAGAAAAGATCCAAAACACTTCAGAGCTAGCTTCTCAAACTTACCCAAACTTATAGCTCACTTAAGATCAGAGAAAACTTATCCAAGATTAAATCTCCGACTTCGGAGTCCAAATCCTTCCGACTCTTATCCACAAAATCTCTTCGGACAATCCTGGGCTGCCCACAACCTTACCGCTCAGCTCAACCTTCGCTGATGCTTCAGAAACAACTAGACCAATCATCTCAACAAAATGATCTCCTTAAGATCAACCAAGAACCCAAACTCTACTCCTCAACATTAGAAAACAACTACTCACTTTTCCTGTCCGGGAAAAAGAAAACAGATACACTTCCAAACTGCTTCCGCTGCTCAACTCTGATCCAAAGTAGATGAAAATGCTGAAGAAGAACGCAAGAACACACCCCAAAGATATGGTTCAACAAATCCATAAGAAATCATTCAGAAATTCCTCCAAAACTCTGAGCTTCTACACCATCTCAATCTCCTGGAACCATTCTTCTATAAAGCTGAACCACCGATACCACTCCTGGAATCCTAGTCGATAAGAAAACTCAACTTCCAGATGTGAACCAAACTCTGACTTCCTGAAGACATCCAGAAAAATTCAGATAACCAAAGAGAACTCAAACAATCGCAAGTCACTTTTGCGATCCACCCAAACCAAATCCAAGGAATACTGTTCTTCCTAAACCAAATAGAACAGCTTACACTTAATTGGTCAACCCATCGAAGAAACGGGTCCACTCAACTGCTTCTGAACTCCACTTCATAAAAACTGCTAAGCCAAAAAATCTCTTGCCAACACCGCGAACACTCTAAGCTACACTGCTGCCATAGATGCCAAAGAATTCCAAAACAAAGCTCTTCGAGAAACTCAAACCTCAAAGCAAACAGAAACATCGGCTGAACACAGCCACAACACCGAAACAAACTCACTTCCTTAACTTGTTCCAAAGAAAACATCTTCGGGAACATCCATAGTCACTACATCTCATCACACAGCTACTACTTTCTGAGGTATTCAAAATACCATCACTCGCTTCTGCCAAACGACAGATCCAAACTCTGATCATCTAACTTCAGAAATAGACTCCGAACCTTCACAGGTTTCCTTCAGAGATTAATGAAGTTCTTCATCACTACAGAACTCACTCGAGATGGTATTAGGTCTACAGTCTCAACAAATAGACTTCCAACCTCAGACATTCAAACTCCAACCAATGGTAGTAATCGTGTTACACACACTGCTACCCGTCTACCTTTATAACTTATATTGGAAAACCTGAACAGGTAACCCAACGGGTAGGTAGAAATATATATATATATATATATATATAGTTATATATAAAAATTACAAATACGCTCTCTCAAGAAAGACACCACTACAGAGCCTAGGTATTCACTCAACCTAATGCTCTGATACCAAATGTGACGACCCGACTTTCCACTCCCGGAAAATCGCATCATCTTTTAAGAAAGAAAGGGATAGAAAGAGAATAGAAAGAAGAGAAGAAAGAAACAACATCAGAATCTACACAGCGGAACGAATAAATTATATTAATAACATAAATATTACATAGTTTACAACAATATCAGAGTTACACAGACTTAAAACACATACTAGACAGTTATAAACACCTGTCTAGTTATACAACTCAATACAACTCAAAGACAACAACTCAGAGAACACACAACGGAAAACTCTATATATATATATATATATATATATATATATATATATATATCTACACGCAGAAGCCTCCTGCTCCATTTCTCCTTCATAATTCGTCAAGAAAACCTGAATCCTAACCTGAATTCCCTTGGCTACTCATAAAAGTTTGAGTACCCAAGAGTTTATGAAAAACAAAAATAAACTCCGGGTTAGACATGGGTCTGGTGTGAGTAACAGGTTAAAGTTGCTTAACTTTCAAAAACCTTTTGAAAAGAAAGGTATCGCGTAAGACCTCCCACACATAAACATGGAAAATTTTTAACCTTACGCTAACCAAAACATTTGATAGGAAATCCGATGATATTATAATAGTGTTTAGGGTTTTCAAATAAATAAGAAATAGACGAAATTGTTACATTGTTAAATTCCAGCTACTAGCCACAAAAGTGGGTAATACAATCAAAACCGTTGGCACTTATTGGATTTTGGATTCCATACAATGGCAGGGCTACAGGGGTACCACCCGTCACAGTACGTGGCCTAGATCAACGTATCGAGGATCACTTCCGACCCTCTGCAACACAAAGCCGGACCAATTCCTTACTGAATAGTTCCGAACAAGACAACCCCGTGGTTGTAGCTAGCAACCACCCACACAGCCGAATCTATAAGAACTAATTCCGTCAACCCATTACGGAATCACCCACAGAGTTATATTGACTCATAGTCCTTACACCTCGAGTCTTCACAAAGCTCCACTTTGATTCACGACCTAACGTTATTTTGGAATCGATGTGGTTTTCGGATATCCAAATATGGAAACCCGATCCTGGGCTCATCGAAAACCAAAGCGTGTCTTTTAGGGTCCAAGTTGTTTTAAAGTTTTAAAACAATTCAATTACAGCATCTATATACACACAGATAGATAACTCACAATCACAATTGAAAATTAACATTATCAAATAACAGGTAATCTACATCATCAATATCACATAGATATTCCATATATCACCATCACAATAAATAGTCTAAGTTATCATCACAATACAACCAAATATCTATACCACACAATATCATTTATCTCATTTCTGAGATCACAAAGCATCCAAGACAATCAAGTTCAACCATTCATCCATAAGCAATGATTTACTCATCACCGTATAATTAATTTAAAATGAACTAAATTAACTATCTCTAACTTTAATTAATTTAAAATGAATTGAATTAATTACTTCATCTATAATTAATTTAAGATAAATTAAATTAATTACTTCATCAATACAAATCTTGCTTACTTAATCATTTAATTGATTATAATCAATTTATTAATCCATTATTAATCACCTTAATTAATCACTCTTGATTAATTATCCTTAATTACATTCATGTAATTATCCTCAATTAATTTCACAAAATTAATTATCCTCAACTAAACAGTAATTAACCTTTAATTACTCAACCAATTAATTAATCGTAATTAATTCCATTAATCCTTAATTAATTAATTAATTAATTACCTTAATTACTTGTTATTGATTAATTAATCATAATTAATCATCTTTAATTACATCATTAATTAATAATTAATGATCCTTAATTATTTCTTAAATTAATTACTCCAAGTAATTAACTAACTTAATTACTATATTAAACCAAATTAATTATCCTTAAATTAATTTCTTAATTAATTATTTGATTAATTACTAAATAATTAATCCAAATTACTTCATTCTTAAACATCACCACTTAATTACAATCATGTAATTATTAAACAATTACTTAATTGAGTAATTTCCAAATCATTAATTACATAAAGTAATTATTTTTTTAAACAAACCAAGTGTTTAAAATTAATTAAACTTAATTAATTAAAAATAAACAATCTCATTAAATTAAATTAATTACATTAAGTAATTAATTTCTTAATTACTTTATCAAGTAATTACTTTCTAACCATTTATAATTGTTTATTATAAAATTAGTTAATCTAATTAATTATAAAAATTAACTATATTAATCAATTATTAAATAATCTTGGTTAATGATCTTCATTAACCATCCTTTAATTATTTATAAAGTAATTAACTTAAATTAATTACCATTTAAATTATCTTTAATCATTCATTAATTAAAGTTAATTATAAAATTAATTAACCTTAATTTGAAACTTAATTACATAATTAATTCATTCATCATTAATTAATACTTTAATTAATGATCTTAATTCCAAATTTATTAATCATTAATCAATTATTAATTCAAAATTTAATTAATTAAATTAAATTAATTAATTAATCTTAATTACCTTGTTAATTAATTCTAAAACATTAGTCTTGAGTTTAAATTCCAAGATAAACATAACTTAATTATGTTAGAACAATTTAATTGTAACAAAGAGCTTTTTGAACTCCTTTTGAATTTCAATTTAAATTCCAGTTTAAAATAGAATAATTTTAAACTTATCAAAGTTTTAAATAATTTAAAACTTTTTAAATTGCAGATCAAACAAATACTATATGAAAATTTTAAAGTTAAATCCATTTCAAAACCTTTAATGACTTAAATTTTCACTTTAATTTAAAACTTCAAATTTAAACCTTCTTTAAAATTTAAAACTGAAATTCAAATTTAACTTCTAAATTTCCAGATTTTAAACCAATTTCAATTCTATTCATATTTTTAAAATCTTATTATTAAAAATGTTTAAACTGTTTTATCAAACCAAATGGTTAATTAAGTTTAAATTTCTGAAATTTTAATTTTATTTTAATCTAAAATTCAAACTTGCATTTGAATTAAACTTAAACCTTACCTTAAACAAAAGTATAGATTTTAAAAAAAATTAAAAAGAAAACCCAGATTTTAAAACAGTTACTGTAACCTGTAAACTACAGTTTTAACCCGAGAAAAATCAATTTCTACTTCGGGTTTACTGCCTCTCCACTCCGAGTTATTTTACTACTTGCTTAGAGCAAACCAGAACCTTCCCCTGAAAACCCCCAAACCGAAACAGTTTACCTGAATCACATCGCCGTGCATATGCACGGCGACCACCGCCCCTACTGGTCATCATTGATGATCCAGCAACCCTCCAGTGACCCATCAAAACCCTAACTACAACACCAAGTCGAACAAAAATCAAGAATTCAAAAATTCGCCCCTAGTTCCAAAACCTGTAAACTTCAAACAGGTTCCTGATGCAAACCTGTCAATGGCCACAATTCTCACCTCCGACCACCTGACATCTAGCCACTCCGGCCTCGAACTCATCCACCACCAACCCAACGATTCCCAAAACATCAATGCACTCGGTCAATCCACCACTTCAAATCATCTCAACGCACAAACCCATACAAAACTAGGGTTATATTCTGAAAACCAAAACTGCATCATTTCTAATCAATTAAACCCTCATTTCTGATTTTACTAAGAATCTACGTTCCTTTTGCTATAACCCAGAAGAATTCTATGTTTCCTCAAGTATCAGATTGCAATTACTAGCTTAAATTCATATTTTTTATTCAAGAACAACTTGTAAATGAAACATACTCCTAAAAATTCCAATACTTGATTTAAAAATCAAGTTACAGTTTATATTTTTAATTTGTATTACTGAATTATTATATTAATTAGATTGGGTTTGATTAAAATTGAACATGCATGATGTTCCTACAGTTTCCAGAGTCCAGAAACAAGTTTATTATCCTAAATAAAATTTAATACTTTAATTAGGATATACTACATGTTTTATTTGAAAATTTGCATCTAAACATAGATTAGATCTGGAGTTCATGAATTTTGAATTATATTTTTAGATCTGGAATCTAGATCAGGAAAACAAATCATCAATGGCAAACAGGCATTCAACTCATCATATATGCAGACATTTTCTTCATACTCATCAAGAAACAATTCATGCAACTATATAAATTTAAATTAGTTTTTAAAATAAATTGTTACTCACCTTAATTCAATGCAGACCCTGTTGATCATTTGAATTTGCAGAAAACATAAAAAGCAGGCTTGACTTCCACTATTGCTCATTTATGCAGAAACAAGCATATGCAGTAGCTAATCCCCCAAAGACATGCAGATGCTAAATTAAGTTGCTAAATCTTCACATGTAGGCAGATGCTAGTTGTAATTACTCATTCCTTAAATGCAGGCTAACATTCCCAGTTTTAAACAGAGTGTAGAAAAAATGCAGGCTTCACTTTGCTTTTTAGGAAATGCAGATTGATGTTTTGAATTTTAGGTGAAGGTGGATTTGATTTTGAAGAGGAGGAATATGCAGATGTTTGGATTTGAGGGAATGCAGATTTGAACTTGATGAATTTGTGGTATGTAAATTTGAAACTTGCAGGGTTTCTGCAGATTTGAACAGGGTTTTCTGAATTTTTAATATGAAAATGAATTTGATTTTAGACTTTTGAAGTTTTCTTTGATTAAGGAGAATAAATATGAAATATGAATGAAGATGTAATCTTAACTAACTTATTTCAGTTTTAATGTAATAAAAGAAAAATAAAAACTAATTTTAACACTTGTCAAGTTAATAAGCTAATTTTTAAACACATGTTATATTAATTTTAAAGAATGAACACTTGTTTAAACCAATGCTTATGAATGCAACACATGTCATCTTTTAAAGGTAATTAGTATTAATTACAATTTAATGCATGTATTAGCTTAGTTTAAATTGTTAGTCTAAATTTGAATATGTGTATAAATTTATAAAAGAAATAAGAACAAACTATGTTTACAAATAAACTTATAAATATTAAAATTTAAAACAATTAAAATTTATACTTTTGAATTTAAATTCAAACTAAGTTCAAAATCAATTATTCCCAAATCAAATTATGAATATAAATCCAATTTGAAATGAAAAAATTACAAATCCTATTTAAAACTTATTTAAAAAGTTATTACAATATCAATATTATTTTTATAAATATCTTTTTAAAAGAAATTATATTTTTATTAATAAAATAATCCATTTTATTAAGTCATGAAACCATTTTGCTAAATTTATTCTAAATTTAAAACTCAATCTAATTTAATTTAAACATTTTAATTTTTTTCTTATCAATTTTAAAATCATATATTTATTTATGAAATAGTTATTAAAATCTCAATACTAATTTAAAACAAGATTTCCAATTTATAATGTATATATATTAGAATTTTAAAACATGATTTAATTATTAAATTTAAACCAAATTATTTATTTAATTTTGAAAAGCTTAAATATTAAATAAAACAAATTTTCCAAATTATTAAAACTAGAAAATATGCTTTACTTATTAAAATTAAAACAATACCAATCTATTTAAAAAAATATAAACCAATTATTTATATTGGAAATAGAAATCAATTTATTATTTAAAGATAAAATAACCAATTTAAATATTTATTGAAGAAGATTATTAAATCTATTTGAATAATTATTAACAGATTATCAATATCAATTTAATTTTAACTACAGATTATTAAATTGATATTGTTAAAAATTCCGGGATATTACAGAGACCATACATACATACATACATACATACATACATATATGTGTGCGTAATATGTATGTATGCATGTATGTATGTATATATATTCCAACTTATTTATTTACTACACCTTAATGTTTAACTATTGATATCTAGTTATTTTTACATAAATGATTCCTTGTCTCGTTTATGTAACTTTAGTGTCATTTACTGCTTACTTTTAACTTAAAAGATTTACTTATCTTTTACTGTTTATTTCCCCTTTATTTTATTTGATCTATTTTTACTGTTCCTTTTTAATTCTTACTATCTTTCTTTGGTTACTACTTTCTTACTTACTCATTTCATTACTTTACCTACATTTCATTGCTTATTATTTAATTTCTAACTTGTCTTTATTGTGTATGTTCATTTTATAATTAAACTGTTGTTATTGTTACTACTTACAATTCTTTTGTTTGTGCTTAGGGATTTTTGCATTTTAATGCGTTGCATTTACACCTTTCCAAAAAGGAGATGTTAACACTATAAATTTCTATAACTTATCTAAAAGGGGATTTCTGCTTCATTTGGAATTACAAGAAATTATCCTTTTTTTTATTGAAATATCGATAAAAGTATGGTAAATATCCCAATTTTATGCATCTCTTTCTTTTAGGCATATTCCTTGTTACTTCAAATGATACATCTTTATTCGCAATTATAAAACTAGATAATTTATAGAAATTCACATTGCAATACACTTCATTCCAATGAATTAAAATACCACTTATTTAACGATCCGATTTTAGGATCTAAAGAAGAAGAAGGTAGAAGAAGAGAAAACAAAACAACAAGAGAATCTTACCATCGCAGCGGAATAAAAGATAATAGATAATAACAGATCTTTACACCAAAAGAAATTATATCTGTTTTATACGTGCATCATCAGAATACAACATCAGAGTTTAATAAAATCAACAACATAACTTAGGACCGTTATAATATCTCATCCTTCTAAATATGAATACATAGCGGAGTATACATTAAATACGTCTCGCCATCCAGCTCGTCTCCTGAGCTCCATAGTAGTCCATCCAGAATCTATACTCTATAACACTCGGTCTGAACCGAGCATTATAGTTAAATAACACCCGAGTCAGTCTGGAAAACCAGCGTGAGAAATCACACTCAATTGGATTATTAAAGTTTTCAAAAGTCCTTTGAAAATCAAAAGCATCTCGTAAGACCACGACACAAATAAACATGTCGGGTTTTTATCTTACGATAGCTAAAATTTTTATTTTAAAATCCTCTGATATTATAATAAGGTCTATATACAAATACTTATTCAAATAGTCGAAATTGTTACATTTATTTAATTCCAGCTAATAGGTATACAAACAAAACCGTAAAGGCACGTAAGGAGGATGAGTTTCCAACTAATGACTAGGCACTGGGGTACCACCTGTCACAGTACCTAGTCTAGATTAGCGTACCGAGGATCCCTCCCGATCTCCTGCAACACAAGACCGGGACTACCCTTTGTTGGATAATCCCGAGTAAGATTACCCCGCGGTTGGGATCAGCAACCATCCACTAAGCCGAATAAAAAGGAACATCTAGACGACCTTATCCTAATGGACGTGACCCACTTAGCTTTACTGCATAAACCTTGATTTTCAGTCATTCCCAATTGATGAGGCTCAAGGCTAAGCGTTACCTTTTTAGAACATATCACTTAGAATGCTCACCGTCCACTTGACGATGTTCTGAAAGCATTCATCTATACAAGTCCGTCCCGGGTTTGAACGGATTCGAAGGCACTACTCCTACTACATCCATTTTGGAATCACCCTCAGGATTAGTAGCGATTAGCCCTTGCACTTCACTGCTCCATCTTCGACTTCAAACTCTTGTCTTCCTCACGAAAACATTGAAACCGAATCGAAGTGGTTTTTGGGAAATAATTTCTGATTCCGGTCCCTTCGAAACGATCGGCGCATTGGCCAATATTGATAGTCGGTTATTTAACTATCAAATAACATTCACAAGCAATCATCAAAGCATAATAATTTCTCCCAAATTATTCATTAACCTCAAAAATATCTTTGTAAGATATTTTTCAACTTTTCAACCCTTTGAAAACAGTTTCAAACCATCATTCTCTCACGGAAATAAATTCCCCAAATATTTTCTATTTGCACTGTAATCACCAAGTACAAGTACTTTAGATTTTAAAATAATTTAGAACACTTTATTATAAAATATACTTCAAAACATTTAAGTAAAAAAACTACTTTAAAACTTAGTTCAAAATTATATATATTAAGAATATTTAAAATAAAATTACTTTATAAAATATAAAACTAAAACTAAATTTTAAAATAAAAGTTAAGTCAGACTAAATTTAAAATAAGAGATTACGAAATTCTATACAAGTTTTTAAATATAACTTTAACCAAACTATCTTTTAAAATAAAATTACTTTATAAAATATAAATCTTAATAATTATCTTTTTAAAACAAAATACCAATTAACCTTTAAATAATTACTACTAAAATATCTTTGAAAAATATTTACTTTAAAATTTAAAACATTTAAAAATAATAAATTTTCTAAAACATTTCTTTATAACAAATTTTTAAAGCCTTTAACTTATACATAAAAGTCTCCTTTAATATACACTTGGCTTTCTAGGGAAATATACTTTCCATATCCATACCTTAAAAAATAAATCACTATTTATTTTTAAAACAAATTACTCATTCCTTTATAAATTCCTACCGTGAATTTATACTTTCGAATATCCACCGATATCCGTTTCACTTTATAAACCTAGTTTATAAATTTCATAGTCCCATCCTCCATTAAAATTCCAATTTCAAACACTTAAATCAATTTCAAATTGATTTCCAAATTACTCCATTTTCAAATAAATTCCTTTATTTACTCAATTTATTTCAAAACCCATTAACTTCAGATTTTATTACTTAATTATGATTTAAAATCTTTTTAACTGAAAATACCAATTTCATATTTCCTAAATTTCTTCTTTATCCTTTCAACTAAATTTAAACCTTGAATTTTAAAATAAATTCTTCATTCCTTTAAATAATAACACTTGAGTTTAAAAATTCACTTTTTCTCGTTTATTCAAAAATCTCATTTCCCATACTTTGAATTTTATTTATTAGAATTTAAAAATCAACTTTTATTCTTTTTCAATTCATTCTTTAATGTATCCCAAATTCTCTAAAATCATTTCTTACAAATTCTCTCTTTTAATTTTCTTTTTCAAAATCCAATCTTTATAATTTTGGTAACTCTGTGTACCTAAATATATTCAATCATACCATAGCATCCATTATTTCCAATTACCATCATAATCTATCACAGATTATAAATAGAATAGTTAAACAAATCAAAATATTTAAGGAATCCAGTTGGATCCCTCTAACTTGTTTCCCTGCATCCATAGATGTTAGCACAATATAAAATACCAATTCCACTTCGAGGTGAAATATCGCAGTATATGGGATTAAATAATATCATCCGCTATTATGCGGCGCATAGGGTCTCATTCGCTATATAATACGGGAAATCAATCACTCCAATATACTATATACTGCTATATAATATATACCACATCCAATCAATTTCAATCATTCAACCAATTATTTAAATTTAACCATTTAAATTTAAATAGCAACCAGATGAATGAGAGTAGCTCACCTTTGATTTGTTTGCAATCCACTCTAATCTGTCTCGCCTTCTTCATGATTTTGACCTTGTATAAATATTATATAATTTATTAACATTTGAACTAATCCAAAAAATAAATTACCGTTTATTAATTTCTTTTAAATTAATAATTAAATTTTATCAATTTCTTTACTTCTATTTGACACTACATATATACTAATAAAATAACCTATATAGATTTTTAAATAAATTCTTCAACATTTTAAAATCCTATATTTTTTTTTATACAAGTTCATTTCTTTTTTTCCTTTTTCTTATCTTTTTTTTATATACTAAACTACAGATCTACCCTACTGCTAAAATCAAATACTGTTATATACATACATACATACATATATATATATATATATATATTTCTTCTTTCTATACACATATTTATAATATTTAAATTAAAAACAGAAGTTTATATCATTACTGCAATTATTATTTTTGTTGCATCCTACAGAATTCAAAGTAAATTACGGAATATACCTCCATCCCAAATCCGCGCATCCGACCTCTTCCAGCAGTAAGGCTGTGGCCGTCGCCTCAACGAGCAAATCTGGAATCGATGTGAACCAATTCCCCTCCTTGAGCTGCCTTTGCGCACTTGCTAACAGTCCGCGATCCCACCTTAAGCCTCGGCACTATCATGCTCCACATCTCAAATTGTGCCAACGACTCTTCCCTTCCAGTCGAATTGAAGTTGATGACTTCCTTGAATTTAACCGAGATTTGATTCATTTTATTGATTGCGAGCCGTTCCTCGATATCCTAATTCGAAAAAAATCGAATTTGTTTTAAGAATGATCGGCTTAACCTTGACCTGTTCGTTTATTATTTCCCTTAATAGAACTACTGACGGCCATTTTCTTGATTTTGAGCGAAAAATGATTTTTATTTTTATTTTACAAAGCACGGCTAAGATTGTAAAAGAGAAAGGAAGACGCGTGTCTTCATGTAGAACACGTGCAATAAAATGCTTTACGTGTCCAAAGTCTTGCCACATAATTCAGTGCCAAAACATTTTTTTTAATTCAAATGTAAATTATCTTAAATTCAAAGCCAAAAATCTAGACGTCCTATGAAGGCATGCCACCAGGCGTTTATAATGTTAAACTCCTATTCCGGACATAATGAAAAAAGTTTTAAGTCCTAATTCGATCATATGGAGAAGATAACTTTTTGGACCAGTTATTTAATTAAATTTTGATAAAAATTCAGCATGTTTACAAACCGTACGCTCACATAACAACTCCAAACACTACGGAAATTAAAATCCGATAATAATACATTATTACGAATCTATTGGAACTAGTTTCATTGAATTCCGAGACTGTGCATTAGAAGGCTATTTTTAAAATGTCAATTTAAACTATATATTTTTAAAACTGAATAAAACATTCTCAAATTCAAATTTAACATTTTTACTATCTTCAATATTATCAATATAAATTTTACAAGCTTTTAAACCATTTTTAACAAGCTTAAAATTTCAGATTCAACTATTTACCCAATTTCCAATAATTAAATTCAATAATTCAATTGCCAAATAAATAGTGATATTTGAAATTCAAATTAAACTAGCTTTCAAATATTTAAAATCAATTAAATATTTCAATTCCAAATATCCAAAAATTCGGGGTCGTCACAACTTAAATCCCAATAAATTTTATAATAACTTCTAGTTCATATTTACCAAAATATGTTCCAGCAAATCTAGAATTTTTATACAATCTTATTTACTAAGGAACTACTTCTTTCATCCTTACTTTCCAGATTCAAGTATATGCAACATTTAACTCAAGTTAACAGTTCACAAAATATGTACGCACAGTTTTAAAATTCATTAGGCATATAATTAAGCCAACAACTCCAAAATAATTATATCTAGGCATACAAGGAACTGATTTACAATGAAATAAATCTAATATTATATAGAAATATATAATTTTCTAACGAACCTTTAAGCTTTCCAGATCTAAATCATGTTATTTATGTTTGACTCCCTTTTTTTCTTCAATGGAATATGTACCACAAGCATATACATATGTATTAGAAATTTAGATCTGAGAAGATATTGGAATTTAATTTAGATTTAGATTTAACTCTTCTTCGCAGAATTGATTCACCTTTTATTTTATTTTCTTTTTTTCCATTATTTTCTACACACACACACAAACACGCACACACACACATATTTATCTTTACTATTAATAAGGAGATTTCCATAAGTAGAATTCAACGGTGTCTTCTTGAATTTTCCAAATTACCCTTTAGATAATGTAAGTGGCAACATCTGGTTAGGAGCGGAGCCAAGTTATGACCAGCTAGGGCCTTGGCTCTACCTCAAAATCGTTGTTACATTAGCAGATACACAGCACACCACTTCTACCTAAAAATCGTTGTTACATTAGTAGATAATTAGCAGATACAAAGTATACCAATTTTGCCAAAGCTAAAACCAGAACTTCAACCCTAGGTAAGCCCAAGCAGCTATCATGTTAGCCCAAACCATTCTACCTTGTTTAACCTATAAGATCACCTACCGATATATATACAACTTTACTTTACCATTTTTAGGCGATGTGGGACTATCGATTTGTTTTCATTTTCCACCCTATATAAGATAAGCAGCTTCAATTTTCTACATTGAATGAGACAGGAATTGTCCATTTTTTTAATTTTTGATCTATTTGCATGGGAAAATTAGGTAATTAATCTGGTGGCTAAAACTCAACTCAAATGCGAAATATACAGTTAATACAGTGGGTAAATAAGTAGGACAACACATCGTTTATGCGGAAGTTTTAGTTTGAATTTCTCCATCATGCAAATATTATGAATGTCCTAAACATGTTTAGAACAACATGGACTTCGAAATATACAATATGCAAAATTTTGCACTTTCACTCATATATATAATTCTAATTTATAATTTCTATATTTTTAAAACTTGTGGAGAAAAGAAAATGGAAAAGCTTCGTCCTTTGATTCATAATATATGAGAAGAAAAGTGAGGGGTTAGGTCTATATTTATAGATGCACAAATAAATTCCATCTGCTAGATTTTAATTTACTAATCTGGTTGCTTGTATATATGTTAGCTTTTATTTTATTCATTTTGTTTCCTTTATTTCCTCCTGCAACTAATTTTATTCCATCTCGGATTAACAAAATGTTAATTTAACGGTACTTAGACATTAAGAATTAGTTTACAATAAACAAATTATCATTTATTTACTTGTGCATTATATTTGATTCAATTTAATTCCATATAATCCTTATGTTAACGTTTGACGTTTAATTTAGCGCCAAAATAATAAATTAATGGCATTTATTTCCTTCTGCGCTCAATTTATTTACTTACATGCTTTCCGAGTTAGATTTATTTTGGTTGAGTGCCCTATATTAACATTTATATTTACTGTCCATTTTAATGCTAAGCTATCAATATTTACTTCCTTAATTGGTTTTGAATTATTTCTGATCTGAAAATTTCAAACGTTAATAACTTTTTCGTTTGAACTTCGATCACAAAACTTCATATATGAAAGTTCATTAAAAAATTGACATGAATGCAATGGAAAAAGTTTCATAGACAAATTTAGATATTTGTAAAAATTCCGTTTTTGGCATTACTATTTATTACTTAATTTATTTTTATTAATCGCATTCAATTTACGGGGAGTTACACACATATGTATGTATGTATGCATGTATGTATGTTTTGTAACTGTTTATTTTGATTTTAAATGATTATATGCTAATTTTAAAACCGAAACCATCTTAAAACTATAATTGAATAATATATACAATTAAATTATTTATATTATTTTAGGATGTTGAAATGAAACAAAGCAAAACTTATTCCCTCGTCGAAAACATATTTTATGTAATTATAATATCTATATATTATGTAATATAATGTTTACTTTTCATATTAATGTACGTATACATATATATCCTTTTAGTAAAAGTTAGTTTTTATTCAAAAAGAATTCTGGCTAAATAAGATATTTATATATGTATAATTTTTAAATATCTATTTTATGATTCATGTATATGTTGACAAATTAATTATACATAATAAATTAGTTTTGTGTATTTTTAATTAATAAAAAATTAATTACAATAAAGTAAATAATATTTCTAGTTGATAAATCATTTACTATTATTATACATATTAAATTTAATTAAATATATTTTAACTAATAATTTTAAGATCCAGTTTTGAACGTTAAAATGTCTTACACTGTCTTGATTTGATATTTTAAATATAGAATTTATTGTCTTCGTAGAAATTAGATTAGATATCTTATATTTTATTACATATAAATAATTATGAAATTTATATTTAAATTTATATATTTGATAAATATATTAAATAATGTTTTGGGACAACTAATGTATATAGAATTGGTCAGTGTATAAATAATGGATATAAATCCCAGTGTTTATTTATGTATGCATTAACCTTGTACACCATGTTATCTTGCACATCATACACTACCTATTCACACATGAGAAAGTATGGGTCTGCATGCATAGCTCAGTTAGTCAGGGTTGTCTAGGATTATCGAGCAAAGTTCCGTTAGGTCACGTGTTTGAGTCCCAGCAAGCTGCATTGTGTAACCCTTAAGACATGGAGGTGGTTATCCTTCCAAAAAAGGGAATGCTTAGGGGATTAGTGCTCTGCGTTGGCCTGGCTAAAAAGAGGGATTGGTTGTGGTGGGCCATCTGTATCCCCTAGCTCTATTCCTCGGAGTAGGGTTTTTTAAATAGTATATATTAATGTACTCATAATATACAAATGTTGCTTTTATTAATATAGATCATTCATTCAACCAAAATAAAATATGATTTTATTTTAAATGGCTAGATTGGATCTAGTATAAATATTAGACTTCGTACCCCACTAAGGTCCAATCTACGAATTTTATTTTGAAATTCAACCAATTAACCCGCTATAGATCGGCCTAATTCCAACAATTGTATTAGAGCCTAAATGTTCTATGCAATCTAATTAGTCAATAATAAGGTCCAATTAATAATAACTTGCTTATTCGATCGATGTCTAAAATAGTAATGTCTAAGGTTGGATTGAATGATCAAGTATTCTCCCCTGAATGGCTATTGGCTTGACCCAATGGGTAAAGCAAGTCAAAAAGGTTGGCTCAGATGTAAGGCCTATAGTTATTTGGGCATTGGGCTAATTTTCAAATTAAGGTATGAAAGTATAGTTAAAATTCAAATGTTAAATTTGAAATATAAAATGGAATCTAAAAGGTTATTGAATAAATTAGAAAATTTCAATAATGTTTTAAATATAAAATGATTAATTTTGAATTTTCAATATAAATATATAATCAATTTAATTAATTAAATTTAATTATTAATTAAATTTTTTAATTAAAATGTTAATTAATTAAACATATATATATACACACATATGTATGTAACCATAATTATTATAGATATATATTTATCTTATATTTGTTTAAGATTAATTAAATTTTCGAATTAATTTAAATACTATGTAATTAAATAAATGAATTTGTTAAACAAACTTAATTAAAAGTTAATTAATTAAGATATACATATATTGATATGGATATATAAAAACAAACCATTAATTTTATAGTTAATTATTTATTTTGAATAGTGTTGTATAAATTATATAATATTTTAGACATTTTATATAAATTAAATAAATTAAATTTGATTTATTTGATTATAATTAAATTTAATTAACTATGATTTAAATAATAAGATAGATATACATATTGTATAAGTTAACTAAACAATAACAGATATAAACAAGTGGAAATTATCCACAAGGGCCTCTTTAGCAAGTGCAATTAGTTTGTAGGACACACAACTGAAATAATTACTTTTAAGGAAAAAATGAAAAATAAATAGTTTCTAAGACCTAAAATCCTTTGAAATTATGTTCTTGAAAGTAATTTGACTGCTGATTTTGTTCTTAAAAGTAATTATTTTATCGACTTTGGTCTTGAAATTAATTTCTGTGGATGTGTGTCCTACAAACTAATTGGACTGCAAAGTTTGCCCTTCTAGTGAAATGCCCCTATAAACAAACCAAACTTATATAATTATATATGTATGAATATTGTATGTGGAATTGAAATAAACCCATAACAGTTTTTTCAATAAGTACATATGTAAAGTACATATACCGTGATTTCAGATACGTTCGATACCTTGAATCACCAAGGTGTTTCATAAGAAACACATCATTCCTTTAATCGATATCACTCAATGTGTGTGTATTAAAGATTATGCATCTATTATATGTAAATTTGTCCTCTTCCATTCATATATTAATAGATTACATGCATATTCTTTAGTTGTTGGGAGAAATCACCTAGGGATGTTCTGTGTGGTATTATCAATATATTGACTGGACTAGGTAGGATACATAAATACATTTGTTGAGCAAACTTATATTGCAGGTATTATAATTAGGCCATTGCGGAATGGTAAGCAAGTGTGAATAATCTCTCTCGATTTGTTGAGCAAGCTCGAGGTCAAGGTCGAGATTAGGAAAACTACCACATGTTAAGAGTTGTATATGATATAACTAATAATGTGATTATCCATCACTTATGGGCCTATGCTTTGTTAAGCAAACTCAATGTTAGAATCCTAAGGCAAACTAGTCCAAATTCTCACTAGAGGAACCAAAAGGTTCCTATATATCTCTTGGGATTTTAAGGAATATAATAATCTAATGGGAGCCTCATTAGGAAAATAAAATGAACGTATTTAACCTTTTTAATATTGTAAGAATATATGTTATATAAAGTTAAAGTAACCTACTTCAATAAATTTGTGCAATTAATATAATTGATAAAATGTTTATCAGTTAAATTATACAAGTGAATTGAATTAAGATTGAAATAGAAATATAAAATATACTTATTTTCGCATGTTGTCACTTCAAGACACATACAAGAGCTAAATTATAAAACTACTAAAGCATTCATGCTAAAATTACTTAGGTGTCTATTTGCCTGAGACTATGTATAGTCTTCTGTGAATTTTGAACTCTTACACAATACAAAAGTATGGATTTTTGTTCCATATTGAATCACTTATAAATGCTATATGGTCAACAGTTGTGATTCGCAATGTAAAAACCTTGATGAAACTAGTTCATTTGATATGAGTAAGTAAACCATAGTGTGAGATCATGTATTCAATATGATTAATTACAATAAGCATCTTGTTGTGTTAGATGTAACAAAGACCAAGAGCTATAAAAAGGACCTAGGAATACAATTACTGAAATGTCAGTTTGATCAGTTTATATAAGATGCAAATTATTCGATATCCTTAAATGTTAAGGATGTTTGAATGCTTTTTTTAAAGACTCTGTTATAGTCATGTAGTTAGGGTTTCCTTTTGTATGGTTCAACCATTTGGAAAGGAAAATGTATGTCCGAAAGTAGATGTAGGATAGGCATAGTTGGAATAAAGAGAGTGATTAGTCACATCCTCTATGTAAAGAGACATCGGATATGAAAATTGTATAAAACTTTAGTAGATACTTAATATGGAATAAGAAATGAGATTTCTGTTTCAAATGTATTTTTCTTATAGAAAATTGTTTTACGATTATTATTTCTTTGAGTTTAAGATCTTAATATGAAACTCTCACATGCAAACTAGTTACTGTAAATGAAAAAATAGCTAAAAATAAGTGATGAAATGGAACTTCATATTTCAAATGTTATTGTAGTGATGGCTGAAATAGTGGGAACATGTCATATAACACTAATCAGTAAATGCATCAAGATACGAAAAACCCTTATGGATTAATTTCTTTTGTTTTTTGATTTTAAATTAAAATACACTCGAAAAAATCAATTTTTTTATGTAACAAAATATTTTTTAATATGTGTATATTAATACACACACACACACACTCATATATTATAATATCTTGAAATTAATTTAATACGTTATATTTGAAAAATAAAATATATGTATATGTAATTCGAATTTAATAAATATATATGTATATATACACATAATAATTTTTATTATAATAAGATGTATATAATTTAACAACAATATTTACATATATTTTATGTGTGTTTATTTTGATTTAAAAATTAAATTTTTATTTAAAACACATTTAGAATTACTTTTTAATTCAATTTTTTAAATTCAAGCAAAAATAAAATCTTGTTTATATAAAAAATATGTCTATAACAATAATATGTTTATATATATTCTAGACTGACAACATACACATACAAGGATTCGTGATATAAAGCTAGTCTAACCATATATGATAACAATATAAATAAAAAACACACCATGCACTTATGTGTGTATGTATGAATTGAACTGTTACCTTAATCTTAGCCTAATAATGACACCTTGAATGGTGAATCTATAGAACTTCTTGGACCAAATCCAACCTCTTCCAGAAAGTGCAATTGATTAGAGAGATCTACGCACCTTTCTTTTGTTTGATTCAACCTTTTTTAAGTTTGAAAATAATTAGAAGCAGATGGTGGTGATTTCGACAGAGGTAGTGGAGAGAAAAGAGAAAAAGTAAAGTGAAAAAAAGAAGGGCAATGAGTTTAAATCAAAGAGAAAAGAGAGTGGAAAATGTGGATCTAAGTCCACACTTTTCTCTACCAATTCAAAACCAAAAATATCAACATAAACCCCTCCACCACTTTAATGTTGGCAGGCCATCCCACGGTCCCCATGGCTTTCATCCTACTTCAAATAAGATCAAACAATTTATATTTAACTCAAATTTAAGTGTATATTGACATCGCATATCATTACGTGTTTATATAATTTTTATGCACATGCTATCTTAATACTGATCAACACAAATCAAATAAAATTGTATAATTAATATGTCACAAATATTAATTAATCTAATAAATTTATAATTATTATAATTTAATTTAATTAGGTGGTATTCAGAGTATTCAACGTTATGGTTGTGTAACTCTTTGGTGTAAATTTGGTCTACAATTAATATCAAATCATTCAAATATTAATATTCACACGTCCCTTTACTAGTGGTGTGACAGTTACGCAAAATTTATCGCTTATGCAATTTCGGTAAAATCTATTTTTTGCTTATTTTAAGTGGTCCTCAATAGTGACAGTTATTTTCACTAATTCTCTTTATTAAAACCGTATCACACTAGGACTTTTGGAATAGGGTATTGATCAAAATTTCAATATCGTCCACATTCCACTTATATATTCCAAACAAAAAGTCATTGGTTTCAATAATAATTATTATTGTTAATTGAATTGCTTTTGCCATTGACTTTGACTTTGAGTTGACTTCAATTGACCGTGATATTGAGTTTAAGTTATATGGGGGAAGTCCTTGAGTTGACTTTGTGTTAAATGGCGCTAATAATAATTAGTATTATTAACCTCGTATAACCGAGGAGATGAATTCTTTATTGAATAATGTTTCACTTCCAATATTTCAAATCGACCTAACTATAATCCTTTGATGGATGCCATACCAGGATTTAACTACAATCAAAGTAGAGTTTTCGCACCGAAGTTCATCATTATTCTAAAGTCAAGAGAACTGTGTAATATTGTCACATCGATATTTTATATTTGACCTTTGTTATATTAACCAATAGAAAACTATCAAGTGTGTCATTCCATAGTTCTTGAATAACTATCAGAATGTGCCCCCTTAGTGCCCGATAAGCCATGAGTAATACACTGTCCAACATTTGGAGCGTATTATGTACTATAGTCTCAATGAATGCATCGATATCCAGTCTCGATGCATCTTGATTAGGAATATTTAAAACGATATGTTTATTATATTATGATAAATTGATCACGGTTATAACATATTGTAGTTACTATCACAAAACATACCATTTATGAAGTTTCTATTAAATATAATTTAATTAATTAATTAATTAATGCAATACATTATAGCAAGTATATAATACAAAAAACACCTTATTTTAAACGAGATTTAGTACAAAGTTAATAATTTATAATGAACTGCAACCTATAGGGCATTCCCCTAACTCTACGTACCACCCAATTGCACTTGCGGCCAATTATGGAATTTCAATCCCATCTCTTCAATCAGATTAGTGAGAGTTAATCAAGCTAGTCCCCTTATGAATTGTTCTGCTACATTGTCATTTGTATCTATTCTTTGTATCATGACCTCTTTCTTCTCATTGAATTTCTAGTTAGGTGGAATTTTAATAAATGTGTTTTGGTTTCTTGTGTGCTCTTAGCTCCTTTGCGATCTGCTTCTGTGTATTATTGTCACTAAACAATGCCATTGGATTCGCTGTGTCTGAAATCACTCCTAGCTCACTTAAATCTTATGCATCCACATCACTTCCTTACTGTACCATTGAGGGTAGTGTACTTGGCCTCCATCACAGAATCAGATTTGGAACTTTTCTAATTGACGGCCTCACCATTAATAGTAAAGACATAACCTAATATTGACTTACTATTGTCGATATTACTTTGAAAGTTAAAGTAAGTATACCCCTTCATAACGAGGTCTCCATTCCTATATATTAGGAATAAATCCCTAGTATTTCTTAGATGCTTTAGTATATATTTTAATGTTTTCCAATGCTTTTCTCCAAGATTAGGCTGGTATTGGATTATGCATTCTAATGCACATGTCACATTAGGTTTAGTATATAACATAACGTACATTATGGAACCGATTGTCGAATAATACCGTATCCTCTTCATATGCTCGTTCTCCTCATCAGTCGAGTAGCATCCTTTTCAAAAAGCATGATTCCACACTTTATTTTCATAGATGGAACCCATTTTGAATTTCATAGCTCCAGGCCAAAGTGCAGATATTTTACTCTACAATGCCTATTGGAATGATAAAGGAGTGTCATCCTCTATGACATGGTCCTTCTTCTCTCCATCCATAAGAAAACCATAGTATCTCTCTATCGGTTGAGATTCCAATTACACCTTCTAATGGGTTGTGTGGTATCATATACTAGTGAATTTTGTTCTCCCGCTGGTTCAACCTCAGTGTTAATTTCATGGATTTTATCCAAGTCGACAACCTCGTTATTAATTTTTTTGATAGAAATTCCTTCTCTAAAAGACTGCATGTCGAGAAATAATAACCTTTTGTTCTCGGTATTGTATAAAATATATCACATTGAGTTCTTAAGATATCCTATAGATTTATAAATTGTCTATCTTGCCTCGAGTTTATTGGGACCAACGTTGTTAATGTCGGCTGGACAATCCCATAACTTCAAATATTTGAGTTGGGGTTCCTTCCCATACCATATCTCATAAGGAATTTTAGGCCCTGATTTAGCGGCTCAAATAAAAACATACGCGTTGCAGTTTATCGCACATATCCCTAAAGAATATTGGTAACTCAGCTTTACTCATCATGGAACGAACCATATCTAATAGTGTTCGATTCCTTTATTCTGAAATACCATTTCATTGCAGAGTATAAGATGGAGTAGCCTGAGAGATAATCCCATTATCTTTTAAGTACTTTCGGAGCTCTTGTTTAATGTGCTCACCTCGTCCATCGGAC
Source organism: Allium cepa (assembly GCA_030765085.1). Lineage (NCBI taxonomy): Eukaryota > Viridiplantae > Streptophyta > Magnoliopsida > Asparagales > Amaryllidaceae > Allium > Allium cepa. The sequence goes on from CM060932.1 coordinate 331,094,243, forward strand.
TGTAGCGAACCTCAAATTCGAACACTTCGTCTTTGAATATCCAAACTTTGAAATATAATCTTAAGTGTTATAAATAGGATTTTATAACCTTGTTAAACCTCTTTAAGTTAATGAATAATGGTAATAAACCTATTTTTGAAAATTGTTTACGAAAATATATTCTACAAAGAAAAATTGATAATGTGACCAGATATTGGTTTACCGATAAATAGTTTTCCAATCAATATAAATTGTTCGAACTCTTCTGCACTTATCTAATGATCAAATAAAAATATTAGCAACTAATTAATACTTCTCTTCATAAAGAAAATAGAACATTTTATAATATTCCAAGTGGATAAGAGATTAAAATGTAAAGGGTAAAGTGGACTTTTGCTAAAAGAAAGAGGTGTAAAGGAGAAGTGATGGGGCAAGTGAGGGTGGGCCTTCTATGACATGCAAGGAGAGTGAGAAAAAGCTTATGGAGAAACTTCTTGAGCCTATATGAAGAGAGGCATACCCTTTATAACGAATTAAAAATTCATAAAGAAAAATCAAGTTCTCTTTTCATATCTTCAGCATTTCAAAAGTTCTAAAGAAAATAAATTCAAAACTCATCTAAATCACCTCAAATTTGTAGTGGAGCTTTAGGACAATATTACAACAGCTCCTAGCTAGTTTGTTTCAGAAGAAGTGAAGCCAATCTCTCCTATCAAAGAAGGCTGCGAGCAATTAGAGGGAGGAAGAGGCAAAAGGCAAGCGCAAAGCTAGAAAGGAGGAGGAGAACGTGGTTGCAAAGTAGAGGTTGGACTTGGGTTGTAACAACCGATTTTACATAATAATTAATTGTGGTTAACAATAGTAATTTAATACTAATTGAAGCTTAGAAATTTATTTAACAAATTGGCTTAGAAATTACTGAATGAAGGGATTTGAATTGTTAAAGTATGATATTTGAAAGTAAAATAAATTAAAATGTGAATATATTTTATAATAGTGATGTAAGTAGAATATAATATTAATACGTCAATGATGTTATTTTGTAATGGAATGAAATTTAATTTTAAAAGTAAAGGAAAATACAAATATACACACTTTCATTTGTTTGGACCAAACACTATAACCCAAGCCCAAATTCATTTCTAGAATTTTCTTTCTCCCGATCTTTCTCTGCTCACTTATTTTAGGTACACTTCCTCCTATGAATTATCATCTTCCTTCTAAAGTTAAAAACAATAAAAACCTCACCACTATGGAAATTAAAAACAAATCTAATAAATTGCTAAAATTCCCCAAACTCGAATATATGCTCCTTGATACTTGTATTCATCTGTGGCTTAGAGGGCTTCAATTTGCATTGCAGACGGAGAGTGCGGTGTGCGTGCATTCGAACGTAAGAGGAAGAGGAAGAAGCAAAGAATGCAAAATTCAGGTGAGTTTATATACTCACCAATCTATGTTTAATCTTATAATTCATGAAGTTTATATTGTTTGGATTAATGATTTGTTCATATTCATGCTTTGTGCATTAAATCGTTGGATCAACGGGGAAGAAAAGGGGAGAGGAGCCACAGCTTGGAGCATTATTGTTCCAGGCAGTGCATGATCGACCAGTGTTCAATCATGATCAGTGCACCAGTGGTGCTGGGTTGCGTAAACAAACCAGGCATGTGTATGAGTATGATGAATTGTGTGTACGTGTGTATGCTATCGTGCATATGTATTGAGTGCATGTACGTTTGATGTTTTCATTTGATTGCATTGTGCATCCTCTTGCTATATTAATTTGGTTTGCCTCCTTATAGGCTTCTTTGGTATGCAACTACTTTTTGTCCTTCATATTGTTGCTTCTACCCATAATCTAAGTGATGTTATTGAGTAATGTACATATATAGTTGTATGAGGAAGTTGTGTGCGTAATAGTGTCTAGTTGCAATAGTGTGACCATATGATACACACACACACATGCACACGCACGCACACACATACGCATATATATATATATATATATATATATATATATATATATGAGTGCATCTACTGCGTGTGTCCATGTGAGTGCATATTTTGCTATGTACATGTAGTGTTTAATTGTATATGCATATGTGTTGCATATTTTTGTGTTTTATACTTGGTGGATATTTTTGTTTTAAGTATTTGAATGTATTCTACATATTTTCCATGTTCTGGCTTTATTAAATTGATATTTTATTGTTAATAAGACTATTGTGGCATTATATTTGCTCTAGCTTTTGTTTTGATAAGGTTGAATGTTTCCAAGTTCAAATTAATTGGATATGATATTTATGGTAAATTATGATAAAAATATATATTTATTTATATTTAAATAAATCAAATAAAATATACTTGAACACTAATATATCTTTATAAGAAATTATATATACCCTGCATGACATGACTTCCATATGTTTATTAGTGATGTTGATGGCAATGACCTGTACTTATGATGGATGGTGTCTACGGTAATGGGAATAGTTCTTTTCTTAACGGTGATAGTTAGAATAGGAAATTTTTCTACTGTAGGGATTACTGTAATTTGATTCTGCATATTATGTCTCTATTCGCAAGAAATCTGCATATGACATGCCTTGACTCTTTGGTCGATAGAAGTGATTCCTCCTCAATGAGCAGCACTAGCTTTAGTTCATTTATAGTAGCTTTGGCACCTTTATCCTAACTCCTATTTTATATTTTCCCTTTATTAGTAGTCGAGACATGTTGCCTTATTCTTGTATTAACTATTGATTTGTTGGTAATAAAAGTGGATGGCCCGCTATAAAACCGGCTGACCTTGCCAAAAAACATTATATATATATGTATGTATGTATGTATGTATGTATGTATTTATGTATGTATGTATATATGTATGTATGTATGTATAAGTTTAGTATTGGAATTGTGTTTAATTGGGTAATTAGTTATTTACTGTATAGAAAAATCTTATATATTTAAGTTTAATTAATCATTTAATTCGTTTTGGAATATATATATATATATATATATATATATATATTATTTATATCCAATTTTTAAGTATTAATTTTATTATATGAAATTACATGTTAGAATTGAGTTATTAAGTATTGTTTTTCTTATTATCTATTTATTTGAATATTTATTTATATTTCTTTTCTGTGCATTCTTCCTTGTATATTGAATTATCTATAAGAATGATTCACCGTTGTAATGGGTTTGATTGATTTTAATATGATACGGTGATGACATTTTTTTGGTTTTATTTATTGATATTTATTTTATGTGACGAGTAATTAGAATAAATGGTTTAGTGATACCGTCTAGTATGAGACTTTCTGTAACACTCTTCGAGATATTGTGTGGACTCTTTAGATTGAATATTAAAGGGCAAGTATGATATGTGAGCACTGAATAAACACACTAGTAACATATAGTGGTACGAGATGCTGTTGTATTATTTATTCAGTTATCCTTTGCTCATGGATGATACTCAATACGGGGTTACGAAGTATGATATTCATTGCGGTGAATATATTATAGTCATAGGTCGATTATATGAAGCCATATGTCCGCAATTATATCGAGTTATGTTTCGACAATATATAAAATCATGTGTCGGCATATGTATTTAGCTGTGTTAGCATATCTATAGTCCCATGTATCGGTATGCATATATAGTTGTGTGTCGTTATATATATAATTACGGTATTTTTCTATCAGTGTCCAACTCCTTTTACGTTTCGAGAGTGAACCAAGTTGGCCAGTATCTACCCTGGCGGCCTGATCGCGGAGGTTGCTCCTCGGATCTTTGAAACCACAGTGCCATGTGTCAACGTCGTGTTAGCCATGTGTCATCGTTGTTATGGCCATGTCAACAATATTTATAGCCATGTGTCGACAGCCTATAGAGTGGTGTGTCGGCAATTGTAGAGTCGTGTGTCAGCAATAGTTAGCTTCTTGTGTCACCTAGATCAACAGTCTGTTAACATTAGGGGCAAAGTAAGTGGTGACCAATGTAGAGCCATCCTGTTGCGTGTTTATGACATGCAGTGGATAAGAGTCACGATGTCTGTTGAGGTAACTAAGACTGTAGGAGCCGTGTTGGATAGGCACGTGTTTCGTGTCCTCCAGTTACGTATGTACTTTCCTAGAGCAGGTGTGCCTGTCAATCTCTCGTCTAGTTTAGGTATGTTGTGATATAGATAAGTACTTATTCTCCAACTAGAGATGATAAGTTGTGATTATACCAGAGACTGTGTCATGTGTATGATCAATCCCCGTATCCGTCTTTGGATTATGTCACCAACTATTATTTATTTTCATGTGTTGCTTTTATATCTTATTGGCATGTATGGCCAACTACTATTCATTGGCATGTGTTGCTAATTATCTACCCTGGATGTGTGTCATCGATTAACATTATTGGCACCAACTATATTTTCATAGGAGTGTGCCTTCGATTACATTTTCCTTTGGCGCGTGTTGCCATTACTATATTTTGATTTTATATGTCTAATTGTATTATTATGGTTGTATTCGGGATTTGAATATTGATTTCTGGATACGTGTGACTCACCCATTTGCATCGATTCTATGATTTCTATATTGATGTGTCTCTATATGGGTGATGATATCTTTTGATATTAGTCCTAATTGTTTTCTATGGATATGAGATATTTGGGTAGTGTTATGAGATACTTAGGTGGTATGATGATTTGATGTTTATCTAAGGCATTATACTCATACTTAAGTCATTTATTGTTTTATTCGTAGACACCCATTGATGCTACTTGGTGAATTGATTATTTATGTCAAAATACTCCCTATTTACTCCGCGTACCATTGTTGTCATCTTTGATTAAACATAGTTCGACCTGTGTATTATTTTATAATGCTCGGTTTAGTTCGAGACATTTTAAGTACAGGGACAACATAACCAACATTTATTTTATTGGGCCAGAGGAATTTTACATTAGGATGATTATTTGATATTTGTATGACATTGATTCACAGTATACTTTGTCATCGAGCTGTATATTGATTATTCATCAAATTATATTGAGATAATTGATATTGGAAATGTGATGCATCCTTATAACATTATTGTATTATATATTACATGTTATTTCTGCAATTGACTTTGTGATATTTTTTATTTGTTGTATATTATGTACTGTTTTGTCTTGGAGGCACATATGTTTATTGCTATGTACCGATATCGTGTATATGTATATGAGTTATCCATTTGATGTTTTTAATACGTACCAATGTTAGTCTAAGGTAATATTCACATGTACCCCATATAGCCTCATTCTCTATATAATCTAACCGTGTTATTTTGTAATACTCTTGTATAGTATGGGTATAAAGGTGAGGTACTACAAAATGGTATCGGAGCAGGTTTAGAACAATACATTGTATATTAGAGACATAAGTTGAGACCTTAGATAAGACTTAGAGTCCTTAACCCTTGGGAATGTTGGGTAATAATATGAGCTAGTATATATATAGGATGACTACTGGGGCAATCATCAATGAGACGTATTTGTGATTTTATAAATATAAGCACTTAAAATATAATTAATTTGTTTTTCTTTTAAGTATGAAATAGAAAGCAGTTTGAGTAGCAAGGACAAAGGGAGTTAGTCCAACCAATAGTGTTTAAATTTTAATTTTGGATGGTTTGATATTGCATTGTAATGTTTGGCTTGAGATATTGTAGTTCGGTTTTGATTTGTTTCAATTGGTTATTATTAATTTCCGCCGAGTACCTTTATTCATTCTCTTATGTTTATTTGATAATTTGAAGCCGTGGGAATTGAATTTGATTTTGGGATTTGTGTATAACTATCAATGCTATGAAAAGAATTTAATTATTTGGTTGATATTTGTTGTAAATAAATATAAATAGTGTTTGTTTGTTATTATAAGTTTCTTTTTGAAATGGTTTGTTGAGTGATATACATATAAATATATGTGTTTTAAAAAATGTTTGAAAATGTTTTAAAATTCATAAATGTTTGGTGGAAGCAAAGGTTTATAAGTATTGGTTATTATTATTATCAAGTAATTTTAGTAGTAAAGTGAAAGTTTTAATTAGTAGTTATTTGGAAAGTGTATATATTATTAGTAAAGTACTAAATAAGGATTTGGAAAAATTATTATCTTTGAAACTAGTATAATTGATAAATCGTGGAAGCAATAATTATAGATATTTTTAGAAATGAAAATTGTGTTAACTTGTTCGTTGAGTGTGTTAAGGATTTTGGTCAGTGCGGGTGCACACGTGTTCGATATAGATTCTTATATGCTTAAACGATATATTTGGATATGAAGATTTAGAAAGTTATAAATAGTATGTGAAAGATTAAAGTATTTTTGAATAAAGTTGAATATTTTAAATAAGAAAATAAGCAAAATAAATTATTTTGGTGAAGTGATATTTGGGATTTATATTTGTAAAGGAATTGAAACCAAAGTTTATATTTCTTATTTTGGAAAATGGATTGTAAATGATATGTTATATGAAAGTATGTATTTATGGTGATAGTTGTGGCCATTGAATGCTAGTGCACAGCTGTGATCACTGGCGAGGCAATATTGATCATATGGTCGATATTGCAGTCGATTGATATTAGTAATCACTATGATAATTGGCGAGGCAATATCACTTTATTTTATGGTATTTAAGGATTTATGAATATAAGTGTACAAAAATTAATGAATATTTGATATAATAAGAAATGTTTGAAATTGAGAAATACATCAAAAGATTTTATTAAAATAGAAAAGATGATGTTAGTAGAAAATTTATAAATAAGAATATGACTTTAGTTAAGATGTTTTGAAAATTATTTGAAACGGAATTTGATTTTAATTGTGTTTGAATTAGAATAAAATGTTTTGGTATTCAAAAGTTTAAACTTTGAAATACTATGAGTAAGTTTAGTGTGGATAAATTGTTATAAATTTCTTCTTATAAGAAATTGAAAAGACATAATATTGTTAAGGGGGAATACTGTAACAACCCGATTTTTCATAACAATTAATTGCAGTTAAGAATAATAATCTGATTAATTAATTGGAGCTTGGAAATTTATTTAATATTTTTTTTAGAAATTACTAAATGAAAGGATTTAAAATGTTAAATAAATTAATATATGAAAGAAAATATATTTATAATAGCAATGTAATTAGAATATAATATTAATACATAAATGAAGTTATTTTGTAATGGAATGGAATGGGATTTAATTTTAAAAGTAAAGGAAAATACAAATATATATATATATATATATATATATATATATATTCATTTTCTTTGCCCAAACACTATAACCCAAGCCCAATTCATTTCTAGAATTTTCATTCTTTTGATCTTTCTCTGCTCGCTTATTTTACTTTACGTATACTTCCTCTTATGAATTATCATCTTCCTACTAAAGCTAAAAACAACAAAACCCTTCCCTACTTTGAAAATTAAAAACAAATCTAACAAATTACAGAAATTCCCCAAACTCGAATATGTGCTCCTTGATACCTGTATTCATCTATATCTAAGAGGGCTTTAATTTTCCCTATGGAGGGAGAGTGTGGTGTGCGTGCGTTCGAACGAGAGAGGAAGAGGAAGAAGCAGAGAACAGAAACTTCATATGGTTTTATACACTCACCAACCTATGTTTAATCTTATAATTATGAAGTTTATATTGTTCAGATTAATGGTTGGTTCATATTCAAGGTTTGTGCATTAAATTGTGGGATCAACGGGGAAGAAAATAAGAGAGGAGCCATGGCCTGGAGCATTTTTGCTCCAGGCAGTGCACAACTGATCCACCGGTCAATCACGACTGGTGCACCGGTGGTGCTGGGTTGCATAAGCAACCTAGGCATGTGCGTGAGTGTGATGAATTATGTGTGTGTGCATATGCTATCTTGTGTGTGTTGAGTGCATGTATGTTTGTTGTTTTCATTTGATTGCACTTTGCGTCCTCTTGCTAAATTAATTTGGTTTGCCACTTTATATACTTCTTTAGTATATCGCTGCTTTTGTCCTTCATATTTTTACTCCTATCCATAATCTAAGTGATGTTATTGAGTAGTGTGCTTACATATATGTATGAGGAAGCTGTGTACGTGAGAGTGTCAAGTTGCAATAGTGTGAGCGTGTACTATATAGGCATACACACACACACACACAAATATGAGCGCATTTGCGTGTATCCGTGTGAATGCATATTTTGATGTGTACCAATAGTGTATATTTGGTTATGCATATGGGGTCGCATGCTTTTATGTTTTATATTGGTGGTTGTTCTTGTTTTGGGAATTTGAATTTATTGCTAAATATTTTTCCATGTTTTGGCTTTATTAAATTGATATTTTACTAGTAATAAAACTGTTGTGATATTATTTCCTCTACCTTGTGTTTTGATAAGGTTTAATCTTTCTAAGTTTGAATTATTTGTATATGAGATTATTGGTAACTTATGATTAAAATATATATATACACACACACACACACACACACACATACATATATTTTAAATAAATCAAATCAAATATACATGACTCTAATGTATCTTTATTAGAAATTACACACATACACACACATATATATAAGTTAAGTTTTGGAGTTATGTTTAATTGAGTAATTAGTTATTTATTGTATAGAAAATCTTATATACTTAAGTTTAGTTAATCGTTTAACTAATTTTTGAATATAAATATATCTATTATTTATTTTCCAATTTTTAAGTATTAATTTTGTTACATAAAATTATATGTTACAACTGACTTATTAAGTATTGTTTTTGTAACGACCCGTAAATTTTATTGATTTTTAATAATATTTAATTGAAATTTTGTGAATTTTTGTTTAATAATATTTTGAAATAAAAATTTGATATTTGGAATACATTTATTTCAACATAGAAGATGGTAAATTTTCATCAAATAATATGGAAGTTTATTTCTATTGTGTAATTCTATTTTAATTCAAATCAGTTAATATTTGATGATAATAAAATGTTTTCTAAAATTGAATATTTTTAGACAATAAACTTGTAAATCATCTTCTGAGTGAGACACCATATTTCATTTCTTCAAATTTGGTCTTTTGTTGTTCCGTTTATCTTATTTCTGGCAAATTAACAGCATTTTCGGTACCGACTTTTGATAGGATGATCGTACCACTGATATTTCTGTATTGATCATCTCGTCGTGCTGATCTTCGTAGTATATTCAATTGTCAATTTTGATATCTGGTGCACGGCGGAATCTGTGAAATGATTTAACTGTACCGGTATCCAATCTCAACCTCTTAGGTTTCTTGTCTTTTCGTGTTCCTGAGACAACCAACAGCCAACTGCCTTTTTATATTTCCTGTACTTGGCTTTTTCTATTACCAATGGTCAATATATCCTATTTCGTACTCATTTTTCTCTCTTCCTTTTCATTTTTCGTTTTGTCTTCTTCAAATTGATGAAAAAAATAAACAAACCAAACTTGTTTATGCCTGAAGCACGCACGTCCTCTGCCTTGGCCATTCGAGCACCACCGCCCTTTCTATCGAACACCCCTCCGACCAACAACTATCTTTCCATCGTCATCTCTTGAGCCACCAACCACTTTTCCGACCAAAACTTCTTGTATACATCAACCTCTTCGCCTGTTGTCCCATCACCCTTGGCAATTACAACTCACCATCACCAATTCTTTCACAACGTCGAGCACGTCACTCCTAGCCGCGGCCCATCCAGCTCGCAACCTCCCTACCTTCGCACCCCAAGCATGCAACCATGACCTCACCCCCTCCTTCCAGCAAGCACCCGACCCTCTCACCTTGTAGTCCACGCAGTCCACATCCACCTTTCCTTTCTCGGTAAGTATACATATGTATGTCCTTTTGTATATAAAAAGCCTATATATATACATTATAGTTAGTACATAAGTATTGTAGTGGCATATATATGTATATTTTCATACTTTGTTCTTTTGTCTTATATTTTACAGTATAATCATTTTATATGTGTATGTAATCGGCTGTGTATATATATTTGCATATATATGGAACTTTAAAAGGTAATGTTTGTTAATTTTTGATTTTTTTATATATAAATAAGTTGATATATGATATGGTATACTATATATATATAACCATTCTATATAAGTTAGATGTACATATATGGTTTATTTAAATATTGTTTTTAAGATATATAAAGGCTGTTGGATTTTTGTATATGCCTATAATGGTTTTATTTGTATATAATGTCTGTTATACGTAAAGGCTATGAGTTCTGTTACATATGTTATATTATTTTACATAATAAAATAAAACTGTTATGATAGTTTGTATAATAGGTTATTGTAAAAAAATTCAATGGCACTTTGATCTTAGGTGTATAAATATGTATCTTATATGTTGCAATAGTTTATATATATAAGTTTTGTTGTGTATACGTTGATTTTTGAATTTTTATATAGTTTTGTTTACACCGTTGTGACAGCATTATATATTGTTTGAAACATTTTAATATATATATATATAGTATATTTATATTTATACGGTTAGTAGTTAAAGTTTCGAAATATAAGTTGGTTGCTTTTACACAGGCGTATATATATGTATTGATTTGATACGTGCTTTATTGATTTCTGTTTTACCAAAAGTATATGACAGCCTACAAATATATAGACATAGCTTGTTGTTGAAATGTGTACTTGTTGACAGAAAGTTATATTATATTTTTCTTTTCAATCCAAGCTATAATATGTCAGTTTGTATGTGTTTTGTTGTGTTTGTATAATAGTTTGCATATAAATTTAGCACCATATAAATATATCTGGTAGTTCATAGATATGAGAATCTGACTATTTACAGTATATATATTTAAATTTTGGTTTTATAATAAGTATGGATCTTGAAGTATAATGTGTTGGTTTATACAAGTTTTAAAATGTTGATTTTGAGAAGAATGATAATAATAACAGTCTATATATATATATATTCCACTTTATATCACTGATTCTGATTATTTCTCATCGTTTTCCCAATTGTCAGCTTTTTCCATCATGCCTGTTTGCTTCGTTCAAATCATATCCGTTTAGCGTTGCTTTGGAATTCGTAGCTTATTCACGATTAACGTTCTTATATTTATTAAATTTGATTTCAATTGAAATGACAATTGAAATATGCTGCACTTGGTTATTTACATTGCTATATATATGTTGTTATCTGTATCTGTTCACCTCTGACATCTGACACCATTATCTGTTACTTATATTGATGATATATGCCTGTTATATTATTATTCACATCTGTTATCACTCTGCAAGTTCCCTGTTAGTTTAGAATGCCATATGGGTTAAAATGATACATATCCGAACGATCTGTAGAATAGGAGAAAATCGTTATAGGTTGAAATGATAAACCGAAGCGATTTTCATTGAATTGAATTTGGGATTGCGGGTTGAAATGATAGATACTCATATATATATATATATATATATATATATATATATTTAAATTGCAAATTGAAATGATAAATATTTGTATCACTTGACCATGGGATAGAAAATTATACGCACACCGTTGGTCAATATATATATATATGTATATGTATATGTATATGTATGTGTATATGTATGTGTATATGTATATGTATATGTATATGTATATGTATATGTATATGTATATATGTATATTGAAATGATTTCCAAGGTTTTTAAATTGAATTTATTTAAGAATTATACTCAAATAAGTTTGATGTGAAATTTATTAAATTTGGAATTTTAAAGATATGATTTTATAACTTGATTTTTGGTTAAAAGTGATTTAAATGAATATTTCAAATTTACATAAATTGAAATGGTATATTTAGTTTTATTTAAATTTGGAATTTGAATTTTTATTTAAATGTTATTTGAGCGATTAAGTAAATATTTCAAAATAAATAATAGTAAAGTGAATTTGATATATATATGGAATTATCAAATTTAGTTTTGAAATGTTTGAATATTTAAAGCTTTGAAAATTTTAAAATTGAAATAGTTTATTAAGAAACTCAAATAAATTTAAATTGATGAATTGATATTTGATTAAATTTGAATTTTTGAATTCGATTTGATTTGAATTGATTTGTGAAATTTAAGGAAACTATTTTATTATATAAAGTATTTTTAAATTATATTTAAAAACTATTTTTATATTTAACTTTTTAAATTATTTTATATATACTATTTTAATATAAATCATTTTTAATATAAAATATTTTAATATACTAACTATTTTAAATATAAACTATTTTAACTTATAACTCTTATATATATTATTTTACTTTATAAACTATTTTATTATATATACTATTATTAATATCTAAACTATTTAAGTGGTGGAAGTTTTGTTTGTAAAGTTATGAATTTCAAAGTATTATGTTTTTGAAAGTGTTATAATTTCAAATTTTTGGTTACGAAAGTGTTATAACTTTGAAAGTGCTATGATTTTGGAAAAGGATATATTTGAAATGGAAATGATATCGTATTTGGTTTGAAACGGAAATGATATTGTATCGATATGGTTTTGAAATGGAAATGATATTTTGGTTTGAAGTATAAACTATTTTGAAATGACGTCGGTGTTATAATAATGGCTGGTTGTTAAAGAGACCGGGATCAGATATTGTCATACTCTCTGCCAATACCCAAAAACACTTTAATAACCGTATACGCTGTGAAGATTTCGGAATGAAGTAGGATGACGGCGACGATCCTATACGAGGTATATACATGGACCCAACTCCCGTGAGTTGGCATAAGGGGCTAAAACAGGAGCAATTGACGGGCCAAGTGAGGTAGCTCCTCTGATCGGATACATTCCTTTGATACTATATTCTGACTTTGTGATTGATTTGGTTCCACATTTGATTTTGATTTGAGAGTGTGTTCCGAGATGGGAAGTAGTGGCAGCTGTGCGTTACCACCAGCCCGAAAGTGTAATTGGTATATCTACCCTGGCATTGCCTAGTTGTGCCATGTCACCTACCCTAGCGTGCCTTTTATGATTTTGATATATGTCATACCTATGGAGTATCTTCTGGTAGCCTCCCGATCTGGAGGTATTACGGTTCTATATAGACTATTGGCATAACAAAATCTGTTAAGGTGGAAATGTAAAGCCTTAACGTTATTTTTAATAGTTTACTTTACTATAGACATTATTATAATAGTGTCTGTTACTACATAGTAGATAGTTTAACGGTTCCTTAGAGGATGGTTTTCCCAAACAACCTTTGAGTTACTTGTATTTCAGTTGTTATTTCACTTGAGTTGGATGTAACATCCCGCCTTTTTGTACGATTTAAATCGACGATAAACCACACACGTCAGACTCAAACCATACAAAGGAGTGGATTGTTATTTGAGGTGCATAAGAAAAGCAGAGGAAGAAATAAACAAACAGAATCTCACAGCGGAATGACAAAATATGATAATCAAATTATAGTTCATGAAGTTGTTTTACAAAACATTTGATTATACTTATACAACACAGAATCAGAGTTACACATACCAAAGAATAATAAATAACAATGCAGTGGAACAATGTGATGTAGTGGAATAATATAATAAATAATAGTAGCATAAATCTTCGTCTTCGTCCTCTAGAAATAAGGTCTTCAAATCCTGAAATGCGCAGGCTGACCCGAGCGAGTTGAAAAGACAAAACACTCGAGTTAGAACTAAAAGATCGTATATAAGTTAAATCAACGATAAATAAATATGAGTGTAAACGACGTCGAAGATGTTTATGGGGTTTGATATCTCCTATCCAGTGTCTAACGTTAGTGCAGTAACTAAAGAGATGCTCGGGATTCACATCTCCTAAGGATCCGTTAAACTATCTACTATGTAGTAATATACGCTATTATAATAACGTCTACAGTAAAATAAACTTACTTTAAAATAGTGTTAAGGAGTTGTCAATATCCCCCTTAACACATAATAGTCCCAGTAGTCTATCGAGTATTAGCGTACCTCCAAATCGAGAGGCTACCCCAAATACTCCACAGGCTACGGCACAAAACCAAACTCGTACAAGGCACGCTAGGGTGGGTGACACAACACAAATGCCAGGGTAGATATACCAATTACACTTTCGGGCCGGTGGTAACGCGTGCAGCCACTACCACCCACCACGAGCCACACTCCCAAAATCAAAGGTGCACCCAATCAATCATAAAGTAATAGAATGGTATTGAAGAAGTGTGTCCGACCAAAGGAGCTACCTCATTAGCCCGTCAATTGCTCCTGTTTTAGCCACCTTATGCCAACTCACGGGAGTCGGGTCCACGTATATACCTCAATAGGACGTCGCCACCATCCTACTTCATTCTGGAATCTCCACCGCATACACGGTTGTTAAAGTGGTTTTTGGAGTTGGCAGAGAATATGAAAACTTTCAATTCCGGTCTCTTTAACAACCAAATGTTATTATAACACCGCGGTCATTTAAAAATAGTTTATACTTCAAAACCAAAATATCATTGTCATTTCAAAAACCAAATACGATATCATCTCCATTTCAAAACCAAATGCGACATCATTTTCATTTCAAATATCATTTCCAAAATCATAGCACTTTCAAAGTAATAACACTTCAAAACCAAAACACTTTAAATTATAATAGTTTCAAATCATAATACTTTGAAACTCATAACTTTGAAACATAACTTCCACCACTTAAATGGTTTAGATACTAAAAATACTTTATATAATAAAATAGCTTCTTTAATTTCACAAATCAATTCTAAAACAACTCGAATTCCAAAAATTCCAATTTAATCAAATCTCAAATCATCAATTTCAATTCAGTTGTAAATAAACCATTTCAAATTATATCGATCTCAAAACAAATTTGAACCCCAAAATAAACCATTTCAATATATTTCAAAGCTTTAAATATTTAACATTTCCAAAACTAAATTCCATAATTCATATATATATATATATATGTATGTATGTATGTATGTATGTATGTATGTATGTATGTATCAAATTCAATTTACTACTATTTTAGCTTTGAAATATTTACTTAATAAATCCAATATCCTTTAAATAAAACCCCAAATTACAAAAAAAACTAAATATTTCCTTCAATTCATTAAACTTGAAATATTCATTTTTAAATCACCTTAACCAAAATCAAGTTATAAAATCATATCCTTTAAATATCTCAAATTCATTAAGTTCCAAATCGATTTAATTGAATAAAATTCTTAATTAAATACAATTTCAAATAAATTCAAATTTATCTTTCCAACCTTACTTATAAAATCATTATAACTCTATATTAAAATATAATTTATATAAATACTTAACATATTATATTTTTAGTAAAATCAATCTTTATTATTAAACTTGTTTTATATAAAACAAATTTATACATAGCTTAAAATCAAGAATTTACCTATGTATATATAAAGTAACATTTATATAATATCTGAAATCAATATTTGTATAAACTATATATTTCTTTCCAAAACCATAAAAATCATTTTCAAAATATTTATATATAGACCAACGGTGTCTGTATATAAAATTTTCTATCCTATGGTCAAGTGATATGGATATTTATCATTTCAATCCGCAATTTTAAACAATTTACGGTTGTATATCATTTCAAACCGCAATCCCGAATGAAATAAAAATCCATAACAAACTTGCAGTTTATAACAATAAAAAATACAACATCCATTCGTCCAATATCAATAAACAAACATTTATCACAATCATCACCCAATTCAATTAATAACATCGATATAGAACAGATAATTAATAACAGGTATTTAACTATCAGTTTATATGCAATAATAAATTGAATAGTAATTTAATTCAAATAAATTTAAATTAATTGAGATGATGATTAAAATATACCAAACAATTATACGTAAATTCCTAATCACGTCATGAATTAAATTTAACAAACATAAGAAATCTTAGAAGTTGTAAGTGGGTTAAAACACTCAACTTTTGAATTTAAATTGAATTTAAATCCAATTTAAACCCAAACTTGAACAATCTTAAAATTCGAACAAACCATCGCCAAAATGTCTGGAATTTAAATACAATCCCAGTGGAACGAACCGCGCGTGAATCGGACCTCGTATGTAATAGATATGAATATTAGAACATATAGATTTTAAATTTTTAAATAAAATAAAAACAGAATTTCCCACGTCATCAACGAAAAAGCTCCCCAAGTCGTAACCCTAGCTCGCACATAGTGCTCCAGTCGCTATCACGTTCACGCCGTTGACCACGAAATACAAACGCCACCGACCCTTAGAAGCTCTCCGACCACCCTCACCTGCTTGCTTATGATGAGGGACCCCTAGATGCGGCCTCGATGTCACTCCGGTCAATGAAAATCGCTGTGCTGCCAAGCCATATTCGAAGCCCTAACAAATTATTACAGGCAATCAAGCTATTAAATCTCCAAATGATCATCTCTGATGTACTCCATTCATCAACCTCCACAGCCCGGTATCATTGATTCGACAATCAGTCAAGGTTGATTGACGATCAATGAATGGCCAAGAATTGTTCTTAAATTTTCGAACAGATAGTGGTTCAAATTGGAAAACGAATTACAGATCTGAGATGCGCTCTTTGAAAGCTTCAAATTGATATATAATTCAATATGTGTTTCAAATTGATATATAATTCAATATGTGTTGAGGAGTTTGAATTTTAAAGTTGAATTTTGAATTGAAATTGAATTTTGAAATTTAGGGTTTGTCTGCCATTGGAGTGAGGAGGAGCAAATGGAATTGTATGTACAGACTGTAACGACCCGCTATTTTGGACTATTCGCATCCGTACACGTTGGACTTGAATAATTCAAAATACCAAATTGTTAATTTAAATTTTGCAAAACTAAACATGTATAGTAAATAAATAATCACATAGTTATAAGTTACAATAGAAGTCTCGAATACAATAGTCAAATACAAGAATCAGAATACATCACTGGAATCAACTGAATATCTGAAAGCTGGATAGATAGCTGGATCTCCAAGCGAAGCTCCAACTCCAAAGGTGAGTCTTGAAAGCTGGTACTCTCAGTCTGACCCGAGCGTAAAGCAAAACACAAAACACTCGAGTCAGGATTAACATTCTTATATCAATAAATCCAACTCAAGTGAAATAACAATTGAAATACAAATAACTCAAAGGACGTTGGAATAACCGTCCTCTAAGGATCCATTAAACTATCTACTATGTAGTAATATACGCTAAATAGATAATGTCTATCAGTAATATAAAATATCAAAATAGTGTTAAGGCGTTACCATTATCCCTCTTAACAAATTTTATATAAGTGTCATGGGCTATGCAGCACTGCAAACTCCACCGTAAACTAGTGGGATATCAGGGAGTACTCCATAGGTATAACACATAAAAAATTCGTAGTGGTCGCGTATATAGGGATACAAGTATGACAAGGCACATGAGGCAATACCCAAGGTAGTGAAACTACCATTCGCCTGATCCGGACTGCTGAGAACGCATCGCCGCAGCGATCGCAACACCGCGAAACAACACTCTCAAAATTTCGAGGGTGCACCAATCAATAATAAGTAATGAGTAGTTTACGAAGAAGTGTGTCCGCTCGAGGTGGCTAACCCCATTTGGCCCGGCATGGCTCCTGTTTCATTTCCAATTTGACACAACTGTCAAGGCTATCCATTACCGTTCTCTTTCATCAGTCATCAACGTACGTCATTCCAACCACTTCATTCTGGATCACACTCCGCGTATAGTTATTAAAGTGGTTTTCGGTTTAGACAGAGAGTATGTCCATAATCGATTTCGGGTTCTTTAATAACTTTCGTAATTATTACACCGATTGGTCGTTTTATAAATTTCAAACCAAGTCAATTTCAATTTCAATTAGAATATAAAAATCAACATTTCATTTGTCTATCTATATCAGTTTCCATAATTTACGTTTCAAAACTTCCAAATTACTGTTTCCAAATCTTATAATTAAATTTCAATCTTTATTTAAAACAATTCAAATACTGATTCAAGTTCGTATATAAGTTTCATTCCGAAATCATTTAAATTAAGTGAATTTATCATTCAAATCAATTTAAATTTATTGATCGGTTTCATTCAATATTCATTTAAATTAAGTAAATTTATCATTCAAAATAATTTCAATTGAATTTCCAATTCATTAAATCAATTACTTAAGTTTAACTCCCATATATCAAAACTTACAAACTGAATAAAATTAGATTCCTCAAATCAAATTCTCTAAATTACAAGTCCTACATTAATTTCAATAAATCACATTTTATTTCTTGTTAAAGAAATTCAAATTCCACTTATTTATTTACTTAGTTACAAATTTCAAAACTCAATTAATAAAGAAACTTAATTTCACTTATTCAAGGAGTTCAATTTCATTTATTAAAGAATTCAATTTTATTTAACTATTAAATAATTCAATCTTATTTAATTATTAAATAATATCAAAACTTAATTAATAATCTCAAAATTTAGTTATTAAATAATTTCAAAATTTAATTAATAATTTCAAATTTTAATTGTTAAATAATTTCAAAACCCAATTATTAAATAATTCCCATCTTAATTATTAAATAATTCCAAACTTAATTATTAAACAATTAATTTTAAACAACGCTTCTTTATCAACTATTATGTTAATATTTTATTCCAGATTATTTAATATTAACATTTTCCTTTCAATAAAATTTAGATTTCATTTTATTCCAAATACTTATTATTTATTTAAATAAATCTTTATTTTATTTTTAAATCCAATTATTGACCAATCGGTTTGTTTAATTCTCTATCCTAAGTCAAGTTCATTTGGGTATTTATCATGTCAACCCGATTCTATTTAATTCAAAAATCAAAACATATCTAAGGGAACTTGCAGTGTGATAACTGGGATGGTGTCAAAGTAAAGAAACAAGCAATAACAACAAGCAATAATAATTCAATAATTAATTCAAATAATCCTGAAATGATCATATTAATTTACATTGTTGTTTGTGCAAACTAATATAATTATTTCTAGAATCTACACTATCATTTCATGTAGATTAAAGATTATTACACTATTATTTTATGCGATTCTACAATTGACATTTATTATTCAATTTCATACTACAACAATTTATACAAAATACAATCAACGGTTTAAGGTAATCAACCATTTGTCTACATGCCAAATAATTAAACATTTAAAGGGGTCATATTATACAAATTTAACTAATCAAATTCAACACATATGTCGATTCAAATTTTTAACTATCCTACGTCAAATTCGATTGCATAATATTTATCACTTATACATTACAATTTAACATCCAATATAAACAACAAACAATCAATCAATTTTCAACCAAACGGGATTATCATTGTATAATTAACAGATAATGGTGTCAGATGTCACAGGTGAACTGATACAGGTAATAACATACATAACATTGTAAATAACTAACAGCAGCATATTTCAATTGTCGTTTCAATTGAAATCAAATTTAATAAATAAAAGAACATTAATCATGAGTGATTGCTCACCTTTCGAGGCTAGAGATTTTTGACAGATAATGAGATGAATTGTGAAGCCAAACACAAATTCCAGAGTAAAGCGAGATTAGCACGGATTCGACTAATAAAGCTCATGAATAGAATTGACGAAATCAAATCAGAATAGGATCGATGAAGAAAACTGATATAAGTAAACTTTTATATACAACTATATAGAAAATTATATTTAGAATTCAAACACGACAAAAACTATATTTCAAAAGTCATTTCCTTTTTCTTATAACACATTAAACTTATATCGTCAACAAATCGTAGACACGCCATATATATGATATATATACTAATATATAAACTTCCATAGCCCATATGTAACATACGGCTAAAAATATTTGCATAAATAAATATTGGCATATTATAGCAACATATTATATACTTAAAATTTCTTCCAAGCTGAAGCATATATACGTCATTACAAATATAAAACTAAAACAACCTCGCCTATACTATACATAAAATAACAGCTATATGAAGTACTATTTCATTTATAATAATGTAATGAGCATGGTTAGTATGATCACAGGAGGAAAATGGAATGGCTGCTACAACTTATACGCATGCAGCTTTATATATATAAATTTTCAGAAATCTCAATCAAATAATTTTAAAAAAATCATAACACCACAAAAACTTTTCAAAACAGTAACTTATATTGCAAAATCCAATGGTTCACAGCAAAGAACAATATTTTGGATTCAAAAAGCAAATACAAACTAGTTTCTCAGGTCTAAACTTATAAATATAAACCCATATTTTTATATACTAATTTTTTTATACAACATTATTTAAAATAATACTTTCTTTCTTGAAACTAAACATAATACTATATATGACTTATATGCATGATAACTTAATATACTTTTAAATTAAAATTCTATAACTTACATATATTAACCAAACTTATATAAATATATTGCAAAATTATAATACTATATACCCATTACATAGATACTACTACAATTAGCACATTTCTAAAAATACATACAATATATTTTAAACTCTCCTATTAAATATGTACACTTTTTTTAGAGATCTATAATAAAACAAAGATATAGTGCATGTATGAAGGTAAACTTGTGAAACAATCATATGAAAAACTAACGTATATATGCATACAATATCTTTTTAGTCTCAGCAAAAACACATGCATATACGAAACCAGGTTAGCAGTAACATATATACATCTACAGATCAATATATATAAGATAATATAATGCAATAAACAAAGTATAACCCAATTATATTACCCATTAAAATAGAGGCTAGGTAGGATATCTGCTTGTGCAAGCCAATACAGGCCTGGGTTCATCACGTGGATCGAAGGGTGGTCTTGGTGGAGGTCGCGGTTGTAGTCAGGACGAAGAGCTCGAGCGGAGCGTGGGAGGGTTATGCGGAAGCGAGGGGAGGAGAGAAGATAGATGGTGAAAGAGGGTGAGGAACAGGCGATGGTTGCGTGGAGTTGGTGGCTCCATTGGTGGTGGTTGCGTGCTGGAGGAAGTGGAGTGGGAGGAGAGGCCGACGTGGAGGGGAAGACAAAGAGAAAAGGCTTGAGTGGGTCATGCTTCATGGGTTTGCATGCATGGTGTTGTTGTAGTGGGGTGAGGATCGATGATGGTGGAGGAGGATTTGGTGGCCGAAGGGAAGAGCTATGGGATGAGGCTACGGGATGGAGCTTCGGGCGGAGGGGTTCGAAGTGGTGGCGGGTCGATGAGTGCAGAGGAAGGCATGGGCAAAGAGGACGAAATCATGAAGGGAAGGGAAGAAAAAATGGTACAGGGAAGATAAAAAAAAATAGGAGGAGAGAAGAATTAATGCACGTGACTCCATTTTGAAATGAAACGAAAACCCCCCAAAAGCAAATGTGAACCATCAAATTTACTAGCATATAATGTTAACTATTGGGAACAGTAAGGTCACATTACTAAATTTCTTGGAAATGCTAAAAGTCAGAGTTATTTTATTTTATTAAAGTGACCAGAGCAAAAGAACAAAGGAGCTAAACAACAAATGGAAGAAAAGTATATTGACTGTGGGAATAATGAATGTCATATACGTGAATTCTAGAGAGATTAATTACAAATGGCTTTTTGTATTTCTAAGGTGGGAAATGGGAAGACACATAAAAACAAATGGTTCAAATTCATAATCGATACGACTATCCGTTTTGCGGATTTCGCTGCGAACCAGACTTCAAAACACAGAAATAAATATACCGTAGAGATCAGCACGACGAGACAATCAAAACGGTATACAGATGTTAGCGGCCTGATTGAATTATAAAAATTCAAATTTTCTACTAGCGAAAAATGCAGTAAAACGCAGAAAAATAAGATCGACGGGCTAAAGAAGTCCGAATTTGGAAAAACGAAAAATGACGTCTTGCTCAGAAGATGATTTAGAATTCTTCTATAGAAAAATATGTAGGTTTTGAAAACATTTTATTTTCATCAATTTGTAACTGATTAAATTGAAGTAAATTCACGTACAAAATAAACTTTCATATTTTCGGATGAAAATTTACCGGTTGCTATGTTTAACTAGACGCATTCCAAATATTAAATTTCTATTTCAAAATTTTATTATTAAAATTTCACAAAAATTCAGTTAATTGAATTAATTAAAACCGTTAAAATATCCGGGTTGTTACATAGACAATTGAAAGTAAGGAGTGGCTAGGGTTTATAATGAGATATTTATAGGTAGGTTAGAGAATAGAAATAATGGGTCGAATTTTGATTTGGGCTGGAACGATAAACGACCCAGAAAGCCCATTCTGCCTCCGGAACAAAAGAGGGTCAACCCATATATCAAAATAGATGTTTTCAAATATTTTAAACTCAATTGAACAGGTTTCAGGTCCTAATTCCATCATATAAAGAAGTATGGTAAAATCATCTTATTCCAAATTGATTTCAATTGATTTTAATTAAATTGATTTCTTGGCGATTCGAGCCCATACGATCAAACGACAAGTCCGATCGTTACGGAACTTGAAATCTTACAATAATTCATTGTTATGGATCCGATGAAACTTGTTTCATCGAAATCCGAGACAGTAGTCAAAATAGCTATTTTCTAGTTAATTAAATAAATTAATATTAAATCAAATTAAATCACTTTTCAATTCAGTTATTATTATTTCCAAATTCTATCACTTTGAATTACTTAGTAATTTAATATTCTTTAAAACAAATTCACTTATTGACTTATTATTGAACATTTCACAATTTACAGCGTTTGATTTCAATTTTAATTAATTCAGTAATTATAAGTTTAAATTCCCAATAAATCCATATATTTAATTTCTCAATCTTGTTATTGAATCAATTATTAACTTAACATTTTATGGGTAATATTGACATTGGTTTATATACTAGTACATTAATAATTCCCCAATTCATCCAAATTTCAATTTATATAGTATTTAATTTCATTTACCTATAATAAATCCATTTATTACGGATTGAATTCCAGTTAATTATACTTAATTCCAATAAATTTGATTTTGATTCAATTCCAATCTTTTTATTAAGTCTCTATCACTCTATAAACCTAGTTAATGTTCGTTTGTCTTGCATTACATTAATATATTAAAATTTCCATCTTTCCTTATTAATTTCAATTATATTGAATTTGTCAATATATACATTTATTATAATTTATCTAAATTAATTTCAACTTATTTTCATTCTTTTACCAATTATTACTTTATGGATAAATTTACGTTTCTATTTATTTTATTACACTCACACCTTTAGTTATTGCATTAATTCTCATTAATATAACATTAATGATTTCCTACTTTAATTTAGTAAACCAATCAAATAGGTAACTTATAACAATCGTTACCATTAACCTTACATTACACTTAAGTTTATTATTTTCAACTAATTATTATGATTACTTACGTAATACTGAATTCATTCAATTACCATTAATTATACTAATTCATTTATTTATACAATACTTACCATTATTTACTTATATTCAATTTTATAACCAAGTGCAACAATTTTCACTATTTCATTATTGGGATTTCACTTCAATTGTCAATAATTAGTTTTAATTACCATCGCTGCATTTCATTTTTAACACTCACTTCATTATAAATTATAAAGTTTTTATTTATTTCTAAATTTAATTACAAAAATCTTATTAAATTAACCAGTTTAATTATCGAAATTTACCGGTCGTTACATTGGATTTATTGATATAAGAATGTTAATCCTGACTCGAGTGTTTTTTGTTTTGCTTTACGCTCTGGTCAGACTGAGTGATACAGCTTTTGAGACTCACCTTTGGAGTTGGAGCTTCTCTGGAGATCCATCAACATCTTTCAGCTTGTAGTCAGTTGATTCTAGTGATGTATTCTGATCTTGTGTTTGACTTTTGTGTTTGAGACTTCTGTTGTATGTTATTTAACTCTGTTATACATATAGCAGTTTCATGAACTACTATTCTTTTGTTTCCGCTGCTTATTATTATATTACTCTGTGTCTGTGATTATTTGATTATTTATTTATGTATATGCTGAGTTTTTCCAAATTTAAATTAAGAATCTAATATTTTGAGCAATTCAAGTCCGACATGTGTGGATGCGAATGGTTGAGAATACCAGGTTATTACATGCGGTATTAGAGCTTTGGTTTTAGGCAAAACTTACTATATAAAGTAAATTTAATTACAGAATCACTTTCGTTCGAGCTTGAATCTCTTCCTTTTGACTCGATTTCCTTGGAATTTTGGAACTCTCCCATGTTCTGAAATCCATTCTTGGCTCTCCCCTATTCGTTCTAGAATCCACTATTGTCTTCCCGTATCCAAATTCTTCTTGATTCTAGAGTATCCCATAGCTTCAATGAATGATTGTAAAGGAGTTGAAACTCCTTTACAACAAGCATTGATTCAACAAAGATTTCTACATCCTCGGTTTACAATGCTATCTATCTCCTGCTATGTCTGAATTCTATATCTTGCGATAGAATGTCGCCCTTCGAATTCTGCATCGATCTTATTCTTGAAGTCATGGTTGACCCAGTTAAGGTCGCCTGCGATTAATATCAGAGTACCCATCTTTTCTCTTTAATCATCTTATTCCCCTAATGAGCCTATCTTTTGGTTAGAATTCTTTTGGTCAAGGTCTCCCTAATTTGAATCTCTATCCTTGTTTGAAATCCATTTCTCTTGAATCATCGAGTGAGGGAGTGTATTTGTAATTAATATTAAAATATTTTATATTGTGTTGTTTGAGTTGTTATGTTGATTTGGGTTTCCAATCGATTCGTCTGATCAATGCTATTGGTAGGAATTCCAAAACACTTGAATAGAGCAAACTGACACAATAAATTCTATGATTATATTATATATATATTAGTATAAATTTTTCTGGAATTAAAGAGTAACTGAATTGGTTTTGATTTTCATTTATTATTCTATAAACCATTGACTATTGGCACATTAAATAAATGAAAATATAAATATGGTTTATAAATTGATTTGGAATTCAAATGAATGTAAATAAAAAATATGAGAATTTAATTTTCTGGTGATTCCAAACTTTGGTTTAAAGTTTTAAAATTCATATTATTTAAATTATTTTTGAATAGAAATTGTTTTCAAAGAATTTTAAATGTTTAAATCAGTGCTCACTTCTTTTGTCGCCTGAAAATAATTTCGGTAATGACGACCGCATCATCGACATTCACTTTCAAGTTTCGAAGAGGAGAGACCAATTCTATAGCTTTGCTGCACTTTTTTTTGGAAATAAATTTGATTTGAATTTCTTAAATATGACTTGATGTATAATATATATAAGTATATATTCATAAATTTTATTTGATATACTTATCTCTAAATTGTTTGAAGTTAATTGGAAAATTAAATTCTTAAATTTTATGTTAAGGATGATTTCAAATTATAAATGAAGCCAAAATATTTGAAAAAAAATTGAAATAATTGAATTAGGAAAAATTTTACTTGTATAATACTCAATTGCATTCTAACATAAATTACCTTAATCATCCAGAAGTTGAATATGTAATTGAATAATTTACAATGTAAAATGATATAAAATGATGTTAAAAGAATTTATACATAAATTTGAGTGGCTATAATAAATGTTTGAACACTTAATTTATAATTCATTGAAATGTTAATTGAGATAGAATTGAATAATAACATAATGAATAAATGAGATAGATAAATAAATTTTGTTTTGAGGGAATTAATGAATTGAAATTAAATCAAATTAATGAAATAGCTTGAAGTTAAAATTAATCATTGACTATAAATTGGTTTAAATTGAAATTTATATGGTTTTATATTAATTGTTTTATTTTTTTTCAATCTATTTTCTTTCTGGTTGTCTCTATTTTCCTACCTCCTTCCTTTTCGGAGACGAAAAGTTTTGAGTGGGGGAGAGTGTAACGACCCGTAAATTTTGTTGATTTTTAATAATATATTTAATTGAATTTTTTCTTAATAATATTTTGGAATAAAAATTTGATATTTGGAATACGTTTATTTCAACATAGTAAATGGTAAATTTTCTTCAGATAATATGGAAGTTTATTTTTATTGTGTAATTCTATTTCAATTCAAATCAATTAATATTTGATGATAATAAAATGTTTTCTAAAATTGAATATTTTTATACAGTAAATTTTTAAATTATCTTTTGAGTGAGACGTCATATTTCGTTTCTTCAAATTTGGACTGCTGTTGTTCCATTGTCTTATTTCTGGCAAATTAACAACATTTTCGGTACCGATTTTCGACTTTTGATAGGATAATCGTACCATTGATATTTGTATACCGTATTGATCATCTCGTCGTGCTGATCTTTGTAGTATATTCAATTGTCAATTTCGATATCCGGTGCATAGAGGAAACTGTGAATTGATTTAACCGTGGCGGTACCCAATCTCAACCTTTTAGGCTTCTTGTCTTTTCGTGTTTCCGACACAACCAACGGTCATCTTCCTTTTTATATTTTCTGTACTTGGCTTTTTCTATTCCCAATGATCAACATATTCTGGTTCGTACTCATTTTTCTCTCTTCCTTTTCATTTTGCATTTTGTCTTCTTCAAATTAATGAAAAAAATAAACAAACCAAACTTGTTTATGCCTGAAGCACGCAAGTCCTCCGCCTCGGCCATTGGAGCACCACCGCCCTTCCTGTCAAATACCCCTTCAACCTACAACTGTCCTTTGACTCCTTCCATCGTCATCTCCTTGGCTACCAACCACTTTTCCGACCAAATTTCTTGTACACATCAACCCCTTTGCCTGCTATCCCATCACCCTTGGCAAGTACAACTCACCATCACCAATTCTTTCACAACATCAAGCATGTCGCTCCTAGCCAAGGCCCATCCAGCTCGCAACCTCCCCACCTTCATACCCCGAGCATGTAGCCATGACCTCACCCCCTCCTTCCAACAAGCAGCCGACCCTCTCACCTTGTAGCCCGCGCCGTCCACATCCACTTTGACTTTCTCAGTAAGTATACGTATGTATGTCATTTTGTATATAAAAAGTCTATATATGCATTACTGTTAGTACATAAGTATTGTAGTGGTACATATATGTGTATTTTCGTACTTTGTTATTTTGCCTTATATTTTACAGTACAATCATTTTATATGCGTACGTAATCGGCTATGTATATATATGTGCATATATATGGAACTTTAAAAGGCAATTTTTGTTAATTTTTGTTTTTGTTCTATATCTAAATAAGTTAATATATGATATGGTATACTATATATATATAACACCATTCTATATAAGTCAGACGTATATATATGGTTTATTCAAATATTGTTTTTAAGATATATATATTATATACGTTTAAATAAAGGCTTTTGGATTTTTGTATATGCCTATAATGGTTTTATTTGTATATAAGGTCTGTTATACGTAAAGGCTATGAGTTTTGTTACATATGTTATATTATTTTACATAATATAATAAAACTATTATAATAGTTTGTATAACAGGTTATTGTAATATTTTTAAATGGCACTTTGATCTCAGGTGTATAAATATGTATCAAATATGTTGCAATAGTTTATATATATATATATAAGTTTTGCTGTATATGCCTTGATTTTTGAATTTTTACACAGTTTTATTTACACCATTATGACAGTATTATAGATTGTTTGAAACAATTTAATATATATAGTATATTTATATTTATATTTATATGGTCAGTGGTTAAAGTTTCGAAATATAAGTAGGTTGCTTTTAAACAGGCGTATATATATGTTCTATTTGATACGTGCTTTATTGATTTCTGTTTTACCAAAAGTATATAACAGCCTACAAATATGTAGACATAGCTTGCTGTTAAAATGTGTACTTGTTGACAGAAAGTTATATATATTTTGCTTTTCAATCCAAGCTATAATATGTCAGTTTGTATCTATGTGTTGTGCTTGTATAATAGTTTGCATATAAATTTAGCACCATATAAATATATCTGGTAGTTCATAGATTTGAGAATCTGACTATTTACAGTATATATACACATATATATATTGGTCTTATAATAAATATGGATCTTGAATTATAATGTGTTGGTTTATATAAGTTTTAAAATGTTGATTTTGAGAAGAATGATAATAATAACAGTTTATATATATTTTCCACTTTATATCAAAACTGATTCTAATTAGTTCTCATCGTTTTCCCAATTGTCAACTTTGTCCGTCGTGCCTGTTTGCTTCATTCAAATCGTATCCATCTAGCGTTGCTTTGGAATTCGTAGCTTATTTCCTTGTCAAATCTGTCTAGCCTAAAACGGTGAGCAATCACTCATGATTAACGTTCTTATATTTATTAAATTTGATTTCAATTGAAATGACAATGGAAATATGCTGCCGTTACTTATTTACATTGCTATATATGTTGTTATTTGTATCTGTTCACCTTTGACATCTGACACCATTATCTGTTATTTATATTGATGATATATGCCTATTATATTATTATTCACATCCGTTATCACTGTACAAGTTCCCTGTTAGTTTATAATTCTGTATGGGTTGAAATGATACATAACCGAACGATCTGTAGAATAGGAGAAAATCGTTATGGGTTGAAATGATATACCCAAGCGTTTTCAATGAATTGAATTTGGGAGTGCAGGTTGAAATGATATATACCCGTGTATATATTTAAATTGCAGATTGAAATGACAAATATCTGTATCACTTGACCATAGGACAGAAAATTATATACAAACACCGTTGGTCAATATATATATATATATATATATATTGAAATTATTTCCAAGGTTTTTAAATTGAATTTATTTAATAATTATACTCAAATAAGTTTGAATTGAAATTTATTAAATTTGGGATTTTAAAGATATGATTTTATAACTTGATTTTTGATTAAAAGTGATTTAAATGAATATTTCGAATTTACATAAATTGCAATGGTATATTTAATTTAATTTAAATTTGAAATTTGAATTTTTATTTAAATGTTATTTGAATGATTAAGTAAATATTTCAAAATAAATAATAGTAAAGTGAATTATATATATATATATATATATATATATATATATGGAATTATCAAATTCAGCTTTGAAATGTTTGAATATGTAAAGCTTTGAAAATATTGAAATTGAAATAGTTTATTGAGAAACTATAATAAATTTAAATTGATGAATTGAGATTTGATTAAGTTTGAATTTTTGAGTTCGAGTTGATTTGAATTAATTAGTGAAATTTGAGTAAACTATTTTATTATGTAAAGTATTTTTAAACTATATTTAAAATTATTTTTATATTTTACTTTATAAATTATTTTATATGTACTATTTTAATATAAATAATTTTTAATATAAACTATTTTAATATACTAACTATTTTAAATATAAATTATTTTAACTTATAACTCTTATATATATATAAACTATTTTACTTTATAAACTATTTTGTTATATATACTATTACTAATATCTAACTATTTAACTGGTGGAAGTTTTGTTTTCAAAGTTACGAATTTCAAAGTATTATGTTTTTGAAAGTGATATAATTTCAAGTGTTTGGTTTTGAAAGTGTTATAACTTTGAAAGTGCTATGATTTTGAAAAAGGATATATTTGAAATGGAAATGATTTCGTATTTTGTTTGAAACGGAAATGATATCGTATCGATATGGTTTTGAAATGGAAATGATATTTTGGTTTTAAAGTATAAACTATTTTGAAATGACCGCGTTGTTACAATAACGGTTAGTTCTTAAAGAGACCGGGATCGGAGATTGTCATACTCTTTTCCAATACCGAAAACCATTTTAACAACCTTGTACACGGTGGAGATTCCAGAATAAAGTAGGATGGTGGCACCGATCCTATATGAGATATATACATGGACCCAACTCTTGTGAGTTGTCATAAGGTGGCTAAAACAGGAGCAATCGATGGGACAACTGAGGTAGCTGCTCCGATCGGACACATTCCTTCGATACCATATTCTGACTTTGTGATTGATTTGGTGGCCACATTTGATTTTGACTTGGGAGTGTGTTCCGAGGTGGGCGGTAGTGTCTGCTATGCGTTACCACCAGCTCGGAAGTGTAATTGGTATATCTACCCTGGCATTGCCTAGTTGTGCCATTCACCTACACTAGCATTCCTTCTAAGAGTTTGATTTGTGTCATACCTATGGAGTATACTTTGGTAGCCTCCCGATTTAGAGATATTACGGTACCGTATAGACTATTGGCACTATAAAATGTGTTAAGGTGGAAATGTAAAGCCTTAATGCTATTTTGAATAGTTACTTTACTATAGACATTTTTATAATAGTGTATATTACTACATAGTAGATAGTTTAATGGATCCTTAGAGGATGGTTATCCCAAACATCCTTTAAGTTACTTGTATTCAATTGTTATTTCACTTGAGTTGGATTTATTGATATAAGAGTTAATCCTGACTCGGGTGTTTTGTGTTTTGCTTTACGCTCGGGTCAGACTGAGTGATATAGCTTTTGAGACTCGCCTTTGGAGTTGGAGTTTCGTTTGAAGGTCCATCTACATCTTTTAGCTTGTAGTTATTCAGTTGATTCCAATGATGTATCCTGATCTTGTATTTGACTATTGTATTTGAGACTTCTGTTGTATCTTATTTAATTCTGTTATATATATAGTAGCTTCATGAACTACTATTCTTTTGTTTCCGCAGCTTATTGTTATATTACTCTATGTCTGTGATTCTGTGATTATTTATTTATTGTATATGATGACTTTTGCCAAATTTAAATTAACAATCTAATATTTTGAGCAATTTATGTCCGACATGTATGGATACAAATGGTTGAAAATACCAGGATGTTACAGTTTTGTTTATAATATATTTATCTGAATAATTTATTTTATATTACTTTTCTATGCATTCTCTCTCTGTATATTAAATTGGTCTATATGAATGATTCCCCATAAAGATAGGTTTGATTGATGATTTTAATATGATATGGCGATGGCATCCTTTTGATTTGATTTATTGATATTTATTCTATGCGACGGGAAATTACAATAAACGGTTTAGTGATACCGTTTGGTATAGGACTTTCGGCAACACTTTTTCAATTATTCTTTGGACTCGTTATATATAATATTGAATGGAAAGTGTGATATGTGAGCACTAAATAAATGGACTACTAACACGCCATGCTATAGGACATTATGGTGTTAGTTATTTGGTTATCCTTTGCTAGTGGATAACACTCGGTACGGGGATACAAAGTATGATATTCACTGCGGTGAATATATTATAGTCATGTGTTGACTATGTGAAGCCATGTGTCGACGATTTTATCGAGCCGAGTCTCAATAATATAAAGAGTCTTGGGTCCACATATGTATTCAACTGTGCATCAGCGTATGTATGGTGCCGTGTGTAGGTATTTATATATAGTTGTGCATCGACTATTATATATACTTACGTTATTTTTCCATTACTATCCAACTCCCTTTATGTTTCGGGAGTGAACTAGATTGGCAAATATCCGCCCTAGCGGCTTGATAGCGATGGTAGTGCCCCATATTTATGACACCCCAGTGTCGTGTGTCGGCATCGTTCTTGCCATGTGTCAGCAATGTTCTAGTCGTGTGTTAACAATATTTATAGCCATGTGTCGGCAGTGTATAGAGTCATGTGTTGGAAAATATAGAGTCATGTATCGGCGATGGTTATCCTCTTTTGTGACCTGGGCCACCGGTCTGTTGCCATTAAGGGCAAAGCAAGATCATGACCAATGCAGAGCGTAGTCCTATATCATGTTTATGATATGTAGTGAATAAGAATCGCGATGTCCCTCAAGGTAACCAAGAGTGTAGGGGTCGTACTGGATGGGCACATATGTCGTGTTTGCCAGTTATGTATGTAGTCTCTTGAAGCAGGTGTGTCCATCAGTCTCCCGTCTGGTTATGGTATGTTGTGATATGGACAAGTACTTATCCTCCAACTATAGACAATAAGTTGTTATTATATTGGAGACTGTGACCTGTATATGATCAATCCCTGTATCCTTCTCTGGTATGTGTCACCAACTGTTATTTATTTTCATGTGTTGCTTTTATATCTCATTGGCGTGTGTCGCCAAATACTATTCACTGGCCTGTGTTGCCAGTTATCTACCGTAGGCATGTGTCATCGATTATACATTATTGGAACCAACCATATTTTCATAGGCATGTGCCGTTGATTACATTTTTCTTTGGCATATGTCGCCATTGCTTTGTTTTGAGTTTAGATGTCTACTTATATTGTTATTATGGTTGTTTTCGGGATTTGAATGTTGATTCTAGATATGTGTGATTCACCCATTTGTATTGATTCTATGATTTCTGTCTTGATGTGTTTCTATATTGGTTATGACATCTTTTGATATTTGTAACGATCCCATTTTAAGTTAAATTTGTAAACTTTTGAATTAAATTGTGAATTAATTTGAAATTTCCAAAATAAATAAGGTATGTGTTTGTTTTATTAATAGTTTGGAAATAGAATTTGAACTTGAAATTCAAAAATAAATATCTTAAAAATAAATTGGATTTAAAATACTCTATATTTCAAAATTTATAAAAATTTGTTTTCTAATGATAATTATAATATATATACCCATTGTGATTTGGAAATTATATTTTGAATTTAATATAGTAATTTTCAAAAGCTATTTAAGGATTAAATTCTAATATATATTTATATATTTATTTATTAATGTATAATTAAATTTTAAAATCATTTTCTTTAAGGTTATATAAATATTTATAAAAGAAAATGTATATAGATAAATATTTATTTATTTAAAGGTACAATAGCTTTAATTAAAATAATATTTAATAAAAAGGTTTAAAATACTTTCTTTTAAATTTATACATGATACAGTTTGTGTGTATATATATATATGTTAATATAAAAATATAAAACACAGACATATATATATATATTTAAACTAAATGGAAAATATGATATAAAAACTTATAAAAACATATAAATACATGTGTATCACTTATAAAATGCAAAATAGACAAACGTAACCATTTTAAAACATGAGATAAGCAAGTGTGATCGTCTTAACATGAAATTAAGTGTGAAGATTTTAACATACATTAAGACATTTGTAAGATTTATACAACACATAATAAACAAGTGTCAACTATTAATTTTCTCCTTTTTATTTTCAAAAATAATAAAACAAGGTTATATATATGTATCACTATAGTCCGATACTTTCTCTTCTTTCATATATCCTAAAACATAAACCAGGAAATCAAAATAACAAACCTGAGTAGAAAAACAATACCAGAAAATGAAAACAACCACTGTTCAAATTTTAAAACCTAAAAGCCTGAAAGCAAAACAATTAAACAATCTTTAAACCTGAGCAAGATTCAAAATCAAAACATGAAATAAAAAGATCCTGATACAACAACAAGTAGATTACATCGAAATCAAACTTGGAAGCAACTAACCAAAATCAAAATCAATGTACACAGATCAACTACCATCATAAGGTCAAATTCCAGATCAAAGTTGCAGATCAATAAGTTCAAACTAAAATCAATTCCAGGCTCTCTGTTCTTCTTTGTCAAGTGAGTAAACTTCTTTAATCTGATCTATGAAATGGATACGGTCACTAATGTTGAACTCAAGCTATGAAATTTTTTTGCTTGAATGAAAATATATTTGTATATATGTACAAATATATATATACACACACATACATACATACATACATACATACATACATACATACATACATACATACATACATACATACATACATACATACATACATACATACATATATATATATATATATCCGTGTGTGTGTGTTAGAGAAATAGGCAAATATGCCTCTGCTATTGATTACAGGTTTCAAAATATATTCAAAATCCAAAAACTCTTCCTCTAATTCTTTTTAGGCTTTGACCTCTAAATGAAATTTGATTGTAAGACTATAAGATCAATTGTAAAATGGTTTCAAAAATTTATATTATGTAACTATTCCGAAAATGATAAAGTACAATAGAAATCAAATATAGGTCAAATTCAATGACCATATATTCGTGTTTGGATTTCATAATCGAGTTCGTATTGGAAAATAATGATTTTAGAAAATGGTTTCATGATTTTTAAGTTTATATATGTCGAGATATCCGTCGACTTTAGAAATCGTGAGGGTTCAAGTCCCTCTATCCCCAGTAAAAAGCCCGTTTTACTTTGTATTTAAACTCATGAAAGGCGGGTCTTGGAGTCAAGCTCCCTTATGCCTTTGCACTCGAGGGCCAATCTCCGTCCGGCCCGAGGAAACCTTTGCACGCCTCCGTTACCTTTTGGGAGGCCTACGCCCCATAGAAACTGTCTACCTAAGACTGTCCCTTCGCTCTCCTGAGAGGCGGTGGTTTACGCTGTGGCGGATGTCAGCGGTTCGAGTCCGCTTATCTCCAGCCCGTGCACTTAGCTGATACTATGACAACACCCAATTTTTTTCAATTCGGCAAGTCTTTGCTTATGATAATAAATCTAGTTTAACTAAGCATAGCAATTATAAAAAAAAGGTTATTTTCTTTTTTATTCAACCTTATAGAATTTGAATTATTTTATTTTTTTGATTTAACAGAAAAACAGAAAAAGTTTCTAGTTTTTTGTTCTATATATCACTATATTACTGGATAGAATGACAAGATAAATAAAGGTCTATTATTCTTCATCCATAAATATCCAAATTTTGAGGCCTATCTTGAGATGACCAGTTTTTGATTTTTCGTCAGATTCTGACGATCGACGAGGTGATGTTCGTCGAGCTTGAGTCTGGTGATAGAGGGAAGGTTAGAGATCATTAAAAAATGGTCGTAGGGTTTATTGTTCGTCGAGGCGGCTCGTAGACATTGATTTAGGATTTAATGTCCTGTTTGGGTCGAGGTGGTTGTCGAGGTGATCTAGTCGTCGATGGTGGATTGGGATCAGTCGGACCAAGGGGATTAGGAGTGTCGTGGCGTGGCGCAGCTCTGGGCGAGGTTGCATAGTCTCAAGTGGCGGGGATTGGCGGCATGAGGAGGATTTCATTGATCGGATTTGGGTTTATGGGTTGCTAAATTTCTCGACTTAGATTTCAAGGCGAATCGATGAAATCTGGGTGGTCGGGAGGCTCAAGCAGGTCATCGGTGGCCTAAAGGTAATGGTGACGATGATCGAAGGCACGGCGGTGATGTGTGCATATGCACATGGATTTTGACATGTCTGGGTTAAAGTTTGAAATAGAGGAAGGAGAAGAAGAAGCAGGCTCGGGGGATTGCTCGGGAAAGCAAGGTTGTGGCTCGGGTCTGGCCTCGGGTGTGTCGCGTGAGTGTAACAGGTTTTTAAAATTTTAAAATAAATACAAAGTTAAAAAGAAGAAGAGGGGAAGTGACTCGGGGCTTTGCTCGGGAAATCTGATATTTGGCTCGGATTGATACCTGAAGTGGTCTCGGGTCAGAGAAAAAATAAATTAAACAAGTTTTTTCAAATTTAAAATCTAATCAAGTTTACAACTTTTTCTTGATTAATTCTAGTAAAATAATAAATGTTTTATTCTAGTTTTGGAATTACTTAAAGGTTTCAAATGAATTATTTTAAATTAATAAAAATTTAAGGTATTTTATTATATACGTATTATTTTAAATTTATTCTTAAGTTATTTAAATAAGCTTAAATAATGTAATTAAATAGTTAGTTAAAGAAGGTGAAATGATCTTAATTAACTTAGAGGTCTTAAGTTAATTCATGTGTTAATAAATTAATTTTAAAGGTTATTTAAAAAGGATTTTTAAGATAAATGGTTTATCTTAAATAATGTTTTTGATTATTAATTAACTTAAAGGTTTTAAGTTAAATTATATGTTAATGATAATTTATTTCAAAGGTTATTTAAAATAAGATTTAAATGATGATTATGTGATTTATTAAGATAAATGGGTTATCTTAAGATTAAAGGATCATTAATTTGTAACTTAATAATAATTACTTAATTAAAGGTTAATTATGTAATAATTAAAGATTAATTAATTTGTAATTAAAGGGTTAATTAATTAATGTACTTAATCAAAGGATAATCAATTAATTAAGGGTTAATTAATCAATTAATGTGAGTAATTGAAGGATAATTAATTAATTAAAGGTTAATTAATGTAAGTAATTAAGGTTAATTAATTACTTAAAGGTTAATTACTTAATGAAAGTAACTAAGGATACTTAGTTAATGATTAAAGGTTAATTAATCAAGTGATTAAAGGATAATTACTTAGTAATGAAAGGGTTAACTAAGTAATGAGATTAACTAAAGGTTAACTAATTAAAGATTAATTAATAAATAATTAAGTGTTAACAATGTAATTAACTTAAGATTAATTAATTTATGTAATCAATTATGAGATAATTAATATGAGATTATTAACTAATGTAAGTAATTGAGGATAATTACTTAAGATGGATAATTAAGGTTGATTAATTAATTTCATTAATTAATTTATATAATAGCCAATGGTTTGAAATTAATGTTAATTAAGCAGGGATAAGTAATCTACTCATAGGTAATTAATTTATTTGGTTTAAATTAATTATAAAATTATGTAATTGATTAATCTTGCTTATGGATGATTGGATTATATTAAATGCCGTGAATTGTTTGATATCTCTGATATGTGATATGATTGCTTTGGATTGGCCAGTGATAAATGTAATTTATTTGTCTGTGATGAATTTACCTGTTTATCTGTGAATGAAAGATAAGCGTTATGGGATTATACCGCTTATTGATGTTTTTGTGCTTGGATTTATGGTGGTTGTTTATTGTTGTATGCGAAACCCCTATACACAACAAACACAAATATGGATTTCACGGAAAATTGGTTAAGTCATGGGTATTTTGAATTTAATTTAAAAGTTGAATTTTAAATCCAAAATGGTTTGGAAGTAATTTGGGTTAAGTATGAAAAACTTTTGAAACGGAAGTTTGAAATAAAATAATTTTGAATATAATATGGCTTGTTAAGGTTTTGGAATTAAATTGATTTGAATTTGAATTCAAGAATTAAAGTTGAATTTTATATATATATATATATATATATATATATATATATAATTTGAAATTTTGGAAACTATGGTTTAAAAGGATTATACATGTTATATAATATATGGATTATAAACCATTTTAAAGTGTTTTAAATGAATTATTTTAGAATTTAAATTTAATTCAAAATAGAGCTTGCCGAGAGTATGGCAGTTCGCTAATTTTTCGGTTTATACTTTAAAAGGCTATAACTCGAGAAAATTTAATTGAATTTTCCCAAAATGAAAAACCCTTGTTTTTCAAATGATAATAGCTTTTATATAAAGAAAGCATTTCCAGTTTTTGTTGAAAGGATTTCGAGTTATGGGTAAATCAAATTTGAAATGGAAATAGTTTTGAAAGCTATGAATGAATCTTTGTTAAAGATTTGGTAAACCATGTTCCAAATTGAAGAGGATCTTACAGATGGATCTTTTTGTTTAAAAGATTCAAATGGAAATTTGTTTAAACCATTTAAAAGGTAAGGTTTTGGGTAATAAGGGCTAAAAGTTATGACTTAATTACTAGGATCCCAATGTATCCATATGTAAAAAACGCGCTCATTATTCGGTTAAGCCGGGAGAGGACTTTATGTCATAAAATCCATTCCGAATAATGATACAACGCAATTGATTGAATTTGAAGACGGTGGTGCAGATCGGGTATTTTCAAAAATGAAAGGATAACCTGTTGATTACCTCTGCACTGAGTTGCTTCGGTATAGCGATTTCCATATGTGATGGGGTGTCCGGTCGGGATTGCGAATATCCGGATTTGCAAGGACTTCTTACGAAGTGCCTTCGGTTCCATTCAGACCTAGGATGGACTTGTATGGATGTATGTCTGACGTTACACCTTGAGATATAAAGCTGGTTTCTATCAAATACATTTTTGTTTGGTGGCAGAGATTTTATTCTCTTAGTTTAACACCCTTCTCTGAGACGTACGAGCTCAGAGATTATGTAGTTGATGGTTACTAGTGATATATTCCAAATTTGGTAATGTGGCATGCTAAGTGTTGATCATTGGTTGATTGAAGCATGGATTTTTTGAAAAGCGTGGCTTTGGAGGACGAGACTTCATCGAACCTCACACCCCGAAAATGGTCAAAACAGGAAGGATGCGGCAAGGTTACGGGGGACGCGCCCCTTAGGGTATGTGCATTTCCTTCTGGATAAAAAGTGGTATCATGGTATGGATCCCAGATATTTAACTTATTGGTTGTTGGAATTTGTCGGTGAGGCCTCGGTAAAGGTCGGTGACGACCGGGGGATGGCATACTCGTGTCAGTAGTTACCTAGTTACAGAGATAACCCGGTCTTGTGTTGGCAAAGATCCGATTAGGTTCTCGGGGCATCCCTCCAGAGGCGTACCCATTAGGTAAGGAAGTTCCTTAGCCTTGACCATTTGTTGGAAATCCAACCACTCAATATGAGCCCTGTAAGGTTTTAGTTGTAGAACCTGCCATTTAACATGGTAGCTATAGTGGGCGTACTATAATGGTACGTATGCTGGCTAAAATTAATATTATGCTTTCGAAATGTTTTCTGCACTATGCACTAATAATAATATCAAAAGGATTTTCGCATATCAAGCATGTTTGACTATCATAAGGAGAAATCCCCTCCAAGTGTAAGATTGCATTGTGTGTGTGTCGGGAGGCTTTATGATGGTTTCATTTTCCAAAAAAGCATAGCGAATTTCTTTTATTTCTTTTTTTTTTGTTTCTTTTTATTCAAAATAAACTGTTTTTGTTTGCTCACACCAGCCCCATGACTGATCTGGTCTTTATTGTTCCCTTTCTAAACTCTGAGTGCCCTTAATTTTCCACACGGGCAGTCTAGAGTCAGGTTATCAGATAGTCAGCTAGCAGGGTAGCTTTTGGTAATCTTTGAATTATGTGGATTCGAGATCGCATTTGCTATATTGCAGCATGATAGCTTTGGATTTTGAGCTTTTGGTTTGGAGCTTTGGAGCTTTGGCAATGAAGATTTTATCTTTCCGCTGTTGTTGCTGCTTTGTTTTTCCGATGTTGTATATATCTCTGATAATGTTGGTCACTTCATATTGTATCAATTGTTGTGTATCAAAAAAATTTATTTCTGTTTCCGCTGTGTTGTTTTCATCTAATGTGTTATAAGCTCCGGCGAATCGAATTTCAACGTTTGTATCTACGGCATTCGAATACGGGTGATGTATGGATGTCGATTTTCGGACACTCGAATCCGGGTCGTCACATTTGGTATTAGAGCTAAAGGTTGAGTAGGAACTTTAGCTTTGGATTATAACACATCAGGTGACTCATTAGAGATAGGGATATAAATACTCTAGAATGAGCATCTTTAAGATATCTTGTCCATATGCCTCAGTAAATTCTCTTACTATTCACTGATAGTGAAAATGAGTGCAAAAAGAGGACGAGGTAGGGGACAGGGGAGTACCATTGCAAATGGTTGATACCATGCAACAACAAGGAAATTTTTTTCCTATCAACCTCTTTTGTTCATCATCCAATTTAAATTCTTTGATGGCTTCCATGCAGCTACAAGAAGAAGCATTGGTGTGGTGGTGGCCCTGCGAATCTTTGTTTACGTTATAGAAAAATTCCTATTTCGTATTCTTTCCATCAGTTCCTATCAGTCTTAAATTTAATGAATTTGAAATTCAATTTTAATAAACTGGTTAACAAAAAATATGAAGCTAAATTAGATTGTATCAATTAAACAATTTCGGTCAAAACCAAACTTGCAAATTTTATTGTGATTTTTTGTGAGGATCCAGGTCCGAAGAGGGACAAGCTAGTGTATACTTTAGTATATTCCGACATGTAGCATGGGCTCGGTCCATTTTGGAAAAGAACCGAGCACCATGTAGATTAGCCTAAGAATTCCATCAATTGAGAATTTCGAAAAATTGTATTCATCTGTCTATTTTGTTTTGGGGTCCCGATATATTCTACGAATGGTTAGTAATCCTTCGGACTAACCAATGCCCCTACATATTTCGTAGACCAACTGACCCGAGTATTTCGTAAAGTATTGAATAAGTTGATCTCGTATTTATTGATGATATTCTAATTTGTTAGGCCAAATATAGAATAAATATTTCAGCTTGATCTGGAAAGCTATTTCTCTGTGTGTTTATCTGTTCTTTGTTGTCTCCCTGTCTAACAAATTTCGGGGATAAAATTTTCTTAAGGGGGAATCTGTAACGATCCCGTTATTAAGTTAAATTTAAATTTGTAATTAAAATAAATTTTTGAATTAAATTGTGATATGTGTTTGTTTTATAAATAGTTTGGAAATAGAGTTTGAATTTGAAATTCAAAAATAAATATCTTAAAAATAAATTGGATTTAAAATACTCTATATTACAAAATTTATAAAATTTGTTTTCTAATGATAATTATAATATATATATACACACATTGTGATTTGGAAGTTACAGTTTGAATTTAATATAATAATTTTCAAAGCTATTTAAGGATTAAATTCTAATATATATTTATATATTCATTTATTAATGTATAATTAAATTTTAAAATCATTTTCTTTAAGGTTATAAAAATATTTATAAAACGAAATGTATATAGATAAATATTTATTTATTTAAAGGTATAATAGCTTTAATTAAAATAAGATTTAATAAAATGGTTTAAAATACTTTATTTTAAATTTATACATGATATAAAAATAGTTTGTATATATATATATATATAAATATGTTAATATAAAAATATAAAACACATACATATATTTAAACTAAATGGAAAATATGATATAAAAACTTATAAAAACATATAAATTCATGTGTATCACTTATAAAATGAAAAATAGACAAATGTAACCATTTTAAAACATGAGGTAAACAAGTGTAAACATGTTAACATGAAATTATACAAGTATGAAGATTTAACATACATTAAGACATTTGTAAGTTTTATACAACATATAATAAACAAGTCAACTATTAATTTTCTCCTTTTATTTTCAAAAATAATAAAACAAGATTATATATATATATATCACTATACTGCCATACTTCCTCTTCTTTCATATATCTCAAAACATAAACCAAGAAATCAAAATAACAAACCTGAGTAGAAAAACAAAACCAGGAAATGAAAACAACCTCTGTTCAAATATTAAAACCTAAAATCCTGAAAGCAAAACAATCAAACAATATTAAAACCTAAGCAAGATTCAAATTCAAAACCTGAAACAAAAAGATCCTAATACAACAACAAGTAGATCAACATCGAAATCAAGTTCCACAGATCAACTACCATCTTAAAATCAAATTCCAGATCAAAGTTGCAGATCAACATGTTCAAACTAAAATCAATTCTAGGCTCTCTGTTTTGTTTACCAAGTGAGTAAACTTCTTTGATCTGATCTATGAAATGGATGTGATGACTAATGTTGAAGTCAAGCTACGAAAAATGTTTGCTTGAATGAAAATATGTTTATATATATGTACAAATATATATATATGTGTCTTTGCATGTTAGAGAAACAGGCAAATATGCCTCTACTATTGATTACAGGTTTCAAAATATATTCAAAATCCAAAAACTCTTCCTCTAATTCTTTTTAGGCTTTGATCTCTAAATGAAATTTGATTGTAAACTATAACATCAATTGTAAAAATGGTTTCGAAAATTTATATTATGTAACTATTTCAAAAATGATAAATTACAGTAGAAATCAAATATAAGTCAAAATTCAATAATTATAAATTCGTGTTTGGATTTCATAATGGAGTTCATATTGGAAAATAATGATTTTAGAAAATGGTTCCATGATTTTTAAGTTTGTATATGTCGAGATATCTTGAGATGATTAGTTTTTTGTTTTTCGTCAAATTTAGACGATCAGTGAGCTGATGTTCGTCGAGCTTGAGTCTGGTGGTAAGGGAAGGTTGGAGATCATCGAAAAAATGGTCGTATGTTTATCGTTCATCAAGGCGGCTCGCCGACATTGATTAGGGTTTAATGTCCTGTTTGGGTCGAGGTGGTTGTCGAGGTGATCTCGTCGTTAATGGTGGATCAGGATCGGTCGGACTAGGGGGATTAGGAGCGTCGTGTCTTGGCGCAGCTTTGGGCGAGGTTGCATAGTCTCAGGTGGCTGGGATTGGCGGCACGAGGATTTCGTTGATCGGTTTTGGGTTTATGGGTTGCTAAATTTCTCGACTTAGGTTTCAAGGAAAATCGATGAGATCTGGGTGGTCGGGAGGCTCAGGCAGGTCATCGGTGACCTAAAGGCAATGGTGACGATGATCTGAGACGCAGCGGTGATGCGTGCATGTGCACGTGGATTTCGACATGTCTAGGTTAAAGTTTGAAATAGAGGAAGGAGAAGAAGAAGCAGGCTCGAGGGATTGCTCGGGAAAGCAAGGTTGTGGCTCGGGTCTAGCCTTGGGTGTGTCGCGTGAGGGTAACAGGTTTTTAAATTTTTAAAGTAAAAACAAAGTTAAAAAGAAGAAGGGCTTTGCTCGGGTTGTATGATATTTGGCTCGGGTTGATACCCGAAGTGGTCTCGGGTCTGAGAAAAAATAAATTAAACAAATGTTTTCAAATTTAAAATTAAATCAAGTTTAAAACCTTTTCTTGATTAATTCTTGTAGAATAATAAATGTTTTATTCTAGTTTTGGAATTAGTTAAAGGTTTAAAATAATTTATTTTAAATTAATAAAAATTTAAGGTATTTTATTATATACCTATTATTTTAAATTTATTCTTAAGTTATTTAAATAAGTTTAAATAATTTAATTAAATAGTTAGTTAAAGAACGTGAAATGATCTTAATTAACTTAGAGGTCTTAAGTTAATTCATGTGTTAATAAATTAATTTCAAAGGTTATTTAAATAGGATTTTAAAGACAAATGGTTTATCTTAAAAATGTTGTTGATTATTAATTAACTTAAAGGTTTTAAGTTAAATTGTATGTTAATGATAATTTATTTCAAAGGTTATTTAAAATAAGATTTAAATGATGATTATCTGATTAATTAAGATAAATGGGTTATCTTAAGATTAAAGGATCATTAATTTGTAATTTAATCATAATTAATTAATTAAAGGTTAATTAAGTAATAATTAAAGATTAATTAATTTGTAATTAAAGGGTTAATTAATTAATGTACTTAATCAAAGGATAATCAATTAATTATGGGTTAATTAATTAATTTGAGTAATTAAAGGATAATTAATTAATTAAAGGTTAATTAATTAAGTAAATAAGGGTAACTAATTACTTAAAGGTTAATTACTTAAAGGTTTATTAATTAATGAAAGTAATTAAGGATACTTAATTAATGATTAAAGGTTAATTAGTCAAGTGATTAAAGGATAATTACCTACTAATTAAGGGTTAATTAATTAATGAGATTAATTAAAGGTTAATTAATTAATGAGATTAATTAAACGTTAATTCATTAAAGATTAATTAACAAATAATTAAGGGTTAATTAATTAATGTAATTAACTTAAGATTAATTAATTTATGTAGTTAATTATGAGATACTTAACTAATGTAAGTAACTGGGGATAATTGCTTAAGATAGATAATTAAGGTTGATTAATTAATTTCATTAATTAATTTTTATAATAACCAATGGTTTGAAATTAATGTTAATTAAGCAGGGATAAGTAATCTACTCGTAAGTAATTAATTTATTTGGTTTAAATTAATTATAAAATTATGTAATTAATTAATCTTGCTTATGGATGATTGGATTATATTGGATGCCTTGAATTGTTTGATATCTCTGATATGTGATATGGTTACTTTGGATTGAGGTGTGATAAATGTAATTTATTTATTTGTGATGAATTTACCTGTTTATCTGTGAATGAAAGATAAGAGTTATAGGAATAAACCACTTATTGATATTGTTATGCTTGGATTTATGATGTTTGTTTATTGTTGTATGCAAAACCCCTACACTCAACACATACACAAATATGGATTTCACGGGAAATTGGTTAAGTCATGGGTATTTTGAATTTAATTTAAAAGTTGAATTTTGAATCCAAAATGGTTTGGAAGTGATTTAGGTTAAATATGAAAAACTTTTGAAAAGGAAGTTTGAAATAAAATTATTTTGAATATAATATGGCTTGTTAAGGTTTTGGAATTAAAATGATTAGAATTTGAATTCAAGAATTGAAGTTGAATTATATATATATAATTTGAAATTTTGGAAACTATGGTTTAAAAGGATTATACAGGTTATATAATATATGGATTTTAAACCATTTTAAAGTGTTTTAAATGAATTATTTTTTGAATTCAAATTTAATTCAAAATAGAGCTTGCCGAGAGTACGGCAGGTCGCTGGTTTTCCGGTTTATACTTTAAAAGGCTATAACTTGAGAAAATTTAATCGGATTTTCCCGAAATGAAAAACCCTTGTTTTTCAAATTATAATAGCTTTCATATAAAGAAAGGATTTTCAGTTTTTGTTGAAAGGGTTTTGAGTTATGGGTAAATCAAATTTTAAATGGAAATAGTTTTGAAAACTATGAATGAATCTTTGTTAAAGATTTGGTAAACCTTGTTTCAAATTAAGGAGGATCTTACAGATGGATCCTTTTGTTTTAAAG
This sequence comes from Allium cepa, assembly GCA_030765085.1. Lineage (NCBI taxonomy): Eukaryota > Viridiplantae > Streptophyta > Magnoliopsida > Asparagales > Amaryllidaceae > Allium > Allium cepa. The sequence continues at coordinate 331,139,083 of CM060932.1, forward strand.
ATTCAAATGGAAATTTGTTTAAACCATTCAAAAGGAAAGGTTTTGGGAAATAAGGGCTAAAAGTTGTGACTCAACTAAGATCCCAATGTATCCACATGTTTTTAAAATAAGCGCTCATTATTCGGTTAAGCCGAGAGAGGATTTTATGTCATAAAACCCATTCCGAATAATGATACGATGCAATGGATTGCATTTGAAGACGGTGAAGAAGACCGGATATTTTCGAAAACGAAAGGATGACCTGTAGATTGTCTCTACACCGAGTTGCTCTGGTATAGAGATCTCCATATGTGATGGGAGTCCGGTCGGGATTGTGAATATTCGTATTTGCAAGGAATTCTTACGAAGTGCCTTCAGTTCCATTCAGACCCAGGATGGAGTTGTATGGATGTATGTCTGACGTTACACCTTGAGATGTAAAGATGGTTTCTATCAAATACATATGGTGGTGAAGAATTTATTCTCTTAGCTTAACACCCTTCTCTAAGATGTACGAGCTCAGAGGTTATGTAGTTGATGGTTACTAGTGATATAATCCCAACTTGATAATGTGGCATGCTATGCTAATCATTAGTTGATTGAAGCGTGGCTTTTGTGAAAAGCGTAGCTTTGTGGGACAAGTCTTAATCGAACCTCATACCCCGGAAATGGTCGAAACAGGAAGGATGCAGCAAGGTTAATTTATTGTTGAGGCCTCGGTAAAGGTCGTGACGATCGGGGGATGGCATACTCGTGTCAGTAGTTACCTAGTTACAGAGGTAAACCGGCCTTGTTTTGGTAGAGAACTGGTTAGGTTCTCGAGGCGTCCCTCCAGAGGCGTACCCATTCTGTAAGGAAGTTCCTTAGGCTTGACCATTTGTTGGAAATCCAATCACTTAATACGTGCTATGTAAGGTTTTAGTTATAGAACCTGTCATTTAACATGGTAGCTATAGTAGGCATACTATAATGGTACGTATGCTGGCTAAGATTAATATTATACTTTCGAAATGTTTTCTGCACTATGCACTAATAATAATACCAAAAGGATTTTCGCTATCAAGCATGTTTGACTATCATTAGGAGAAATCTCCCCCAAGTGTGCGATTGCATTGTGTGTGTGCCGGGAGGCCTTATGGTAGTTTCAATTTTAGCAAATTTCTTTTATTTCTTTTTATTCAAAATAAACTGTTTTTATTTGCTCACACCAGTCTCATGACTGGCCTGGAGTTTATTGTCCCCTTTCTAAACTCTGAGTGCCCATAATTTTCCCAGGTTATCAGATAGTCAGCTATTAGGTGTAGCTTTTGGCAATCTTTGAAGTCTGTGGATTCGGGATCGCATTCGCTATATTGCAGCATGATAGCTTTGGATTTTGAGCTTTTGGTTTGGAGCTTTGGAGCTTCAAGAGCTTTGGCAATGAAGATGTTATCTTTCTGCTGTTGTTGCTGCTTTGTTTTTCTGTTGTTGTATATACCTCTGATAATGTTGATCACTTCACATTGTATCATTGTTGTATAAATTGTCGTGTATCAATAAAATTTATTTCTGTTTCCGCTGTGTTGTTTTCACCTAGTGTGTTATAAGCTCCGGCGAATCGAGTTTCAACGTTTGAATCTGCGGCATTCGAATACGGGTGATGTACGAATGTCGATTTTCGGACGTTCGCATCCGGGTCGTCACAATATTAGTCCCGATTGTTTTCTATGGATATGAGATACTTGGATAGTGTTATGAGATACTTGGGTGGTGTGATGACTCAATATTTATATGTGGCATTATACTTATACTCAAGATATTTGTTGTTATATTCATAGACATCCATTGATGTTGCTTGGTGATATGATTATTTACGTCGGAATACTCCATGTTTACTCTGGGTATCAATATTATCATCTTTGATTAAACATAGTCTGACCTGTTTTTTATTCTACAATGCTCGGATCAGTCCAAGACAATTCAAGTACAGGGATGACATGACCAGCATTTATTTTATTAGGCTAGAGAAGTTTTATAATACGGTGATTATTTGAGATTTATATGGCATTGATTCACAATATACTTTGTCACTGAGCTATATATTGATTATTCATCAAATTATATTTAGATAGTTGATAATAAAAATGTGTTGCATCCTTATAACATTGTTGTATTATATATTTTATTTTATCATTGTGATTGACTTAGTGATCTATGTTATCTGCTGTATATTATGTATTGTTCTGTCCTGGAGGCCATACTTATTACTTTTTACATGTATACTTGCTTGCATAAAAATTTTAGATGGTAAAAAGTTAAGTAACATTACGAAAAGCGGTCAAAACTCACTTGTGTAAAACTACCCCATTTAGCCTTGATATTTGAACTTCAAGTGTTTAAAAAGGACTTTTAACTCAAGTATTTTGTTTCATTCTAATTAAATGTATTATCTTACTCATACTAAAGTATTTTAAAAGTGGTTTGATATTTTTATGAATTTTGAAGAATTAGTTGTTAATTTTTAAAGAAGAGGTTTTTACTTAAAAAAATACATGGAAAACTTGTTTTTTCATGTTTTAAAGGATTTTATAAACTTGTTAATTTCAAGTAATATTTTGAGTAAATGTTACAAAGCCTATTATAAGTATTTTTTAAAACATTTTTAAGTATATATAGTTTAAGAAAGTTAGTTGATTATTTTAGTATAAAAACCTTATGTAATATTATCTTTTAAATTGTTTTAATAAATATCTAGTTTTATAAATAAATTATTATACATATCCATATCATTTCTAAAAAAGGATTTTAAAGGTATAAACAAATGATTTCAAAAAGCTATTAGGAATTGCTTAATGGCTAAATGGTTAATTGTTTAATTACTTGTTTGAAAAGTAATTAACTTGCTTACCACTAAAAGCCGACGAAGTAAGCTTGTCTATTTGCGAGAGTTAAGATTAATGTTTGAGTAGGGATATAAGAAATAGAGCTCTAACCTAACGGCTTCCCTCTTGATCGAAGAATAATTTGGTTGTTAATATCAAAAACTTGTTAATCATGTTCATTTCTTATTAGTTTGTGGAAATCATTAATACTATACTTAGCACTAAAAGCCAATGAGGTAGACTTATCTATTTATGAGATTCATGAATGAAGTGTATACCTTTGAGGGTATATCAAATCCATTATCTAGAGAAGCTTATAGATGATGCTAGCGGGATTTGTTGGTACTTGGTTCCATGTAATTCATACTATATTTTGGTAATGGGCCAGTTGTGTTTACCTTATGGTATATTTTATCTAGAGATATACGACACTCAGAAGATAGTTTATGATCCTTGTCATGGAGATCCACTTCAGTTTAATGGAAGTGTCTTTATGCGAACTTAGCTTAGCAGTTTTGATTGTATCCTCTAATATGTTGTTGATGTAATAAATGTAACCATTTCAGCTATGATATATATATTTATATTCTACATCCTAGACATTATCTATCATATCGGTATATTAAACTAAATGAATGGTTGGTTTCTTTGAGGGGAAAACAGCTACAAGAATCCATACGGCCACAATATTTACTGTTTCGTGTTACATATTTCTTGAGTTTCTTAGGCTAGTTTACCAGATTGATCCAGATGTTCTTTTCTTATAATGCTCAAGTCTGCTCCATGTATATTTTGCAGATTTAGCCTTGGACACTTTGGAGCTTATGGAGAAGAGAAGGATGATTATATATCGTATTATTCATATTTGTACTACATTACTGTATTGTATCTCTCAGTATATGTGAAGACAAGTTGTTATAACTATCCAGGCTGATAATGGTACTTAGATTTTGTAACTCTGGTATTTCTGTATTTAAAGTAACCCTTTGTACTGTTCTTTTCATACTATATATCATGGTTCCTGCTATTGAGATTTTGATGTTATGTTTCCTCTTTCTTATTCTATTCTATTTTTTAACCCTAGCTTTCTGTCTTTTCGGCACACAGGTGTTTAGCACACGAATACTGTGGATGTATTTAGTGTCGATCTTCTAGGGTCATAAAGTCGGGTCGTTATATTTGGTATCGGAGCATAAGGTTGAGAAAACACCTTGTCTTTAGTTAGGTATAGCACATTAGAGATAGGGTAAGTGACACGCTAGAATCAGTCCAGTGTATTATACATATGAGACTGTATTTTATTTTGAAAACTAGACTTTTAAAATTACTCCTTAGGAATATCACTTTCTTAGTAACCCTCTTTCTGAAACCCTATACTTTTATGTCGTAAAGAAGTTTTGTTTTGATTCGATATTAAGAACTATAAGTACTAGAGCTGCGAAATATAGAGGTACTCGATATAGTACCACCACGAATGGTGGGAGTTGAGCATCAAGGAATATTGCTCCATATGAGGAACCAAGGGTGAATATCGTAGAGGAGGTCGTGTAGGTCAGACCTTAGAAAGGTTTTGCTTCACTTTATCATAATGAGATGTCTGTGGTAGGTATGCGGCCCGAGTTTTGGAGAGGCATGACTAATCACTTATGGGGTTTTTATAAATTTGGTGAATATAGGTTTAATGTTTTATAGTTTAGCACCAAGGTTTATTGTTTCTGCACTAGCTAGGGATAAGAAACCTAGATTTCGGGCATATGGGTATAACTTTATTTGCAATAAGTGTGGGAACTTTTCTAACAGGTGTAGGTTGGGAAAAAGAGGCAGATGATTAAGGCATCGAGGGAGTATTACAGTTGTCATCAGCCTAGTCATTTTGCCAAAGATTGTCTTATGCTCAAGAAAGAGAGACAGCCTAGGGTTTTTGCTATTTCTGCAGCACCTTCATGTTCTGTAACTGAGAATGGGAAGCAAATTCTTGAGGGTATATTATTTGTTTATGGCTTTCTTTATTCATGTTTGGTTTGATGCTAGCACTTCTCATAATTTCAGATCCCGTAACCTTGATGATTGTTATTCATGCTTGGCATGCTAAGAACATTGATTTTGTTTGCTAATTGTTAATTGTACTCTATTAATTTGTGAGTAGCTTACTTTTTTACTGCTTGGGTTGGGTAGGCAGTATTTGTAGATACACTGAGACGAATATCTTATGAATTGTGTTTCATAGTTTGACTATAAGGCATATGGTGGTATTGTTGGGTTAACAGTTAATTTAGTAAAAGAAGTTTACTATAATCAAACGAAAAGATAAGGTATTTGGCAAATACGCATTTGTGAAAAGATTTTATATAAGGGAGTAATTTTATAAAAGCATGGCTTATAAAATATGGTTTATAATTGAGGAGGATTTAAACAGAGAATTTGAGAACTTAAATCCCGATGTCTTTCAAAATGTATTTTAAGGTTTTGGAGAAAATAATAATAGTATTATCTAGAAGTAAAAATCTAAGAAATTGGTTTACGAAATTGAGATCATGATACTTAGTATTATTATACGAAGTATTTGATACCACTTTGGAATAATTTTGGTTAAGTACCAAATGTGTAGTTTGGATGTACTGAACTCACTTCTATCGCTTGAAAATAATTTCGATGATGACTTAGCATCATCGGCGTTTATTTTTGGGTTTTTGAGTAGGGGATGGTACAAAGCTATTTTGGTAAAACAAATTTTGATTTAATCCTGAAAGTATGATTTGATATATAAAAAGTATAAGTATATTTTATTTCAAAATGATTTGGAATAAAACTAGGGTGTTTAGTTCTACAGTTTTTCTTTAAATAAATTGGAACTTTTTTAAGTTATGATATGTTGTTTAGTAGTTTTCATTTATTAAAATGAAATGAAATTTGCAGCAAAGTCGGATAGTCAAGAACTTCCGTGTCATTGTAGAACTTGTAATTAAGGGTTTTTGGAAATATAAAGTTGAGTTTATATAACACTTGAATTGAGACGGTACTAAGCTAAAACAAGTTGTAAATGGTTAAACATGCTTGTTAAGTAAAATAAATATGATGTTTTGTCACATGTCTTAGGATGTAGTAGAGTATTATACGAGTATGAACTTAAATTATAAAAAGACTTTATGAACTTGAAGTTATGTTTTTATGAAATGATTTTAGTATTGAATGGCATACTATTTGTATAATGGAATGTAATTTAAAGAAATTGGTGTAGTCAAGAAACCAATAGGATAAGTAAATAAGTTATACGTAGATCATTTTATTCATATGACTGTTCTGATCCAGTATTCGGGTATATGTTTTCAAAGTGGTTTGCACTGGTCTGAACAAGGATTTTTCACTCGATTCTTGATGACGAACACTTAATATGGGTTCGTGATATGATCTTGATGTTTTATATTGCAAGGAGAATAGATGTTTTTAATTAAGGAACTAAATCGAAGTCTTCATTAGGGAGGTCAAGTGATCTATACTAGTTTCGAAGTAAAATCTATGTGAACGAGCAGGTAATCAGATTGTATATTGCGTATGGATGGTGCATATGCATCTTACGGGCTTTAGTATATTTATATGATGTATTATGTTGACTTATGAAGAGTTTAGGAAATGACTCTTTGATTTTTTATGAGGTATCATGAATAATCGTGTAAGTGATAGCCTAAGGCTATTGAGTGTAAGGTATCCTTAATGGATTGTTTATCGTCCTTAGACAAATTCACAAAGAAAAAATAAGTTCCTTTTCATGTCTTCTTTTTCTTAAAATTTCTAAAGAAAATAAATTCAAACCTCATCCAAATCAACTAAAATTTGAAATGGAGCCTTGGGACAAATTAAAACAACTCCTAGCTAATTTATTTTGGTAGAAATGATGCCAATCTCCCCATTAAAGAAGACCATGAGCAATTAGAGGGAGGAGGAGGCAAAAGGCAAGTTTAAATCTAGAAAAGAGGAAAAAGAAGGTTGCAAGGTAGAGGCTGGACTTGGTTGTTGGATCTTGCTTTTTGTGTGGTTAAAGGTGAGCTAACTCACCACCTTGAATGAAAATATAGAGTATATATGCTTGTGTTGATCGTGTATATATTGTTTGAATTGATGTTGACATATGTTGAAATAATGGTTTTAATTCTTGCTTTGAAAGCAAATAGCGTATGTAATCCATATGTATGGACCTGGAATGGACTTGAATGAACTTTTATGACATGTACCAAGGCCTTAAAACAAAGCATATAGGTTGTAGATGGAATTTGGTTTAGATTGGACTTCGATTTGAAAGTGCACTTATAGCGATAGCCGTTATGGATGCACTTAGGAATTGCCTTGTTTTTGGCGATTTCTATGGAAATTTATTGAGAGATTCTTAGGATTTTCTCACCATATTTATTATGTTTCATATGTATGCTTGCATTCATAAAAATTTTGTAAGTAAAAAGTTGAGTTACATCTCTGAAGTGGCCAAAACTTCAGTTATGCAAAACTGCACCATATACCCTTGATTTTTGAACTTCAAGTGTTTGAAAAGGAATTTTAACTAATCATTTCTTTTAAAATCTAATAGCTAACTCATATTAAAGAATTTTAAAAGTGATTTGAGGTTTTATGAATTTCTAAGAATTAGTTGTGAATTTTTAAAGAAGAGGTTTTGCTTTAAATATATAACGAAAACTTGTTTTTCCAAGTTTTAAAGTATTTTATAAACTTGTTATTTTCAAATTATATTTTGAGTAAATGTTTTAAGTCTATTATAGGTACTTTAAAGTACTTTAAAAAGCATGTTTAAGTATATATAGTTTTTAGAAAGTTAATTGATTATTTTAGCTTAAAAAACCTTTGTAATATTATCTTTTAAATTGTTTTATTAAATATCTAGTTTTATAAATAAATTACTATACATATCTATATCATTTCTAAAAAAAGAGTTTTAAAAGCATAAAAAATGATTTCAATTAGAAAATTTCTTAATAGCCAAATGGTTAATTGTATGATTATCGTTTGCAATGTAATTAACTACGCTTAACACTAAAAGCAGACGAAGTAGGCTTATCTATTTGTGAGAGTTAAGATTGATGTTCGAATAGGGATATGATCAATATAGCTCTAACCTACAAGCTTCTCTCTTGATTGAGGAACAGTTAAGTCGAGAATGTCGAAAATGTGTTAATCATGCTGATTTCTTACTAGTTTATGGATACCATTAATGTTATACTTGACACTAAAGACCAATGAGGTAGACTTATTGTAACGACCCACTATTTTGGACCGTTCAAATTGATAATAAAACCACACATGTCGGACTTGAATAATTCAAAACAATAGATTGTAATATAATTTGGAGCAAATAAAACCTATCACAGACGTAGAAATATCAGAATATCTCGCAGTGAAAATAAAAAATACCATAGTAGTCATGAAGCTACTACAAACACAGTCCCAAACACAGTCTCAAAACAAGTACAAAATACAAGAGTCTGAAAACTAAATACAACAGAAATCCCAATACACAAATGTCCACTAATACATAAGCTGAATAGAAAAATACCGAATGGAAATAGATAACAACTAGATAGATAGTCTCCAGCAAATCCTAGCTCCAGAAGGTAAATCGAAAGCTAAAATACTCAGGCTGACCCGAGCGTAAAGGAAAAACACAAAACACTCGACATACATACTTATAAATGTAAACCAACTCAAGTTAACTGTAATAAAATGCACAAGTAACTTAAAGGATGCTTGGGACCGCCCATCCTTTAAGGATCCGTTAAACTATTTACTATGTAGTATTATACGCTATTATAATAATGTCTAAAGTAAAGTAAACTTACTTAAAAATAGCGATAAGGCTTTACATTTTCCACCATAACACATATATAGTGCCAATAGTCTATACAGTATCATAGTCTCTCCTGATCGGGAAGCCACCAGAGGATACTCCATAGGTACGACACAAATCAAAACTCGTACAAGGCATGCTAAGGTAGGTGACACGACACAATTAGGCAATGCCAGGGTAGATATACCAATTGCACTTGACCGGTGATAACGCATAGTAGCCACTACCGACCATCTCGAGCTACACTCCCAAAATCAAAGGTGCGCGCCAATCAATCACAAAGTAATAGAATGACATATGAAGAAGCGTGCCCGGAAAGAGGAGCTATCTCATTAGCCCATCAATTGCTCCTGTTTTAGCCACCTTATGCCAGCTCACTGGAGTTAGGTCCATGTATATACCTCAAAGGAACGTCGCCACCATCCTACTTCATTCTGGAATCTCCACTGCGTCCACGGTTGTTAAAGTGGTTTTCGGAGTTGGCAGAAAGTATGACAACTTCCGATCCCGGTCTCTTTAACAATAAAACGTTATTATAACCTGTGGATATTTATTTCAAAACTCATCTCTTCCAAAACCATTTAAAATCAAATGGTATTACTTTCCAAAATAATATCCATTTTTAAAATTGGTAATATTTCCAAATCCATATATATTAGTTATAGCACTTTAAAAATGTAATAATTTAAAAATCATAACACTTTCAAAACAATACCTTTATTATAGCATTTTAAAAATGTTATCTTTTAGAAATCATAATACTTGAGAAAATGTGATCCGTATATATGATAGCATTTCAAAATGTCATCTTTTTATAAATACAGTATTTTTAAAACATTACCTAAAGTAGTATGACACTTTTAACACTATAACTTAAATAACATGGCATTTTGGAAAACATTACAATTCGAAAATAGTAGCACTTTCAAAACATAACCTAAAGTAATATAGCCCTTTTTAAACATAATTAAATTTACACAACATTTTAAAATGCTATGAATACTACTATAACATGTTTAAACATACTATTCCAATTTTTATCATAGTTTTATTTATACAAAACATATCGATTCCATAAATAAAATTTATTATTATTATTAGGTTATAATTAAAATTCCATATTAAATCAAATTCAAATTATTAAGTTATTTATCGTAGATAAAATCTTTAATTTAGTTTAAACCAGTTATTTACTTATAAATTTCCAATATCGCATTATATTGAAAAATCATTAAATCAAAATTTTAAATTAAAATTTCATATATTTAAAGATTCAAAATACTTAATAATTTTTTTAAGAAACTTATTATTAAAATTTAACCATGGGTCTATATATAATTTTCTAACGTAGGTTAAGTGATGCGGATGTATATCATTTCAATCCGTAATTTACAAGAAAATCCGAGTTCTATCATTTCAAACCCGCAATCCCAAGTCAAATAAAATAAAAATCGCTTGAGCCTATCATTTCAGCTCGTAATGATTTTCCCTATTCTAATGTCCGTTCGGGTATGTATCATTTCAACCCATAGTGATTCTATACTAACAGGGAACTTGCAGTGTGAGAAGCAGCAATAGATGAACAGTATAACATGGCATATCATATTAGGTGATGTAATGGCATATAATCAGGTTATAACATCATGAAATATCATATAATAGGCATGTATAAATTACTATCAATACAGCATATTATCAACTGTAATTTACATGTCATTGTTTCACAATTATATAAGTACAAATGTCGAGAGTGATAACTCAACTTCTAAAGTTGGAGATAACAATTCAAGACACACAACCAAACTCCAAAAAGCACGACAAAGCAAGAATTAGATTTGAGTGGATGGAGAGCCAAGATTCAAGTCTTGTAAATAAAAAATACCAAACATACACAAGCAACTATTTATACAAAAGATTATGGATCAAAACAATACACAAACATAAATCAAAATGAAGCAAAATGGCTTAACTCATTCAAGTAGGCTCGGCCACTTCACAGTTGGCTTGACCGTCATCATAACATGGCTCAGCCATCATTGTTTTGAAGCACCTATGCTCGGCCAAGGCTAGCAAAAAGGCACGACTATGGCTAGAAATGAAGGGATGGCAACCAAACGTCAAGTGGGAAGGCAAAAAGGCAAAGGCAAGTTGTTGCTTGGTTCGACCCTATGCTAAAGTGGCTCAGCCCCATGCTACTATGGTTTGGCCATGGTTGCCAAAGCTTGGATCAGATCAAGGGACATCTGGATAGGCTTGGAGATGAGATATTAGTCATGGCAAGGCAAAAGAGTGCAGGTACTAGTGGTGGCCGAGGCTAGCAATAGGAAGGGGATAAAACATAGGCTTGGCTAGGGTTTCAATTATGTTTTAGTGATGAGTTTTTGGATCATGGTGGCCATGGCTTGGCTGGAGATGAGATGGTGTTGGAGGCCAGTCATAGGTGGTGGTAGTGAGGAGGAGATGGTCGGTAATAGGAGATGACGCAAGTGATGACCGAGCATATGCTTGAGAATAAAAGAGAAAGGAAAAAGAAAAAGAAGGAGAAGTAGACATGAAAACTTATTGTAAAAATCTTCTACAGGAAATAAAATGAGAAGAGAGATGAGAAGTTTCTTTTTTGTACGTGAATAAGAAGTGGTTCGCACAGCTAAAAAAGTGGAAAGATTGAACGGCTAGAAAAGGAAAAGGCATCACATTAAGGAAAAGAAACTTGTGCCTCTTGAATTTCCTAAGCCCAATTTCAAAGCCCATCAAAACAAGTTCAAAAATCCAAATAAAATGTCAAAGTCCAAAACAAATAGAAAATAGAAAAGTGAACATAGGAAATAGACAACAGAAAATAACAAATAATATGCTGAAAATAATTGCGTGTAAAATGATGAAATTTATCAGATTTAAAAATTATAAAACAAAATTTGATGTAACGAAAAGCAGAACCAATATCAGAATCAAATTCAGCTTCAAAGAAAAGATTGGAAATTTAAAAATTCAAATTTAAAATTTCAACTAAAAGTCAAAGTTTGACCACAGTTGACCAAAATATAAAATTTTCAGAAAATCTTAGTTTTATTATATTTGGAAAACAAATTATAAACAAAATCCAAAATTACATTGGAAAATTCCAAAATTTCAAACTTAAATGATTTAAAATCAAAGTTTCAAATAAATTGAATTAAAAATATTTACAAAATTTATGGGTTGTTACACTCTCCTCCACTCAAAAATTTTCATCCTCGAAAAGGAACGAGACAAGTAAACAAGGAAACATAAGATAGAGAAGAAAATAGTACCTGAAACAAATAATTCCAGATTTGAAGTATGCATGCTCTCCTCCATCTCCCATGTACAATTCCGATCATCTGTACTCCAATGCACTATGACCAAGTTGACAGATTTCGTTCTCAACTACTTCGTACCTTTATCGGTAATATGAAGTGGCTTCCTCTCGACAGTAAGGTTTGGCTCAATATCCAAACTCCCTATAGAAAAAGGCTGGACAATCAAAGATGGATCATGCAGATATCGACGAAGATGCGAAACATGGAATACATTATGCCCTCTAGAAAACTTCTCAGGCAAATCCAGACGATAAGCTAAAGAACCAATCCTCTCAGAGATATAGAAAGGACCAACAAACCTAGGAGCAAGCTTCCCTCATCTTTCACTTATCAAATTATTATTAAATTTATTCCACTTAATATATCTTATCACATATATTGGGTATATTTACTCTTATCATACATATTGGGTATATTTACTCATATCATAACTACTCAAGTTTATTTATAAATTCCTTTAACATTATTTTATATTGTATATTATCCAATTACATGCCTAACTTCTGAATAATTAGATAAGTTATATTGGAATCCAATTTGGTATTATAAATAAAAATTCCAATTCAATTATTTATCAAAAAATTTAATTATTTATCCAAAATTTCCCTATTCATTTATTCAAGTTCAATTATCCAAATTTTTTCCCCAATTCATTTCCCTAAAATTTTATTTCAGTTTATAATTGAAATCATCCCTGAATCATAAATTAAAGAATTTAAGTCTCTGATTTACCTCAAACAATTAAGAAATTATATATATACACTATATCAGATAAAATAAAATCTAACATCATATACTTATATATTAAATCAAGCCATACTTAAGAAAATTTAAAAAAATTCCTTTCAACAAAGGTGCAGCAGAGCTACGAATTGGTCTCTCCTCTTTGAAACTCGAAAATAAATGTCGATGATGAGGCCTCCATCACCGAAATTATTTTCCAATGACATAAGAGAAGAGTATAGATTTAAACATTTTTAAAATTTATATTCAAACGTACCTTTAAATGATATACATTTTAACCATTAAAACCAAAGTTTGAAATCGCCAGAATTTAAATTCTCAAATCCATAATTTAAATTAATTTAAATTCCCAAATCAGTTTATAACTATGCTTAAAATTCCAAATAAGTTAATAAACTGTTTATAATTCCATTTATTTATTTTATGAGACAAATCATTGGTTTACAAAACAATAAATGAAAATCAAATATTATCATTTTGTTAACCACTTCTTTTAACAATTATCTTTTAGAAGATTTTCTTATATATACAATAATCATAAAAATTTATTTTATTTACCAAATTTGAAAACGATATTGTGTCGGTTTTCTCTGTTCAAGTGTTTTGGAAGTCCTATCGATATCGTTGATCAGACGAATCGATCGAAAATCCAAATCAACATCAACAACTCAAACCACACAACATATAAAACATTCAATATTAATACAATACACTCCCTCACTCGATGATTCCAGAATGGATTCCAAAATAAGGATAGAAATTCAAATTTGGGAGATTCAAAGAAAAATGAGATAGATAAAGGATTAAGACATGGTTTGAAATTACACCTGATAACTGTTGTTAAAGGTGAATTCAAGTAGATGGAGACGATCTTCCCAAGATCCTCTATAATCTAGAACACAAGCACGAAGAAGATCCTCAAGAATCTAATTCACTCTTTCCATTCGACCATCGATCTGCGGATGATAAGCAGTGCTCAGATTCAGGCAAGTACCCAAAGATTCCTGAAAAGCTTTCCAAAACTGACTGGTAAAGATAGGATCTCTATCATAAACAATACTGATAGGAACACCATGGAGACGAACAATCTCCCTTATATAGTTCTCCACCAAACAAGAAGCAGAACGGGTAGACTTGACCGAAATGAAATGAGCTGACTAGGTCAATCTATTCACAAAGAGAGAAGAGAAGAAATACTTACATTGATCGCAGCGATTTCAACTGGATCAACAGAAACTCCATTACTAGAAACAATATTCCCGAGAAATCGGACTTCATCCTTCCAAAAAAGGCATTTCGAGAATTTAGCCTTCAACCGATGATTTCTAAGAGTCTCTAGAACAAATTTCAAATGCGACTCATGCTCATCCCTCGACTTAGAGAAGACAAGGATATCATCAACAAAGACTAGAACAAACTTGTCAAGCACATCACAAAGAACATGAATCATTAAATCAACAAAGAAAGCTGGGGCATTAGTCAAACCAAAAGGCATAACTAACCATTCATAGAAACCATTCTCAGTACGGAAAGCAGTCTTGGGAATACTTTCCTCAGCAAATCGGAGCTGGTGGAAACCTGTGGCAAGATCAAGCTGAGAGAAAGCAGTAGCTCCATGGAGCTGATCGAACATATCATTAATACTAGGCATAGGATGTCTGTTTCTCATAGTGAGCTTGTTCAGCTCTCTTTAATCAATACACATTATCAAAGAACCATCGGACTTAGTGATGAAAACCACCACTGCTCCCCATTTTGAATGGCTAGGTCTGATCAGACCCTTGGAGAACAAGTCCTCAATTTGCTTCCTTATCTCAACCTTCTCACGGAGTGCCATTCTTCTAGGAGGAAGAACTACAGGTCGAGCTCTAGGAATAAGATAAATATGAAAATCAATCTCCCGCTTAGGAGGTAAAGAAGTGACTTCACAAAATACATCGAGAAAGAGTTTGACTACATGAGTTGAGTCAAGATCACCAGGAGAAGAATCAAGAGAATAGATAAAAATGCCAGCAAAATCCTAGGCAAACAGCACTGAATCACCAAAGAATCACCCTTATCACCAACAAGAGAAACAATCCGAGTTTTGCAAGAGATAACGGCTTCATGCCCAATCAGCCATCTCCTCCAAGCAATAGATCAAAAGCAAAAACCCAGAATAAAGAAAAGATGTTCTGAAGAGTACTTTGGGTAACACCAGGAGTAGGAGCAGAGGTAACAGCCAAATACCAAATGACTTGCCCTTCTGCTGAGTAGGACAGTGCTAATTAACGAACAAAAGACAAGACTCAACCAGAGCAGAAATCCCAATCAAGGAAATTAATTTACAAGGTGGATAAGGAAATGAATGAAATTAAGAAAATTTGATTTCAAAACAAGAAATGTTTATATCAAAATAATCTTTGAAAATCCTTTGAAAATCATTTTATACTTTAAAATACTTTCTCTCACAAAGAAATGATTCTAAGATTGATTTCACTCATTCCGGGGTATTTCTACCCTATCTCTAATGAGTTTTTGCTCCGCAGGCTAAGGTTTCCCTAAAACCTCGCTCCGATACCAAATGTAACGACCCACTATTTTGGACCATTCAAATCGACAATAAAACCACAATTGTCGGACTTGAATAATTCAAAAAAATAGATTGTAATATAATTTGAAGCAAATAAAACCAATCACAGACACAAAAATATCAGAATAACTTGCAGTGGAAATAAAAAATACCATAGTAGTTCATGAAGCTACTACAAACACAGTCTCAAATATAGTCTCAAAACAAGGACAAAATACCAGAGTCTGAAAATTAAATACAACAGAAATCCCAATACACAAATGTCCACTAATACATAAGCTGAATAGAAAAATACTGGATGGAAATAGATAACAACTAGATAGATTGATTGTCTCCAGCAAATCCTAGCTCCAGAAGGTAAATCCAAAGCTGAAATACTCAGGCTGACCCGAGCATAAAGCAAAAACACAAAACACTTGAGTCAGGACATACATACTTATACGATATAAACCAACTCAAGCGAACTGTAATAAAATGCACAAGTAACTTAAAGGATGCTTGGGACCGTCCATCCTTTAAGGGTCCGTTAAACTATTTACTACGTAGTAATATACGCTATTATAATAATGTCTAAAGTAAAGTAAACATACTTAAAAATAGCGTTAAGGCTTTACATTTCCCACCTTAACACATATATAGTGCCAATAGCCTATACAGTATCATAGTCTGTGACGGTCCTGACTCGGCCTTCGAAAATCGGCATCCATACTTCACTTGTACTCGAATGCCACAAACTCAACGCTGAATCTGGCTCGCCAGAGCTTATAACACATTAAGTACAACAACACAACGGAAGAAAAACAATAATATCATATAACTCTGATGAATACAATATCCAATGATATACAACAATGATATCAATAATGCTCAACAATATCAGAGCGACATATACAATAGCGGAAACAAATAGCAACGGAAAGAACGACTATGATCTCCAATAGAAAGAATAGTCTTTAGAAGAGAACTCCAATGCTTGCACTCTCCATCTCCAAAGCGCCAATCCATAAATAGCTCGAACGCCCAAATACAATGTACAAAGCTAAATAAGGCCAGTCCAAAGACCGAACTAGCTCCAGATAAGCTACAAAACCTGACTATCTGAAATTCCCAACTCTAGACTGCCCATGTGGAAAATTATGGGCACCTAGAGTTTAAGAAGGGAATAATAAACTTCGGGTCAGTCATGGGACTGGTATGAGCAAACAAAAACAGCTTTATCTTTAAAACAACAAAAAAGATTTCAAAATATTGAAAACCGCAATGCTTTTTGGAAAATGAAACAGGCATATGGCCTCCCGCCACACACACAATGCAAGCACACACTTGGGGAAGATTTCTCCTTATGACAGTCAAAAATGCTTGATACGTGAAAATCATTTTGATATTATTATTAGTGCATAGTGTAGAAAACATTTCGAAGTATAATATCAATCTTAGCCAGCATACCACAATTTGTCGTATGCCTACTATAGCTACCATTTAAGAATGGCAAGTTCTACAACTAAAACCGTACAAGGCACGTATTGGTTGATTGGATTTCCAACAAATGGTCAGGCAAAGGAACTTCCCACACCGAAAAGGAACGCCTCTGGAAGGACGTCCCCGAGAACCTAACCGGATCTCTGCCAAACAAGGCAGACGCTACCTCACGCTTTAACCAAGCTGTAACTAGGTAACTACCACACAGGTATGCCATCCTCGGTCGTTACCCACCTTTATCCCGGGTCCCTGACAACCAAAAACCAACAACCACACAGTAATGAGATAGCAGTAACCATATAGGTTAAATATCTGGGCTCCATACCATGATGTCACCTTTTATCTAGAAGGAAATGGACATACCCTAGGGGAGCGACCCCTAAAATCCCTGCCGCAACATTCCTGTTTCGACCATTTCCGGGTTGTGAGGCTCGACAAAGTCTCGTCCATAAAGCTACGTTTTTCACAAAGCCATGCTTCATCAATAAATGATCAACAGCACTTCGTATGCCACATTACCAAATTGGGAATGCATCACTAGTAACCATCAACTACATAACCTTTGAGCTCGTACGTCTCAGAGAAGGGTGTTAAGCTAAGAGAATAAATCTCCTCCACCAAACAGAAATGTATTTGATAGAAACCAGCTTTACATCTCAAAGTGTAACGTCAGACGCACATCCATACAAGTCTGTTCCGGGTTCGAACAGAACCGAAGGCACTTCCAAAGAAGCCCTTGCACATCCGTGTATCCCCAACCCCGATCGGACTCCCCATCACATATGGAGATCTCTATACCGTAGCAACTCAGTGCAGAGTCATTCGACAGGTCATCCTATCGTTCTCGAAAACACCCGGTCTTCACCACCGGTCTTCAAATGCCATCCATATCGTCGTATCATTATTCGGAATGGTTTATACGACACAAAGTCCTCTCCCGGCTAAACCGAATAACGAGCGCAATATCTAAAAACATATGGTTATTGAGGTCTCAGTTAAATCACAGCTTAAAGCCCAAAACCTTTCATTCAAATGGTTTAGACAAATTACCATTTTCAATCCTTTAAACAAAAAGATTCATTTCAAAAACCTTCAATGGTTAAAACAATTTCCATACTTAAATCTTTTAAACAAAAGAATCACTTTTAAGACCCCTTTCAATTTAAAACAAGGTTCACCAATCTTTCACAAAGATTCATTCATAGCCTTTCAAATCAATTCCATTTCTAATTGGATTAACTTATCCGGTCTTTAAATCAAAGACTCATTTTATAGCTAAATCGTTTTCAAAGATTCATAACTTTCAAAACAATTCCCATTTCAAATCTTTTGTATATAAAAGATACGCCATTTAAAACCTTCTTCAATTTCAAAACAAAGTTCAACAATCTTTCACAAGATTCAATTATAACTTTTAAAACCATTCTATTTCAAACTTGAAATCTTTTCAACACAAATTGGAAATCCTTTCTTTATATGAAAGCTATTATTATTTGAAAACATTTAGTTTTCATTTCGGAAAAAACTGATTACATTTGCACGAGTTAAAGCCCTTCAAGTATAAAACTTGGGTTGAATTCAAATTCTCAAAACAATACTTTTAAAATGGTTTAAAACCCATATAAACACCTTTATAACTTGTATAACCATTTTTACCATAATTTCCAACACAAATTTCAATTTCAAATCTTGAATTCAAATTTAAATCAAATTATTTAAATTCTAAAACTTTATCAAGTTATTCAAAATAACTTTTATCCTCAAAACCCCTTTTCAAAAGCGTTTCATATTTAATCCAATTCCATTTTCCAAATCCGTTTGGATTTAAAATTCAACTTTTAAAACTATTTTGAATTAAATTCAAATATCTATGACTTAATCGATTTCCTCGTGAAATCCATATTTGTGTGTGTATGATGTAGTCTAGGGGTTTCACACAATAGTGCAACATCATTAATCATCATAGATTCAATCATATCAATCTCGATAAGCGGTATAATCCATAACGCTTATCTTCATTCACTGATTCACAGATAAAGTAAATTTCTCAATCACAAAGATTCACCATTACGATTCGATGTGGGTTTCGGATAACCAACTGGAATCCGACTCCTTGTCGCATCGAAATTCAAATGCCGTTTTTCTTGCCAAGGGGTTTTCACATTCACACAGCAATATATTCATCACAGATATCACAGCTCAGCACAAGGCAATTCATATTGCATAGCATCACAATCATATAACAGAGATACCAATCCAATACACAGCATTCAATAGAATATAGTCAAACATCTTCAATTAAATTGAATAAATTGTGTGGTTTAAATTAATTAATCACATAATTACTATCATTAATTATCTTTAATCAATGATTAATTGTCATTAATTACAATTAATTAAATCTTAATCACCTTCATTAATTAATTAACCTTTAATTAATTAATTATTCTTAAATTAGTTACCCCAATTAATTAATCACATTAATTAATTATTCTTTAAATTAATTAACTTTTAAAACACTTGATAAATCAACCTTTAATCATAAATTATCCATCCCTAATTACTTACATTAATTAATTAACCTTTAATTAATTATCTTCAAATTAATTACTTCAAATTAATTAACCATATTAATTAATTATCCCTTAATTAATTATTTAATTAATCCGCTTTAAATCATTAGTTAATTAATCTTAATTTAGTAGTTATCTTAAGTAATTAATTACCCTTAATTACTTATCATTAATTAACTTCTTAATAACAAACAATTTTCAAAACATTTACTTTAATTATTTAACCTTTGAAACTTGTTTGAAATCTTTGCTTAATAATTCTATTTCGGCAACTTGATTTACAATCCTTTGAAAACATTATTCGTTTTTCTTTTTATAACTCCAAAACTTAGTTACTGGTTATACTTCTTCTTAACTAAAAAAAAACTTAAACACATTTCCTTTTCAAAAATTTAAACTTGGTAAAACAAATCAAGTCTTCCCGAACCAAAACCCGAGCCAAATAATTAAAAACCCGTGCCAAACTTTGAGTTAGATCGAAATTTTCTCAAGCTAAATTTAAAAAATACCCTAGCCATTCTTTCTTTCTTTTCCTCTGTTTTAGTTTATGTTTGAAACTGGAAACACTCAAGCATACAAACTCGAACGCACATTGGAACCGTCACCATAATTTCACGGTTCCTGCTTCGAGCTCTATCCTTCTTCCACAACATTGCAAAAATAATCAGATACCCAAGATGATCGTGCATGTGCATAGCCATTGCGATGATCTTCAATTGATGTTGCAACATCTGACGAATCGGCGTTAACCTCCCTCAACCACCAAAGCACCCAGAAACTCGAAATATTGACGAAATCAAAAGTTAGCTTCATAATCCAACTGACCTTAAAACTCGATCACCTAAAAATAGCTCGTGCCGCTGCCTCTGGCCATCATAGACCCCGCAACCACGACTACAAATTCGCCAGAACCTCCTCTCCTTGTTCCCCCCGGTCCGATGGCCTAGAGTCCACCATCGACGCTGCAGTAATCACCTAAACTCAACCCACTTAAAACGTGAATCAAACCCTAACTCGATGAAACTCCATCGCGCCGACGATATATAAGCTTTTCCACTACTTTTCCTACAGTCACCATCCCTCCAGCTATCACCTCAAACAAACTCGTGCTTATACACCATCACGATCACCGGAATTCAATCAAAATTCCTTTTCTGTTCAACTTGATTTTTCTCATTAATTATAACCTTAAAATTTTTGAAATGATTATCAAAAATCGTGATTTTTGAATAAGAATCTCTTCCTATGATCAAAAATCGAAAATAAAAATCTTTGATTTTTTCTGTGTTAAAAAGTTTTTACTGTATTTCCTGATTTTCTAGCAAACCCCTTTATAATTTAATTTGAAAAAAAATTTAAAACTTAAATCCTAATCTTACAACAATAATTTATTTAGACATCAAAGCCTACAGATGATTCTAGGATGAGATTATGATTTTTTTTTAAAAACAGGTTTAAAACCTGTAAATGTTGAACAGAGGCTATCTGCATATTTTGTAGAAATGTAGACAAGTATACATACATATAGGCACATTTGCACAATCACACAAGCCTATTTCACTTCATAACTTCAAAGATTTCCACACACTTCCAGATATAACAAACTTAAGAATTAAAAAGGTAGTTTTGCTCACCTGAAAGTTAAAGAAAGACAGAGGAACAGATTTTTATGATTTTGAATACTTGTTTTTGAATTTATTGATCTGAAGTTGTTGTTGAGATGATTTGTTAGCTTCCAGTTGACTTCTTGTTTTCCATTTGAGTTGAACTTATTCTTTATCAGGTTTGAGACTTTTAAAAGCTGAGATGATCACTGGCTTGGTTGAAGATCTTTGTTTTCAGGTTTAAGCTTTGTTTTATACTTGATTCACACCGATTCTCAGATCTAAACTTCATTTTATTTCCAGTATTAAGTTTGAGGATGAAAGAAAATTTTCTTTTTTACTGAATTGAGAAATCAGTTTCTTTTTTTTCCATTATGTATGTTTTTTATAAAATTCTTTACTAAAAGAAAGTAGCTATATTGCCACTTGTTAATTTGCATGACTTCTCAAATTACAAATGTTTACACTTGTTAAAAATAACAAATTTATGTTTTAGACCTTCTCTTAAATTGATTTAAACTTTTTTTTAAACCTTGTTTTGTCTTTATTTATTCACACACACATTTCCCATTATTTTATTTTATACAACTTTTTAAATAGCTTTTGTAAATTTGTTTTGATTAATTTCACAATATTACTTTTAAATCAGAATGCCTATTAAATGAAATTGGAAAACAAATCTTTATTTATTGAAAATAAAAATGATTTCAAATCCACTTTATTCTTCGATACATTTATTTTTATTTTCTTTTAAAAAAAATTCAAACTCAAAAATTAATGTACAATTAAATTTGTATTTATAAATGAATAAACAAACAAATATCTATTTAATTGGGAAAATACCAAATTAATTCACATTTTAATTTCAAAAATTATTTTAATTGTCAATTTGAATTTGACTTAAAATCGGGATCGTTACAGATTCCCCCCTTAAGAAAATTTCGTCCTCGAAATTTGAAAGCAGGGGGACCACAAAAGAATATAGAGAGATAGAGAGATGAATCACCAAATCAAGCTGAATATCTATTCTGCATCTGGCTTCCCAAATCAGAATATCAATAATGGATACAAGAACGAATCAAGATACTCGGGTCACCAGAAGTACGAAATATACAGGGGTATTGGTTAGTTCGAAAGATAACTAACCACTTATAGAATATACCTGGGCCCAACAGAATAAACAGATATATGGATGCAATCCAAAACTTTTAGTTTAAAGAACCAAAATATACCTATCAACCATAGCAACCAAAGAAAACAATTCATCCAAACAAACAATTCTAACTCATCTGGAGTTTGTGTTCCATGCAAATATATCAAAGCTTCTTCCTGGAGCTGCCAGGAACCATCAAAGAATTGAGTAGAAATGATGAACAAAAGAGATTGATAGGAAAATATTGTTTCTGTTATTGTTACAGGGCATTGACCATATGAAGTGGTACTTCCCTGTCCCCTATCTCGTCCTCTTCGTGCACTCATACTCACTATCAGTGCATAGTGCGAGAATTTACTAAGGCATACGAACGGATATCTTAGGGATATACTCTATGACGACCCGGATTTTGAGCAATATCAATTTAATAATCTTTGATAATAACTAAATTTATTTGATTGTTTTACATTATAAATTGACAAGTTAAATTCTTTTAAAGGCTGATAATATAATTTGATAATATCTGTCAACATTTTTCATAACAGTATATGAATAGGCAAGTTTAATTCTTTTGAAAATTTATACTATTTTAATTTAGAAATATTTATTTTGGCAATTTAAAATTGGTAAGATTTATTTTTCCAAAAGTTAATCAAAATATTTTCTATTATATTATATATATATATTGATATATCTTATAAATAGGAAGTTTTTAATATAATAAAAGCTATCTATTCAAATTATAATATATATGAATGTATATATTGTGATTTGAAATTTGTTTTAAGATTTAATACAGTAATTATCAAATATAATGTTAAAATGTTTTTTCATTTGAAATATGTATATATTTGTATATATTAGAAATGGGATAATTGTATTGTTAAGTATTTTCAAAAACTTTAATATATATATATATATATATATATATATATATATATATAATTTGTAAATTTGAAATGTTAATTTGATTTAATACTTTTGAAAATGATATTCAAAATTTAAATAAAAGATCATTTGTTTTAATATTCTTTCATTTTAATTTTATCATAAGATAAATTGTTTTAAAATTTTATATAAAGAGTCAAACTTAATTTCTCAAATTTATAAACACATGTTACATGATTTGATCAAAATATAATTCACATGAATATTTATTGAAATCCAAAGCTTGTTTATATAAAATAAGTACACCTTATAATCATTTCATAAATATTTATGGAAGGCTAAAATAAATTATTAAAAAGAAAATAACATTTAAAACATTAATAAAACATTAGAAAATACTTTTGTAAATATTAATTAAACATCATAACACTTGTAAGACAGTAATTTAAGCATGAAGACATTTGTAAATCAATATGCTTAGGTGTAAGTTAACTAATGCATCATAGTAGACAAGTGTCAGTTCTCTTTAATTTAAAATCTAAAAATAAAAATATGATTAAGGAAGAGTTTTTAATTTTCAGCAAATTTCTTTCTTCAACTCAACCAAAAATTTAAATCAAAACAGAGATCAAAAATGAATATAGATCAAAAACCAAGATAAAAAGAAACATGAAGAAAACTGTAAAAAAAAATCTAGAACAAAGAAGAAATCTGGAAATTCAAATCAAATGCAAGATCTTCAAAGTACAATCGAACAACTCAGTAATCAGCTGCAGGAAGACTTGTTTTCAATATACCAATATATTCAAGAACATGCAATTGAAGTCAACAAGCAATAAAACCAACATGCAGTGAATTTCTGAAGCCTAGAAACAGTTTCTAACCCTCTGCTTCAAAGGTGAGTAAATGATTTCTTTTAAAACATTAAATCAGGATTTAACTTGTTATGGTAATGATATCATGATGTTATAAGAAATATTTGATTTAAATTTGATGCATGTTTGAATTGTGTACATGGATTGCCTGTACGGTTAAAAAAATGCCACTGTGTTTATAACACAGTTTCAAATTCTATAATAAAATTCAATAATTGATTTTGAATTCAATTAGACCTTGATTTGTAAATGGAAGCTAGTTGAAATCAAGTAAGCTATCTTCTAAAACTAATTACAAGTTTTAAAAATAAATAATTGGTTCTAAATTTTGGGAGTTACAGTAAAATCTTGATTTGGGTCAAAAAAATTTGAATTCAAACTTGAGTTTTGATTTTATAATCATATTGCAAATAAGAAATCATGATTTTTGAAGCTTGAATCATTATTTTTAGGTTAGTAATTTGTGTGAATTCGGGGTTTGATTGTTTTGAGCATTTTGGTCAATTTGGGGCGAACGACGGTAAAGTTGTGGACGTGGTTGTGCTCGAAGGTGGAGGGGACAACAGTGATCATCCGA
Source organism: Allium cepa (assembly GCA_030765085.1). Lineage (NCBI taxonomy): Eukaryota > Viridiplantae > Streptophyta > Magnoliopsida > Asparagales > Amaryllidaceae > Allium > Allium cepa. Next base: position 331,163,577 of record CM060932.1, read on the forward strand.
AAATTAATTTGGAAAATTATTGGTGAAGGGGTTGGCCGAAAATTTGGTGAGTAGGGTTTTACAATCTGATGATGTCGACGATGTTTATCTCGATTTTGGGGCAACATGGAACAATCAGAGTCGACCGCGTGTGGTTCTGGAGGCACTAGGGAGTGTGGCGGAGCTTCGGGAAGGTTCGCATGGCTTATCGATTCAGGGATCATCGGTGGTTGTCGATTTTCGATGGCGTATGGATTCTGGAACTTTGATCTTGAGGTCGAATTTTGGAGCTCGATCGAATTGAGGTTGCTGGGTCTTGCGAGTTGTTGTCGAGGTCATTTGTGACTTGGTGGAGGCCAGCGTGGGGTTCGCCGTCTACCGGCATGGTCGTGCATGTTGATGTGCACGGTTGTGTGCATCAGGGGGTGATGGTTTTTGGGTAGAAGAAGAGGAAGGGTGTAACGACCCTAGATTTTAATTTAATTTAAATTGATAATTAAAAGAAATTTTGAATAAAAATTATAAAATTTAATATAAATGGAAGCGAGTTTCCTCGATTCAAATAGAATATATATATATAGTCCTATGGATTTGAAATTTTGTATATAGGTGAATATATATATGTATATATTGGATTTTAAAGAAATTCTTATATAAATGATTTTGAAAAATAAATAATATACTTTGGACACAAGTATAAAAAAGAATAAATAAATTGATTTAAAATTTATAAATGATGATAATTTAAGATATATATAAAATATGTGTGTAAATAGAGAAATATAAAACAATAATTTTTAAAGTAAAATTTATGATAAATATTTAAACTAAAAATAGAAATAAAAATTTAAATAAATGGTTTTAAAAATAAATAAAAATAGAAATGTGTTCCTATGACAAAATAACAATACAAAGTAATAAAATATATGTAGGCAATAAAATGTACATAAAGTAGTATAAAAACAAAACAAAGTAAAGTAACAAAACAAAAAGTAAAGTAAAATTACAAACAAATGTAAGCATACAAACATAATTAAAATAGAAAATTATTTGCAATACAAAGTAAACAAGACAAAAGAAAACGTTAATACAAATATGCATGAACAAGTAAATATGCAGGCAAGACAAGAGAAAAAAAATAAAAAAATAAAAAAATAAAATAGAATGTACAGGCCTGTAAATAAATGCTAGGCAAGTATAAAAACAAAGTTGTAAATAAATTTCAAAGTAACAAGGCCTAAACAAATATAAGAAACAAAACAAAGCATAAAACTAAAGCAAAATAAACAAAACAAAAGGGTATGAACAAACAAAAGAAGATAGTAAGAATGCATGCAAGTGTAGGCAAGTTAAAAATGAAAGAAAAATATATATACATATTGTTAAGAGACATGAAAGACAAAAGAAAGAAAGGAAGAATATAAAATATTCATCAGCCACCATAACCTTCATCTCAGCCGAGTTAAAGAAAACAAGACATAGGAATAAACAAAGATCTTCCATACCTCTAGAATCATGTCAGCCCATGACACAAGCAACTCAACCATACCTTTTGTACAGAACAAAACAATGTTCATCACTTGTACTAAATATATCAACCTGTAGACATATTCCCCTATATCATCTTCATGTAAATTTGTCCATCTTCTTAACTACAACCAAATGCAAAAGTTTCCAGAATCAGGAAAAAAAAAAAAAAAAAATCAAAGCCAGTATCCACTCAACTTCAGTTCAAAGATAAGAATAACTCAAGTGAATCAAGATCAGGTTCAGTTCCAACTCAAGTAGATTCAAAGCAATCAAAAAAAAAATTGAATCAAAAGCATGCAAAGTATTTTGCTTCTCTGTTCAACAATTTCATGCTCTGTTCTTCTCCACTTCATACTTCCAGGTGTGTAACATTCTTTTATTTTCTTTTTTGGGGTTTGAATCTGTGGATATATATATATATATATATATATATATATATATACATATATGTATGTATGTATGTTTGTGCGTATATAATCATCCATGTATATGGGTAAATTGAAAGTAGAATACAGGCTGTTGTTTTAAAACTTGCATCTGTTTCCAGTTTAAAACCCAAACTGTTGGAAAAAAATCATTAACTCCCCTTCTGATTGATGATTGAACTTCAAATTCAAACGAAAGATGTTTGTATCACCATAATCTAAGTTTAAAAATTTATTTAAAATGGAAGCAACTTAAGATGGTCTCTGGAAACCCAAACCATCTGAACAAACTCAAGATTTGTCCATTTTCGAATCTTTTAATTTTCAAATTTAGTTATGCAAGCTGAATCAGTAAGCAATAACATGATTTTTAAACCAAATTTGATGATTTTAAATGGTGTAGTATGAGAGTGGTTTGGGTTTGTTTGATTTTTCCATTTCGAGTCGCCGAGGTCGGTCTCGTTGATCAGACGGGTCGGGGCTTGGGCTGGTGGTGGAGGAGCGTACCACGGTGATGGGAAAAAAAATGGAAAGTGGTCGCGAGGTCGGAGGTAGCAGCGGCGTCGAGTTTCCCTCTGGAACCCTAGTTTTACTGGGTGAGATAAATTTGGGGACTTCGGCACTTGTAGATGATCGAGTGCTATGGGCTGTTGGGTGGTGGTAGAGATTGAGGCGACGAAGGAGATGCCGGAGTTTTAGCACATACGATGGTCGGAGCGTGGGGGACGACGTGTTGACAGGTTTGAAGGGGTGGTGGCACTTGCGTTTCCAGGTTTCGCTTTATACTCGAATTCGAGTTGGAGCGGAGGGGTTTGGATGGTCGTTGTCAGATCGGGGGATGGTAGTCGACTTGCTGATGACGTCGGCGATGGTCAGAGTTGGCCGTGGCGTGTGTGCACGTGTACGTGCAGGTTTGTGGAACTGGGTGAATTTTGAGAGAGGGAAGAAGATAGGATTAGGGGGAAAAAGGGGTTGCGTGAAGACAGGGGAGAGACTCGGGAAGTACACGTGCGTTTCGAATTTTAGCTCGAAGCAAGTTGCTTCTGGGCTCGGGTCAAGTTCATATTCCAGGCTTCAAACCTGAAACTGTTTTGGTTTGAAAATCTTTAAAACCCAAATTTAATTTTAAACCAAGATTTTTAAAGCTAAGTTCAAATTGAAAAGTTAATATAATTCAAGTTGAATGTAGAGTTTAGTTTGAACTTAAATAAGTTTTATATTTAAATTGTTTTAATAACTTAAAAGCAATTCAAAATATATTAAAGAAATTTGAAATGGAGTTAAAATTTTAAATGAAAAATTTAAGCAAGTTGAAACTAAAAGTTTAAATTTAAATTTAAATCTGAATTAAAGAAAATTTGAATCCTAGTCTGAAATCAAAGAAGTTTTAATATTTAAATTGTTTAAATTTGTTTTGTAATGATAATTAAAACATTAGTTAGAAAATGTTTTAAAAATTGAATTAGGAAAGATAAAAATGATATGCACTCATTTAATTAGTTCAAGGGAATAATTGATTAATTTATTTTATCAAGAAATTAAGATTTGAGTTAAATTAATTAAGATAAATTAATTTGTAAATAAGATTCATTAATTTAATAAAGAGTTGTCTTTTAAACAAATGATAAAGGTTATTTAATCAAATAATTAAGATCTCTTAAGTTACAGTTTAGAACTTAATTAATTAAATAAGCAGTGATTAAATATATGATTTTAAAGGTTAATTAAATGTTAATTAACAATAATTAAATTGAGTTTAATTACTTAAGAATAGAAATTAAATAATTATGAATAGTTAATGAGAATCATTTACTTGAAATTTATTTGATAATAAATGTGAAAAGAATTATTCATAGAAATTTAATCTGATTTAAATTTATCAGATGATTAAATTGATCCTACTTAGGGATGTTTGGATTTTATTGGATGTTGAATTGTTGATATCCCTGATATATGATGCTTTATGATTATCCTGATTTGTGTTGTGATCTGTGATATAGTTTATTATTTGTGATATATATATCTGCGAATATGTGTATGAAAGATAAGCGTTATGGTTATATCGCTTATCGAATATATTGTTGTATTTAAATCTGTGATGATTAAAATGATGTTGCACTATTGTGTTAAAACCCCTGGACCACACTTATACACACACAATTATGGATTTCACAAGGAAATCGATTAAGTCGCAGATTTTTGAAATAGTTTAAAATTTGAATTTTTAAATTCAAATGTTTTGGAAATGGAATCGGAATAAATGTGAAAAGCTTTTGGAATGGAATTTCAAAATAGAATTTATTATTTTTAAATTACTTGATTAAGTTTTGGAATTTAAATAAGTTGATTTAAATTTGAATTCAATACTTGAAATTGAATTCTGTAATTTGAAACTAGAGATTAATGATATTATACTAGTCATTACGAGTTAAATCATTTTTAAAGTATTATTTTTGGGAATTTGAATTTAACCCAAGGAATTGAACTCGTATAAATGAATCAGATTTCCAAAATGAAAACTGTTGTTTTCGAATGATAAATACTTTTAGATAAGAACTGAGATTCCAGTTAATTAGGGGAATTTCAAGATTGAATAGAGAAATGATTTTTCCTAAGTGATAAATGAATTCTTTTTTTTTGAAAGCTATGAATTAAATCTGTTTATTTTTAACAGATTTAAATTGATGATTTGTTTAAATCAATTGAAATGAAATTGTTTTGAAGGCTATAAGTTAAATCTTTGATTTAAAGATTTAACGAGTTAAATCAAATTGAAATGAAAATTGATTTGGAAAATATGTGAATGAATCTTATGTTTAAAAGATTTAAATGTGAAAATTGTTTAAACCGTTAAAGGTTGTGAAAATGAATCTTTTTGTTTAAAGATTGAAAATGGTAATTTGTTAAGCCATTTGAAGAAAAGTTTTGGGTAATAAGTTGTGACTTAATTGAAATCCCATTATCCATTTGTTTTTGAAATATCGTGCTCACTATTCGGTTTAGTCGGGAAAGGACCTTTGTGTCGTATAACCCATTCCGAATATGTGATACGTCGTTGTGGATAGCATTTGAAGACCGGTGATGAAGACCGGGTATTTGCGAAAGAGATAGGATGACCTATCGATTGTTTCTGCACCGAGTTGCGCCGGTATAGAAACTCCCTAAGTGATGGGAAAATCCGATAGGGATTGTGAATATCCGGGTTGCAAGGACTTCTTTGTAAGTGCCTTCGGTTCTGTTCGATCCCAGAACAGACTTGTATGGATTGTATGTCTGACATTACAAATTGAGATATAAAGCCGATTTCTTTCAAATATATTTCTGTTGGTGGCGGAGAATTTATTCTTTTAGCTTAACACCCTTCTCTGAGACGTACGAGCTCAGAGGTTATATAGTTGAAGTTATCAGCGATATATTCCCAATTTGGTAATGTGACATGCTGAGTGTTGCTGTAAATGATCATTGTGTTGATTATTGTGATAGGATCGTTTATTTGATCGTCTATCTTGGTGATCATTGTGTTGATCATTTGTTGACCCAAAGCATGGCTTTTGTATAAAGTATGTTTTTGTGGACGTGACTTCGTCGAGCCTCACACCCCGGAAATGGTCAAAACAGGAAAGATGCGGCAAGGTTATGAGGGGTAGCACCCTTTAGGGTATGTACATTTCCTTCTGGATAGAGGTGGTATCATGGTATGGAGCCCAGATATTTAACCTATGTGGTTACTACGAATTTATTACTTTGTGGTTGTTGGTTATCGGGATCCCGTGAGAAAGGTCGTTTACGATCGGGGAATGGCGTGCTCGTGTCAGTAGTTACCCAGTTAGGGGTAACCCGGCCTTGTGTTGGCAGAGTTCCGGTTTGGTTCTCGGGGATGTCTTTCCAGAGGCATTCTCATGTGGCAATGGGAAGTTCCTTGGCCTGACCATTAGTTGGAAATCCAATTCCCAATACGAAACTTGTATGGTATTAGTTGTAGAACCTATCATTCACTTATGGTGTCGCAACACTTTTTGGATGGTAGCTATAGTAGGCATAGTTCGAAATGTCTATGTTGGCTAAGATTTATATTCTACTTTCGAAATGAATTTTTACTACACTATGCACTAATAATAATATCAAATGTTCTTTTAATGCGTATCAAGCATCTTTGACTATCATAAGGAGAAATCTCCTCCGATTCTGCGTTTGCATTGTGTGTGTGTGCGGGAGGCTTTATGGTAGTCTCATTTCTAAAAAGCATTGCGAATTGACTTTAAAATTCTTTTGTTGAATGTATTATAAGATAAACTGTTTTTGTTGCTCACACCAGTCCCACGACTGATCCGGAGTTTATTGTTTTCTTTCCTAAACTCTGGGTGCTCATTATATTTTCTACACGAGCAGTCTAGAGTTGGGTTTTTCAGATAGTTAGATATAGTGGATTATCTGGAGTTAGTTCAGTCTTTGGATCGCACCAGTCTTGCTGAGCTTGGTGATATGTTATTGGGAGTTCGAGCTACTGCTGGATTGATTCTTGGAAATGGCGTTGCAGTTATTTTCGGAGTTCTTCCTTGAAGACTATCTTAGAGTTATATTGTTCCGCTGTTAGATGTTATCTATTTTCTTTCCGCTGAAATTTTATTGTATCATATCTCTGATGTATATTGATATTCATCGTATCGTTCTGTTGTATCAGATATTGTATATCAGTGTATTATTCTTTTTATTCCGCTGTGTTGTTTACTTAATGTTGTTATAAGCTCCGGCGAATCGGATTTGAACGTTCGAATCTATGGCATTCGAATACGATTTGAAGTATGAATGTCGATTTTCGAGCGGGCAAAATCCGACTCGTTACATTTGGTATCAGAGCTAAGGGTTGAACTTTAGCTCAGGAGTGTAACACATTAAGTAACTCATTAGAGATAGGGTGAAGTAAATCCTAAAATGAATAATCCTTAAGATATCCGTTTGAATGCCTCAGTAAATTCTCTTACTATCCACTGATAGTAAGTATGAGTGCAAGAAGAGAACGAGATAGGGGACAGGTAAATACGACTATAATTAGTCAAAACTCTGTAACAACGGTGGAAATAACTTTCTCTATCAATTTTCTTTGATTCGTTTCCAAATTCTTTTGATTGATTCATGACGGTTACAGGAAGAAGTTTCGGTGTAATGAAGGCCTACGAATCGTTGTAGGAAATTTTTATTTCGTATCTTCATCAGTTTCTTATCAGCTTTTTGATTTAAAACCTTAATGAATATGAATTTGCAAATTGAAATTGAGAATTTTAAATAAATTAGAAATTTTAAACTGATTTTAAATTGATTAATAGAATATGAAGGATAATCGAATTGTATCGATAAATCGATTTCGTTTGAAACCAAATTTTGAAATTCTATTGTAGTTTCTTGTGAATACCAAGGTCCGAAGAGGGACAAATTGGTATGTATTCTGAGATATTCCGACTTGAGTTTGGAATTCATATCTTAAGTTTGAGGAATTATAGGAGATCGAATCTGTCTATCTCTGTGTTGTTTTCGTGCCTGCGAATTTCGAGGACGAAATTCTTTTAAGGGGGGAAGTTTGTAACGACCCTAGATTTTAATTTAATTTAAACTGATAATTAAAAGAAATTTTGAATAAAAATTATAAAATTTAATATAAATGGAAGCGAGTTTCCTCGATTCAAATAGAATATATATATATATAGTCCTATGGATTTGAAATTTTGTATATAGGTGAATATATATGTATATATTGGATTTTAAAGAAATTCTTATATAAATGATTTTGAAAAATAAATAATATACTTTGGACACAAGTATAAAAAAGAATAAATAAATTGATTTAAAATTTTAAATGATGATAGTTTAAGATATATATAAAATATGTGTGTAAATAGAGAAATATAAAACAATAATTTTTAAAGTAAAATTTATGATAAATATTTAAACTAAAAATAGAAATAAAAATTTAAATAAATGGTTTTAAAAATAAATAAAAATAGAAATGTGTTCCTATGACAAAATAACAATACAAAGTAATAAAATATATGTAGGCAATAAAATGTACATAAAGTAGTATAAAAACAAAACAAAGTAAAGTAACAAAACAAAAAGTAAAGTAAAATTACAAACAAATGTAAGCATACAAACATAATTAAAATAGAAAATTATTTGCAATACAAAGTAAACAAGACAAAAGAAAAAGTTAATACAAATATGCATGAACAAGTAAATATGCAGGCAAGACAAGAGAAAAAAATAAATAAATAAATAAAATAAAATAGAATGTACAGGCCTGTAAATAAATGCTAGGCAAGTATAAAAACAAAGTTGTAAATAAATTTCAAAGTAACAAGGCCTAAACAAATATAAGAAACAAAACAAAGCATAAAACTAAAGCAAAATAAACAAAACAAAAGGGTATGAACAAACAAAAGAAGATAGTCAGAATGCATGCAAGTGTAGGCAAGTTAAAAATGAAAGAAAAATATATATACATATTGTTAAGAGACATGAAAGACAAAAGAAAGAAAGGAAGAATATAAAATATTCATCAGCCACCATAACCTTCATCTCAGCCGAGTTAAAGAAAACAAGACATAGGAATAAACAAAGATCTTCCATACCTCTAGAATCATGTCAGCCCATGACACAAGCAACTCAACCATACCTTTTGTACAGAACAAAACAATGTTCATCACTTGTACTAAATATATCAACCTGTAGACATATTCCCCTATATCATCTTCATGTAAATTTGTCCATCTTCTTAACTACAACCAAATGCAAAAGTTTCCAGAATCAGGAAATAAAAAAAAAAAAAAAAAAAAAAATCAAAGCCAGTATCCACTCAACTTCAGTTCAAAGATAAGATAACTCAAGTGAATCAAGATCAGGTTCAGTTCCAACTCAAGTAGATTCAAAGCAATCAAAAAAAAAACTGAATCAAAAGCATGTAAAGTATTTTGCTTCTCTGTTCAACAATTTCATGCTCTGTTCTTCTCCACTTCATACTTCCAGGTGTGTAACATTCTTTTATTTTCTTTTTTGGGGTTTGAATCTGTGGATATATATATATATATACATATATGTATGTATGTTTGTGCGTATATAATCATCCATGTATATGGGTAAATTGAAAGTAGAATACAGGCTGTTGTTTTAAAACTTACATCTGTTTCCAGTTTAAAACCCAAACTGTTGGAAAAAAATCATTAACTCCCCTTCTGATTGATGATTGAACTTCAAATTCAAACGAAAGATGTTTGTATCACCATAATCTAAGTTTAAAAATTTATTTAAAATGGAAGCAACTTAAGATGGTCTCTGGAAACCCAAACCATCTGAACAAACTCAAGATTTGTCCATTTTCGAATCTTTTAATTTTCAAATTTAGTTATGCAAGCTGAATCAGTAAGCAATAACATGATTTTTAAACCAAATTTGATGATTTTAAATGGTGTAGTATGAGAGTGGTTTGGGTTTGTTTGATTTTTCCATTTCGAGTCGCCGAGGTCGGTCTCGTTGATCAGAGGGGTCGGGGCTTGGGCTGGTGGTGGAGGAGCGTACCACGGTGATGGGAAAAATAATGGAAAGTGGTCGCGAGGTCGGAGGTAGCAGCGGCGTCGAGTTTCCCTCTGGAACCCTAGTTTTACTGGGTGAGATAAATTTGGGGACTTCGGCACTAGTAGATGATCGTGTGCTATGGGCTGTTGGGTGGTGGTAGAGATTGAGGCGACGAAGGAGATGCCGGAGTTTTAGCACCTACGATGGTCGGAGCGTGGGGGACGATGTGTTGACAGGTTTGAAGGGGTGGTGGCACTTGCGTTTCCAGGTTTCGCTTTATACTCGAATTCGAGTTCGAGTTGGAGCGGAGGGGTTTGGATGGTCGTTGTCATATCGGGGGATGGTAGTCGACTTGCTGATGACGTCGGCGATGGTCAGAGTTGGCCGTGGCGTGTGTGCACGTGTACGTGCAGGTTTGTGGAACTGGGTGAATTTTGAGAGAGGGAAGAAGATAGGATTAGGGGGGAAAAGGGGTTGCGTGAAGACAAGGGAGAGACTCGGGAAGTACACGTGCGTTTCGAATTTTAGCTCGAAGCAAGTTGCTTCTGGGCTCGGGTCAAGTTCATATTCCAGGCTTCAAACCTGAAACTGTTTTGGTTTGAAAATCTTTAAAACCCAAATTTAATTTTAAACCAAGATTTTTAAAGCTAAGTTCAAATTGAAAAGTTAATATAATTCAAGTTGAATGTAGAGTTTAGTTTGAACTTAAATAAGTTTTATATTTAAATTGTTTTAATAACTTAAAAGCAATTCAAAATATATTAAAGAAATTTGAAATGGAGTTAAAATTTTAAATGAAAAATTTAAGCAAGTTGAAACTAAAAGTTTAAATTTAAATTTAAATCTGAATTAAAGAAAATTTGAATCCTAGTCTGAAATCAAAGAAGTTTTAATATTTAAATTGTTTAAATTTGTTTTGTAATGATAATTAAAACATTAGTTAGAAAATGTTTTAAAAATTGAATTAGGAAAGATAAAAATGATATGCACTCATTTAATTAGTTCAAGGGAATAATTGATTAATTTATTTTATCAAGAAATTAAGATTTGAGTTAAATTAATTAAGATAAATTAATTTGTAAATAAGATTCATTAATTTAATAAAGAGTTGTCTTTTAAACAAATGATAAAGGTTATTTAATCAAATAATTAAGATCTCTTAAGTTACAGTTTAGAACTTAATTAATTAAATAAGCAGTGATTAAATATATGATTTTAAAGGTTAATTAAATGTTAATTAACAATAATTAAATTGAGTTTAATTACTTAAGAATAGAAATTAAATAATTATGAATAGTTAATGAGAATCATTTACTTGAAATTTATTTGATAATAAATGTGAAAAGAATTATTCATAGAAATTTAATCTGATTTAAATTTATCAGATGATTAAATTGATCCTACTTAGGGATGTTTGGATTTTATTGGATGTTGAATTGTTGATATCCCTGATATATGATGCTTTATGATTATCCTGATTTGTGTTGTGATCTGTGATATAGTTTATTATTTGTGATATATATATCTGCGAATATGTGTATGAAAGATAAGCGTTATGGTTATATCGCTTATCGAATATATTGTTGTATTTAAATCTGTGATGATTAAAATGATGTTGCACTATTGTGTTAAAACCCCTGGACCACACTTATACACACACAATTATGGATTTCACGAGGAAATCGATTAAGTCGCAGATTTTTGAAATAGTTTAAAATTTGAATTTTTAAATTCAAATGTTTTGGAAATGGAATCGGAATAAATGTGAAAAGCTTTTGGAATGGAATTTCAAAATAGAATTTATTATTTTTAAATTACTTGATTAAGTTTTGGAATTTAAATAAGTTGATTTAAATTTGAATTCAATACTTGAAATTGAATTCTGTAATTTGAAACTAGAGATTAATGATATTATACTAGTCATTACGAGTTAAATCATTTTTAAAGTATTATTTTTGGGAATTTGAATTTAACCCAAGGAATTGAACTCGTATAAATGAATCAGATTTCCAAAATGAAAACTGTTGTTTTCGAATGATAAATACTTTTAGATAAGAACTGAGATTCCAGTTAATTAGGGGAATTTCAAGATTGAATAGAGAAATGATTTTTCCTAAGTGATAAATGAATTCTTTTTTTTTGAAAGCTATGAATTAAATCTGTTTATTTTTAACAGATTTAAATTGATGATTTGTTTAAATCAATTGAAATGAAATTGTTTTGAAGGCTATAAGTTAAATCTTTGATTTAAAGATTTAACGAGTTAAATCAAATTGAAATGAAAATTGATTTGGAAAATATGTGAATGAATCTTATGTTTAAAAGATTTAAATGTGAAAATTGTTTAAACCGTTAAAGGTTGTGAAAATGAATCTTTTTGTTTAAAGATTGAAAATGGTAATTTGTTAAGCCATTTGAAGAAAAGTTTTGGGTAATAAGTTGTGACTTAATTGAAATCCCATTATCCATTTAGTTTTGAAATATCGTGCTCACTATTCGGTTTAGCCGGGAAAGGACCTTTGTGTCGTATAACCCATTCTGAATATGTGATACGTCGTTGTGGATAGCATTTGAAGACCGGTGATGAAGACCGGGTATTTGCGAAAGCGATAGGATGACCTATCGATTGTTTCTGCACCGAGTCGCGCCGGTATAGAAACTCCCTAAGTGATGGGAAAATCCGATCGGGATTGTGAATATCCGGGTTGCAAGGACTTCTTTGTAAGTGCCTTCGGTTCTGTTCGATCCCAGAACAGACTTGTATGGATTGTATGTCTGACATTACAAATTGAGATATAAAGCCGATTTCTTTCAAATATATTTCTGTTGGTGGCGGAGAATTTATTCTTTTAGCTTAACACCCTTCTCTGAGACGTACGAGCTCAGAGGTTATATAGTTGAAGTTATCAGCGATATATTCCCAATTTGGTAATGTGACATGCTGAGTGTTGCTGTAAATGATCATTGTGTTGATTATTGTGATAGGATCGTTTATTTGATCGTCTATCTTGGTGATCATTGTGTTGATCATTTGTTGACCCAAAGCATGGCTTTTGTATAAAGTATGTTTTTGTGGACGTGACTTCGTCGAGCCTCACACCCCGGAAATGGTCAAAACAGGAAAGATGCGGCAAGGTTATGAGGGGTAGTACCCTTTAGGGTATGTACATTTCCTTCTGGATAGAGGTGGTATCATGGTATGGAGCCCAGATATTTAACCTATGTGGTTACTACGAATTTATTACTTTGTGGTTGTTGGTTATCGGGATCCCGTGAGAAAGGTCATTTACGATCGGGGAATGGCGTGCTCGTGTCAGTAGTTACCCAGTTAGGGGTAACCCGGCCTTGTGTTGGCAGAGTTCCGGTTTGGTTCTCGGGGATGTCTTTCCAGAGGCATTCTCATGTGGCAATGGGAAGTTCCTTGGCCTGACCATTAGTTGGAAATCCAATCCCAATACGAAACTTGTACGGTATTAGTTGTAGAACCTATCATTCACTTATGGTGTCGCAACACTGTTTGGATGGTAGCTATAGTAGGCATAGTTCGAAATGTCTATGTTGGCTAAGATTTATATTCTACTTTCGAAATGAATTTTTACTACACTATGCACTAGTAATAATATCAAATGTTCTTTTAATGCGTATCAAGCATCTTTGACTATCATAAGGAGAAATCTCCTCCGATTCTGCGTTTGCATTGTGTGTGTGTGCGGGAGGCCTTATGGTAGTCTCATTTCTAAAAAGCATTGCGAATTGACTTTAAAATTCTTTTGTTGAATGTATTATAAGATAAACTGTTTTTGTTGCTCACACCAGTCCCACGACTGATCCGGAGTTTATTGTTTTCTTTCCTAAACTTTGGGTGCTCATTATATTTTCTACACGAGCAGTCTAGAGTTGGGTTTTTCAGATAGTTAGATATAGTGGATTATCTGGAGTTAGTTCAGTCTTTGGATCGCACCAGTCTTGCTGAGCTTGGTGATATGTTATTGGGAGTTCGAGCTACTGCTGGATTGATTCTTGGAAATGGAGTTGCAGTTATTTTCGGAGTTCTTCCTTGAAGACTATCTTAGAGTTATATTGTTCCGCTGTTAGATGTTATCTATTTTCTTTCCGCTGAAATTTTATTGTATCATATCTCTGATGTATATTGATATTCATCGTATCGTTCTGTTGTATCAGATATTGTATATCAGTGTATTATTCTTTTTATTCCGCTGTGTTGTTTACTTAATGTTGTTATAAGCTCCGGCGAATCGGATTTGAACGTTCGAATCTATGGCATTCGAATACGATTTGAAGTATGAATGTCGATTTTCGAGCGGGCAAAATCCGACTTGTTACAAAGGGTTGGAGCTCGAAGCAATCATCGGGTAATTGCTATTTTTTCTCGAAGCTAGGTATAGGGTTTGGGGATACTCGGGTTTTGTTTGGTTTTACTCGAGTTTTAGGCGAGTAATTGCAGTGTGTTGCTCGGGTTTGTTGAGCAAGGTTTTGTTTTGAGTTCAATAGTTTTTAAGTCTTTAAAAATTTAACAGTATTGTTTCATTTAGGATTTTGAAACCAAAAGAAAACTTGATTTTTGAAAATGATTAAAGCTTAAACCAAAGGTTAAACAAGTTTAAATATAAAACTAAATTTGTTTAAAGTTAAGTTTTTAAACAAGTTTTTATATATAAAATATGAAAGCAATAAAATAAAATTAGTGTAGTTTTGAATTAAGTTTGTATTGACTTTTATTTAGTAACTATGGAAAGTTTTAAAGATTTAAAAGGGTTTGATTTGAATATTTAAAATTGTTTTAATTATAATTAACTTTTAAAATATTTTATTTTCAAATAAGGATTAATGATTAAGGTTTAGAATCAATTATAATTTAAGAAATTATAAGTTTTGATTATTTAAGGATAAATAAATTTTGCGGAAATAATTAAGGTAATTAAATTTATTAACCCTTGAAAAGTTATTGGTCAATATAAATGATTTAATTAAGATGATGTTTTCTTAATTAAGAATCTTTATAATATAAGAAGTTAAGAATCATTTAATTAAATTTAAATGATTAATTAATAATTAATTAAGTAATTAATTTTTGATTAATTGATGATAATCACTTGGAGTTGATTAGGTATAATTACTGGGTGAAGTAATTAAGAAATTAATTACTGGAAGTAATTAAGTAAAGGATAATTACTTATGAATGTAATTAAGTAGATGTGATTAAGAGTTAATCACTTGTGTTACTAATTAAAGAATTAATTAATATAATTAATTAAAGGTTTAAATTATTTAATTAATGGTTAATTAATAAAAGGATTAAGAGTAATTAATTAAGTGATTAATTACTTGTTAAAGTAATTAATTAAGAAAGAAATTTAATTAATGAAGTAATCATTAATTAATGGAAATAATTAATTAATTGTTAATTAATAATTAAAGGATAATTATTGCATAATTAAGTTTTAATTACTAAATGTAATCAAAAGAAATTAATCGAATATGATTAATTAAAAGTAATTAATTAAATATGATTAATTACAAATGATTAATCAAGTGTGATTAATTAAAGGTAATTAATCAAGAGTAATTAATCAAGTATGATTAATTAATGAGGTGATTAATCGGGTATGATTAATTAAAGGATACTTAAGGAATAATTATCGGAATAATTAAAGAATAAATTAATCAAAAATGATTAATTTAAAAAGGTAACTAAGAAATTACTTGGATAATTAAGAAGTAATTAATCAAGATGATTAATTAAATTTGTAATCAAGGAAAAATTACTTAAAGTAATTAAGTAATAATTAATCAAGGGAGATTAATTCAAAGTGGATAATTGAGTGATGTTTAATAATTAATTTGTAATTAATTAATGAATAGTAAGATGGATTGATGATAATCCAAGTGTTTAAGTAAGGATCAATTTAATTAAGGATCAATTTAATTAAGGATCAATTAAATTAATTGAGTTTGGATCAAACCTTGTTATGGATGATGAATGATTGGTTGATAAGTATCATTGGATGAGTTAATGATATTGGATGATATTGTATGTCATTGGTTGATATGTGATGATATGAATGTGTTATATCTGAGATGTGATATATATGCTGCTTGTGATATGTATGGATGAATTTGATAATAGTGGATTATCTATCTGTGTGTTATGAATCATCCATTTATGTTTAAGTGATATTCTGAATATCTACTGTTTAAATCCCTTAAGTTCAACTTGGACATTAAAATGGCATTTGGATTCGGTGAGACCAGGATCAGGTTTCCATATTTGGATATCTGAAAACCACACCGATCCAAAATAAATGTTAGGTCGTGAATCCAAGTGGAGTGCAAGTGAAGACTCGAGGTGTAAGAACTATTCGTCAGTATAACTCTGGGGGTGATTCAGTGATGAGTTTGACAGAGATAGTACTTACAGCCTCGAGATGGTGATTCAGAGTGCAAGGGCTATGGTCGTTGACTCTGAGGGTGATTCCAAAATGAGTGCAACGAGATAGTGCCTACGGTTCCGTTCGAATCCGGAATGGACTTGTATGGATTGAATGCTTTCAGAACATTGTCAGGTGGACGATGAGCATTCTAAGATAAATTTGTCCTACAAAGGTAATCGCAGCCTCAAGCCTCATCAACCGGGAAGGGCTAAAACAAGGGAGGTGCAGCAAGGTTAAGTTGGTCATGCCCAAGTAGGACGAGATTCATCCCTGTCTAGATGTCCCTTTTATTTCGGCTTTGTGGGCAGTTGGTCTGCAGCCAACTGCGGGGTGGTCTTGTTCGGGACTGTTCAGTAAGGAATGGTCCCGGCCTTGTGTTCCAGGGGAGTTAGGGTGTCTCCTCGGTATGGTGATCTAGGCCACGTACTATGACGGGTGGTACCCCAGTAGCCCTACCATTGTTGGAAACCCATTTTTCCTACGAGACCCTACGGGTTTGTTTGTATTACCCACTTTTGTGGCTAGTAGCTGGAATTTAATAATGTAACAATTTCGGCTATTTCATATTTACTTGAAAACCCTAGACACTATTATAATATTACTGGATTTCCTATTAAATGTTTTGGTTAGCGTAAGGTAAAAACTTTTCCATCTTTATGTGTGGGAAGTCTTACGTGGTACCCTTTCTTTTCAAAGGATTTTCTAAAGTTAAGCAATTTTAAACTGCTTACTCACACCAGACCCCTGTCTAACCCGAGTGTTTATTTTCTGTTTTATTAAACTCTTGGGTACTCATATTCTGTATGAGTAGTCAAGTGATTCAGGTTATCCTTGACGAATTCTGGAGAAGCTTTGGAGCAGGAAGCTTCAGCGTGTAGATATATATAGTTAGAGTTTCCGCTGTGTGTTATTCTGTTTAGATGTTCTTGTATTGTATATTAGACAGAAATGTTATAACTATCTAAATTGAGATGTATAGTTGTGTACTCTGATGTATATGATACTATGTATATGTTATATATTATATTTCATTCGTTCCGCTGTGAGATTCTTATGTGTTGTTGTTCTTTCTTCTCTTCCTTTTCTCGTTCTATCCCTTTCTTTCTTAATTAGTGATGCGTCTTTCTGGTGATATAAAGATGGGTCCCTACAGTTGGTATCAGAGCATTAGGTCGGCTGAATACCTAGGCTCTGGAATGGTGTCTATCTTGAGAGAGCGTACTTGTAATTTTTATATATTTATATATATAGATACATTTATAAATCTACCTAATCTGTTGGGTTATCTGTTCAGATTTTCCAACATAGGTTATGAAGGTGGATAAGGTAGGAGTGTGTGGAACACGACTACCACTAATGGAAGAGACTCATATGTTGTGATTGGAAGTGTGTCTGTCGAGATTGTAGACCTAATACCGTCTCGAATAAGCTTTGTAGATTGGTAAAGGGATTTCATTGATCCCAGAGGAATCTTTGCAAGGATTGGAGTATATTCTTGAAGTGTGAGGTTGATTTGCTCTCGAGTGAGCAGGATTTCTTAGAGTTGTATCTGTCAGCTGAGCAGAAGCGGGTGATGGTATCTTGGTGACTTCAGGAGGGAATAGCTATGGGATGGGATGCAGTATCCATAGATGGTTCCGAAGATGTTCTTCTGAAGCAAAATTAAGACGGCGTTGAAGGATCGTTGATGCCTACTGCAGGGAAGATTCGGATGTTTAGAAATTTTCTGAATCTTAAGTAAGGATGTCTTATCTATATTGAAGTATGAGGCTAAGGTCGATGAGTTACCTCATTTCGGACATGGTCTCATTTGTTTTCCTTAAGTAGAACTAGTGGTTGGTGTTTGGTTTGGAGCCGAGTTTCTTGAGAAGATGTCTACTCGTCTCAAGGATTTTTAGTGGGATTGGGTGATAGTTTTGTGTTTCAAGAAGCTTGTGGTTAAGGATGATCTTTTGGCTTAGCAGTATCATTGAAGTGAAGTTTAGAAGCAACAGCGTGGATTCGTTTCTTCGATGATTCAGAAATCTTCGAGATTCTTCTATCGGCAGACCAGACAGATAGTGAAGGCTTATCCATTTCTTCGGGAGGCTCAGCAGAGCAGGATATTTGTAGGAAGTGATCTATCAAATTTTTCTGGTAGATAAGCCATTCTTGAGAATTGATCCCGATTAGGGAAGCTGTTCTTGTGGGTGAAGATAGTTCTTTGGAATCTGAACTGGGTGAGATCGCAAAAGTGACTTGCGATTAGTTTGGGAATTCTTTGAGTAATCTTTGGTTTGGAAATTGAGGTATCTCATATGGAGGTAAAGCTATGAAGGTAGTCAGAGATTTTTCCCAGAGGTTTTTTTTTGAGGAAATCACTACAAGAAAACATACTATCAACAACATCCAATATCAGCGTTTATCTTTAAAATGCGGTCATAGAATTTCTGGAGGGAAAATGTTTACGTCCCAAACACTGAGGAAAACCTAATTATCATTTGCCGCCTACTTTTTCCTACTTTCCCCAATTAATTCTATCGCCCTTTTATTTCGTTACCGCCTTCACAACCCAGAGCAAATTAAGTCTCTCTTCCAATCACCAAAGTTTCCCTTCGTCACTGCCCTCATCGTTGATATATTAATAAAGTAATAACCCTAACCATCCTCGCCACCGTTGTCGTCGATATAGGTATGGTATTTTACTGTCATATATGTCTTTGAATCGCGTCATTCAACTCAGGTTAGATTAGAGAAAAGATTCCATATTTGTGAAGTTTTACTCAGTTTATTTCTAATTCTTAAACTTAAAACAATTAATTTGATTATTTTAACTTAATACTATTTTATTTTGTTTAGTTTGGTTTATTGTGTTGAAATATTTAACTCTATCCATTCTTTTTTAATCCAAGCCCATTAGTGTTTAATTTAAGAACTATAATAATTAACTCTATCTCATACGTACATGACTTTTATCCATGCTTCCATGATATGTACATGATCTTGTAATTATACATATATTCTACTTCATTTGTTTTCCAAAATAAATAGAATTATTAATCATATTCGTTGAAACAAGGGTCTCAATTTGCTGTTAGGCATTTTTGAGGTGTGTAGGAGGTAATTAGCTAAGACAACAATTAAGACAAAAAGTCAAGCAAAAATTTGAGTTCAATATACACTTGATTTCTTAGGATACATTCTGTCCTTTTCATAACTAAGTTTAGCAAGTGTTAAAGAAAATAAGGCAAAGCTTAAGGTAACATGACCTAGAAAATATGGCTATAAAAATAGCTTGCAAAGTAAGTTTCATAAAATCATAATAACTTTTCATTCAGACCTAAATTTTGCTAACTTATTTGCACTGAGCTTGTCTTGATCATTTTTCATAAACTACCATCTCTACTTTATTAGTCCAGTTGTTATAATTATTTCATAGATTAACGATGAGTCTAATTTGAATTATTTTCTATACGTCTCAAGAAGAAACTCATAATGAGTATTCACATTTAAACAAGCTAGCTAAAAGGCCCAGAAACTCTTCTAGCATTCATTACCTGTGTAGAATAACATTCATTAGAATCTACGGGTTGGCGATTTGGGTTTGAGAAGAGGAAGGCGACAGTAAGAAGGCGATGTGGTTGGGTTCGCAGCGTTTATAAGTGAAGGCAATATGGGTTTGGTGATTTGAGAATGGTCACAGGCGACAGGGTTGCGAGCGGGATTGGTCGTTCGAGGTTGGCGATGATCGTGTGGAGTGATGTAGTTTGCAAGGTCGAGGAAGCTACAGAAGTCAGGTAGAGGTGGTGACGTTGAATTGTTGGCAGAGGTTTGGCAGCAGCTTCGATATATAGTAAGTGATGGTGGATGGTCGGGGAGTTGCAGTAAGTTGTTGTTTGATTGATGAGAGGTGGTTGAAGGAATAGACTGAAGCAGGTCAGTGGTGAGTGTCTTGATATGGTTGGTGGCAGTCGAATCTGTTGAAGCTTGATGATGAGGTTCAGGTGAAGCAGATGATATGGGGTTGATGTAGTTGGTTTGTTTTGAGAATTGTGGAGTGTGGAAATGGAGTTGCAGTTGTGAGGGTGAACTGTTGTGGTTGGCACTGTTGTGTAGAGACTGTTGGCAGATGATTTTATGGTTTTTGATGTGGTGAATGTGGAAGTTGATGACAGGTTTGGTTATGGCTATGTTGAAGTCAGTGGATGGTATTGAACTGGTAGATTTTGACACTAGTGGTTTTGAAAATGTATGCAGTGATGTGCAGTGCAAAAGTATGGACATGGAAAATTGTTTGTGTTGTTGCAGTTTTTGGCAATGGGAAGTTGTTGTAGCAGGTCAATGATTGAAAATCAGATGGTTTGTGGGTAGGGGAAGTGAATTGGCTGTGACAGTTCGTATTGCAGCAGGGGTTCAGGTGGTGTAGTAACAAATGTGGATACAGTAACACAAGCTAACAAATGTGGGTTCAGGTGGTTCAGGTGGTGCAGTAACACAAGCTAACTAAAAGGCCCCGAAACTCTTCTAGCATTCAGACCTAAGTTTTGCTAACTTATTTGCACTGAGCTTGTCTTGATCATTTTACATAAACTACCATCTCTACTTTATTAGTCCAGTTGTTATAATTATTTCATAGATTAACAATGAGTCTAATTTGAATTATTTTCTATACGTCTCAAGAAGAAACTCATAATGAGTATTCACATTTAAACAAGCTAACTAAAAGGCCCTGAAACTCTTCTAGCATTCATTACTTGTTTAAATAGTCTAATTTCCAATTACTATTTTGAATTTTAGATACTTGATTGCTTTCATATTATATATGATGATGGAGAAAGACTGGTTGCGTCTACGCAGGTATTCATATAAAAGTAAATTTACACTTAACTTTAGACTTAACATGTTTTGAAAATGAAAGCTAACATTCTTGTTGCTTTCAATTGTAAACATAGAACCGGTAAAGAGTATGGAAAAGGAGCTCAAAATTTTGTACGTGTTGCGAAGAAAAGTTAGGGGATGTAGAGAAAATTTTGTGTCCTTGTTTAGATTGTCGAAATCTTAGTCATCATTATGGTGAAACCGTCATTGAGCATTTAATTATAAAGGGAATGGATCCTAAGTACAAAGATGGTAGGTGGTATAATCATGGCGAGCAAGTAGAAGTTGAAAATAATAATAAAAAGAGTGAGGCGTACGACTTACTCAAAGCAATTCACTATGAAGATGAAGACTACTTTAATCATAATTTTTTTGATGATGATAAAGATAAGGATGATGCACAGAGACGACATGATGATTTACTTAAGAACTTGGAAGATGCAGAAACCCCATATATCCTGGCTGCATAGATCATACAAAGTTATCTGCCATCACTATTTTGTATAACCTTAAATACGAAACTGGATTATGCGATTGTGGTTTTGATAAGCTTCTTATTGTGCAACAACTGTTTTTGCCAAAGAATAATGTACTTCCTAAGACTTTATATGAAGTAAAGAAATTCCTCAAACTATTTGATATGGGGTTTGAAAAGATTCATGCATGTGAGAATGATTTTTGTCTTTTTCGTAAAGAGTATAAAAATTTGAATAACTATCCGAAATGTGGTTCCTCAAGATGGAAAATGAATCAGGATACGAACTAGATTATGCAGGGTATCCCGGTTAAGGTGTTGAGATATTTTCCAATAATTCCAAGATTCAAAAGAATGTTCAGATCTGAAAAGATGGCAGAAGCATTAAGTTGGCATTTCAATAATAAAAGCAGTGATGGAAAGATGCGACATCCCGTAGATTCTGTAACATGGAGCAAATTGATGAAAATTGGAAATAATTTTCAGCCGATCCACGTAGTCTCAGACTTGGTCTTGCTACAGATGGGTTTAATCCATTTTCCATGTTGAGTTCCAAATATAGTTGCTGGCCAGTAATGCTTGTGACATATAATTTGTCGCCTATGTTGTGCATGAAGAAGGAAAATATTATGCTAACACTTCTAATTCCAGGTCCAAAGCAAACGGTGAATGATATTGATGTATATATGGCGCCATTAGTAGAAGATTTGCATTACTTGTGGAGTAGTGGAGTTGAGACGTACGATGCATTTAGTAAGACACTTTTTAATATGAGAGCTCTTTTATTATGGACGATAAATGATTTTCCAGCTTATGGTAATCTTGCTGGATGTTGTGTAAAGGGTAAAAAGGCTTGTCAATTATGTGGTGTCAATACTCCTCATCGATGGTTGAAATATGGTCGAAAGAATGTTTATATGGGTCATAGAAGATTTTTGCCTACTTCACATCCGTTGAGGAAAAAAAAAAGCTTGGTTTGATAACACTATAGAGGTTGGAAAGATGCCTAGAATTCTAACAGGTAAAAACATCTCTCTTATTTTGAAGGACTTTCCAAATGATTTTGGAAAAGAGCAGATTAAGGGAAAAAGTAAGAAAAGGAAGATCAATGACAGTAGTGAGGATGAAGATAATGAAGATGATAATTTTGGGAAAAAAGGGGCTATCAAGGTGGAAAAAAAGATCAATTTTTTTGACTTGCCATACTGGGAGGTTAGTATTCAAATCTCATTTTTATTTATTAATCTAAAAAAAAGAATATATAGAAAATTTAAATGCCAATTTTTTTTCGTAGGAACTTCCATTGCGTCATAATTTGGACGTAATGCATGTTGAGAAAAATTTTTGTGAAAGCACACTAAGTACAATGTTGCATGATAACAAATCAAAAGATGGGATTAATTGTAGACATGATTTAGAGGATTGGGGTATTCAGCATGGTCTTTATGCACAACCTCGTGGAACCAAAACATATCTTCCACCAGCTCCGTATACATTGACAAAATTGGAGAAAAAAATATTTTGCAAAAGGTTGTATGATTTCAAAGTCCCCGATGCTTATTGTTCAAATTTCAAAAAATGTGTGTCGTTGGTGGATTGTAAAATTAGTGGTTTGAAGTCTCATGATTATCATGTTTTAATGCAACAATTATTATTGGTTGCAGTAAGAGGTTTATTGCCAACCAGACCCCGAAATGCAATAATTCGTCTATGTTCATTTTTCAATAAAATAAGTCAACGTGTTCTTGATAGGGAGAAGTTGCAACAACTTGATGATGATATCGTTAAAATATTGTGTGAACTTGAAAGATATTTTCCACCCTCATTTTTCGGTATTATGATACACTTGACAATTCATCTTGGAAGACAAGCACGACTGTGCGGACCAGTTCATTTTCGTTGTATGTATCCTTTTGAAAGGTATATGAAAACACTCAAAGGCTACGTAAGAAATTATGCAAGACTTGAGGGGTGCATTGCAGAATCATATCTTGCCAAAGAATGCATGAAATTTTTTAGTGAATTTTTGAGTAAGTCGGTAGATATTGAAAAAAAGATCGAAATGAAGATTATGAAGATAACGTAATACTTGAAGGGCGTCCAATTTCAATGTCCAAATCAATTACATTGTCTCCCAATGAGAAAGAAATTGCTCATTTAGCTGTGTTAATGAATATGGCTATGGTGGAACCATTTTTAGAGTGAGTATATGTTACGTCCCACTTTCATTGATTTGATGTGCTTGTATTGGCAACTATAATTTAACATCACTTTTATCGTACTAGTTTGCATTTGGAGGAGTTGCAAAATTCAAACAAGCGCTTAGGAAAAAGTGCGACCTTACTGTGGAAAACCCATAGAGATGGCTTCGCTGATTGGATTAAAAGGAAGGTTTGTTAAAGAATTTCAATATTTTCATATATGAATTAATGAAATTACTTTTAAAATGTGTTTGAATATTTCTTTAGATACCTATTGACTCAAAGGATCATGATAAAATATTAAAATGGATTGCATATGGTCCTAAAAAGACGGCATTCTCCTGCAAAGGATATATTATTAATGGACAACGATTTCATACCAAAGATGTTGATAAAGAAACCCAGAATAGCGGAGTGACTTATGACGCGACTACCATGTGTAGAGAAAGTGCATAAGACATTTCTCAAGTAGTTGATGTGGTTACGTACTATGGGATACTGACTGAAATAATTTTACTAGATTATAATGTTTTTTACCTGTTTTTAAATGTCATTGGGCGAACATAGGAAACGGGGTAAAAGTTTAAGATGGATTCACTCTTGTTAATTTACATCAAAGTCAGGTGTCATTTTCAAAAGATCCTTATATCCTCGCATCTCTAGTGAAACAAGTCTTTTATTCAAGAGAAAATGATTCTTCTAATTGGTATATTGTAATGAAAGCACCGCCAAGAGGTTTTTATGAATTAGAGATAGATGATTTTGTTGAAGAAGCTAACTATGTTGCAAGCGGCCCTGAAGAAAACGATATGGATGTAGATGATTTAGTTGAGAATGTTAGTTATGTCAGGGAGGATTGCGAAGGCATACTTGAGTAGTTTTGATGTCTTGTTTTCTTATGAGAAGTTTAAGTTAGATTTGAAGTCTTATTAAATGTTGAAATCTGAAATTTTGGTTTGAACTTTGATGTATGTATATGGTGATGTCTGTAGAAATTCGGTGGGTGGTCTAAGGCAGTGGAAATGAGCTGATATGATGAGACAGTTTATGGTGGTGTTTGTAGTTTGCCGGTAGTGTGAGAAGTAGTAGACAGTGAGTAGGCAGAGGGGTATGACTGGGAGTTGGTGAATAGGCATGCTGTGGATGAAAGCAAGATGATGTTTGGAGAAGCGATGAATGGTGAAGGTGTTGTAACAGTGGGAAATTTGGCAGTCTTGTCTGTGGCAATGATGTAGATGTTGTGATCTAGTTTAGGCAGTTGACAGGGTAGTTTTCAGTGGGTGGTTAATGGAGATGTGAATGTGTAAGAGGTTGAGTAGAATTTGAAGTGGTGGAGCAGTCAGGATGATGTATGTAGCACAACAATGGGTAGTTGTTTGATTGACGTGTTGGAATGGATGATATGTACAGAGGATGATTTTATAGTGATAGTGATGATGAAGTTGTATTATGGTCAGTGAAGAGCAGGGAAGATGTGTGTATGTCAGAGGAGTGGGGGGTGGTTTTGTCGGGTGGAGATGGTTTCGAGCAAGAAAGCAGTGTGATGTTAATGTGGCAGGGGGTTTGCAGGCAAAAACAGGAAATGGACAGAGATGCATGTATAAAATGACACAGTTCTTTAAGACATTTATAAACTGATAAGCTGATATATCAACAGCATGTTTGAGACAACCTATAAACAGTTCTCTAAGACATTTATTTCAAGCATTTTTTCAAGCAGTAAGTCTTCTCATTCCTTCTTCACTATAGGCATGCATTAAAGATATTTTATCATTATCATTTTCATCTTTGGATTTGTTTCTTGGGATCGTTCACACACACAAAAGCTTTGATGTTGGCTTATGTACGATTTCCCAAAAATTGCTTGTAATTTCAGTAATATGCTCTTATAACTTGAAATTCATATGTTGATATGTTATATTTGCAGAAAATGGTTAGAAGTACGAAAAAGACAATGGATAAGAGGATTACGCGTAATCAAAAAAGACTCGAACAATCCACATATGCATTCGATGGGTCTAATGCAATAGGAGAGCATATTGAGCCATCTTTGGAAAACAATGATGTTGGGAATGCAAACAACTCAATCGCAGACACTATTATGCAAGTCGATGGAAATCCTGAAGCAGCAATGGAAATCGATAGAACAATTGAAGACATTGATGCAAATCAGATTTCGAAAAAGAAGACTAGAGGCCCAACCAAAGTGAAAAGACTTCCTTCAGATGTTGCAAGCTGAATCGAAGTCGAGTTTAAATTATCGGGCGAACCGATAGGAAAAGGGTCGGTGAAGCTATCTTCTTATCTGGGGCCACTTGTGCGTGAGCATGTTCCATTTACATTGGAGGATAGGAGGCAACTTGGTAAAGAATTGAAATCAGTTCTATGGGAATCCGTTTAGGTTTGCTTATCTTGCAATGTTCTTAGTTAATATAATAGCAAACTTTTGACACAAACTTTTGAAAATAGAATTTTGTTTGCTCTTATTTATTTAACTTATATGTTCTCATTGTTACAGATAAACTTCAATGAATCCTCTAATATATACCTATCCATCAACCAACATTTAATGCTAACTTAACATCCTAAGAAAAAAAGGTGTCAACAAATATAAACTTCACTCCACATAGGCCATTTCATGTACAAGAATACAACTAATACCACCACAGAATAATAGAAATCATAAGAAAGTATAATTCTCAAAAGTTTATGAGAAAATAAGTTTATTTCAGATTATATTCTTCAGTCATTTTTAATATCAGCGACAATCTATCTATGATATAATCTTAAAACCGAATAGGGAATAGTGTGCTCTAAAACCCTCCAATTTCTTCTAGAAAACCAATAAATGGGAAGAAATCTTGTTTGAGATAGAAATAAAGTATGATTTGTTTTGATTTGGATGTGGGGATGATCGAGAAATGGATTATTTATTATGTACTTGATCAGGTTCTGTGTGTACACTGTTTCCTTGTGCATGAAGAATGTGGTCTTGTGCATATGTAGTTTTTATAGTTGTATTGTGTATTGTTTCTATTTGCACATTTATATCTTATGCATGTTGATTATCAGATGCACGTAACTCATCAAAAACAGAACATCCAGAAACATGTATATCAATTTGTATCTCTTTCTCAATTTTAGAAGGGTGCTTCCCTAGAATTGAAACATTAACATTATTACATGCCAATACTTCATGAAGTCCCTTTAGTTACCTGATGAGCTCAAGTATGCCTGTACAAATCGTCTGCGTTCCTCAACATCTGTATCAAAATAACCTTACGAAGACAAAAGTATCAATTTTATAAAATGAACATTTATTTTTGACGAAGTATCAGTGTGTATCACATACCTGGGTATTTACTGTAGTCCAACACATGAGGTGTTTCTGTATGATAATCTGCAGCCATTTCACAGAAGTGATTTGCAATGTCATATGCAACCGGATTAAAACTTGCATATTCATAATCCTACATGTAAGCAGATCATTATAAATCTCATCAGCTATATTATTATTTTTCCTTATAAGATGACTTGAATTTAAGTAAGGTCCTACAAAAACATACAATTCTTAAGTTGGAAAACAATAATTTTAGAAGTGTTGATATGTAGTCCATGGCTAATGTTGATTATCAAAATTTTGCGATCTTATTAATTTCTTTATTTATTTTTTAAATAAATTTACTATATTTTGATATTTTTCTTTGTTACAGGCCAGATTTAAACTGGATGAAGAATGGCAAAATGTTCCCATTCTTCGGCAAATGGGATGTATTTGGAGGTGTTCAAAAAGCAAACTAGTTGACAAGTTATTAAAGGCAAAAACCACGGAGGAACGGCTTCGACTAAAACCAGATAATGTCAAAACTATGAAGGAATGGAAAAGGTTTGTTGAGTCCAGAACTAGTAATGAGTTTAAGGTAATTATATAGTAATTGTTTTAATCATTTCTATATACAAAATATAAGTGCACAAAGAATGCAAATTAACTAATAAATGTGATAAATCTTTATAAATAGCTACGAAGCGAAAAATTCAAATCCATGAGGGGTAAACAAATGCCACATAGTTGTAGTCGTCGAGTGTGACGCCCCACCTTTATACCCACGCTAGCCAAGAACACTACGGTGTAATGCTGTCAACTAGCACGGAGAATAAGGCTGTTGAGGAGCGGCCATCCGTAGTTAGGCCTTACACTAGGTTATCTCGATAGGAGTGGTATATATATATATTCTTTCATTTTTCATCTCTGATTTTAATTACTCCCATCGACATACCCCAATTCCAGGATAAAACGAACTACGATGGTTCATAATAGTTAAGGACAGTAAATATAATAATAACACAGATAATATCAATAAATGCGGAACACAGATAAAACAGAAAAGTCTCATATATATATATATAACTGACTTTAGTTACAATACATTTGTCACAATACATATGATACAACTACAACAAAAGATATGAAAAGTCTTCATAGCTCAAACAGCTACCCAAAGCAAGATATCTACGACCTGAAATAACTCGGTCTGACCCGAGTATTAAATTCAAAAGAAAATAATACACGGGTCAGTCTAATTCAAACTCAGTTATTAGTGCACAGAAGCAATAATAATTAAATAATGAATAGATGAAAGTCACAATAAATCTCGTCTATCTGATCCTTAAATAAAGAAATCGGATAACGATAAATATAACACGTAACAGTGTTAAACAACAAATCAGCAAACTAAACCAAATCAGAATACAATTCAGAATATTGAATTGAATAAACAAAAGAGTTCAAACCATTGAAATATCAATTAAAATATTAATTCGAGTAGGGCTGCAGTACACGCACGCGTGCACTGCCTCGCCACTATAGCATATGGAATATGCAAAAGGTCAATAAATCAAAACAAAATAGAATATCATAAAATCCATACCGTGTGGCTGCAGTTCACGCTTGCGTGCACTGCCTTGCCACTACAGTGATAATGTACCCAAAAACTCAATTCCGTGTGGCTGCAGTTCACGCTTGCGTGCAGTGCCTTGCCACTACAGTAATGATGTACACAACCGGGCAGAAGGTCAAACCCGAACTATTAGGTGGATTCAACACAAGGCAGGTGCACAGGCTACGACTTCAAGCATAAAGCAGTTCAATATCCAAGCAACAATGAAAAACAATGGAACCAACTCAAAACAGTCACAATATGAAGACAGCAAGTAAAACTCCAGTGCTCGAACTCAGGTGGACAGTACTGACATAAGTACACAAGTGACACAGCAATGCATAGAACCAAGATACAAACGAATGTCAAAATGATAGTGAAGTGGTCCTAATCCATACAACATGAAGTGGCCAAACCACAAAGATAATCAAAGTGGTCAGGCAGTCCAAAATACAAGGCAATGCCTTTGCACAACAGTGTGCAACAACTAAAACAATAAAAGCTGCAAATGTATGAAGGCAGCAAGGCCAACAGACGGGGAAATGTACAGAAGCAACAACAACTTCTGGTGCAACATAATGCAACAGTGGGCAGGATCAATGCTACTTAAACAAGAGCTAAACTACAAATGCACTTGCAACTGAAACTGTAGCTCAAAGTAAAACCAAAGTATCAGCAACCAACAGATTACTGCAAACCAGTTTGGAAATCACTCAAGAAAATTACAACCAAAAGGCTACCACTTCAACAACATATATACATATATGCACATATATGTATACATGTATATGAGCTCATAGCAGTGACAGTAACCAATGTGCAAAATGTATACAAAGACTCCAAGTCTTCAAGCATCATGCAAATGAAACCAAAAAAATACACAAGCAAGACTAGAACCAATCAAAGACATAAAAACAATGTGTTCAGCCTCAACAATAACAGTGGAGATGACCATATGTCAAGGATGCAGCATGTACACACGAATACATGAAGTAATGCAACAAAGCCACAATACTCAGAACTTCAGTGAAACAACAATTGCAGACTTGATGCGTCAGTGGACATAAGCACAATGCAAATCATCACAATATCATATAATCAAATACCAGACACCACAATGCATCAATCACTGACTCCAGTAAACAGTAAACAACAAGAGGGATGCAAGCATCAAGCTGCAGTTTCAAAACAAATGACCAAAGTTGAGTATGATACAAAAATAACAAAATTATGGAATCGCCTAAACAAAGTCAAGTGACCAGGAAGAGATCGTCACAGCAGAGTTCAAAATTGATGCTGTGAAAATCAAGTAATCAAGTATCACAAAATATATACGAATTGGAAAAGGTCAGAGATAAATCTCAACATTCAATCAAAATCATACGGCCGAGATAAAGCAATTGACAGTTTCAAATAAATCAAAACAATGTTCGATCAAGTAACCCGAAAAGAACAAATTGAATAACTCAGAGAAATCATCAACATCGACATGAAATTATACTGCCGAAGCATGAAGTCGAATTAGATGTGAGTGAGGGTTCACTCACCTTTGTCGCGAATGGAGCAGCCTAAGTCCCCTCGAGCACGATCAACAACGAAGCAGCCAGGACGAAGCCTTTGAAGTTGGCGCCTTCGAATTCCAGAAGCGAACGATCGAAGAAGCCCAAATTTGAGGAACGAACGAACGCGAGAGCAGAAGTCGGCATTTATTTTCAAGCCCTAGCTTCGAAAGGGGGAGAACAAGAGAGGCCGCCATTATCGTTCGCTTGTTTTATTTGGTTAGGATTGAGAAAAAATGATAGAAGGGGACGGGTCGAATAAAAAATAAAAGGGAACGGCTATTTGCCTTCGTAAATTTTCACTGCGTCATAAAAACATGGGCCACTCTCTAATTTTCAAAGCCCATCAATCTTTTTAACAATTTATAAAAGAATTTTAATTCAAATTTAAAAACTTCAATTGGCAATTAGCTAGGAAAAGTAATCGTTCAAAGACGATAATTAATCGATACGAAATACCGGGTTGTTACAGACTCCCCTCCTTAAAGAAATTGCGTCCTCGCAATCATTAGGAATAAATGGGCAAATGGTAACAACCAAAAACATAACAACACAAAAGGAAGAAATTTGAAATAGGGAGTTCACCCCATAGAGCATGAAAGAGAAAGCCAAGGCGTGTTTGCTCGATGAATTCTCTGGATTCCTAAGTGCAATCCTTAGGATTTGAGAACCATTGAACCTCCGCAAGAAAAACATCTTTATTTCGAAGGTGCTACACCCCCGAAGCAATGATGTGAATAGAAGGTTGCACAAGAATAAAAATCGAAAATCCCTAAGGAATTTCCGTAATTGGAAGACGTGGAAAACGTCATGAATAGCAGAAAATTGAGCCGGTACACGGACGTAGTACAATATAAACGCCAAAGAAATCATTTAATTTCATAAAGGAAATTCACAAATTCTCTACAACATTTAATTATCAAATAGATAATCATAATACAGAAATCACAAAACAGCAATATCTAATCATTGATACGATAATTAGAAGACAGCAAAATCTAATTATCAACAAAGATAATTAGAAAAACAAAAATCACAAGTCGCAAAATTGCAAATATCTAATTATCAAAAACGATAATTAGAAATCTCAAATCAACAAATATCCAATTATCAAATACGATAATCGGAAACAACAAATATTCGATTATCAAAAACGATAATCAAAATCAACAAATATCCAATTATCAAAAACGATAATCAGAAAAAACAAATATTCGATTATCAAAAACGATAATCAAATCTCAAATATCTAATTATCAAAAACGATAATCAGAAATCACAAATATTTCAATTAACGAGTCCGGAATTAACCGAAATAGCAAACGCACATGACCCATAACCACGAGTTTTACTAAATCGTTTAATTCACTTCATCGTTTTCTTGAAAGTGCATATTTGTGTATTTCAAAAATAACATTTCACATTGTCAAACGGACAAGTCCGGAATTAAGCGAATTAGTAAAAGAAAGGGGTCATAGTCCTCGATTTTTCTGAAACGTTTAAATCGCTTCCTCATTCTTTTGAAAGCGTAAATTGTAAAAAATTTGAAAACAATTTTAATTTATATTTTGAAACAATTTTAAAAATAACAATTTTTTTAAAACACGTGATTAAAACAGCGACATCAGTAGCAATTTCGACAAGGAAATTGCACTTCTCAAAATACCGTAAGAACGGACAACAAAATCAGCATTGCGGGATTACCGCTTGAAAATTCATTTTAAAATTGACGGTTACTGAAGTTAATACGTCAAAATCTCATCAAGATAATTGGCATCAAAATATAATACCAATGAATTTTCATTCATCAAAAATGTCACAAGAATCTTCTCAAAGATAGATAGGGAAATCATACCCTAAACTTGTATTCATAACAAGTCAATGACACACGAATTCACCAATGCACAAAAATTGATAAAGCTTATCAATAGAAATCACGAAAATTGGTGAAGCACAAATTCTAGAAATCATCACAAGAAATCCAGAAAACACAAATTCTAGAAGTCTACACAAGAAATCCAGAAATCACAAAATGAGAGTATGAAAACTCAAATGGGAGTATGAAAACTCAAATGGGAGTATGAAAACTCACCTACACGTGGGCATGAAAACTCACCAACACGTGTAACGCAAAGCGAGAACGGGAGCATGAAAACTCACCTACACGTGAGCATGAAAACTCACTAACACGTGTAACGCAAAGCGAGAACAGGAGCATGAAAACTCACC
Source organism: Allium cepa (assembly GCA_030765085.1). Taxonomy (NCBI): domain Eukaryota; kingdom Viridiplantae; phylum Streptophyta; class Magnoliopsida; order Asparagales; family Amaryllidaceae; genus Allium; species Allium cepa. The sequence continues at coordinate 331,195,784 of CM060932.1, forward strand.
AACACATGTAACGCAAAACGGGAACGGGAGCATGAAAACTCACCTACACGTGAGCATGAAAACTCACCAACACGTGTAACGCAAAGCGAGAACGGGAGCATGAAAACTCACCTACACGTGAGCATGAAAACTCACCAACACGTGTAACGCAAAGCGAGAACGGGAGCATGAAAATTCACCTACACGTGAGCATGAAAACTCACCAACACGTGTAACGCAAAGCGAGAACGGGAGCTTGAAAACTCACCTACACGTGAGCATGAAAGCTCACCAACACGTGTAACCCAAAGCGAGAACGGGAGCATGAAAACTCATCTACACATGAGCATGAAAACTCACCAACACGTGTAACGCAAAGCGAGAACGGGAGCATGAAAACTCACCTACACGTGAGCATGAAAACTCACCAACACGTGTAACGCAAAACGAGACGCTATCTCATGGAGGCCAACCATTAAATTTTGACACACGAATGGTCCGAAGTCCGAGGGGAGCTACCCCATATAGATGAGTCGGAATCACCCAGATGAAGTCTAGGCTAACCAAAAAGTAAAAAGATATGTGTGAATGGAATCACACAAATGGTGTCTAGCCTAACCTCGCAACAAAAAGGTATGTGTGAGTGGAATCACACAAATGGTGTCTAGCCTAACCTCGCAACAAAAAGGTATGTGTGAGTGGAATCACACAAATGGTGTCTAGGCTAGCCAAAAAGCAAAAAGGTATGTGTGAATGGAATCACACAAATGGTGTCTAGCCTAACCTCGCAACAAAAAGATATGTGTGAGTGGAATCACACAAATGGTGTCTAGGCTAACCAAAAAGTAAAAAGGTATGTGTGAATGGAATCACACAAATGGTGTCTAGCCTAACCTCGCAACAAAAAGGTATGTGTGAGTGGAATCACACAAATGGTGTCTAGGCTAATCAAAAAGCAAAATGGTATGTGTGAATGGAATCACACAAATGGTGTCTAGACTAACCTTGCGGACAGAGAGATATGTGTGAGTCGGAATCACACCAATGAGGTCTAGTCTAACCTTGCAAACAAAGAGACATCGCACAATTGCTAGTCTAAATCATAAAATGATCGTCATGATCAACGAGAAGTGTCAATTACACTAAGCTAGTAAATATAAAAGTTTATCTTCGTGTCCCATTGTAACGACCCAGTATTTTCAACCCTTCGCATCCGCACATGTCGGACTTGAATTGTTCAAAATACTGCGTTGTAAAATAAATTTGGCAAAACTCAGAATATGTAGTAAATAAATCACATAATCACATACATATATCAGAACTCACAGCGGAAATAAAATATACAGTGGTTCATGAAGCCACTATAAAACTTTAACCAAATAGAATTTACATAGTTTAGAATCTGCAATACAGCTGTAGACATAAATAGAAACAGAGTCTTCCAATTTGATTGATTGCAAATAAGATAAAGACTGAAAGGCTTCCGGCAGTATGAATGATCTACGGGATGACATAACTCCGGAGAGAAACTGAAACTGCAACTCAGGCTGACCCGAGCGTAAAAATAAAACATAACACTCGAGTCAGGACATACATACTTATATAATGTAAGCTAATTCAAGTGTACTGTAATATAGAGCAAGTAACTTAAAGGATGCTTGGGACCGCCCATCCTCTAAGGATCCGTCAAACTATTTACTATGTAGTATATTGCGCTATTATACTAGTGTCTATTTATAAAATAAACTTACTTTTAAGTAGCGTTAAGGCTTTACATTTTCCACCTTAACACGTAATAGTCCCAGTAGTCCATTCAATATCATAGCTCCTCCTGATCGGGAAGCAACTAGAGGATACCACACGGGCTACGGGAGAAATCTAAACTCGTACAAGGCGCGGTATGGTAGGTGACACGGCACAACTAGGCAATGCCAGGGTAGATATACCAATTACGCATCCGGGCCGATGGTAACGCGAAGCCGCAGCAACCGCCCACCTCGAAACAACTCCCCAAATCAAAATAGAAGTGGCCACTGAATCAATCCAAAGTCATAGTATAATATCGAAGAGGAGTGTCCGATCAGAGGAATGACCTCATTAACCCGTCGATCGCTCCTGTTTTAGCCACCTTATGCCAACTCACGGGAGTCGGGTCCACGTATTTACCTTACAGGAAACGTCGCCACCAACCTACTTCATTCTGGAATCTCCACCGCGTACACGGTTAGTCAAAGTGGTTTTCGGTATCGACAGAGAGTATGTCCATATCCGATCCCGGTCTCTTTGCCAACCCATCGTTATTATAACACCGTGGTCTTTTAAAACAGTTTATACTTTAAAACCAAAATAAACATTTCTATTTCAAACTATAAACACGATATCATTCAAAACCCAAAACAATATGATACCGTTATATTCAAGTATAATTCTTTTCCAAAAACCATACTGCTTAAAATTTATAATATCTGGAAACCAAATATTTAAATTATATCTTCAAAACATAATATTTTGGAAATTTTACTTTAAAACCATAACTCCCAAACACAATGGTTTGGACATTCAACGGTATATAGAATAAATGGTTTAACTTTATGGTTACTTTGTAAAGAAGATAATTTACATAGCTTTACAAATATATTTCTTTATTTTAAACCATAATTTAAATATCACTTCATGTTCCCAAGACCATTTCAATTCCTATATATATATCCAATTGGAGTATTAATATTCAAAACTAAGGTTGGATATTTTTTCTTTCAACAAATTAGTGTTTATTATTTCGTCTTGAATATTCCCATAAATTCCATAGATAAAACTCCAAAATTATGCCATTAAATAATTTCAAAATTTACTTAACACTAGAATGTTCATCTTAAATTTATTAAGAAAAATCCAGTTATAAATCTCATATCTTAAAGGTCTCCAAAACTTAAACATAAATATAATTTATCAAATTCCTTAAATTTCAAAACAATCAAATTCCAGATTCTATAGCACTTAGGAAATGCTACCTAAAGTTACGGGTAAAACTAGTCCAATTTCAAAAGACAGCATTTAAATGCTTTAGTAGATTGTTTAACTTAATAAATATTTCCAAATATAACTTATATATATATTTCTTAACTGAAATCTTATCCTTTCAAAAATCCAGAATTTCCAAAATAAGTTATATTCCAAAATTTTATTCAAATATTTATTTATTTATTTATTAACATTTGTAACTCATTCAAAATCAATATAAAATCCTTTAAAGATATTAAATCAAATATTTAACTTCCAAAATAATTTTAAATATTTCAGAAAATATTATAAGGACCACGGGCCTGTATATAGTTTTCTAGCCTAGGTCAAGTGATACGGATTTATATCATTTCAATCCGTAATTTACAAACCCCGGGTTCTATCATTTCAAACCCGCAATCCCAAGTTAACAGTTAAACAGTTAACATAATAATAGCACAGTAATCATCATTTAGGCCTATCATTTCAGCCCACAACAATCTAAATTTAACAGGGAACTTGCAGTGGTGATTTAAGCAGTAAATAAACAATAATATAATATAACTGCAGAAATAATACAACAGATAATAACTGATGAGGTGTCAATTTAAATGGGATTCATCATTCTACGTTATACTACAGACAGATAATATTTAAATAAAATTTTTACACATACACTTGCGATAATTCACAAAATATATGTACATATGTCTGGTGAGAAATACTCACCTTAAACGCTGCAGTGGATCTAAATCAAACACGGTATCTACTTCGGAAAAAAAAAACGGAAAGCACGATCAAACTTCGGCGGATGCAAAGCCTTGACTTAAATCTATAAGATCCAAATACCAAGTATGCGAATTTAAAAATTACGGTCAAAGCAAAATTTCAGAACAACTGGAACGAATAGAATAAAAGAAATTTAGTTCAACTTGCTCGACTACTACAACCCGCTAACCGTCTCAACATATCCTAGGCCCATACTTCAACCGTACGCATGCATAAAATAAATTGAATAAATTGCAAAATAAATTGCAAATTTAATACAATTGATTGAATAAAAAGATGTTATGCACCCAAACAAAACAAATACATGTTTAGACATTATTAAATTATTTCTCACATTTTTAATCATATTTATCATGATCAATTATTTTCATTCTCATATATATTTATTTAAATAAAATGACAATATTGGCAACAAACACAATACTGTTCAAATTATTCGATTTAATCAAATGTAGCCACTAACTACATTCGAATTCATTAAATAATACTTTATTTCACATACATGTTCATCATGTTTAGGCAAATTATTTCTTCTTTTACTTTTATTATTAAACATTAAAAGGTGATTATTGGTATACATCACCAATATCCTTTTATTAACCATAATAAATACAATCCATTGATATTTATCCACCCAAATTCTCAAATAAGTAGTTAAATTTATTTTTAACCATCTTAAATTTATTTCAACCATTAAAAATTGAAATAAATGTCATTTTATTATATTCACCCAAGATTTATTCATACAATATTGTTTATTTGAATTAAACAACATTTCATATCATTTTCTCCTTATCAATTTATCTTCTCCATTATTAAATTGTAATTCTTTTTTTTTTTCTATGCCTTCCTCTTCAAACTGCACTTATCCAAATCCACAATACCACTAACTACATCATAACTACACTAATTCCATAGTCTAGCTTCCTACAATCAATTTATATCATTTCTTCCAGCCTACTACTAACAAAGTTCTATATGTATTTATAAATGGCACGGCATGATGGGGAAGTAGCCGAGCAAGGAAATCAGAGAACACAAGAAGGAGGAAGGAAAATTGGAAGAAGCAAAGAAATAAACAATGCAAATTATTTACCTGATAGAAGCTTGTACCAGAGAGGGACAAACAAGGAGATATGAAAACTTATGTGAATGAGGCAAAGTATTTATAGATAAACTTGCGAAATAAAAATGGGAGATAAATAGGCAGGTTTGAAAACGTAAGAAATAAATGCAAGCGTTGATTTTTGAGTGCATGCGTTTAGGCAAGAGATTTATTTCCAGTCCTTCTTGTTTGAACGCTACACGAAAATTGTGATAAATGCATGTGTTGATTTCTCTTTCCAGTTTTATGTTTGAACGATCACTCTTTTGGATTTTTTTTTTTTAGATAGCTTGCGTGATTTATACCAGTTATAATCTAAATTTAAAGCATGCGTTACTGCAAATTTGAACAGATTTGATTGAGGAAGCAAAACTTGAGCTCTTGCGTGATTTATGGTAAGCAATGAAAAAGCTTTTAACTGAAAAGGCAAAAGTAATAAATGCTTACATAAATATTTACTTGATCAATGGTTCGAAAAATTTATTTATTGCAAAACAAACGCAGTGGAAACAGAGAGATATAATGGGTATGCGAAAATTTACAAAGATAGGCAAGATTAAATTTTGAATGCATTTAATTTAGGTGAGAGGAAAAATGGCAATTGGAAGAGTTGATATTTTTGTGGATAAGGCTGCGTGAATAAATGAATACAGTGACATGCTCAAGAAACAAATGGTAAGAGGCAAATGTCAAAATGTTAAAAGAATAAAATTTTGTGTCACGCGCAAAGGAAGGCAAATTTGATTTCCATATTCTTCTAATCAATTAATTCCCTTTTAATTGCCTTTAATTGATTTCAATTGATTACCTTATCCCTTTTAATTACCCTCCTTAATTGATTTCAATTAATTACCATATTACCAATTAATTATCCTCCTTTAATCACATACTCAAATTTGGTTACTAACTTAATTAGTTAATTAACCCTTTTTGTTAATTATCAATCCTGCGACGTCTCACATTAATCCGTCCGCTTTGTAGGCACTGGTAGCCGGACTGGTTACACGGGCAGATTTCTCCTACAAAATGGGGATTAACCTCGTGTCCTCATGCCATTAACCAAAAGAATTAACTTATTTATCTTTCATCAATTTTATTAATTTGCATTAATTATTCAATAAATTAATTCTGGTCAACTACTGAAATTTTACAATTAATTTCTCTATTAATTGTCATAAATTTCTTTTTGAAATATCTATTAATTGTCATTAACTCCATTTTAAAATATCCGTATGTGCCTTTATTCAAGTTTTGAATTGCTAACTAGGAATAAGGTAGATTTATCAAATAAATTGATTGTAAGTTTCATTGTTTTAAATTGCTTAACAATGTTCACTGCTAACATAATTAATATGTCAAAATTGAGAATATTCCACCAACATGATTTGCATGTCATAACCTACCAAATTAACATAATTAATTAACTACTTTAATATGTTACAAATTTTCTCCTTTTCATTATTTTTAGGGAATGGGTATAACAACAGATATTATGATAATATCCAAAACATTTAGTTACCACTCACTTCATTATACATTATAAAAATTTCCTTTTTTTTTTTCTTCTTAAATTTAGTTACAAAAATCATATTAAATTAACGAGTTTAATTCTCTAAATTAAATATTTAAACAATATTGGTAAACACAATTTATATAAATTATATTTCTAAAAACAAAAAAATTAAAAGAAATAAATAGCTAAAAACTAGGGCTGTTACACTCTCCTCCACTTAAGAACTTTTCGTCCTCGAAAAGGAACAAAAGAAAAGAAACAAAGGAAGATAAGCTAGATAAACAAGAACTTTAAACGAATAGTTCCGGATTTGAAGCACGAAGAAGATCTTCTATAATCGGTTTTACTCTTTTCAGTTCGACCGTCGGTCTATGGGTGGTAAGCGGTGCTCAGGCCCCGATGAGTAACAAAGATTTTTAAAGATTATAGAAAAGATTTCTAAATAGACTGGTATAAGCAATAGCCTCCTCATTCTGTAGCAGATAGGGAAACCAAGGACACTTAAAGATAGTTTGAAAACAAATAAGATAATAAATTTGCAATCATAATGCTTTGAAATCATTAAATTTATAAATTTTGAAATCATGCTACTAAAATCATAATACCTTTAAAATAATCTTCATTTATACCTTTTAAATTCAATGCCAAACAATATTCATTTCAAGGTTGAAATATTCCTAAGTTCATTTATAAAAAAAAAAATTTCCAAAACATTTTATTTTTAGAAACAGCAGCACTCATAATATGCTATAGTAGATATAATAGTATTCCTAATCAGTTTATTATGTACTTAACTCTGAATTTTAACAAATAACCTAACACTTTATTAAAAATACTTATCTTATAAATAAGATATTCCTTCAATAAGTTACCCTTGAATTTCCATTTGAAAACCAATTCTCAATTATCAAAATTTAGTGATATTAGAATACGTCTTAACTATTTATTTAGACATCAATTAAACTATGATTTGAAGATATATAATCCTTACTCCAAAAATATCCCTTTCAAATATATTTTCCTTATTCAAAGATACCTTGTTTATTACACAAACATATTCATTTCAGGAAATAACCTTTTATTAAAATCTCTTGGTTAGATTTACGGCTCCATATTAAATTAATTTGATTATTAAGACATTTGAATAAAATTCCTTAAATTCCTTTTCCTTATTTATCCCCATTAATCTTTTATAACTAAAATTTAAGTGTATAATATTTATTATAACCACTCAAATTTTATTCATAAAATCCTTTTATATTGTATATTATCCAATTACATGTTAACTTTTGAAAATCAAGGTAAGTTATATTAAATGAAATTGGGTGTTATACAAATAAAACTTTCAATTTAATTATCTCCAATTGGAACCTTTTTATTCAAATTTTTGTTATTATATTTATTTTCCTTCCTCAAGATAAACTTTAAGAATTAAATTCCTGATTCCCTTCAAACCATTTAGAGATAACTAAATATATATACCTAATATGTCAAATCAAATTTAAATTATATATCTATATATATTAAGTCATACTTTAGAAATTCAAATCAATTAAAATCTCAAGGAAACACTGTAGCCAGACTACAGAATGGTCTTTTCACTTCGAAACTCGAAAATGAATGTCGATGATGCTGCAGTCATCACCGAAATTATTTTCCAGCGACAAAGAGAAAAGCACTAATTTTAAAATTTCTTTGGAAACAAATTTCTATACAAAAATACTTATTACATCCTTTTAAAATTTAAACACAAGGTTTGAAATCATCAGAAATTTAATTCTCAAGTTTTAGTTTTAAATTCATTTCTGTTTCCAAATTAATTTATAACCATTGTTTTATATTCACTTATTTATTAGACAAACACATGGCTTACAACACCATAAATAAAATCAAAACTATTATCTCTTGACAACTAGTTAAATTAATTATAAAATTTTGAAAATTATACTCATATATATAATATTAGATTTTAATTTCAAATATAGGAATAAACTTCTCAAACCAGGATAGAGACTCAAATTTGATGAACTCAAATCAAATAGAATTCAAGATAAATTGAAATCAGAAGATCAGAATAAGGAAACTGGGTAAGTCTATATAAGTCGCGGACAACCTTGACCTAGTCATCCGTGACTTAAAGAGCCATATCGATGTGGTTGGGGTAAATCTACATTTGATCCGAAGAGATAGAATTTGGAATAACCAAAGATACTAGCATATAAACCGAGGATAAATATAAATCTCCGGTGAATCAATGCTAATGGTAAAGGAGTTTCACCCCTTTATTAGAATAATGGCGAGACCGCCAATTTACAATAAAGATCATCCGAAGTGGAGTTATGAGATACTCCAGAATCTAAAGCAGATGAAAAAGTGAGGGATACGAATGAGCTTTGGAACCGTAGGGAATGTTCCAAAATTCGAAAAGAGAGTGGTTCAATCTCGAATGAACGTGATTCTGTAAATCAAATTTACCATACATTCTAAGTTTTGCCTAGAACCAAAGCTCTGATACCAAATGTAACGACCCAGTATTTTCAACCCTTCGCATCCGCACATGTCGGACTTGAATTGTTCAAAATACTGCGTTGTAAAATAAATTTGGCAAAACTCAGAATATGTAGTAAATAAATCACATAATCACATACATATATCAGAACTCACAGCGGAAATAAAATATACAGTGGTTCATGAAGCCACTATAAAACTTTAACCAAATAGAATTTACATAGTTTAGAATCTGCAATACAGCTGTAGACATAAATAGAAACAGAGTCTTCCAATTTGATTGATTGCAAATAAGATAAAGACTGAAAGGCTTCCGGCAGTATGAATGATCTACGGGATGACATAACTCCGGAGAGAAACTGAAACTGCAACTCAGGCTGACCCGAGCGTAAAAATAAAACATAACACTCGAGTCAGGACATACATACTTATATAATGTAAGCTAATTCAAGTGTACTGTAATATAGAGCAAGTAACTTAAAGGATGCTTGGGACCGCCCATCCTCTAAGGATCCGTCAAACTATTTACTATGTAGTATATTGCGCTATTATACTAGTGTCTATTTATAAAATAAACTTACTTTTAAGTAGCGTTAAGGCTTTACATTTTCCACCTTAACACGTAATAGTCCCAGTAGTCCATTCAATATCATAGCTCCTCCTGATCGGGAAGCAACTAGAGGATACCACACGGGCTACGGGAGAAATCTAAACTCGTACAAGGCGCGGTATGGTAGGTGACACGGCACAACTAGGCAATGCCAGGGTAGATATACCAATTACGCATCCGGGCCGATGGTAACGCGAAGCCGCAGCAACCGCCCACCTCGAAACAACTCCCCAAATCAAAATAGAAGTGGCCACTGAATCAATCCAAAGTCATAGTATAATATCGAAGAGGAGTGTCCGATCAGAGGAATGACCTCATTAACCCGTCGATCGCTCCTGTTTTAGCCACCTTATGCCAACTCACGGGAGTCGGGTCCACGTATTTACCTTACAGGAAACGTCGCCACCAACCTACTTCATTCTGGAATCTCCACCGCGTACACGGTTAGTCAAAGTGGTTTTCGGTATCGACAGAGAGTATGTCCATATCCGATCCCGGTCTCTTTGCCAACCCATCGTTATTATAACACCGTGGTCTTTTAAAACAGTTTATACTTTAAAACCAAAATAAACATTTCTATTTCAAACTATAAACACGATATCATTCAAAACCCAAAACAATATGATACCGTTATATTCAAGTATAATTCTTTTCCAAAAACCATACTGCTTAAAATTTATAATATCTGGAAACCAAATATTTAAATTATATCTTCAAAACATAATATTTTGGAAATTTTACTTTAAAACCATAACTCCCAAACACAATGGTTTGGACATTCAACGGTATATAGAATAAATGGTTTAACTTTATGGTTACTTTGTAAAGAAGATAATTTACATAGCTTTACAAATATATTTCTTTATTTTAAACCATAATTTAAATATCACTTCATGTTCCCAAGACCATTTCAATTCCTATATATATATCCAATTGGAGTATTAATATTCAAAACTAAGGTTGGATATTTTTTCTTTCAACAAATTAGTGTTTATTATTTCGTCTTGAATATTCCCATAAATTCCATAGATAAAACTCCAAAATTATGCCATTAAATAATTTCAAAATTTACTTAACACTAGAATGTTCATCTTAAATTTATTAAGAAAAATCCAGTTATAAATCTCATATCTTAAAGGTCTCCAAAACTTAAACATAAATATAATTTATCAAATTCCTTAAATTTCAAAACAATCAAATTCCAGATTCTATAGCACTTAGGAAATGCTACCTAAAGTTACGGGTAAAACTAGTCCAATTTCAAAAGACAGCATTTAAATGCTTTAGTAGATTGTTTAACTTAATAAATATTTCCAAATATAACTTATATATATATTTCTTAACTGAAATCTTATCCTTTCAAAAATCCAGAATTTCCAAAATAAGTTATATTCCAAAATTTTATTCAAATATTTATTTATTTATTTATTAACATTTGTAACTCATTCAAAATCAATATAAAATCCTTTAAAGATATTAAATCAAATATTTAACTTCCAAAATAATTTTAAATATTTCAGAAAATATTATAAGGACCACGGGCCTGTATATAGTTTTCTAGCCTAGGTCAAGTGATACGGATTTATATCATTTCAATCCGTAATTTACAAACCCCGGGTTCTATCATTTCAAACCCGCAATCCCAAGTTAACAGTTAAACAGTTAACATAATAATAGCACAGTAATCATCATTTAGGCCTATCATTTCAGCCCACAACAATCTAAATTTAACAGGGAACTTGCAGTGGTGATTTAAGCAGTAAATAAACAATAATATAATATAACTGCAGAAATAATACAACAGATAATAACTGATGAGGTGTCAATTTAAATGGGATTCATCATTCTACGTTATACTACAGACAGATAATATTTAAATAAAATTTTTACACATACACTTGCGATAATTCACAAAATATATGTACATATGTCTGGTGAGAAATACTCACCTTAAACGCTGCAGTGGATCTAAATCAAACACGGTATCTACTTCGGAAAAAAAAACGGAAAGCACGATCAAACTTCGGCGGATGCAAAGCCTTGACTTAAATCTATAAGATCCAAATACCAAGTATGCGAATTTAAAAATTACGGTCAAAGCAAAATTTCAGAACAACTGGAACGAATAGAATAAAAGAAATTTAGTTCAACTTGCTCGACTACTACAACCCGCTAACCGTCTCAACATATCCTAGGCCCATACTTCAACCGTACGCATGCATAAAATAAATTGAATAAATTGCAAAATAAATTGCAAATTTAATACAATTGATTGAATAAAAAGATGTTATGCACCCAAACAAAACAAATACATGTTTAGACATTATTAAATTATTTCTCACATTTTTAATCATATTTATCATGATCAATTATTTTCATTCTCATATATATTTATTTAAATAAAATGACAATATTGGCAACAAACACAATACTGTTCAAATTATTCGATTTAATCAAATGTAGCCACTAACTACATTCGAATTCATTAAATAATACTTTATTTCACATACATGTTCATCATGTTTAGGCAAATTATTTCTTCTTTTACTTTTATTATTAAACATTAAAAGGTGATTATTGGTATACATCACCAATATCCTTTTATTAACCATAATAAATACAATCCATTGATATTTATCCACCCAAATTCTCAAATAAGTAGTTAAATTTATTTTTAACCATCTTAAATTTATTTCAACCATTAAAAATTGAAATAAATGTCATTTTATTATATTCACCCAAGATTTATTCATACAATATTGTTTATTTGAATTAAACAACATTTCATATCATTTTCTCCTTATCAATTTATCTTCTCCATTATTAAATTGTAATTCTTTTTTTTTTCTATGCCTTCCTCTTCAAACTGCACTTATCCAAATCCACAATACCACTAACTACATCATAACTACACTAATTCCATAGTCTAGCTTCCTACAATCAATTTATATCATTTCTTCCAGCCTACTACTAACAAAGTTCTATATGTATTTATAAATGGCACGGCATGATGGGGAAGTAGCCGAGCAAGGAAATCAGAGAACACAAGAAGGAGGAAGGAAAATTGGAAGAAGCAAAGAAATAAACAATGCAAATTATTTACCTGATAGAAGCTTGTACCAGAGAGGGACAAACAAGGAGATATGAAAACTTATGTGAATGAGGCAAAGTATTTATAGATAAACTTGCGAAATAAAAATGGGAGATAAATAGGCAGGTTTGAAAACGTAAGAAATAAATGCAAGCGTTGATTTTTGAGTGCATGCGTTTAGGCAAGAGATTTATTTCCAGTCCTTCTTGTTTGAACGCTACACGAAAATTGTGATAAATGCATGTGTTGATTTCTCTTTCCAGTTTTATGTTTGAACGATCACTCTTTTGGATTTTTTTTTTTTAGATAGCTTGCGTGATTTATACCAGTTATAATCTAAATTTAAAGCATGCGTTACTGCAAATTTGAACAGATTTGATTGAGGAAGCAAAACTTGAGCTCTTGCGTGATTTATGGTAAGCAATGAAAAAGCTTTTAACTGAAAAGGCAAAAGTAATAAATGCTTACATAAATATTTACTTGATCAATGGTTCGAAAAATTTATTTATTGCAAAACAAACGCAGTGGAAACAGAGAGATATAATGGGTATGCGAAAATTTACAAAGATAGGCAAGATTAAATTTTGAATGCATTTAATTTAGGTGAGAGGAAAAATGGCAATTGGAAGAGTTGATATTTTTGTGGATAAGGCTGCGTGAATAAATGAATACAGTGACATGCTCAAGAAACAAATGGTAAGAGGCAAATGTCAAAATGTTAAAAGAATAAAATTTTGTGTCACGCGCAAAGGAAGGCAAATTTGATTTCCATATTCTTCTAATCAATTAATTCCCTTTTAATTGCCTTTAATTGATTTCAATTGATTACCTTATCCCTTTTAATTACCCTCCTTAATTGATTTCAATTAATTACCATATTACCAATTAATTATCCTCCTTTAATCACATACTCAAATTTGGTTACTAACTTAATTAGTTAATTAACCCTTTTTGTTAATTATCAATCCTGCGACGTCTCACATTAATCCGTCCGCTTTGTAGGCACTGGTAGCCGGACTGGTTACACGGGCAGATTTCTCCTACAAAATGGGGATTAACCTCGTGTCCTCATGCCATTAACCAAAAGAATTAACTTATTTATCTTTCATCAATTTTATTAATTTGCATTAATTATTCAATAAATTAATTCTGGTCAACTACTGAAATTTTACAATTAATTTCTCTATTAATTGTCATAAATTTCTTTTTGAAATATCTATTAATTGTCATTAACTCCATTTTAAAATATCCGTATGTGCCTTTATTCAAGTTTTGAATTGCTAACTAGGAATAAGGTAGATTTATCAAATAAATTGATTGTAAGTTTCATTGTTTTAAATTGCTTAACAATGTTCACTGCTAACATAATTAATATGTCAAAATTGAGAATATTCCACCAACATGATTTGCATGTCATAACCTACCAAATTAACATAATTAATTAACTACTTTAATATGTTACAAATTTTCTCCTTTTCATTATTTTTAGGGAATGGGTATAACAACAGATATTATGATAATATCCAAAACATTTAGTTACCACTCACTTCATTATACATTATAAAAATTTCCTTTTTTTTTTTCTTCTTAAATTTAGTTACAAAAATCATATTAAATTAACGAGTTTAATTCTCTAAATTAAATATTTAAACAATATTGGTAAACACAATTTATATAAATTATATTTCTAAAAACAAAAAAATTAAAAGAAATAAATAGCTAAAAACTAGGGCTGTTACACCCATGACCACTTGCTTAACTCAAATATTTACGAACAAACTGTAGATCTTCACTAGAAAATTGTCACAAAAGATTCAATCGAATAAGTCCAAGAATTAACCAACGAAGTAAACGCAAGCGTTTCATACCACTCGTTTTACTAAGTCGTTTAATTAGATTTCTCATACGAGTGAGGTAAAGGTTTGTATATACTAGTAGATTGGAAAACGGTTTAAGAAAAGAGCTTTGTAGTAAAATAGTTTTGAAATCGTTTGGAGAAAAGGGTTTTGATATTTAGTACTAGTATAGAAAACCTTTATATTTTTAAAGTGACAATCTCAAAAATGATTGTAGAAACAATCAATCACAAGAATTCACATACAAAGATGTGAATAGAATCCAAAGAAATCGATACTAAGTTCTTCAAAAGGCATGTTCACGAAAATCCTGAAGAAAATGTCATCAAAGTTGCTAATAAATGATAGCAACAAATCGGGGAATTAACAAGAATCGATTAAATTTGGAAACCAAATCAATTCACTAAAATTCACATTCGAAGACGTGAATAAAATCGAAAGAATTCGATTCCAAATCCATCAAAGTAGAAATACCCAAAAATTCCAGAAATAAAAGTTATAACAACTAATCAGAAAAGAAGAATCGATTAACAATTGGAAAAACAAAGCAAAACGAGCATAAATGCATAAATGACTTCAACAAAAATAAAAATCAAGTCAATGCCGAAGTCAACAATTATCGGCCAAATTCGAACAAAATCAACATCGGCTAAATCAATTCAAAGCCGAAAACACGAGAACAAAATCCTCATCATCAAAAACCCAACTTGAGTTCGCAAAGCAAACGGAGGCCGAAGCCAAAATACTTTCACGAAATCAAAATCAAATGCGCATAAATAAGCGTTAGGAATTCAGACCTAACAAGCAAAGATAATCATAGGCAAAGATGAGAGATAAAACATCGACAAATAGTTGTAACACATGTCCCATCTGAGCTATGTTTTATATTTGTCCTAAAACCCAGGCTCTGATACCAAGCTGTGACGCCCCACCTCTATACCCACGCTAGCCAAGAACACTACGGTGTAATGCTGTCAACTAGCGCGGAGAATAAGGCTGTTGAGGAGCGGCCATCCGTAGTTAGGACTTACACTAGTATTGGTTATCTCGATAGGAGTGGTATATATATATATATATTCTTTCATTTTTCATCTCTGATTTTAATTACTCCCATCGACATACCCCAATTCCAGTATAAAACGAACTACGATGGTTCACAATAGTTTAGGACAGTAAATATAATAATAACACATATAATATAAATAAATGCGGAACACAGATAAAACAAAAAATTCTCATATATATATATAACTGATTTCAGTTACAATACATTTGTCACAATACATATGATACAACTATAACAAAAGATATGAAAAGTCTTCATAGATCAAATAGCTACCCAAAGCAAGATATCTACGACCTGATATAACTCGGTCTGACCCGAGTATTAAATTCAAAAGAAAATAATACGCGGGTCAGTCTAATTCAAACCCAGTTATTAGTGCACAGAAGCAATAATAATTAAATAATGAATAGACGACAGTCACAATAAATAATGTCTATCCGATCCTTAAATAAAGAAATCGGATAACGATAAATATAACACGTAACAGTGTTAAACAACAAATCAGCAAATTAAACCAAATCAGAATACAATTCAGAATATTGAATTGAATAAACAAAGCAGTTCAAACCATTAAAATATCAATTAAAATGTTAATTCGAGTAGGGCTGCAGTACACGCACGCGTGCACTGCCTCGCCACTACAGCATATGGAATATGCAAAAGGTCAATAAATCAAAACAAGATAGAATACCAAAAACTCAATTCCGTGTGGCTGCAGTTCACGCTTACGTGCACTGCCTTGCCACTACAGTAATGATGTATACAACCGGGCACAAGGTCAAAGCCGAACTATTAGCTGGATTCAACACAAGGCAGGTGTACAGGCTACGACTTCAAGCATAAAGCAGTTCAATATCCAAGCAACAATGTAAAATAATGGAACCAACTCAAAACAGTCACAATATGAAGACAGCAAGTAAAACTGTAGTGCTCGAACTCAGATGGACAGTACTGACTTAAGTACACAAGTGACACAGCAATGCATAGAACCAAGACACAAAGGAATGTCAAAATGATAGTGAAGTGGTCCTAATCCATACTACATGAAGTGGCCAAACCACAAAGATAATCAAAGTGGTCAGGCAGTCCAAAATACAAGGCAATGCCTTGATGCACAGCACTGTGCAACAACTAAAACAATAAAAGCTGCAAATGTATGAAGGCAACAAGGCCAACAGACCAGAGCAACAGGCAACATCAGTTACAAGTGACTCGGGGAAATGTACAGAAGCAACAACAACTTCAGGTGCAACATAATGCAACAGTGGGCAGGATCAATGCTACTGAAACAAGAGCTAAACTACAAATGCACTTGCAACTGAAACTGTAGCTCAAAGTATAACCAAAGTATCAACAACCAACAGATTACTGCAAACCAGTTTGGAAATCACTCAAGAAAATTACAACCAAAAGGCTACCACTTCAACAACATATATACATATATGCACATATATGTATACATGTATATGAGCTCGTAGCAGTGACAGTAACCAATGTGCAAAATGTATACAAAGACTCCAAGTTTTCAAGCATCATGCAAATGAAACCAAAAAAATACACAAGCAAGACCAGAACCAATCAAAGACATAAAAACAATGTGTTCTGCCTCAAAAATAACAGTGGAGATGATCAGATGTTAAGGATGCAGCATGTACACATGAATACATGAAGTAATGCAACAAAGCCACAATACTCAGAACTTCAGTGAAACAACAATTGCAGACTCGATGCATCAGTGGACATAAGCACAATGCAAATCATCACAATATCATATAATCAAATACCAGACACCACAATGCATTAATCACTGACTCCAGTAAACAGTAAACAACAAGAGGGATGCAAGCATCAAGCTGCAGTTTCAAAACAAATGACCAAAGTCGAGTATGATACAAAAATAACAAAATTATGGAATCGCCTAAACAAAGTCAAGTGACCAGGAAGAGATCGTCACAGCAGAGTTCAAAATTGATGCTGTGAAAATCAAGTAATCAAGCATCACAAAATATATACGAATTGGAAAAGGTCAGAGATAAATCTCAACATTCAATCAAAATCATACGGCCGAGATAAAGCAATTGACAGTTTCAAATAAATCAAAACAGTGTCGATCAAGTTACCCTAAAAGAACAAATTGAATAACTCAGAGAAATCATCAACATCGACACGAAATTATACTGCCGAAGCATGGAGTCGAATTAAATGTGAGTGAGGGTTCACTCACCTTTGTCGCGAATGGAGCAGCCGAAGTCCCCTCAAGCACGATCAACAACGAAGCAGCCAGGACGAAGCCGTTGAAGTTGGCGCCTTCGAATTCCAGAAGCGAACGATCGAAGAAGCCCAAATTTGAGGAACGAACGAACGCGAGAGCAAAAGTCGGCATTTATTTTCAAGCCCTAGCTTCGAAAGGGGGAGAACAAGAGAGGCCGCCATTATCGTTCACTTGTTTTATTTGGTTAGGATTAAGAAAAAATGATAGAAGGGGACGGGTCGAATAAAAAATAAAAGGGAACGGCTATTTGCCTTCGTAAATTTTCACTGCCTCATAAAAACATGGGCCACTCTCTAATTTTCAAAGCCCATCAATCTTTTTAACAATTTATAAAAGAATTTTAATTCAAATTTAAAAACTTCAATTGGCAATTAGCTAGGAAAAGTAATCGTTCAAAGAAGATAATTAATCGATACGAAATACCGGGTTGTTACAGACTCCCCTCCTTAAAGAAATTGCGTCCTCGCAATCATAAGGAATAAATGGGCAAAAGGTAACAACCAAAAACATAACAACACAAAAGGAATAAATTTGAAATAGGGAGTTCACCCCATAGAGCATGAAAGAGAAAGCCAAGGCGTGTTTGCTCGATGAATTCTCTGGATTCCTAAGTGCAATCCTTAGGATTCGAGAACCATTGAACCTCCACAAGAAAAACATATTTATTTCGAAGGTGCTACACCCCCGAAGCAATGATGTGAATAGAAGGTTGCTCAAGAATAAAAATCGAAAATCCCTAAGGAATTTCCGTAATTGGAAGATGTAGAAAACGTCATGAATAGTAGAAAATTGAGCCGGTACACCAGCGTAGTACAATATAAACGCCAAAGAAATCATTTAATTTCATAAAAGAAATTCAAAAATTCTCAACAAAATTTAATTATCAAATAGATAATCAGAATACAGAAATCACAAAACAGCAATATCTAATCATCGATACGATAATTAGAAGACAGCAAAATCTAATTATCAACAAAGATAATTAGAAAAACAAAAATCACAAGTCGCAAAATTGCAAATATCTAATTATCAAAAATGATAATTAGAAATCTCAAATCAACAAATATCCAATTATCAAATACGACAATCGGAAACAAAAAATATTCGATTATCAAAAACGATAATCAAAATCAACAAATATCCGATTATCAAAAACGATAATCAGAAACAACAAATATTTGATTATCAAAAACGATAATCAAATCTCAAATATCTAATTCTCAAAAACGATAATCAGAAATCACAAATATTTCAATTAACGAGTTCGGAATTAACCGAAATAGCAAACGCACATGACCCATAACCACGAGTTTTACTAAATCGTTTAATTCACTTCATCGTTGTCTTGAAAGTGCATATTTGTGTATTTCAAAAATAACATTTCACATTCTCAAACGGACAAGTCCGGAATTAAGCGAATCAGTAAAAGAAAGGGGTCATAGTCCTCGATTTTTCTGAAACGTTTAAATCGCTTCCTCATTCTTTTGAAAGCGTAAATTGTAAAAATTTGAAAACAATTTTAATTTATATTTTGAAACAATTTTAAAAATAACAATTTTTTTAAAACACGTGATTAAAACAGCGACATCAGTAGCAATTTCGACAAGGAAATTGCACTTCTCAAAATACCGTAAGAACGGACAACAAAATCAGCATTGCGGGATTACCGCTTGAAAATTCATTTTAAAATTGACGGTTACTGAAGTTAATACGTCAAAATCTCATCAAGATAATTGGCATCAAAATATAATACCAATGAATTTTCATTCATCAAAAATGTCACAAGAATCTTCTCAAAGATAGATAGGGAAATCATACCCTAAACTTGTATTCATAACAAGTCAATGACACACGAATTCACCAATGCACAAAAATTGATAAAACTTAACAATAGAAATCACGAAAATTGGTGAAGCACAAATTCTAGAAATCATCATAAGAAATCCAGAAAACACAAATTCTAGAAGTCTACACAAGAAATCCAGAAATCACAAAATGAGAGTATGAAAACTCAAATGGGAGTATGAAAACTCAAATGGGAGTATAAAAACTCACCTACACGTGAGCATGAAAACTCACCAACACGTGTAACGCAAAGCGAGAACGGGAGCATGAAAACTCACCTACACGTGAGCATGAAAACTCACCAACACGTGTAACGCAAAGCGAGAACGGGAGCATGAAAACTCACCTACACGTGAGTATGAAAACTCACCAACACGTGTAGCGCAAAGCGAGAACGGGAGCATGAAAACTCACCTACACGTGAGCATGAAAACTCACCAACACGTGTAACGCAAAACGAGAATAGGAGCACGAAAACTCACCAACACGTGAGCATGAAAACTCACCAACACGTGTAACGCAAAGCGATAACGGGAGCATGAAAACTCACCTACACGTGAGCATGAAAACTCACCAACACGTGTAACGCAAAGCGAGAACGGGAGCATGAGAATTCACCTACACGTGAGCATGAAAACTCACCAACACGTGTAACGCAAAGCGAGAACGGGAGCATGAAAACTCACCTACACGTGAGCATGAAAGCTCACCAACACGTGTAACCCAAAACGAGAACGGGAGCATGAAAACTCATCTACACATGAGCATGAAAACTCACCAACACGTGTAACGCAAAGCGAGAACGGGAGCATGAAAACTCACCTACACGTGAGCATGAAAACTCACCAACACGTGTAACGCAAAAAGAGACGCTATCTCATGGAGGCCAACCATTAAATTTTGACACACGAATGGCCCGAAGACCGTGGGGAGCTACCCCATATAGATGAGTCGGAATCACCCAGATGAAGTCTAGACTAACCAAAAAGCAAAAAGATATGTGTGAATGGAATCACACAAATGGTGTCTAGCCTAACCTCACAACAAAAAGGTATGTGTGAGTGGAATCACACAAATGGAGTCTAGCCTAACCTCGCAACAAAAAGGTATGTGTGAGTGGAATCACACAAATGGTGTCTAGGCTAACCAAAAAGCAAAAAGGTACGTGTGAATGGAATAACACAAATGGTGTCTAGCCTAACCTCGCAACAAAAAGATATGTGTGAGTGGAATCACACAAATGGTGTCTAGGCTAACCAAAAAGCAAAAAGGTATGTGTGAATGGAATCACACAAATGGTGTCTAGCCTAACCTCGCAACAAAAAGGTATGTGTGAGTGGAATCACACAAATGGTGTCTAGGCTAACCAAAAAGCAAAATGGTATGTGTGAATGGAATCACACAAATGGTGTCTAGACTAACTTTGCGGACAAAGAGATATGTGTGAGTCGGAATCACACCAATGAGGTCTAGTCTAAAAAACCTTGCAAACAAAGAGACATCGCACAATTGCTAGTCTAAATCATAAAATGATCGTCATGATCAACGAGAAGTGTCAATTACACTAAGCTAGCAAATATAAAAGTTTATCTTCGTGTCCCATGACCACTTGCTTAACTCAAATATTTACGAACAAACTGTAGATCTTCACTAGAAAATTGTCACAAAAGATTCAATCGAATAAGTCCAAGAATTAACCAACGAAGTAAACGCAAGCGTTTCATACCACTCGTTTTACTAAGTCGTTTAATTAGATTTCTCATACGAGTGAGGTAAAGGTTTGTATATACTAGTAGATTGGAAAACGGTTTAAGAAAAGAGCTTTGTAGTAAAATAGTTTTGAAATCGTTTGGAGAAAAGGGTTTTGATATTTAGTACTAGTATAGAAAACCTTTATATTTTTAAAGTGACAATCTCAAAAATGATTGTAGAAACAATCAATCACAAGAATTCACATACAAAGATGTGAATAGAATCCAAAGAAATCGATACTAAGTTCTTCAAAAGGCATGTTCACGAAAATCCTGAAGAAAATGTCATCAAAGTTGCTAATAAATGATAGCAACAAATCGGGGAATTAACAAGAATCGATTAAATTTGGAAACCAAATCAATTCACTAAAATTCACATTCGAAGACGTGAATAAAATCGAAAGAATTCGATTCCAAACCCATCAAAGTAGAAATACCCAAAAATTCCAGAAATAAAAGTTATAACAACTAATCAGAAAAGAAGAATCGATTAACAATTGGAAAAACAAAGCAAAACGAGCATAAATGCATAAATAACTTCAACAAAAATAAAAATCAAGTCAATGCCGAAGTCAACAATTATTGGCCAAATTCGAACAAAATCAACATCGGCTAAATCAATTCAAAGCCGAAAACACGAGAACATAATCCTCATCATCAAAAACCCAACTTGAGTTCGCAAAGCAAACGGAGGCCGAAGCCAAAATACTTTCACGAAATCAAAATCAAATGCGCATAAATAAGCGTTAGGAATTCAGATCTAACAAGCAAAGATAATCATAGGCAAAGATGAGAGATAAACATCGACAAATAGTTGTAACACATGTCCCATCTGAGCTATGTTTTATATTTGTCCTAAACCCCAGGCTCTGATACCAAGCTGTGACGCCCCACCTCTATACCCACGCTAGCCAAGAACACTACGGTGTAATGCTGTCAACTAGCGCGGAGAATAAGGCTGTTGAGGAGCGGCCATCCGTAGTTAGGCCTTACACTAGTATTGGTTATCTCGATAGGAGTGGTATATATATATATATATATGTATATATGTATATTCTTTTATTTTTCATCTCTGATTTTAATTACTCCCATCGACATACCCCAATTCCAGTATAAAACGAACTACGATGGTTCACAATAGTTTAGGATAGTAAATATAATAATAATACAGATAATATAAATAAATGCGGAACACAGATAAAACAAAAAATTCTCATATATATATATATATATATATATAACTGATTTCAGTTACAATACATTTGTCACAATACATATGATTCAACTATAACAAAAGATATGAAAAGTCTTCATAGATCAAACAGCTACCCAAAGCAAGATATCTACGACCTGAAATAACTCGGTCTGACCCGAGTATTAAATTCAAAAGAAAATAATACGCGGGTCAGTCTAATTCAAACCCAGTTATTAGTGCAAAGAAGCAATAATAATTAAATAATGAATAGACGACAGTCACAATAAATAACGTCTATCCGATCCTTAAATAAAGAAATCAGATAACGATAAATATAACACGTAACAGTGTTAAACAACAAATCCGCAAATTAAACCAAATCAGAATACAATTCAGAATATTGAATTGAATAAACAAAACAGTCCAAACCATTAAAATATCAATTAAAATGTTAATTCGAGTGGGGCTGCAGTACACGCATGCGTGCACTGCCTCGCCACTACAGCATATGGAATATGCAAAAGGTCAATAATCAAAACAAGATAGAATATCATAAAATCCATACCGTGTGGCTGCAGTTCACGCTTGCTTGCACTGCCTTGCCACTACAGTGATAATGTACCAAAAAATTCAATTCCGTGTGGCTGCAGTTCACGCTTGCGTGCACTGCCTTGCCACTACAGTAATGATGTATACAACCGGGCACAAGGTCAAAGCCGAACTATTAGCTGGATTCAACACAAGGCAGGTGTACAGGCTACGACTTCAAGCATAAAGCAATTCAATATCCAAGCAACAATGAAAAACAATGGAACCAACTAAAAACAGTCATAATATGAAGACAACAAGTAAAACTGCAGTGCTCGAACTCAGGTGGACAGTACTGACTTAAGTACACAAGTGACACAGCAATGCATAGAACCAAGACCCAAAGGAATGTCAAAATGATAGTGAAGTGGTCCTAATCCATACAACATGAAGTGGCCAAATCACAAAGATAATCAAAGTGGTCAGGCAGTCCAAAATATAAGGCAATGCCTTGATGCACAGCACTGTGCAACAACTAAAACAATAAAAGCTGCAAATGTATGAAGGAAACAAGGCGAACAGACCAGAGCAACAGGCAACATCAGTTACAAGTGACTCGGGGAAATGTACAGAAGCAACAACAACTTCAGGTGCAACATAATGCAACTGTGGGCAGGATCAATGCTACTGAAACAAGAGCTAAACTACAAATGCGCTTGCAACTGAAATTGTAGCTCAAAGTAAAACCAAAGTATCAGCAACCAACAGATTACTGCAAACCAGTTTGGAAATCACTCAAGAAAATTACAACCAAAAGGCTACCACTTCAACAACATATATACATATATGCACATATATGTATACATGTATATGAGCTCGTAGCAGTGACAGTAACCAATGTGCAAAATGTATACAAAGAATCCAAGTCTTCAAGCATCATGCAAATGAAACCAAAAAAATACACAAGCAAGACCAGAACCAATCAAAGACATAAAAACAATGTGTTCTGCCTCAACAATAACAGTGGAGATGACCAGATGTCAAGGATGCAGCATGTACACATGAATACATGAAGTCATGCAACAAAGCCACAATACTCAGAACTTCAGTGAAACAATAATTGCAGACTCGATGCATCAGTGGACATAAGCACAATGTAAATCATCACAATATCATATAATCAAATACCAGACACCACAATGCATCAATCACTGACTCCAGTAAACAGTAAACAACAAGAGGGATGCAAGCATCAAGCTACAGTTTCAAAACAAATGACCAAAGTCGAGTATGATACAAAAATAACAAAATTATGGAATCGCCTAAACAAAGTCAAGTGACCAGGAAGAGATCGTCACAGCAGAGTTCAAAATTGATGCTGTGAAAATCAAGTAATCAAGCATCACAAAATATATACGAATTGGAAAAGGTCATAGATAAATCTCAACATTCAATCAAAATCATACGGCCGAGATAAAGCAATTGACAGTTTCAAATAAATCAAAACAGTGTCGATCAAGTAACCCGAAAAGAACAAATTGAATAACTCAGAGAAATCATCAACATCGACACGAAATTATACTGCCGAAGCATGGAGTCGAATTAGATGTGAGTGAGGGTTCACTCACCTTTGTCGCGAATGGAGTAGCCGAAGTCCCCTCGAGCACGATCAACAACGAAGCAGCCAGGACGAAGCCGTTGAAGTTGGGGCCTTCGAATTCCAGAAGCGAACGATCGAAGAAGCCCAAATTTGAGGAACGAACGAACGCGAGAGCCGAAGTCGGCATTTATTTTCAAGCCCTAGCTTCGAAAGGGGAGAACAAGAGAGGCTGCCATTATCGTTCGCTTGTTTTGTTTGGTTAGGGTTGAGAAAAAATGATAGAAGGGGACGGGTCGAAAAAAAATAAAAAGGGAACGGCTATTTGCCTTCGTAAATTTTCACTGCCTCATAAAAACAAAGGCCACTCTCTAATTTTCAAAGCCCATCAATCTTTTTAACAATTTATAAAAGAATTTTAATTCAAATTTAAAAACTTCAATTGGCAATTAGCTAGGAAAAGTAATCGTTCAAAGACGATAATTAATCGATACGAAATACCGGGTTGTTACATCGAGGAATTGCACGATTAGCTGAAGATATGGTGAGAAAAAATATTTGATTAATTTACTATGATTAGTTGTTTTATCTATTGTTATGTCATTTTTAATGCAGAAAGAGGAAAGTGTAAATCCTTCTTCCGTTTCTAGAGTTGATGTTTGGGTTAAATCTCACACTCAAAAGAATGGCGAACCCGTGAATACACATGTTGCCGAAATTGTTGTAAGTGCTTTTGACCTTTTTTGAAGTAATTATTTTGAAAATAATATAAATTAGAACTCATATTTAAAATATATTTTTTGTAGGATAAAATAAAAAAGGTGGAAAATGAATCACAATCTAGCTTAACATGTAATTTCAAAGATGATGCTCTCTCACAAGTGTTGGGACAAGATAGACCGGGATGACTACGTGGAATGGGAAGAGGAATGACTGCGGCCAAGGCGGTTCTCTCACAAATCAAAGATACTCAAGTAGCTCAATGTCAACATAGTGTTTCAAAACTAAAGCAAGTGGTTTACATGTTAATGAAGCGTCTGGTACGACTTTTAATTTATATTTTAAATGTTTTTGGGGTTCAGAAATTTTGAGAATGATTTTTAATTTCATGGAGATAACCTAAATAACAAAACAAGATATCTATGTTTTGGCGTCCACTGTCCTTAAAAAAATAAAAAAATGTAAAAAGAGGGGAAAATGCACTGTGTATAATACCTTCTAGCAAAGATCTGAGTGTAAGAAAAGTATGCAAACATTATGGAATCATATAGAATGTAAAAATAACATATACAAAAGTACATAAATACAGAAGTTTATAAGCTGAACTGAGGGATGTCTTGTTCCATAACAGGTTATATTGTCACTTGAATATGGACCCATAAATTCAATAAATGTACCGAATCCACTAATCCAAATTCAAAAAGATACTAACATGGGTTTCTGACATAAATATGTTGGAAAAAGAATTCAATGGTCATTACATTATTTCCATTAGGTTTTAGCACTTGAAAAGATAACGAAAAACAACTGATGTCAGGAAAGCTAAAATTACTATTTACTCATAAAAGCTTGCAAAAAAATTCTCTATGCATGGTTACAAATCTGGCTACTACGATGAACAAACAGCCAAAACATTTTCCATTGTAATTCAACTCTTATACAGAGCATTTACAATAGGACAGGGTGTTGGAGAGAGTGAGGTTTTTCTTTTTGTTTTGTTTTGTTTTGTTTATTTGTTTGTTTTTTTAAGAAAAAAGTTACTAAAATATAATAGGTGAGTATAATTAGAAGTTGTTATAATATATTAGCTATGCTCCGATGACATGTCCATATTATATAGCATTCAACCGAATAAAAACAAAGAAATCATTGAATAGTTTGAATCACTTACCAAACATATTGAAGTTAGCAATTAAACACTAAGTTCAAACATCTTCTGTTGATTAGTCACTGCAATGTCAGAAGATCCACACTATACTTTCAAAGTGTTTGTTGTTTCCTCAAATTTCTTCCTCAAAAAGTTTTGAACATACACATAATAGCACATAAAATTAAAACATAGTGGCTTATTACTAAAAAGCAATTTGGCTATTAACACGGTTGTTTTATATAAGTTAACAAATTGGCTATAAAACCTACAACATCATTTACAACAACAAAAAGGACTACAAGCTTATATTATTATTTTCAGTACCGAATAGCTAACTACATCAGTTGGTTGCAATAAAAAAATAAAAAAAATGCGAAGAACACTGCATCAGGCATACCAAAGCTGTGAAAGTATAGTTATAACGCACTGGATGTTTAATATTTTTTTTCTTTGTTCTTTTCTGAAAAGATTTTATACTGTCAAAGATTAAAAGATTTACTATAAGTTTCTGTGATTATTTTTCTGTGATTATTTCGACAATATCAACACTAATTAAACTAGATAAATAAAGTTTGTTTTTACTTGCTTAAATATTTATTCAGAATATTACTCTATTTGGCTTGAGTTATGAAAAGATAATCTCTTTGTATGTTGACATAAATTGGGGAATGCAAATAGTTGCGTAAATCGATTTCTAGTAGTCAATTTATACTTTGGTTAAACGAACGTCTATTTATTTTTACCTTTAATTTGTAATATTACTGATTTGGCAGGATAAAGGAAGTTGGGGAGAAGAGAACACATACGTAGTGGTAAAAAATCAACTATATGACGGTTGCAACATCATACATAATTTGATATCTAAATCAATAATCAATATAATCTAGTTTTGGTTAATTGCAGAGTAAGTATAGTCAAACAGGTGATAATTGTAGTTTACTGCCTTGGCATGGAGATGATGACGAGGTTGTCGCCGAAGGAAAAATTGTGTCAAGCGATCCGAAAGAACTGTGCAATGAAGTCCCTTTAGGTCCAAATACCAAAAAAAAATTGATTGTACATCCAAGAAAATTAGATGTTTTCTTGTGGAGGCCTTCTCCTGGTTTGGTATATATAAGAGATGCCAAGGATGAGATAGTAGTATGGCCAGCTGATAAAGTTGTAATACACAAAGTGAGGACTCTAGAAAACCAAATGAGGTAAGTTTAACACTAATTAGCATTTTTTTTAATATGCAGGGCCATCGTGGATAATAATCTCTATCCATAAATTCAGCATTTTATGGTAGTATGGTAGTATGGTTTAGCCTTTTTTTAATGGTAGTATGGTTTAGCATTTTATGGTCCACCGAACATTTTCATATGTCAATTTAGCGACTAGATACAAAGCCAGTTTATCTGAAAATTAGAGACTTGATTACCCCTAATTTCTATTGCTACAACGCTTTAAAGATGTATTACTGAAATTTATGCAATGTTTTTGTATATTTTCTATGTTCAACTTAAACAAATGTATTTTTTTTAATAGTGTAAAACCAATAGCATGGAAACCAATTGCAAGCTGTATGATTAGGGTGGGAGAAAAGAACTGGTTGCTGAAGGACGAGTGTACTCGAGTGATCCAAATCAGATAATTAATGGTATTCCTCTTGGACCAGATGCCAAGATAGTTTGGATGGACAATCCGAAAAAGAAGATGCATTTTTGTGGAGGCCTATAGTTGGCATGACATGTATTGGAGAAGCTATCGGTAAGAAAATAGCATGGCCAGAATCAACAGTAGTTGTTGAAATGGTTAACGCTAGCATATGTCATGCTCCTATGATCAATGCTCCAACATCTCTTATGGTAACATGTTCATATTGCTAATATTCCTCTTAAAGAATTGTTGATAGCATATTACCATTTTTTTTTGTTATGTGATAGAGTGCAAATTTTTCTGCAAGTACCAAATGCAAGTTGATTGATTTAGAGGGTACGGGAAAAATAGTAGCAGAAGGAACCATGTCTTCAACAGATCCAAATGCTTTGGTACATACTGTTCCACTGGGACCAAATGCGATAAGAGTTTGGGTGGATGTTGTAAAAGTCCCAAAAGCACCTCTATGGCGGCCTACATCCTTCATGGAACGCTTATCAGATGCTATTGGCTCGAGTGTAGCATGGCCTGTTGCGAACGTTAGAATGGGCTAAACTTCCATGTAAGTTTCACATCTTGTTTATATGCAATTGACAACAAAAAAAAAACTACTATAGTTTCATTTGATTAAATATGCTAGTGTAAATGAGCATTGATTGGCTGTGAGCAGTTTTATTAAATCTCATAAATTCAAATCCATTGTTAATTCTCACTGACTTTGGGATAAAATGTCCATTGTTTATTTTTGGGAGTGAAATGAAGTTTTTATGTAGTTCTGGTATTTGTTTTGAGTTATATGATGGGACTGTGCTGACTGGCAGTGCTGTGGGAGGTTGTAGGTGGAAGGACGGTTGGTGAGCAGTTGTTCAATGTTCACTGTGGAAGGCAGTGACAAGGAAGACAGGGTTATTGATGATAGTTGGATGTCGTGGCTCGGGTAGCAGTTTTATAGTAGTATTAATATAAGTGAAGTGTTGTTGGAGGAGCTCGAATGTCGCTTTGTTAAGTAGTTTGATAGCAATTGAACTGTGTAGTCGTGGAGGAACAATTTGTGAAAGGGGAAAGTATATGCAATCGAAAACTATTTTTGATGGGAGATGATCTGTCGGTAGGCGGTCTTAGAAATAATGAAAGTGGTTGCAGAAATTTTTATGGAAGGGATGGAGGAGGCAATTTTTATGGTATAATTCATTATTTAAAATTGTATTTCCTTTTGACATTGCCTGACAAAGAGACTCAAAATTTTCAGGATTCCCTTTTTACAGTCCAGTAAAGAAAATCAAAATTTTCAAATGGCTTAAATACTAAACAATGTAAAATTTTTATGATTTACATGGCTTGCATGAAGCAAGATTATTTTCAGCATGAAAAAAGTTAAGAAAAAAGTAAAAAAGGCTAGAAGAAAACAAGTTATCACAAGTTTAGTTCTCCACTTGAATTTCGTTATAAGAATATGCATGTTTTTTACTTGTCATCATTTTACATTTAGTGCATTCTGAAAATGCTAAAAACAAAATTTTAGCTGTATTCGAGCAAATTCAAAGTGCGTAGACGTATAGTAGAAAAATGCTTATTTTCTTATTAAGTTTTGAACGGGGTGTATGTTTACGGGTTCTGCGTTTGAAATAAGTTATTTTGGAAGAACCCGAATGAAATTTTTTCCCTTTTTTTATACATGGGGTGGAAAAAGAAAACCTATATACATTTTGATATAAAAGAAAACCTATATACTTGTGATTAGCAACTTGTGATGGTTACTGCAGATTCGTGGAGGCAGACAATGGGTTGCTAGAGTGTATGTTATAGCAGATGGCAAGTATGTAGTAGTTTGTTTATGGAGTTTGTTGTCCGTAAGAGGGTTGGAAGAACTGGTGATATAGAGTAGAAGTTGATGATGGGGGACTGCAACAGTAAGGTTGTGTGTACAGTTGTTTGTGAGGGTGGTTGATAGTGGAGATGTAGGAAGGCAGTAGCATATTTGTGATGAATGTGCACTGTTCAATGTGCAGTGAAGTGAATTTGTGGATGTATGAAGAGTCTTAAGGTTGGCAGTTGCAAAGTGGCAGAGAAAAGTGGTGATGTACACTGGTTGTGATGGGATTGTATGTGGTGGTTGATGAATGTTAGACGGAGATGGTAGGAAGACGGCAGTATGGAGCTTAGTAGTTGAAGTTGAATGAAGTGTGTATGAATTTGAGTGTATTTGTGGGTTGTTGAAGTGGTTTGGGTTAGTGGTTGTTTGTTTGTGAAGTAAATGGCACAGCATTTTGTAAATGAAGGAGGGGGAATTGATGTGAAGCGACAGTGGTTGAAGTGGTTTTAAACAGTGACTGTGGTATGATGTATATGGTAGGAGTTTGGAGAAATTAAAATTGTAAATGTAAATGCAAAGTTGTAAAGAACAAGGAAGGTCAAAGTAATAGCCAGAGAAGTGATATGGTCAGCACAGTTTTGATTTGATGACAATTGTTTTGATATGGTCAGGCAATTATTTTGTTTTGCTGGCAAAACAATGTGAACTGATGGAAATGAAGTATGATGGTGGAAGATTTGTGTGTAGTAAATGCTTTAGTGGAAACTGTTGGTGTTTTGGAAAATATATGGTTTTGTTGAAATGTGGGATGGTCAGGGGAAGAATGTTTTGGCAGTGATGACAACTTGAAGACAGTGGGACGGTGGATGAGATGTAGTGGTATTGGGATGGTCAGAGAGAATATTTTCAAGGGTTTGACCTTGAGAAGAAGTGGAGGGGTAAGTGGAACTGTTGTGAGTGGAGATGATAGTAGACAATGAACAAATAGAAAAGAAAATAACAGAACAGTGAATTGTTTTTTAGAACAAAGATGTTTTGAAATATAACTATGTTACTGTAGAGCAGTTTAGCTTCGTTAACTGAGCTAACCTACTAATGCGTATATTGGCTAGGTTTCGGCTTAACATACCATATAGTGATTTTTTGGTGCAGTTAAGCATTTTAGCATATGAAACTTCAAATTTTTAGATGGCATTTACTCACTGACTTCAAATTTCTTCATTGCAGGTAATTAAAGATGGCGATGACACATTGTTCTTCCGAAGCAAGTAGCAAGCATATGAAACTTTTTAGATGCACGTTTGTTGTTAGCATTTGGTGCGGACTTACTGTATTGATATTATATTTTTTCTTAACATATAACGTGTCTTTATTTAACAGAATTTGTGGCAACTTGGTTTACTTTGTTATTTTTGTTTATGGATATTATTGAAACTTGGTTTGTGGATGTCTTTTGTTTATTAATATTGTCTTAACTAGTTTATGTAACTTATTAATAGTTATTAGAACCTGTTATATATACTAGTTGCTTGAATATACTCAAAATATAGTTCTGGAATATTCAAAAATAGAGTGGAATATTAAAGCTGTTATATAAATAGAAGACAGCGTCAGATTAGTGCTATCAATGAAGAAACAACAGCGTTCAATTCGTGTTGTAATTATCTTTAAATAGTCAATAACAGCGTTTAGTACATGCTGTCGAAATAGTTGATGATTCAACAACAGCGTTTATAAAAAGCTGTTGTAAACAGTTAAAGTAGAATTAAAACATCTCCGACAACTAAATTATTAACGCTGTAGAAACATGATACCGCATGTTTGAAAACGCTGTAAAAACATTATTGACAGCTTGTAAGAAACGCTGTCAGAGTGATGTTTCAACAGCGTTTATCGAAAAGCTGTTGCAAGTTCTGTATATACGACAGCATGTCGTTATACAGCGTTTGAACTAACGCTGTTGTATCGTATTACAGGGTTTATCAAACGCTGTTAAAAGCCTTTTGTGGTGTAGTGAATCAGAAGTTTATCCGCATCGGAGATTTGAGTTTCTTATCGACTTGGATTCCAGGAGTAGTATTGATGGTTCAACCTAGTAGGGGAATGACTCTTGGAGCGAGAAGAGTTGGTGAGGCAGCTCAGGATTCTTGGGAGAGGATTGATCATCTAGTTTCTAGTTAAGATTCTGTTAGGATGCTTTGAACAAGTGGAATGGTCACTAAGATTTTACGAGTCAGATTAACTGTGTATGGAGAAAGTTTGTGCTCGAGTTCTTCGATAGCATTTTTATCTACTCCAGATCAGAGTTGTGCAACAGAAGCGAGATAGAAGTTATTTTAGAATAGGAAGCAACCGGGAGTTGCAATTTTCTTGGATTAGAGGATTTCTACAGGAAATTCAAGCATAAAGAAATTTTCTAGATTTGGAAGACAAGATTGTCAAGTGCAACTGTTTGGCTATTCCAGATAAGAGAAGTAGGTTTGAAGTCCACTAATGTTTATGGAGTAGAATTGTGTTTTGGATTTCGACAAACTTTTGAGAGACACATTTGGTTGAGTAGGACCTGGAGATTGGTTTAATTTTTGGGTCCAGTTTGTTTCATGAAGAAATCTGCAAGGGTTAAGCTGATCAGGAATATTGGAGGTGACTCAGGAGCATCAGTAGAGTTTTACAGTTAAGTATTGAGAAGATTTGGAATGAGAAGTTAGAATTTGGATATTGCTTTAATTTTATCCGATTAAAGGAGATATAAGACTGGGTAAAACTGGAGAGCTAGCTCCGGAGGTATTTTGAGTTCTTCCTGTGTTCTCTGGAGATTAGATTTTGATCTACAGGATTGAATTGCCAGTTCGGATAACTGGAATTCATTGTATTTCACATATCTCTGAGGAATATGTGTATGATTCTTCGAGTGATAGAATCAGCAGTTCAAAAGGATTTGGAAGTTGAGATGGTTTTGAGTTTAATCTGATATCTTGTTCAGATTTATAGGATCAGATGAGGGAGTTCTTGGTTATAGTAGTATAGTTACTTAAGATTCTATAGAGCGAGTATTCCAGTATAGGTACGTGGAAACTCTAGATAATGTTGGGAAGTTCTATTCAGAATTTTGTCTGTATAGATAAAATTGTTTGTTTGAATTGGTTGCTATGATTGATAGTGTATGATTGATTGTGTGATTACTGATTGTAATCTAAATTCTTTTGCTGGGTTATTAAATTATCTTTGCTTTTAAATTTTGGGGACGAAATTCTTTTAAGGGGGGAGGAATGTGATGACCCGGAATTTTGAGCAATATCAATTTAATAATCTTTGATAATAATTAAATTTATTTGATCATTTTACATTATAAATTGACAAATTAAATTCTTTTAAAGGCTGATAATATCTATCAACATTTTACATAACAGTATATGAATAGGCAAGTTTAATTCTTTTGAAAATTTATAATATTTTAATTTGGAAATATTTATTTTAGCAATTTAAAATTAGTAAGATATATTTTTCCAAAAGTTAATCAAAATATTTTCTATTATATTATATATATATATATATATATATATATTGATATATCTTATAAATAAGAAGTTTTTAATATAATAAAGCTATCTATTCAAATTATAATATATATGAATGTATATATTGTGATTTGAATTTTTTTAAAGATTTAATAAAGTAATTATCAAATATAATGTTAAAATGTTTTTCCATTTGAAATATGTATATATTTTTATATATTAGAAATGGGAAAATTGTATTGATAAGTATTTTCAAAAACTTTAATATATATATATATATATAATTTGTAAATTTGAAATGTTAATTTGATTTAATACTTTGGAAAATGATATTTAAGATTTAAATAAAAGTTTATTTGTTTTAATATTCTTTCATTTTAATTTTATCATAAGATAAATTGTTTTAAAATTTTATATAAAGAGTCAAACTTAATTTCTCAAATTTATAAACACATGTTATATGATTTGATCAAAATATAATTCACATGAATATTCATTGAAATCCAAAGCTTATTTATATAAAATAAATAACCTTATAATCATTTCATAAATATATATTTAAGGCTTAAATAAATTATTAAAAAGAAAATAACATTTAAAACATTAATAAAACATTAGGAAATACTTTTGTAAATATTAATTAAACATCATAACACTTGTAAGACATTAATTTAAGCATAAGGACATTCGTAAATCAATATGCTTAGGTGCAAGTTAACTAATGCATCATAGTAGACAAATGTCATTTCTCTTTAACTTAAAATCTAAAAATAAAAATATGATTAAGGAAGAGTTTTAATTTTCAGCAAATTTCTTTCTTCATCTCAACCAAAAATGTAAATCAAAACATAGATCAAAAATGAATACAGATCAAAAACCAAGATAAAAAGAAAGATGAAGAAAACTATATAAAAAAAAGAATCTGGAACGAAGAAGAAATCTAGAAATTCAAATCAAATGCAAGATCTTCAAAGTACAATCGAACAACTCAGTAATCAACTGCAGGAAGACTTGTTTTCAACATACAAATATATTCAAGAACATGCAATTGAAGTCAACAAGCAATAAAACCAACATGCAGTGAATTTCTGAAGCCTGGAAACAGTTTCTAACCCTCTGCTTCAAAGGTGAGTAAATGATTTCTTTTAAAAACAGTTTTAAATCAGGATTTAACTTGTTATGGTAATGATATCATGATGTTATAAGAAATATTTGATTTAAATTTGATGCATGTTTGAATTGTGTATATGGATTGCCTGTACAGTTTTAAAAAAATGTCACTGTGTTTATAACACAGTTTCAAATTCTATAAAAAAATACAATAATTTGATTTTGAATTTGAATTAGACCTTGATTTGTAAATGGAAGCTAGTTGAAATCAAGTAAGTTATCTTCTAAAAATAATTACAAGTTTTAAAAATAAATAATTGGTTATAATTCTTGGGAGTTACAGTAATATCTTGATTTGGGTCAAAAATTTTTGAATTCAAACTTGAGTTTTGATTTTATAATCATATTGCAAATAAGAAATCATGATTTTTGAAGCTTGAATCACGAATTTTAGGTTAGTAATTTGTGTGAATTTGGGGTTTGATTCTTTTGAGCATTTTGGTCAATTTGGGGCGAACGACGGTAAAGTTGTGAACGTGGTTGTGCTCGAAGGTGGAGGGGACAACGGTGATCATCAGAAAATTAGTTTGGAAAATTATTGGTGAAGGGGTTGGCCGAAAATTTGGTGAGTAGGGTTTTACAATCTGATGATGTTGACGATGTTTATCTCGATTTCGCGGCGACATGGAACAATCGGAGTCGACCGCGTGTGGTTCCGGAGGCACTGGGGAGTGAGGCGGAGCTTCGGGAAGGTTCGCATGGCTTATCGATTCAGGGATCATCGGTGGTGGTCGATTTTCGATGGCATGTGGATTCTAGAACTTTGATCTTGAGGTCGAATTTTGGAGCTCGATCGAATTGAGGTTGCTGGGTCTTGCGAGTTGTTGTCGAGGTCATTTGTGACTTGGTGGAGGCCAGCGAGGGGTTCGACGTCGACCGGCGTGGTCGTGCACATTGATGTGCACGGCTGTGTGCATCAGGGGGTGATGTTTTTTGGGTAGAAGAAGAGGAAGGGTTGGAGCTCGAAGCATTCATCGGGTAATTGATGTTTTGTCTCGAAGCTAGGTATAGGGTTTGGGGATACTCGGGTTTTGTTTGGTCTTACTCGAGTTTTACGCGAGTAATTGCAGTGTGTTGCTCGGGTTTGTTGAGCAAGGTTTTGTTTTGAGTTCAACAGTTTTTAAGTCTTTTAAAATTTAACAGTATTGTTTTTTTTTAGGATTTTGAAACCAAAAGAAAACTTGATTTTTGAAAATGATTAAAGCTTAAACCAAAGGTTAAACGAGTTTAATTATAAAACTAAATATGTTTAAAGTTAAGTTTTAAACAAGTTTTTATATATAAAATATGAAAGTTTTAAAATAAAATTAGTGTAGTTTTTAATTAAGTTTGTACTAACTTTTATTTAGTAACTATGGAAAGTTTTAAAGATTTAAAAGGGTTTGATTTGAATATTTAAAATTGTTTTAATTATAATTGACTTTTAAAATATTTTATTTTCAAATAAGGATTAATGATTAAGGTTTAGAAATCAATTATAATTTGAGAAATTATAAGTTTTGATTATTTAAAGATAAATAAATTTTGTGGAAATAATTAAGGTAATTAAATTTATTAACCCTTGAAATTTATTGGTAAATATAAGTGATTTAATTAAGATGATGTTTTCTTAATTAAGAATCTTTATAATATAAGAAGTTAAGAATCATTTAATTAAATTTAATGATTAATTGATAATCAATTAAGTAATTAATTTGTGATTAATTGTTGATAATTACTTGGAGTTGATTAGGTATAATTACTGGGTGAAGTAATTAAGAAATTAATTACTGGAAGTAATTAAGTAAAGGATAATTACTTATGAAAGTAATTAAGTGGATGTGACCAAGAGTTAATCACTTGTGTTATTAATTAAAGAATTAATTAATATAATTAATTAAAGGTTTAAATTATTTAATTAATGATTAATTAATAAAAGGATTAAGAGTAATTAATTAAGTGATTAATTACTTGTTAAAGTAATTAATTAAGAGAGAAATTTAATTAATGAAGTAATCATTAATTAATGGAAATAATTAACTAATTGTTAATTAATACTTAAAGGATAATTATTGTATAATTAAGTTTTAACTACTAAATGTAATTAAAAGAAATTAATCAAACATGATTAATTAAAAGTAATTAATTAAATATGATTAATTACAAATGATTAATCAAGTGTGATTAATTAAAGGTAATTAATCAAGAGTAATTAATCAAGTATGATTAATTAATGAGGTGATTAATCGGGTATGATTAATTAAAGGATAATTAAGGAATAATTATCAGAATAATTAAAGAATAAATTAATCAAATATGATTAATTTAAAAGGGTAATTAAGAAATTACTTGGATAATTAAGAAGCAATTAATCAAGATGATTAATTAAATTTGTAATCAAGGAAAAATCACTTAAAGTAATTAAGTAATAATAAATCAAGGGAGATTAATTTAAAGTGGATAATTGAGTGATGTTTATTAATTAATTTGTAATTAATTAATGAATAGTAAGATGGATTGATGATAATCCAAGTGTTTAAGTAAGGATCAATTAAATTAATTGAGTTTGGATCAAACCTTGTTATGGATGATGAATGATTGGTTGATAAGTATCATTGAATGAGTTAATGATATTGGATGATATCGTATGTCATTGGTTGATATGTGATGATATGAATGTGTTATATCTGAGATGTGATATATATGCTGCTTGTGATATGTATGGATGAATTTGATAATAGTGGATTATCCATCTGTGTGTTATGAATCATCCATTTATGTTTTTAGTGATATTCTGAATATCTACTGTTTAAATCCCTTAAGTACAACTTGGACATTAAAATGGCGTTTGGATTCGGTGAGACCGGGATCGGATTTCCATATTTGGATATCTAAAAACCACACCGATCCAAAATAAAAGTTAGGTCGTGAATCCTAGTGGAGTGCAAGTGAAGACTCGAGGTGTAAGAACTATTCGTCAGTATAACTCTGGGGGTGATTCAGTGATGAGTTTGACGGAGATAGTACTTACAGGCTCGAGATGGTGATTCAGAGTGCAAGGGCTATGGTCGTTGACTCTGAGGGTGATTCCAAAATGAGTGCAACAAGATAGTTCCTTCGGCTCCGTTCGAACCTGGAACGGACTTGTATGGATTGAATGCTTTCAGAACATCGTCAGGTGGACGATGAGCATTCTAAGATAAATGTGTCCTACAAAGGTAACCGCAGCCTCAAGCCTCATCAACCGGGAAGGGCTAAAACAGGGGAGGTGCAGCAAGGTTAAGTGGGTCATGCCCAAGTAGGACGAGATTCATCCCTGTCTAGATGTCCCTTTTATTTCGGCTTTGTGGGCAGTTGGTCTGCAGCCAACTGCGGGGTGGTCTTGTTCGGGACTGTTCAGTAAGGAATGGTCCCGACCTTGTGTTGCAGGGGAGTTAGGGTGGCTCCTCGGTACGGTGATCTAGGCCACGTACTGTGACGGGCTGTACCCTAGTAGCCCTGCCATTGTTGGAAACCCATTCTTCCTACGAGACCCTACGGTTTTGTTTGTATTACCCACTTTTATGGCTAGTAGCTGGAATTTAATAATTTAACAATTTCGGCTATTTCATATTTAGTTGAAAATCCTAGACGCTATTATAATATTACTAGATTTCCTATCAAATGTTTTGGTTAGCGGAAGGTAAAAACTTTTCCATGTTTATGTGTGGGAAGTCTTACGTGATACCATTTCTTTTCAAAGGATTTTCTAAAGTTAAGAAATTTTAAACCGCTTACTCGCACCAGGCCCCTGTCTGGCCCGAGTGTTTATTTTCTGTTTTATTAAACTCTTGGGTACTCATATTCTATATGAGTAGTCAAGTGATTCAGGTTATCCTTAACGAATTCTGGAGAAGCTTTGGAGCAGGAGGCTTCAGCGTGTAGATATATAGTTAGAATTTCCGCTATGTGTTATTCTGTTTAGATGTTCTTGTATTGTATATTAGACAGAAATGTTATAACTGTCTAAATTGAGATGTATAGTTGTGTACTCTGATGTATATGATACTATGTATATGTTATATATTATATTTCATTCGTTTTGCTGTGATATTCTTATGTGTTGTTGTTCTTTCTTCTCTTTCTTTTCTCCTTCTATCCCTTTCTTTCTTAATTAGTGATGCATCTTTCTAGTGATAGAAAGACGGGTCGCTACATACTCATTCTAGGGTATACTTCACCCTATCTCTAATGAGTTACTTAATGTGTTATACTCCATAGCTAAAGTTCAACCTTTAGCTCTGATACCAAATGTGATGGCCCTGACTCGGCCTTCGAAAATCGGCACCCATACTTCATTTGTACTCGAATGCCACAGATTCAAACGCCGAATCTTGCTCGCCAGAGCTTAGTAACACATTAAGTACAACTACACAACGAAGAAAAACAATAATATTATATAACTCCAATGAATACAATATCCAATGATGTACAACAATGATATCAATAATGCTCAACAATATTAGAGCGACATATACAATAGCGGAATCAAATAGCAGCGAAAAGAACAACTATGATCTTCAATAGAAAGAATAGTCTTCAGAAGAGAACTCCAATGCTTGCACTCTCCATCTCCAAAGCACCAATCCATAAATAGCTCGAACACCCAAACACGATGTACAAAGCTAAACAAGGCCAGTCCTCGGAATCCAAAGACTGAACGAGCTCCAGATAAGCTAATAAACCTGACTATCTGAAAAACCCAACTGTAGACTGCCCGTGTGGAAAATTGTGGGCGCCCAGAGTTTAGTAAGGGAACAATAAACTCCGGGTCAGTAATGTGACTGGAATGAGCAAACAAAAATAGCTTTGTCTTTAAAACAACAACAAAGATTTTAAAATATTAAAAACCGCAATGCTTTTTGGAAAATGAAACTGCCATAAGGCCTCCCGCCACACTCACAATGCAAGCGCAAACTTGGGGAAGATTTCTCCTTATGACAGTCAAAAATGCTTGATACGTGAAAATCATTCTGATATTATTATTAGTGCATAGTGTAGAAAACATTTCGAAAGTATAATGTCAATCTTAGCCAGCATACCACAATTTGTCGTATGCCTACTATAGCTACCTTTTAAGAATGGCAGGTTATACAACTAAAACCATCAAGGCACGTATTGGTTGATTGGATTTCCAACAAATGGTCAGGCAAATGAACTTCCCACACCGAAATGGAACGCCTCTGGAAGGACGTCCCCGAAAACCTAACCGGATCACTACCAAACAAGGCCGACACTACCTCACGCTTTTATCAAGCTGCAACTAGGTAACTACCACACGAGTATGCCATCCCCGGTCATTACCAACCTTTATCCCAGGGCCTCGACAACCAACAACCACACAGTAATGAGATTGCAGTAACCACATAGGTTAAATATTTGGGCTCCATACCATGATATCACCTTTTATCCAGAAGGAAATGGATATACCCTAGGGGCACGACCCCTAAAAACCTTGCCCTAACATTCCTGTTTCGACCATTTTCGGGCTGTGAGGCTCGACGAAGTCTCGTCCACAAAGCCATGCTTCGATCAACAAATGATCAGCAGCACTTCGTATGCCACATTACCAAATTGGGAATGAATCACTAGTAACCATCAACTACATAACCTCTGAGCTCGTACATCTCAGAGAAGGGTGTTACGCTAAGAGAATAAATCTCCGCCACCAAACAGAAATGTATTTGATAGAAACCAGCTTTACATCTCAAAGTGTAACGTCGGACACACATCCACACAAGTCTGTTCCGGGTTCGAACAGAACCGAAGGCACTTCCAAAGAAGTCCTTGCACATCCGGGTATCCCCAATCCCGATCGGACTCATCATCACATATGGAGATCTCTATACCGTAGCTACTCAGTGCAGAGTCATTCGACAGGTCATCCTATCGTTCTCGAAAACACCCGGTCTTCACCATCGGTCTTCAAATGCCATCCATATCATCGTATCATTATTCGGAATGGGTTATACGACACAAAGTCCTCTCCCGGCTAAACCGAATAATGAGCGCAATATCTAAAAACATATGGATATTGGGGTCTCGGGTAAATCACAGCTTAAAGCCCAAAACCTTTCATTCAAATGGTTTAAACAAATTACCATTTTCAATCTTTTAAACAAAAAGATTCATTTCAAAAACCTTCAATGGTTTAAACAATTTCCACACTTAAATCTTTTAAACAAAAGATTCACTTTCAAGACCCCTTTAAATTTAAAACAAGGTTCACCAATCTTTCACAAAGATTCATTCATAGCCTTTCAAAACAATTCCATTTCAAATTGGATTAACTCATCTGGTCTTTAAATCAAAGAATCATTTTATAGCTTTCAAAAACCATTTTCAAAGATTCATAACTTTCAAAACAATTCCCATTTCAAATCTTTTATATATAAAAGATACACCATTTAAAATCTTCTTCAATTTCAAAACAAAGTTTAATAATCTTTCACAAGATTCAATTATAACTTTTAAAACCATTCTGTTTCAAACTTGAAATCTTTTCAACACAAATTGGAAATCGTTTCTTTGTATGGAAGCTATTATTATTTGAAAACAATTAGTTTTCGTTTCGGAAAAATCTGATTACATTTGCACGAGTTAAAGCCCTTCAAGTATAAAACTTGGGTTGAATTCAAATTATCAAAACAATACTTTTAAAATGGTTTAAAACCCATATGAATACCTTTATAACTTGTATAACCATTTTAAACCATAATTTCCAACACAGATTTCAATTTCAAATCTTGAATTCAAATATAAATCAAATTATTTAAATTCGAAAACTTTATCAAGTTATTCAAAATAACTTTTATCCTCAAAACCCCTTTTCAAAAGCTTTTCATATTTAACCCAATTTCATTTTCCAAATCCGTTTGGATTTAAAATTCAACTTTTAAAACTATTTTGAATTGAACTCAAATATCTGTGACTTAACCGATTTCCTCATGAAATCCATATTTGTGTGTGTATGGTGTAGTCCAGGGGTTCACACAACAGTGCAACATCATCAATCATCATAGATTCAATCATATTAATATCGATAAGCGGTATAATCCATAACGCTTGTCTTCATTCATAGATTCACAGATAAAGTAAATTTATCAATCACAAAGATTCACCATTATGATTCGATGTGGGTTTTGGATAACCAATTGGAATCCGACTCCCTGTCGCATCGAAATTCAAATGCCGTTTTATGGGCCAAGGGGTTTTCACATTCACACAACAATATATTCATCACATATATCATAGCTCAGCACAAGGCAATTCATATTACATAGCATCACAATCACATAATAGAGATATCAATCCAATACACAGCATTTAATAGAATATAGTCAAACGTCTTCAATTAAGATGAATAAATTGTGTGGTTTAAATTAATTAACCACATAATTACTTTCATTAATTATCTTTAATCAATGATTAATTGTCATTAATTGCAATTAATTAAATCTTAACCACCTTCATTAATTAAT
Organism: Allium cepa; assembly: GCA_030765085.1. Classification (NCBI taxonomy): domain Eukaryota; kingdom Viridiplantae; phylum Streptophyta; class Magnoliopsida; order Asparagales; family Amaryllidaceae; genus Allium; species Allium cepa. The sequence continues at coordinate 331,237,997 of CM060932.1, forward strand.
TAACCTTTAATTAATTAATTATTCTCAAATTAATTACCCCAATTAATTAATCACATTAATTATTTATTCAAGATAATCACATTAATTAACCACTTCTTTTAACAATTATCTTTTAGAAGATTTTCTTATATATACAATAATCATAAAAATTTATTTTATTTACCAAATTTGAAAACGATATTGTGTAGGTTTGCTCTGTTCAAGTGTTTTGGAAGTCCTATCGATAGCGTTGATCAGACGAATCGATCGAAAATCCAAATCAACATCAACAACTCAAACCACACAACATATAAAACATTCAATATTAATACAATACACTCCCTCACTCGATGATTCCAGAATGGATTCCAAAATAAGGATAGAAATTCAAATTTGGGAGATTCAAAGAAAAATGAGATAGATAAAGGATTAAGACATGGTTTGAAATTACACCTGATAACTGTTGTTAAAGGTGAATTCAAGTAGATGGAGATGATCTTCCCAAGATCCTCCATAATCTAGAACACAAGCACGAAGAAGATCCTCAAGAATCTAATTCACTCTGTCCATTCGACCATCGATCTGCGGATGATAAGCAGTGCTCAGATTCAGGAAAGTACCCAAAGATTCCTGAAAAGCTTTCCAAAACTGACTGGTAAAGATAGGATCTCTATCACAAACAATACTGATAGGAACACCATGGAGACGAACAATCTCCCTTATATAGTTCTCCACCAAACAAGAAGCAGAACGGGTAGACTTGACCGAAATGAAATGAGCTGACTAGGTCAATCTATTCACAAAGAGAGAAGAGAAGAAATACTTACATTGATCGCAGCGATTTCAACTGGATCAACAGAAAATCCATTACTAGAAACAATATTCCCGAGAAATCGGACTTCATCCTTCCAAAAAAGGCATTTCGAGAATTTAGCCTTCAACCGATGATTTCTAAGAGTCTCCAGAACAAATTTCAAATGCGACTCATGCTCATCCCTCGACTTAGAGAAGACAAGGATATCATCAACAAAGACTAGAACAAACTTGTCAAGCACATCACAAAGAACATGAATCATTAAATCAACAAAGAAAGCTGGGGCATTAGTCAAACCAAAAGGCATAACTAACCATTCATAGAAACCATTCTCAGTACGGAAAGCGGTCTTGGGAATACTTTCCTCAGCAAATCGGAGCTGGTGGAAACCTGTGGCAAGATAAAGCTGAGAGAAAGCAGTAGCTCCATGGAGCTGATCGAACATATCATTAATACTAGGCATAGGATGTCTGTTTCTCATAGTGAGCTTGTTCGGCTCTCTTTAATCAATACACATTATCAAAGAACCATCGGACTTAGTGATGAAAACCACCACTGCTCCCCATTTTGAATGGCTAGATCTGATCAGACCCTTGGAGAACAAGTCCTCAATTTGCTTCCTTATCTCAACCTTCTCACAGAGTGCCATTCTTCTAGGAGGAAGAACTACAGGTCGAGCTCCAGGAATAAGATCAATATGAAAATCAATCTCCCGCTTAGGAGGTAAAGAAGTGACTTCACAAAATACATCGGGAAAGAGTTTGACTACATGAGTTGAGTCAAGATCACCAGGAGAAGAATCAAGAGAATAGATAAAACTGCCAGCAAAATCCTAGGCAAACAGCACTGAATCACCAAAGAATCACCCTTATCACCAACAAGAGAAACAATCCGAGTTTTGCAAGAGATAACGGCTTCATGCCACATCAGCCATCACCTCCAAGCAATAGATCAAAAGCAAAAACCCAGAATAAGGAAAAGATGTTCTGAAGAGTACTTTGGGTAACACCAGGAGTAGGAGCAGAGGTAACAGCCAAATACCAAATGACTTGCCCTTCTGCTGAGTAGGACAATGGTAATTAACGAACAAAAGACAAGACTCAACCAGAGAAGAAATCCCAATCAAGGAATTTAATTTACAAGGTGGATAAGGAAATGAATGAAATTAAGAAAATTTGATTTCAAAACAAGAAATGTTTATATCAAAATAATCTTTGAAAATCATTTTATACTTTAAAATACTTTCTCTCACAAAGAAATGATTCTAAGATTGATTTCACTCATTCCGGGGTATTTCTACCCTATCTCTAATGAGTTTTTGCTCCGCAGGCTAAGGTTTCCCTAAAACCTCGCTCCGATACCAAATGTAACGACCCACTATTTTGGACCATTCAAATCGACAATAAAACCAAAATTTTCGGACTTGAATAATTCAAAACAATAGATTGTAATATAATTTGAAGCAAATAAAACCAATCACAGACACAAAAATATCAGAATAACTTGCAGTGGAAATAAAAAATACCATAGTAGTTCATGAAGCTACTACAAACACAGTCTCAAATATAGTCTCAAAACAAGGACAAAATACCAGAGTTTGGAAATTAAATACAACAGAAATCCCAATACACAAATGTTCACTAATACATAAGCTGAATAGAAAAATACTGGATGGAAATAGATAACAACTAGATAGATTGATTGTCTCCAGCAAATCCTAGCTCCAGAAGGTAAATCCAAAGCTGAAATACTCAGGCTGACCCGAGCATAAAGCAAAAACACAAAACACTCGAGTCAGGACATACATACTTATACGATATAAACCAACTCAAGCGAACTGTAATAAAATGTACAAGTAACTTAAAGAATGCTTGGGACCGTCCATCCTTTAAGGGTCCGTTAAACTATTTACTACGTAGTAATATACGCTATTATAATAATGTCTAAAGTAAAGTAAACATACTTAAAAATAGCGTTAAGGCTTTACATTTCCCACCTTAACACATATATAGTGCCAATAGTCTATACAGTATCATAGTCTGTGACGGTCCTGACTCGGCCTTCGAAAATCGGCATCCGCACTTCACTTGTACTCGAATGCCGCAAACTCAACGCTGAATCTGGCTCGCCAGAGCTTATAACACATTAAGTACAACAACACAACGGAAGAAAAACAATAATATCATATAACTCCGATGAATACAATATCCAATGATATACAACAATGATATCAATAATGCTCAACAATATCGGAGCGACATATACAATAGCGGAAACAAATAGCAACAGAAAGAACGACTATGATCTCCAATAGAAAGAATAGTCTTTAGAAGAGAACTCCAATGCTTGCACTCTCCATCTCCAAAGCACCAATCCATAAATAGCTCGAACGCCCAAATACAATGTACAAAGCTAAATAAGGCCAGTCCTCGGAGTCCAAAGACTGAACTAGCTCCAGATAAGCTACAAAACCTGACTATCTGAAAATCCCAACTCTAGACTGCCCATGTGAAAAATTATGGGCACCTAGAGTTTAGGAAGGGAATAATAAACTTCGGGTCAGTCATGGGACTGGTATGAGCAAACAAAAACAGCTTTATCTTTAAAACAACAACAAAGATTTCAAAATATTGAAAACCGCAATGCTTTTTGGAAAATGAAACAGGCATAAGGCCTCCCGCCACACACACAATGCAAGCACACACTTGGGGAAGATTTCTCCTTATGACGGTCAAAAATGCTTGATACGTGAAAATCATTTTGATATTATTATTAGTGCATAGTGTAGAAAACATTTCGAAGTATAATATCAATCTTAGCCAGCATACCACAATTTGTCGTATGCCTACTATAGCTACCATTTAAGAATGGCAAGTTCTACAACTAAAACCGTACAAGGCACGTATTGGTTGATTGGATTTCCAACAAATGGTCAGGCAAAGGAACTTCCCACACCGAAAAGGAACGCCTTTGGAAGGACGTCCCCGAGAACCTAACCGGATCTCTGCCAAACAAGGCAGACGCTACCTCACGCTTTAACCAAGCTGTAACTAGGTAACTACCACACGGGTATGCCATCCTCGGTCGTTACCCACCTTTATCCCGGGTCCCTGACAACCAAAAATCAACAACCACACAGTAATGAGATTGCAGTAACCATATAGGTTAAACATCTGGGCTCCATACCATGATGTCACCTTTTATCCAGAAGGAAATGGACATACCCTAGGGGAGCGACCCCTAAAATCCCTGCCGCAACATTCCTGTTTCGACCATTTCCGGGTTGTGAGGCTCAACAAAGTCTCGTCCATAATGCTATGTTTTTCACAAAGCCATGCTTCATCAACAAATGATCAGCAGCACTTCGTATGCCACATTATCAAATTGGGAATGCATCACTAGTAACCATCAACTACATAACCTTTGAGCTCGTACGTCTCAGAGAAGGGTGTTAAGCTAAGAGAATAAATCTCCGCCACCAAACAGAAATGTATTTGATAGAAACCAGCTTTACATCTCAAAGTGTAACGTCAGACGCACATCCATACAAGTCTGTTCCGGGTTCGAACAGAACCGAAGGCACTTCCAAAGAAGCCCTTGCACATCCGTGTATCCCCAACCCCGATCGGACTCCCCATCACATATGGAGATCTCTATACCGTAGCAACTCAGTGCAGAGTCATTCGACAGGTCATCCTATCGTTCTCGAAAACACCCGGTCTTCACCACCGGTCTTCAAATGCCATCCATATGGTCGTGTCATTATTCGAAATGGTTTATACGACACAAAGTCCTCTCCCGGCTAAACCGAATAACGAGCGCAATATCTAAAAACATATGGTTATTGGGGTCTCAGTTAAATCACAGCTTAAAGCCCAAAACCTTTCATTCAAATGGTTTAGACAAATTACCATTTTCAATCCTTTAAACAAAAAGATTCATTTCAAAAACCTTCAATGGTTAAAACAATTTCCACACTTAAATCTTTTAAACAAAAGATTCACTTTTAAGACCCCTTTCAATTTAAAACAAGGTTCACCAATCTTTCACAAAGATTCATTCATAGCCTTTCAAATCAATTCCATTTCAAATTGGATTAACTTATCCGGTCTTTAAATCAAAGACTCATTTTATAGCTAAATCATTTTCAAAGATTCATAACTTTCAAAACAATTCCCATTTCAAATCTTTTATATATAAAAGATACGCCATTTAAAAACTTCTTCAATTTCAAAACAAAGTTCAACAATCTTTCACAAGATTCAATTATAACTTTTAAAACCATTCTATTTCAAACTTGAAATCTTTTCAACACAAATTGGAAATCCTTTCTTTATATGAAAGCTATTATTATTTGAAAACATTTAGTTTTCATTTCGGAAAAAACTGATTACATTTGCACGAGTTAAAGCCCTTCAAGTATAAAACTTGGGTTGAATTCAAATTCTCAAAACAATACTTTTAAAATGGTTTAAAACCCATATAAACACCTTTATAACTTATATAACCATTTTTACGATAATTTCCAACGCAAATTTCAATTTCAAATTTTGAATTCAAATTTAAATCAAATTATTTAAATTCTAAAACTTTATCAAGTTATTCAAAATAACTTTTATCCTCAAAACCCCTTTTCAAAAGCGTTTCATATTTAACCCAATTCCATTTTCCAAATCTTTGGATTTAAAATTCAAATTTTAAAACTATTATGAATTAAATTCAAATATCTGTGACTTAACCGATTTCCTCGTGAAATCCATATTTGTGTGTGTATGATGTAGTCTAGGGGTTTCACACAATAGTGCAACATCATTAATCATCATAGATTCAATCATATCAATCTCGGTAAGCGGTATAATCCATAACGCTTATCTTCATTCACTGATTCACAGATAAAGTAAATTTCTCAATCACAAAGATTCACCATTACGATTCGATGTGGGTTTCGGATAACCAACTGGAATCCGACTCCTTGTCGCATCGAAATTCAAATGCCGTTTTTCTTGCCAAGGGGTTTTCACATTCACACAGCAATATATTCATCACAGATATCACAGCTCAGCACAAGGCAATTCATATTGCATAGCATCACAATTATATAACAGAGATACCAATCCAATACACAACATTCAATAGAATATAGTCAAACATCTTCAATTAAATTGAATAAATTGTGTGGTTTAAATTAATTAATCACTTAATTACTATCATTTATTATCTTTAATCAATGATTAATTGTCATTAATTACAATTAATTAAATCTTAACCACCTTCATTAATTAATTAACCTTTAATTATTTAATTATTCTTAAATTAGTTACCCCAATTAATTAATCACATTAATTAATTATTCTTTAAATTGATTAACTTTTAAAACACTTGATAAATCGACCTTTAATCATAAATTATCCATCCCTAATTACTTACATTAATTAATTAACCTTTAATTAAGTATCTTCAAATTAATTACTTTAAATTAATTAACCATATTAATTAATTATCCCTTAATTAATTATTTAATTAATCTGCTTTAAATCATTAATTAATTACTCTTAATTTAGTAATTATCTTAAGTAATTAATTACCCTTAATTACTCATCATTAATTAACTTCTTAATAACAAACAATTTTCAAAACATTTACTTTAATCATTTAACCTTTGAAACTTGTTTGAAATCTTTGCTTAATAATTCTATTTCGGCAACTTGATTTACAATCCTTTGTAAACATTGTTCGTTTTCTTTTTATAACACCAAAACTTAGTTACTAGTTATACTTCTTCTTAACTAAAAAAAACCGAAACCCATTTCCTTTTCAAAAATTTAAACCTGGTAAAACAACTCAAGTCTTCCCAAACCAAAACCCGAGCTAAATAATTAAAAACCCGTGCCAAACTTTGAGTTAGATCGAAATTTTCCCGAGCTAAATTCAAAAAATACCCGAGCCATTCTTTCTTTCTTTTCCTCTGTTTTAGTTTATTTTTGAAACTGGAAGCACTCAAGCATACAAACTCAAACGTACACTGGAACCGTCACCATAATTTCACGGTTCCAGCTTCGAGCTCCATCCTTCTTCCACAACATTGCAAAAATAATCAGATACCCAAGATGATCGTGCATGTGCACAGCCATCGCGATGATCTTCGATCGATGCTGCAACCTCTGACGAATCGGCGTCAACCACCCTTAACCACCAAAGCACCCAGAAAATCGAAATATTGACAAAATTAAAATTTAGCTTCATAGCCCAACTGACCTTAAAACTCGATCACCTAAAAATGGCTCCTGCCGCCGCCTCTAGCCATCGTAGACCCTGCAACCATGGCCACAAATTCGCCAGAACCTCCTCTCCTTGTTCCCCCAGGTCCGATGGCCTAGAGTCCACCATCGACGCTGCAGTAATCACCTAAACTCAACCCACTTAAAACGTGAATCAAACCCTAACTCGATGAAACTCCGCCGCGCCGACGATATATAAGCTTTTCCACTATTTTTCCTACAGTCACCATCCCTCCTGCTATCACCTCAAACAAACCTGTGCTAATACAACATCACGATCACTGGAACTCAATCAAAATTCCTTTTCTGTTCAACTTGAGTTTTCTCATTAATTATAAACTTAAATTTTTTGAAATTATTATCAAAAATCGTGATTTTTGAATACAAATCTCTTCCTATGATCAAAAGTCGAAAATAAAAATCTTTGATTTTTTCTATGTTAAAAAGTTTTTACTGTATTTCCCGATTTTCTAGCAAACCCCTTTATAATTTAATTTGAAACAAATTTTAAAACTTAAATCCTAACAATAATTTATTTAGACATCAAAGCCTACAGATGATTCTAGGATGAGATTATGAGTTTTTTAAACAGGTTTAAAACCTATAAATGTTGAACAGAGGCTATCTGCATATTTTCCAGAAATGCAGACAAGTATACATACATATAGGCACATTTGCACAATCACACATGCCTATTTCACTTCATAACTTCAAAGATTTCCACACTCTTCCAGATATAACAAACTTAAGAATTAAAAAGGGTAGTTTTGCTCACCTGAAAGTTAAAGAAAGACAGAGGAAAAGATTTTGATGATTTTGAACTGAGACTTGCATTTGAATTTATTGATCTGAAGTTGTTGTTGAGATGATTTGTTAGCTTCCAGTTGACTTCTTGTTTACATTTGAGTTAAACTTATTCTTGATCAGGTTTGAGACTTTTAAAAGGCTGAGATGATCACTGGCTTGGTTGAAGATCTTTATTTTCAAGTTGAAGCTTTGTTTTATACTTGATTCACACTGATTCTCAGATCTAAACTTTCATTTGATTTCCAGTTTTAAGTTTGAGGATGAAAGAAAATTTTCTTTTCTACTGAATTGAGAAATCGGTTTCTTTTTTTTCCATTATATATGTTTTTTATAAAATTCTTTACTAAAATAAAGTAGCTATATTGCCACTTGTTAATTTGCATGACTTCTCAAATTACGAATTTTTACACTTGTTAAAGATAACAAATTTATGTTTTGGACCTTCTCTTGAATTGATTTAAACTTTTGTTTTAAACCTTGTTTTATCTTTATTTATTCACATACGCATTTCTCATTATTTTATTTTATACAACTTTTTAAATAGCTTTTGTAGATTTTTTTATATTAATTTCACAATATTACTTTTAAATCAAAATGCCTATTAAATGAAATTGGAAAAAAAAATCTTTATTAATTGAAAATAAAAATGATTTCAAATCCACTTTATTATTCGAAACATTTATTTTTATTTTCTTTAAAAACAATTCAAACTCAAAAATTAATATACAATTCGATTTGTATTTATAAATGAATAAACAAACAAATATCTATTTAATTTGGAAAATACCAAATTAATTCACAATTTAATTTCAAAAATTACTTTAATTATCAATTTGAATTTGACTCAAAATCGGGATCGTTACTAGTCCCTCCTGATCGGGAAGCCACCTGGGGATACTCTATAGGTATGACACAAATCAAAACTCGTACAAGGAGCACTAGGGTAGATGACGCGGCACAACTAGGTAATGCCAGGGTAGATATACCAATTGCACTTCCGGAACAGTGGTAACGCGTAGCAGCCACTATCGCCCACCTCGAACCACACTCCCAAAATCAAAGGTGTGTGCCAATCAATCACAAAGTAATTGAATGGCATACGAAGAAGTGTGTCCGATAAGAGGAGATACCACATTAGCCCGTCAATTGCTCCTGTTTTAGCCACATTATGCCAACTCACGAGAGTCAGGTCCACGTATATACCTCAAAGGAACGTCGCCACCATCCTACTTCATTCTGGAATCTCCACTGCGTACACGGTTGTTAAAGTGGTTTTTGAAGTTGGCAGAGAGTATGACAACTTCTGATCCCGGTCTCTTTAACAACCAAACGTTATTATAACCCATGTATATTTATTTCAAAACATATCTCTTCCAAAACCATTTAAAATCAAATACTATTACTTTCCAAAATAATATCCATTTTCAAAATTTGTAATATTTCCAAATCCATATATATATATATATATATATATATATATATTAGTTATAGCACTTTAAAAATGTAATAATTTAAAAATCATAACACTTTCAAAACCATATCTTTATTATAGCATTTTAAAAATGTCATCTATTAGAAAACATTATACTTGAGAAAATGTGATCCATATATATGATAACATTTCAAAATGTTATCTTTTTATAAATACAGCATTTTTAAAACATTACCTAAAGTAGTACAACACTTTTAACAATATAACTTAAATAACATGGCATTTTGGAAAACATTGCAATTTGGAAATAGTAGCACTTTCAAAACATAACTAAAAGTAACATATCCCTTTTAAACATACTAAATTTACATAGCATTTTAAATGCTACGAGTACTACTATAACATGCTTAAACATACTATTCCAATTTTTATCATAGTTTTATTTATACAAAACATATCCATTCCATAAATAAAATTTATTATTATTATTATTAGGTTAGAATTAAAATTCCATATTAAATCGAATTCAAAATTTTAAGTTATTTATCATAGATAAAATCTTTAATTTAGTTTAAACCAGTTATTAACTTATAAAACTCCAATATCTCATTATATAAAAATCATTAAATCAAAATTTTTAATTAAAATTTCATATATTTAAAGATTCAAAATACTTAATAATTTTTTTAGAAAACTTATTATTAAAATTTAACCATGGGTCTGTATATAATTTTCTAATATAGATCAAGTGGTACGGATATATATCATTTCAATCCGTAATTTACAAGAAAATCCGGGTTCTATCATTTCAAACCTGCAATCCCAAGTCAAATAAAATAAAAATCACTTGAGCCTATCATTTCAGCTCATAACGATTTTTCATATTCCAATGTCCGTTCGGGTATGTATCATTTCAACCCATAGTGATTCTATACTAACAGGGGACTTGCAGTGTGAGATGCAGCAATAAATAAATAGTATAACATGGCATATCATATCAGGTGATCCAACAGGCATATAATCAAGTTATAACATCATGAAATATTGTATCACAGGCATGTATAAATTACTATTGATACGGCATATTATCAACTGTAGTTCACATGTCATTGTTTCACAATTATATAAGAACGAATGTCGAGAGTGATAACTCACCTTCTAAAGCTGGTGATAACAATTCAAGACACACAACCAAACTTTGAAAAGCACAACAAAGCACGAATTAGATTTGAGTGGATGGAGAGCCAAGATTCAAGTCTTGTAAACAACAAATACCAAACTTACATAAGCAACTATTTATACAAAAGATTATGGATCAAAAAAATAAACAAACATAAATCAAAATGAAGCAAAATGGCTTAACTCATTCAAGTAGGCTCGGCCACTTCACAATTGGCTTGACCATCATCACAACATAGCTCGACCATCATTGTTTTGAAGCATTTATGCTCGGCCAAGGCTAGCAAAAAGGCATGGCTATGGCTAGAAATGAAGGGATGGCAACCAAAAGTCAAGTGGGAAGGCAAAAAGGAAAAGACAAGTTGATGTTTGGTTAGGCCCTATGCTAAAGTGGCTCGGCCCTATGCTACTATGGTTTGGCCATGGTTTCTAGAGCTTGGATCAGGTCAAGGCACATCTGTATAGACTTGGAGATGAGGTATTGGTCACGGCAAGGCAAAAAAGTGAAAGGACTAGTGGTGGCCGAGGCTAGCAATAGGAAGGGGACAACATATAGGCTCGGCTAAGGTTTCAAGTATGTTTTGGTGATGGGTTTTTGGATCATGGTGGTCACGGCCTGGCTAGAGATGAGATGGTGATGGAGGTCGGTCATAGGTGGTGGTCGTGAGGAGGAGATGGTCAGCGATTGGAGATGATGCAAGTGATGGCCGAGCATATGCTTGAGAATAAAAGAGAAAGGAAAAAAGAAAAAGAAGGAGAAGTAGACATGAAAACTTACTGTAAAAATCTTCTACAGGAAATAAAATAAGAAGAGAGATGAGAAGTTTCTTTTTTGTACGTGAATAAGAAGTGGTTTGCACGGCTAAGAAAGTGGAAAGATTGAACGGCTAGAAAAGGAAAAGGCTTCACATTAGAGAAAAGAAACTTGTGCCTCTTGAATTTCTTAAGCCCATTTATCAAAGCCCATCAAAACAAGCTCAAAAATCCAAATAAAATGTCAAAGTCCAAACCAAATAGAAAATAGAAAATTGAACATAGAAAATAGACAACAAAAAATAACAAATAAAATACTGAAACTAATCGCGTGTAAAACGCTAAAGTTTATCAGATTTAAAAAGTATAAAACAAAATTTGACGAAACGGAAAGCAGAACCAATATCAGAATCAAATTCAACTTCTAAGAAAAAATTGAAAATTTAAAAATTCAAATTTAAAAATTTCAACTGAAAGTCAAAGTTTGGCCACATTTGACCAAAATATAAAATTTTCAGAAAATCCTTGTTTTTATATTTGGAAAATAAATTATAAACCAAATCCAAAATTACATTGGAAAATTCCAAAATTCCAAACTTAAATGATTTAAAATCAAAGTTTGAAATAAATTGAATTAAAAATATTTACAAAATTTATGGCTTGTTACACTTATCTATTTGTGAGATTCAAGAATGAAGTGTCTAAGCAAGGCTTTGTTATGCAACTGGTACTCTAATTCATCTAGTTTCACTCTGGGACGAGGATTAGTTAAGTTGGAGTGTCGGAAATGAGTTAAGCATATGAATCCTATTTTTATAAGTAATCACTTTTAACTAGATAGTCGATTAGTCGACTATCGATCTTGACCAATATGACTTAAGAAGTATCGAATGGCTTTGCGATTTCATATCATGAAGAACCCTCCGGGTGTAGCATTGATACGAAACATCTTTATCTTTCTATTACTTCTACGAGAACTGGAACTGACTTAACTGGAAATTCATCGAATTGGTTTTGAAGACACCAGGTTTGGTAAATGTTTTACTTATCGAATATCATTTCAAAACTAGTATACGAGTTCTATGTTTTGAGAGCAGTAGTGAAATGAAATGTTATAGAGTTATATTGTCTATCCTAAGGTTAAATATAAGGAGAGGCCAACATTAACATTTCAAACGATGCTATCGTGTAGGATAGTCTATCTTGAGGAGTATTCCAAGAGATAGGACAGCGTTAGCAATCATCGGAGAACTTATGCGGCAATCTATATGGAGATTTGAGATCTATTCAAGATGCTCAAATCCATGTTGCAATTCGTGATCTGGTCAAGATAATAGAATCTATTTGGAGATTCGTGTTATGTTCGAGTGATGAAGACTCTTATGAGAGATGCCAAATGTAGGCCTATCGACGGATGCAATCGAATATAGATAGTGTTATGTCTGTATCCATATCCGAAATTGAAAATCTAAATCTAAATATGTATTCATTATTCGTGGATATCTATTGAAGAATATCTATATCCACGAACATTTTTGGATATTTGAAAATATCTATATCCGGCTTAGCGAATATGGATGTTTCTGGATATCCAAAAATATCTATACTGAACTTCAAAATGCATATCAGACAAGGATATCCAAAAATATTTGAATATTAATCGGTATAAAGAATATTTCATTTTTAATCAAAAAAGGCCAGGAAAAACTAGTAAAAAATTAAATACATCAAATTAATAATAGCCAATTCAATCATACAAATCCATAAGATAATTGTCTTAAGAAATAATAATGTTTCCAGCCAAAAATAACATAAAACATAAATAATAGAAGAAAATACATCATACATGTCCTAAATTATAGCAAATACCAAAAATCATCTAAATGGCATATACATAACTTAAAATATTGCAATCTTTTTCCATAGAGTAGTTGGTGCTTCAAAAGATCACACCTGCAAAAATACAAAGTTCTATATTAGTGGGAAAAAAAGAACTTTAAGTCATTCTAAATTAAGAATGTTGTAAAAATATTTGCAAAACTACAAAGTTGTTGTTGTTGAATATGCGCTTATATGATTTTGTTCGATGATAATAAACATATATACATTCGTTTAAATGTATTTGTTAATGTACTATTTTATTTTTCATAGATTAAATAAACATTTGCTGAATAAAATTAAATACACAGAATTTGAATTCAAACAGAAATTTTATTCAAACAAATATTTATTACATTTTTGAATAGTACAAATTCAAGCTCTCACTATACATATACAATTTTGATTACAATACATCACAATTCAATTTACATAAAGTCCTCACTACATATCACTCACACTCGTAGTTTATCTTTAACTTCATTTCAGTTAGAATCCAGCGTCTGAGGAATCTGCAAAAATAATTTAGAAACAGTAAAATTGAAAAGGAAATATTTTTGCGGTATAAAATAAAAAGTGAATTTTGAAAATAATATTTGCCTCGTTTATTTGGGTTGTTCGTCATGATTTATTTTTGAATCCATTATACACGAACAACTTGTGACATACACAGTGTATCACTGTATATGCCACAAGGCCGTGCACACCAATATACACTTGATAATGCTAAAGGACAGGTGAGCACAAAGTCAAACCCAAATAAAAAGACGGGTTCAACTCAGGTGCAACATAAATAAAATCTCGACTTCAGCACAAGGTCAAACCCGAGTTGTAAAACTGGATTCAACTCAAGTGTACTGCACAGTCTACACAAATTCAAGAAGGCACCAAATAACAAACAAAGTGCAAAGGTCAAGCCATTGCCTCCATGACTCAACTAAAGTGCAAATGAAACATGTGCAGACCAATGAACAGAGGCAACAAAGGTCAGGGAACAGGGCAACATCACATAATCAAATGAAGCCAAAGCAAACAGAGGGATCAATATGGCAATATTGTTGCATCAATGAATTTATAAACATCAACTACAAGCCCAAGTGTACAAAGAAGACAGTGACACAGCAACCAACACAATGAAACTGACTTGAAGCAAACTCAGTGCACAACAATCAAATGAACACAGCAAACACTTCAGGACAAGGTGCAGACGATCAATATACTACAAGTATGCAGTAATGCAAATATACTCCAGACCAGTTCAATGTGGAATGGCAACAACTCAACTGGACAGTGCAGACAAATATACACAGTAAAGTACAATATCAATTTCAATGAATTGAATGAATAAAACTCAAGTGTATACAAAGAGTTTCAGTGATGCACGAAGAAACAGAATCCATCATAATGGAATAGATGGTACAGTTCGACATTACCACCAGATTTTATTTTATGATCTCAAGTCAAAGCCGAAGTCATGGAATAACATATACAAAGTCAAAGCCAAGGTCAGATGAATATTAAACCAAGTCAGAATTCAACGCAAGAAAAGAATTGAAAAAGTCAAAAATAAAATAGGAAAGTAGCTGCCGTAACGATCAAGGAAGGATCGAACGTTCTCAAGCTAAAGCCGTAACAGTAAAGTAAGAGAAATATTCGAATTGAATTCATCAGTAAAATCTCAAACGTCCAAGCAGTATCAAGTGGCATAGAAAACGTATTTGACGAATTCAAATAAGAAATATACGATGTAAATTTAGGAATTCGACTCCTATAAATTACAATCGTCATCATCGGCAATAAAATATTGAATTCAAGTAATCAACCCAAAAAGCGAAAGGAACAAATAACATACCAGAAGAAAAGTCGATTCGATCATCTCGAAGCAACCAAGCCAACTTCATCAAAACCCTAATTTCACAGTACAATCAAGAGAAGCAGCCGAGCACGACTCAAAGAGACATTGATCAACTCGAGACAAGCAGCTGATCAATAGAGAAGGAAATCGATTTCAATTAATAGGCGCAACAAAATCGATCGGCATCGTCAAAGACCACCGAAGCCCTAATTCAGATCGAACAAAGAAAGCAACGTCCGCCATTTTTCACAAAGGAACAAATAAAAGAGGATCGGGTTAAATAATAAAAGGGGGCCGGCTTTATATTATTAAGGGCCTTTTAATTTTTTAATTAGGGTTTTTTTTAAAATTGCTTTTTAAATTTGATTTTAAATTTTAAACCGTTGTATTTACTAGTCGTGTGACTAGGGGACAAGCTACGTGGCGTAGTTTGAGAATTGGTAACTAAGTGGCTGAGTTGTGGCAGGGTTTTGAGCATAGAGTTAGGTTAGTCAGTAGCGGGTGTCGCGAGTTTACGTGTGTAAGCGTGTGACTACATAATTTCTAGTAGAAACCTTGGGGGCAGCACGTAGGCAGGGTTTTGCCGAAGCTGGGTAAATTCTGTGTCGTTCTATTTCTGCATTTTATTATTCTGCTATTTTTCTGTGCTGCTATTAATCTGTGATCTGTGTTGACATAATTTTATAAGCTTCCGCAATTAATTTTTATAACTAATACCATCACCCTATTCACCCTCCCTCTAGGGTGAAATCGATCCTACAAGTGGTATCAGAGCTAGGAATAGAAGTCAATTTTTTTGTTTCAAAAATTCATTTTTCAAAAATCAGTTTTGTTTAAAAGTTTGAATTTTTAAAATGGCTTCTTTTAATAATGCTTTCGCTGAGGGTCAGTCCATAGTTAGACCATCAATGTTCAATGGTGAATATGCTTATTGGAAAAATAGAATGAACATTTTTCTGAAAACCATTGACGCTTGGAACATTGTTGAGATAGGTTATAGAGCACCAACTATAATTGTAGACAATCAGGAAATAGATAAACCGATGGATCAATGGACAGAACTATAAAATAAATTACAAAATGCTAATGCTAGAGCTATGAATTCTATTATCTGTTCATTGGATCAATTTGAATTTAATCGTGTCTCACACTGTCTAACTGTGTAGGAAATATGGCACACATTAGGAGTGACTCACGAAGGAACATCTCAAGTCAAAGAATCTCGCCTTGCCATGCTAAGCAGCGAATACGAAAATTTCACAATGGGAAAGGAAGAAAATGTTAAAGAGATGCATGGACGAATTTCCAATATCGTATAAAAATCAAAAGCTCTTGGAAAATCATACACAGAGTTGGAGATAGTCCGAAAAATCCTCAGAGTCCTTCCACGAAGTTTTGAAGCCAAAGTGACTTCCATTCAAGAATCAAAAGATTTGAAACAAATGAAAGTCGAAGAACTCATCGGAAATCTCACCACTTATGAGCTTGAAATGAAATTCAAGAAAGAGCGTGAAGGAGGAGATACTCGCAAGAAATCTATGGCTCTCAAAGGAACAACAGAAAGTGATGGTGATGATGATGATGACGGAGCAGCGGAATTAGAGCTGATAATAAAGAAAGTCAAAAGGTGGAATTACAATTACGGAAATCCAGCTCTAAATTGAAAATTGAAAAGCAGAATAAATAAAATATTAGACAATCCTGAAGAACCAAAGATCATCTGTCATAAGTGCAACCAACCCGGACACATCAAGCCCAATTGTCCTCAAAATTGACGCGACTTCGAAAAGAAATAAAAAAGGAGAAGTTTTGCAACCATGTGGAATACCAGCGATGAAGATAATCAAAGTACTAACAGTGAGAGTGAGAAAGCAGACATATGTTTTCATGGTGAAATAACTGACAGTGATGATGACGAGCCAAGTGAGGTATCAAAACTTTCTCATTCAGAATTACTTATATATTTCCACGAAGTGAATGGCTATTTTGAACGACTTAGGGAGAAGTATGCCAAACTTGAATCACAAAAAGATACTTTGATAGATTTAAATAAACAACTTGACTAATTAGTTAAAACATATCAAAGTAGGATCCCTAAGTGTGATAAGTGTCCAATATTCGAAGAAGAAATCAAAAAATCAGAAACTAATATAAAATCACTTGAAAAATGAAATTCTGATTTTGAAAGAAAGTGAAAATACGAGGAGAGAGAACTCTATTAAAAAGTGCACACAATTGTTAAACGAAAATGAATCTCCCAAAACACAAGTCCAACAATTGTCGACGACCTTAGATAAATTTTCAAAAGGTGAAAAATCGTTGAATATGCTACTAGGAAAGCAAACTGGTAATACGATTAGACAAGGACTTTGATATAATCAATTTGAAAATGTTGAAAGCAATATTAATCAAGAAAATTCTATGTGCACACTTCGTAGAAAATATGGACACAGTCACAATAATTGTTGGTATAGACCCAAACATGTGAAAACTATACCGATTTGGGTTCCAAAAGGCATAAATATAAAAATTCTCAAAGTTAAACAAATTTGGGTGCCGAAGAGAACAATTATAAATAGTTTTGGGTCTCCACAAAATTATTTTTCTAAATCTTCTGCCACTAACAACCATGGACCTATAAAAACAAATAGGTCACACAAATTTTTCATCATGTAGGTATGGTGGCAGGCTAAGGAACAACAATAGTGCCACTTGGATTCTGGCTGTTCCAAGAGCACACCGAGCGACAAAGTAAAGTTCCTTAGCCTAGTACAAAGGTGACAGAATCACAATGGGCAACAACGAAAAATATCGTAAAGGTAAAACAGGTAATGGTATATTTTGAACAATATATTAAATGTGATGATCTGCACCATAGTCTGAATTAAAATCAGCCAATATTGAGATGGTGAAGAGATGATGATTTTGATTCTGACTTGTTCAACATAGTTGGCCAATTATATTTATGCCAAAAACACTATAAAATTCTCTAAATTCTTTGATTATATTAGGTTGGATCAAAAATAGTGTTGGATATTAATACATTTGGTTATAATATGGCCAACTCTATATTCATGGTTTTTGATTATTTATACAGCTTCAATTCAACTTCAAGAGAATGTCATTTAAATTACTGTTAAAATTGAGTTTGAATTTTTTTTGGTGCACACTTCATGGTCTTGTCTACTAAATTCAGTTAGTGATATTTTGGAGTGAAAGAAAAATTCAGATGCAGATCATACTGGTAATCTAGTTGAAAGAAAACTTACTAGTTGAACGTGAATTTTAGTAACTGCATCGTTAATTTTTGGGAAATGTCTGCATATTTTTAAAGTCAAATAATTTTCAAATAGCAGGAATGTTTCTCATATAACCCTCTCGAGAAAATATTTTTTGACCATATTTTCATATTAGTTATTTTGAAAAATTGATTCATAATTATTTTTGAATTTGATTTTAAATGACAATTTTGGCTAGTCTAACTCCCTAATAATTATCGAAGAGATAAATAGTGATTGAAAAAAGTGATGAGTTTGATATTTATCATACATTACTCAAGACAGTATATTTTAGAAAAATTTCTTTAGAAATTCAAACAAGAGTTATAAAACTTTTTGTTGGGTAAAGATTCCATAACATTTCTATGTCTATCATATTTCTATCAACCATCGCTCATCAAAAATTCAATATAATTTGTCGATATGTGGTACTTTAAACGGGAATCATTCATTTTTCATTTTATAAAACAAAATAAAATCCAAAGTATTCACTCTCATTTAAAAGTCCTCACGGTTATGCATGGGTGAATTACTTGGAATTTGTTATGTGCTTCCATGCTCATTTAAAAGTCCTTACGGTTATGCATGTATGGAACGCATATCAAAATTGATTTATTAAATAAACAAGTTGATTTTAATCCCATTTAAAATTCCTCACGGTTATGCGTGATTAGAAGGTACTTGAATTCATTTTTAAAATTAAATTGGAATACTACTAATCTCATTTAAAAGTCCTAACGGTTATGCATGATTAGTAGATATTCAAATTCCTGATATAAATGTACCATAAACAGATACAACTGTATGATTTTATATGATGACATCATTTCCATTACTTCTAAAAATGGAATATGCACCTAAAGAGGGTAGTTATGATTTTTGTTTGATTTTTTATTGAAATTTAATATTTATATTCAATTGAGTTTTTAATGTTGGATTAATATCAATCACTTTATCTCTATTTTCTCTAACACTATTACTCTTTTGCTGATAACAAAAGGGGAAGAGAAAAGTTAAGATTTTGTCAAATAAAATCAAGCAAAGGTCAAATATTTTCAAATATTTTCCATTTGCATCTAGGCTCATTTGCCTATTTTTATTTGTATGCATATATATAGGGGGAGCTTTGTGTAGAGAGGAAGCATTTAAATAGGGGAAGCAATTAGAGCATATGAATGATCTAATACATTTAACATATTCAAAATCTTAATATATGTTTGTTATCATCAAAAGGGGGAAATTGTTGAATATGCGCTTATATGATTTTTGTTTGATGATAATAAACGTATATACATTCGTTTAAATGTATTTGCTAATGTACTATTTTATTTTTCATAGATTAAATAAATATTTGCTGAATAAAATTAAATACACAGAATTTGAATTCAAACAGAAATTTTATTCAAACAATATTTATTACATTTTTGAATAATACAAATTCAAGCTCTCAATATACATATACAATTTTGATTACAATACATCACAATTCAATTTACAGAAAGTCCTCACTACATATCAATCACACTCGTAGTTTATCTTCAACTTCATTTCAGTTAGAATCCAGCATCTGAGAAATCTGCAAAAATAATTTTGAAGCAGTAAAATTGAAAAGGAAATATTTTTGCTGTATAAAATAAAAAGTGAATTTTGAAAATAATATTTGCCTCGATTATTTGGGTTGTTCGTCATGATTTATTTTTGAATCCATTATACACGAACAACTTGTGACATACACAGTGTATCACTGTATATGCCACAAGGCCATGCACACCAATATACACTTGATAATGCTACAGGACAGGTGAGCACAAGGTCAAACCCAAATAAAAAGACGGGTTCAACTCAGGTGCAACATAAATAAAATCTCGACTTCAGCACAAGGTCAAACCCGAGTTGTAAAACTGGATTCAACTCAAGTGTAATGCACAATCTACACAAATTCAAGAAGGCACCAAATAACAAACAAAGTGCAAAGGTCAAGCCATTGCCGCCATGACTCAACTCAAGTGCAAATGAAACATGTGCAGACCAATGAACAGAGGCAACAAAGGTCAGGGAACAGGGCAACATCACATAATCAAATGAAGCCAAAGCAAACAGAGGGATCAATATGGAAATATTGTTGCATCAATGAATTTATAAACATCAACTACAAGCCCAAGTGTACAAAGAAGACAGTGACACAGCAACCAACACAATGAAACTGACTCGAAGCAAACTTAGTGCACAACAATCAAATGAACACAGCAAACACTTCAGGACAAGGTGCAGACGATCAATATACTACAAGTATGCAGTAATGCAAATATACTCCAGACCAGTTCAATGTGTAACGGAAACAACTCAACTGGGCAGTGCAGACAAATATACACAGTAAAGTACAATATCAATTTCAATGAATTGAATGAACAAAACTCAAGTGTATACAAAGAGTTTCAGTGATGCACGAAGAAACAGAATCCATCATAATGGAATAGATGGTACAGTTCGACATTACCACCAGATTTTATTTTATGATCTCAAGTCAAAGCCGAAGTCATGGAATAGCATATACAAAGTCAAAGCCAAGGTCAGATGAACATTAAACCAAGTCAGAATTCAACGTAAGAAAAGAATTGAAAAAGTCAAAAATAAAATAGGAAAGTAGCCACCGTAACGATCAAGGAAGGATCGAACGTTCTCAAGCTAAAGCCGTAACAGTAAAGTAAGAGAAATATTCGAATTGAATTCATCAGTAAAATCTCAAACGTCCAAGCAGTATCAAGTGGCAGAGAAAATGTTTTTGACGAATTCAAATAAGAAATATACGATGTTAATTTAGGAATTCCACTCCTATAAATTACAATTGTCATCGTCGGCAATAAAATATCGAATTCAAGTAATCAACCCAAAAAGCGAAAGGAACAAATAACATACCAGAAGAAAAGTCGAATTCGATCATCTCGAAGCAACCAAGCCAACTTCATCAAAACCCTAATTTCACAGTACAATCAAGAGAAGCAGCTGAGCACGACTCAAAGAGGCAAGCAGCTGATCAATAGAGAAGGAAATCGATTTCAATCAACAAGAGCAACAAAATCGATCGGCATCGTCAAAGACCACCGAAGCCCTAATTCAGATCGAACAAAGAAAGCAACGTCCGCCATTTTTCACAAAGGAACAAATAAAGGAGGATCGGGTTAAATAATAAAATGGGGCCGACTTTATTTTATTAAGGGCCTTTTAATTTTTTAATTAGAGTTTTTTTTAAAATTGCTTTTTAAATTTGATTTTAAATTTTAAACCGTTGTATTTACTAGTCGTGTGACTAGGGGACAAGCTATGTGGCGTAGTTTGAGAAATCGCAACTCGGTGGCTGAGTTGTGGTAGGGTTTTGAGCATAGAGTTAGGTTAGTCAGTAGCGGGTGTCGCGATTTTACGTGTGCAAGCGTATGACTACTTAATTTCTAGTAGAAACCTTGGGGGCAGCACGTAGGCAGGGTTTTGCTGAAGCTGGGTAAATTTTGTGTCGTTCTATTTCTGCATTTTATTATTCTGCTATTTTTCTGTGCTGCTATTAATCTGTGATCTGTGGGAAATAATTTTATAAGCTTCCGTAATTAATTTTTATAATTAATACCATCACCCTATTCACCCCCCTCTAGGGTGAAATCGATCCTATAGTTGTTTCAAGCTTGAATCAAGCTTGCTGTTTCAAGCTTGAAACAGTTGCTGTTTCAAGCTTGAAACACAGTTGTTGTTCCAAGCTTGAAACAAGCTTGTTATTTGAAGCTTGAAACAAGGCTTGTTTTAAGCTCGAAATAGCAAGCTGTGCAACCCAGCCATTTTAGCGAAGCATCATCTGCAAACTACTTACCATTACCATTACCCTCTAATGTGAAGCATGTTTATAGTGAAATCAAAGCATCATCTATAAACTCGAAATTATGACCTATTAAAATAAGGAAAACAAAGTAATTATATGAAATGATTATTATGTTAAAAAATGTAGAAAAATATAATAGTGTTACCAACATCGGATGGTAGCCAATCATTTATAAAACTCAAGACTTCTACAACATCTGAAGACAACAAAGATCTGCTCTGGCCAATCAATCTACTCCCACTACTAAACGATGATTTGGATGCTACGGTTGACATCGAAACGGCCAAAATATCATGAGCCATCCTTGCAAGAATTGAAAAGGTTGGACCATTAGTTTTCCATCACATCAAAGTATCAAAATTGTCCTCATCTTCACCCATTGGTAACAATTCATCTTCTAAATACTTATCAAGTTCTGTCATCAAAACTTATGAGCATATAGCAGATTTTTTCTCAACATAGTTTCTCCAATTTAAACCATTTTTGTTCTGTTTTTAGAATCAATGTTAGAAGAATCAAAAGTATCACATGAAGAATTGGTAGATTGCATCATAGAATAAGTGCATTACATTTCATATAAAGAAATCAAAGATTTAATAGAACCATGAATATTTGCAATATGAACTATTGAAAGTTCACCGTAAATCAAGTCGAAGAGAAATCCAATATAAGTCATTCTATAATGGGGATCAAAAACGATATCAACACTCATCACTGGATTGCAAGTATTCCAATAATTGTCAAATTTAATCCTCATCTTTTAGGCCATATTAATTATGTCCATGTTCATTTTGCTCCCAATTTAAAATACTTTCATAGACATCGCAGAGACTTTTAAAACATAAAATAGTGTACGATATTTAACACTCGAAAATTTAAGTGTAACGTCGTAAAATATCTTCAAGCATTCACATATTTTTTTTCCTGTCCCCTATTCTTTATTTGATGGCAACCATTTGTAATCAAGGGTTAAATCAACTAACTGCTCAAATGTCGGATGCACTTCAAGAGCACTTTCAAGCATTAGATATGTTGAATTCCAGTGTGTTGGAATATTATAAGACAACCCTTTCCCAATTAATCGAGTTTGAGCCAATGCATTTTTCTAATTTTGTTTTCTAGTTTGTGATGATTTTGTTTAATTGACGCTTCTCTAAAAAAATTCAAAAAGACTTTGAACAACTTTTAACCCACCTTGAACAATCAAATTTAGTATGTGTGTGCAATAACGCATATGAAATAATTCACCACTGGGAGACAACAAATTTCTACCAACTAATCATTCCTTTAAATCTCTTATCATGAAATCATTACTTGATTCATTATCTACCCTAAGTGAAAATAACTTCTTATGAATATTCCAATGCAATATTTTTGATTTAATAGAAGCACTAAGTGTGGATCCCCTGTGTGAAGGGGGCAATCATAATAAGCAATGACTTTGTTTTAGTTTCCACTCATCATCGATAAAATGACAAGATATGCAACAGTAGCCTATGTTTGGATGTTCGAAAGTCCATAAATCTGCTATGAAACTAACATGGGCTGACAAACGATTAAACATCTCTTGCAATTCACCTCTCATATCAGTAAAAAGTTTTAAGACATCACATCGAACTATATTTCTAAAAAAGAACTTAACTATTGGATTAATACTTTTAACATATTCTTAAAAATACATGTGTTCGGACATTAAATGGATAATCATGTTCAGCAACCAAACGTGCAAAACACATTTGGCTTCTATTTTGATCAAACTTCCAACTCGATAATTTGATTATTTTGTTGGAAGAACTTTTGGTAGTCAATAGTTGTTGTCCATATATTCTTATACAATCAGTGTTTTTTGGACAAGATTTTAGATGATTTTTGAAGTGCCATTGAAATAGCTCCATTAAATAATCTAGAAAAATGTATACAAGTGACTTTAATAGCTCCTTCTACTACTTCTCTATTAAAATCTTTGCATACATCGGACTTCAAAATTCTTTTATTTGAAGGTGCCAATTTTTCTACATCTGTAGAAAGATTTTCTGATATTTGTGTGTTTGGCAAACTAAAGTCTTTCATAACTACATTGTCGTTGGCACAAATATTTGCTGCACATGCAACAATCTTGCTACTACAACTTGATGAGGTGTTCATCATTTTCAAAACTATACAATATCGAAATAAATAAATTTTATTACTAGATTTTTTTTAATTAAACAGATCCCAAGGATATAAAAAACATTCCCTAAAGGTCCCTACTAAAATGCCTGAAACCTTTTATTGGAAAATAACATGAAATGGAACAATGGTGCATGAAGTAATTTAATGTTTCTACATGCAAATCATTATCTCCTCATCATATAAAATTAACAAACATTTAAAAGAAGTGACACAACTTTAGTTGGAACTAATAGTTGCAGGAAAGCAGTATATCATGGAAGCAGTATTTAACATTTGAGTATCTTATAACCAGATCCAATGCATCGCATGTAACCAGATCCAAATCATCATCACCTCTAACTAGATCAACATTTAATGTAGTTAAAAATGCTAAATTTCATACCAGATTTTAACCTTCGCTTGAACTCGACCACAGCCTTGCCTGAATAGTAGATCTAACGTCACCTCGCCCTTGAACCTTGCCTTGAACTTGACCTTGTTTGAATACTAGTAGATATGACATTATCTCAGCCTTGAACCTTGCCTTGAACTCGATCTTGAACTTGACCTTGCCTTGAACTCGACTTTTCCTTGAATGCAACCCTGAGCCTAGCCTTGAAAATGAATTTAACTCCACCTTGCCTAGGCAAAAATTCGATATAGGGTTTTTTTTGTTGAATAGATCTACGGTTTTGAATAGATTTGGGTTTCTTTCATTTTTTTATTTTGTAGTGAGCTGACAATGAAAATTTGATAAGTGATAACAACATTAGATTTAGTTTAACTAGGGAATATATTTATGTAAATTGGTCAACTGGGTATTGGGCTTATATTTTTGTAAAAGGGCTTTTTTTACTTTTGTATTAAAAATTATGGATATAAAATAACATATTAAAATAATAATAAAATGTATATTTAATTTTACGTCGGAGGAATATTTATCGAATACAGATACAAGATATCCA
Source organism: Allium cepa (assembly GCA_030765085.1). Classification (NCBI taxonomy): domain Eukaryota; kingdom Viridiplantae; phylum Streptophyta; class Magnoliopsida; order Asparagales; family Amaryllidaceae; genus Allium; species Allium cepa. The sequence goes on from CM060932.1 coordinate 331,263,231, forward strand.
TATCCCTGTCCAAAATATATTTCGAGTATAGAATATCTACTTCCGCTTTTCGAATATTGAATATTTTTCAAGTTTTCCGATAAGATGAGGATAGATTTCAGGTATTCATAGACAAGCCTGGCCAAATGTGACTTCAGAACTGGAATGGCTAAATAAATAGTAAGATGTATAATCTCGAGATTAGCTAACCGTTGAGGGTATATCAACTCTATTGTCTAGAGATGCTTATAGATGATGTTAGCAGGAGTTGTTTGTACTTTGTTCCACGTAGTTCATACAATGTTTTGGCGATGGACTAGTTATGGTATATTTTATCTAGAGATATACGATGCTTGAAAGGTATTTTTTTGATCCTTGTCGTGGAGATCCACTTCAGTTTACTGGAAGCGTCTCCATGGGAAATCAGTTATGCAAACGTACCTTAGTGGATTTGAATGCACCCTCTAGTATGCTGTTGAATGTAATAAATGTAACCATTTCGGCTATGTTATATATTTATATTCTACACTTTAGACATTACCTATCATATCAATATATTAAACTAAATGAACATTTGGTTTCTTTGAGGGAAAAACCATTATGGGAATCCGTACGTTCTCAATAGTTACCGTTTCATGTTAAATATCTCTTGAGTTTCTCACGTTGGTTTACCAGACCGATCTGGGTGTTATTTTCTTATAATGCTTGGGTCATTTTTGTATATATTTCCATATTTAGCCTTGGATTTGGAGCTTATGGTGAAGTGAAGGATGATTATCTACCATAGTATTCTTATTTCTGATGCATTATTGTATTGTATCTATCAGCATATGTGAGGACATATTGTTATAACTATCCAGGCTGATGATGGTACTTAGGTTACGTAACTTTGGTATTTCTGTATTCAGATTAACCCATTGTATTATTCTTTAGATATTATATATTATATTTCCTGCTAGTGAGATTCTATTGTCGTGTTCTCTCTTTCTCATTCTATTCTTTTTTCATTTTAGCCTAACTTTTTGTCTTTTCTACATTTGGGTGTTCGACACACGAATACTATGAAAGTATTTAGTGTCGATATCTGAGAGTCGAAAATTTGGGTCATTATAGGATCAAAGTATTTCAATCTTTGGTTTTTCTGATTTTCAACCTCATTTTATGTCCAACAAATTTATTACACATGTTAGATTTGATCTATATAGGATATACATATCTTAGTCCTGAGAAATCATCTATAAATATTATGAAGTAAGAAGAATTATCTTGGTAACTATAGGCATTGGACTATATATATCAGTATGTACGTGGTCCAAGAGTTTGTTAATTCTTTCATTGTTAACTCCTTCATTGCTCCCACTAAAGGGGTACTAGACCATTTTTCCTTTGAGACACACTCACACGTATTAAATGATTCAAATCAAAGACGGTAGAAAAGCCTCGGTTTTCAATTTGTATAATCGTTTCTCACTTATATGATCTAGCCTACAGTGCCAAAGATAGTTATTGTTTATGTCAATATTAGAAGAATCATTCACCGCACAGACATATTAGTTCGCATAAATGTCATTATCTAAAATACCATCATAGACTTTAATGTCGTCTTTCATAATGTTCATAGCATTATTAGCACAGTGAAATATATAGGTAGTCTCAAACAATCTAGACCTAGAAAAAATACCACAAATAAAGTCTTTTATATAATAGTAGTTATTTTATATTAAAACCAATCCATTTGAAAAAATTCAAAGAAATTCTCTAATTATCGTTGCATCTACTAGAGATGCATCAGCAATTTAAAGCCTCATCTCTTTCTTCGCCAAATGATGTCTTTTCCTGATGCCTTTTGCTTTACCACAATACAAATTTATTTGAGGTATTTATATATTTATAAAAGGAGAAGGGTTATTTATAAAATAAAATTATTGTTATTTCTGAAATCTTGGCAGCACTTTGAAAAAAAAAGAAATTTAGTAATCAATGAAAATTTGACAAACATAGCAGGTTAGTCAAAAGTATTTTTCTTTTAAGTTAAAGACAAAATTTACTTGTTTTTAGCTTGTTTCACCACTTTCGGCACCAGAGGTTCCGACCTAGATATTTTTCCAATATTTTTTTCGAAACCAATGCACATGGTAACAATATACTTGGTACACAGCAAATTAGATGAAGGCGGAAGGTATAGGGTCAAAACGTATGGTTCCGATAGGGTTGAAGCATGCATTTGTTTCTAAATAAAGTTGTGCCTGCTTTGCTTTCAACTTGGTTAGCTTTCGACCAGGTCAAATTATTTGAAAGAAATAGTTTCAAAAGGGTTTCACTCTTTTGTTTTAAGTAATGCTTTCAAAGGGGTCGAAACCCCTAGTTGCTGCTTTCCTTACCTTTCGAAGTTAATGGTTTCGAAAGGTATACTTTGTTTTAAAAAACTTGGCCACTTCTCCAATGCTTTTGGATGGTTGGTTTCGACACCATCACTTCTTTACTTAAGAATAGCTTTTGAAAGGAATGCTCTCGACTTTAATGGATTTCAGAACCTTTTGCTCTACTTGAAGGCATAATCCAAATGATTTCAACTAACTGTTTTCAAAGGTTTCAAAGGGGTAAATTTTGAATGGTTTCGAAATGTTTCCACCTGTTTTAATTGAACCGAAAGGCTTCGAAAGGTTTAATGTTTTATTGCTTTCGAAAGGGTTTTAAATGAAGGTTTCGAAGGGGTGGTTCCCAAATGATTTCGAAAGGTTTTGAAGGAAGATTTTCCAACGGTTTCGAAAGGTCTAAGAGGAAAGTTTTTTTCATTGTTTTCGAAGATGTTTTAAAAGAAAGATGTATAAGATTTTAAAGCTTTCGAAAGGAAGATTTTTCAATGGTTTCTAAAGGCTTCTATAAGTGGTTTCGAAAGGAAGGTTTTGGCCTTTTGGCCTAGGTTTAATAAAGGGTTTTATTTGGTTTCGAAATGGTTATTTTCAATATATTCGAAAGGGGTAATTTCAAAGGTTTATATGTTTTCATCAACTAAGATTTGGGTAAAGTACATATAACATGGCAAGGTGATTTTGAGTAAAGCATAGAGTATATGTATTTTCCTTGTGTGAGTTACACTTAAAAGTTTTTAATCAGTTTGGAAAGGTTTTCAAGGAAAATTTATAGGAAGTTTCCCTAAGTAAAAGGACTCTAATATTAGAATACCAAATGCAACTGGTATAGGGTCGTGCCTTATACATTAGCTATTAGCCCTAGGTAATTTAGTCCAAAATTCCAGTGTGTAAAACTTTATCACCGGTAAGACTAAAATTATAATTACACACTAAAGAGAATATATGTTTGTATACAGATAGGTTATTGGTGAACGCACAAAACCATTCGGATCAGGTGACTCTGGGAGATGTTAAGTTAGGGACAGACTGTCCAAAAGAGAAGTATTTAATAGATAGTTAAGGACAGACCACCCAGAAGAGGTCCGTCTAACAGATGTTTGGTTATTTTGTTATATTTTCTTGTCGGCTGGAGTTATCCAAAGGTTTGTAGTTTTCCAAACAAAACTATAATGTTCAGATGGATAGTCCATTTGTTACCTGAAATGTAAGATTACATAAAATGCTTTACAGTTTTAATCAGTTTTGGTTGCAGGTTTTGATATATAAACATATTTTCTAAAAGGATATTAGTGAGGGACAACCCGTTCCGTTAAGCAGCGTGGTCTCACTTAATATCATATATCTGATATGTGTAGTATTATTCACACTATGCTTTATGCTTGACTCGAAGTTTATGTTTTCCTCTTAAAATATCGGGTGCTCGATAATTTGAGTAGGCTGAGGATTGAGGTTTGCAGGTCATTAGTAGGCTGGCAAATAAAGCTTCTAAAGACGAGTAGGTGGCTGACGAATAGCTACTTAGGAGTTGGTACTTTATTTTGTTTGATTCCGTTCTGTCTAATAAGTCAATTATGACTATATAGTACGCTGGTCAACCAAGGGGGCATCGTCATATGTCGCTCTTGGCGTATTTATGCAATAATTATATTTTATCAAAACCTGGGAAACGACTATGAGATTTTGTAATTTGAATGTGAAACATGTGTTTTGAAAATGTAATGTGAAAAGATGCTTTTTGAAATCTATGATTTTGTTTCATATTAATGCTTTTGATATTGTAGATACCATTTACATAACCGTATTTAGTCGCCAAAAGTTAATACTATGGATGACTGCAGCATCTGTAGCGCTTAGCTTTGGGCCTCTAGATAGAGGATGTTACATGATCCTTCTTGTGTTCACCCTTGTCGGCTGGAGAAATCTTCTTGTTTTACTTATTTAACCATTTCCCACTTCTTCGAACCTTTCGAACAGGATGAATACCCCTTAATTGCTAGTAATATACCTTGATCCTTGGATGAAGACTTAGCTAACCTCAACGTATTGAGGAGCTCCACTGGGGCTGTCAATGAATACCCGAAAAATCAAATATCCATTTTAATCCGTATCCGAAAATATGAAAAATATCCGTTGTTCGAAATTCGGATACGGATATCCGAGATCCGAAAAGCTTTCCGGACACGGATATGGTTGTTGTGGTATCCGTATACAAAAAATATCCGTCCGATTAACTGATGCATATATATATATATATATAATTAAAATTATATTTAATTAATATTTGATTTTCTAACTATTTCCTAACCATTAGATGTTAGTACGATATGGTGTTTTGCTAATTTGTAGTGAAAATAGACAATTTTAGTGTTTTTTGAATATTTTTTGATATGCATACGGACATTAGTATAAAGCAATGTTTTATCATTACATTTTCTATTCCTTAGTTTTTTATGAACATTAGTACGAAAACTGTTGTATGTTGATCCAAATCTTTTCATTTATACTTTTAAATTTATTGATTATGGGTGGAGCAGATAAATATCTGATATCCGTCCGTATCCGAAAATTAAGCGGATACGGATATATAATATCCGAAAATTAAGCGGATATAAATATCCGATATTCGAAAATAATTTCGGATACGGATATAGATATGACACTATCTATATCTGAAATTATCTGTTGGCAGCCCTAAGATCCACGAGGCTTACGCTCAATCACATTATAGTTTAATACGAATGGCTCAAACTAAGGAGTAAGAGATCCTAGAATTAGATCAACATGCAACTTATTGCTTATCGTCGCCCCCAACTAAGAAAGTCTATCAATATAGCCTTTCATCATAAGAACTTAATTATCCACTTTCATGCCCTTTGTCATTTTCTTAATGAACGTTTTCTTTGTAACTTTGTACCTTGCCAAATGAGACTGTTCCCCAAACACTTTGCGGCTATTAGAAATTTGAGGGATGTTAATGTAATAATCTACCTTCCTTACACCTAAAGATGACACTTAATACATCATGGTATTCGTGTGCCGATCATTAAAGTTTCTGAAAGATAGATCATTTGGGGTTAAAGAAAGAATAGACAGAACAGAATCTTACAATCGTGAAAAGAAATTTATATACACATGATCTATACGAAACAAAAACTTGTTATATATATACACATGACACGGCTAGAGTACTAACCTATCATCAGTACGGACAGTCATAATAACCTATCCTAACAAATGCTGATAAATACAAACACTCATAGTGGAGGTAAAAGGTAAGTGAATACATCTTGGAGGCATCCAGCTCGTCTCCTAAAGCTCCAAAGCATCTAACTAAATCTAGAAGATATGCTTGCGTTGATACAAGCATTATAAAAAAATGCCCAGATCATTCTGGTAAACCAGCCCGAGTAAACTCGAATCAAAACAAATGGATTTCTTATTCTTGAAAAACCTTTTCAAAAAGGAGAGTAACTGTAGGACCACACCGCATATAAACATGGAGACTTTTTATCTTATGATAACCAAAACCAATTTTACTATAAATCTAGTGATATTTTACAATGTGTAGTGTTTAAATTATTCAATAATCAAGTAGCTGTGATGCGTGTACATCACAACAACAATAATAGGTATATAGTCGAATACCGAAGGCGCTTATTAGAGAATGGATTCCAACAATGGCTAGGTAAAGGACTATCTTTTGTATAGTACACCTAAGATTAATGTACCAAGAGATTGAAAACCTTTCGACCTCCGCATGAAAAAACCGGCATACCCCTTACTGGACAGTACTGAATATGTCATCACCCCGTTGCTTCCAAGCTTTATAAGACAGCTCTCATGCACAACCAAATCCATAATATAATGATCTAGAAAGGTGAGGACACACCCTACTAGGAGCAACCCACATAGCCTTGTGGCATACCCTATTTTAACCATTCCTAGTTGTAAGGCTTGAGTGGCTATGCTCTTACCATTTCCTCATAGCAATTCACTATTGGAATGATAACACTGCCTTTCAAGTAGAAATGTAATGCCAGCATTCATCCATACAATTTCATTTTGGGTCTTAACGAAATCGAAGGCGCTACCTTTACTACATCCATTTTGGATTCACCCTCAGGATTAGTAGCATGTAGCCCTTACATTTCAAAGAACTCCATCTTTGAACATTTTTCGGATGTCTTCCATTCGAATGCTCATGTTTCTTCAAAGAGGTTTTCGGATAACATATCCAATCCCTGTCTATTCGAACCAGCAACCGATAATTTTGGTTGATTCAATCCCTGTTCATTTAGAAGTGTAACGACCCAAAATTTTCGATCCTGAAAATTTCAGATAGTTAGGAAAAAGAAGAAAGAGATATAAGAAGAAGAAGAATATCAGAAACATCAACATCTCACATTCGCAGCGGATAAAATATAATAATAAATAATATCAGTTTACAAAATAATTATGTATCTGTCAAAGTACATTTATAATACAACAGAGTTACACATATATACAGACCCTGGATATACACAATCATCATGTCTCAGATATACAACAATATATACACAGCGGAAATACTATACGTTCTTGCCATCCAGCTCGCCTCTTGAGCTCTAGAACGTTATTACCTGGAAATCTGTAATACTCGGTCTGACCCGAGCATTACACCAAAGTAACACCCAGGTCAGGCTAGAAACCAGCGTGAGTAAACTCATCCAATATGAAATACAAAGCATACAACTTAAATAAACTCGGTGTAACTCGTATTAATTTACAAATTCACAATTTGTTAAAACATCACCTATTTCACACCTCAATTTTCTAAGAACCAAAATTTAAATTGCAATAGTCCAATTCATTTAAATCACTTCATTCCAGCCTATAGATTTCACATATCATTCTATAAAAATTCGAAGTGGTTTCGGCTATTTTCTAATACCCGGCCCCGGTCTCTTCCAATCCAGTGTCATATAAACCCAAGTTATTCAAATGAGAAACAGTTCAAACTTTTTAAAATACAGGATGCCACTTTACTCAGCAATGCATCTCGATAAATGACCACATTATCACTACTCAACCAAACACATCATAATACAGAAACATTCCAAATTAGTAATATCAACCAATCATTCATAAGTCACCCATTTCTAATAAATCAAATTAATTATTTTAATCATTTTAATCTTGTTTACTTAACAATAATTAATTACAATCCATTAATTTATCATTCCCTAATTATCCATCTTACATTTATCACTTAGTGTAATTATTTGAAAGGATAGTTAATTATCTCTAATAAATCCCCTGATAAATTAACCTTCAATTATGTCTACTAAGTAATTATCCTTCTTATCAATTTCACCAAGTAATTTAAACCCAAATTACTTCCTTTCATTAACTATCCATTAATTTATTACATCCAACAATTATCACTAATTACATCACCAAGTAATTATACTTTTATAAATTACATTAAGTAATTATACCTACCAAATTTCACAATTGATCATCCTTAATTAATTAATAAATTTAATTACCTTAAATTAATCACATTAATAAATCATTTAAAACCATTAACCAATGATCTTTTATTAGCTATATTCATTAACCAATCCTTTAATTACTTCTCTAAGTAATTAACGTTAATTAATCACTTTAATTACAAATTAATTATAAATTATTTAATTTCTAAGTACATAATTAATTTCTAAATTTTAACTAAATTTATCTTTTATTACTCAATTAACTAATTCCTAATCATCGATTAACAATCCAAACTTATTTTATTAACAATTCTTAATTTCCATTTAATTTAACCCTAATTAATAACCTTAATACAAATCATAAATTTAAAAATCTTAATAACTTAATTAATTAATCCATAACATTAATTAATCAACTTATTTATTTAACCCTTTATTTACATTACAATTTAATGAATTTCAAATCATTAAATTTTAATTAACTTTAAGATAAAAACATCATTTTTATAAACGATTTAATTATCATTCTCAAACACATTTAAAATGTTTGCTTTCAAATTCATTTTTAAATTTCATTTCAAATTAAGATTCAAATTGAATACAATCTCTTCAGTAATAAAATAAACACTTAGAGTTCACCTCTAAAATTTAAGACCCAAAACCGATATGCATATACAAATACAGATCGAAGATTACTCACCTGTTTTCTGATTGCCACACACTTCATCCTCGATTCGATCCACGATTTCAGACCAAAGAAGCCCGACAAACCCACTTCAGCGTGCACAAATTCGAGTGATACGAGCTAGACTCCACAAATCAAAATTTCGACATGGCCATCACGTCGCTCTCCACGACCTCGACCCGCCTACCACCACTTCGTCCACTCCGCCACCCTCTAGCGATTCGCAACCGAGCCACACCCTAAAAATCACTACAGCGACGCACACCCTATTGGTGATCTAGAATCCTCAAAACCTTACCCCAGATGTGAAATTCGAAGATGAAACCCAAAAACAACACCCAAATCGCCAAATGCCTCGCCGCCTCCTCGAACTTGCCAAAGATTCGAACTCGGCTTCGGCCTTCCTTGATTTCGTCGAACGTAAATATCCGACTCCATTTGCTCAGGCATCGGTATTTGGATTGAAAATGAGGGAGAGGAAACGAATTTCGATCGGCCATTATTCCCCTTTTTTTTTATTTCAGTTTCATATTTTCTGAAAAAAAGAAGAGATATTTCTTAAAGGTGGCTTCGAGTATAAGCAATACCGTAATCACGTGACGATGGTGATTCAATTTCGACTTTGAAATGAATTTATATAATTGAATATTGAAAATATCTCGTGTTGCATATCGTGAAATTTCGAACTCCTAATAAGTCATCCGACCTAGCGTTCATAATTTTTTACCGCTATTTCGGATGCAATGGAAAAAGTTTCGAAGGCTAATTCGATCATATGCGCAAGTTACGGAGATAAACGACCAATTTTAAATTAAATCGATTAAAGTAGCTTCTATGCGTTTTGAGCTGTCAGGGTCAAACGATAAGTCCGATTGCTACGAAAATTGAAATTCGATAATAACTAACTATTAGGATCCAATGGAACTGGTTTCGTTGAATTTCGAGACTGTGCATCGGAAAGCTATTTTTAAATATCGATTTAAACGATATATTTTCAAAACTGAACAAATCACCTTTACTTTAAATTTCAACCATTCTATTATCTTCAGTATCATCATTATAAATTTTATAAGCCTTCAAATTATTTTTAACAGGCTTAAAACTCCAGATTCAACATTTTACCCAATTTTGGTTTATTAAGTCTAATAACTTAATTGCTATTAATAATAATATTGAATTCAGTTTAAAATTTACTTTTTAAATATTTACATTCAATTAAATATTCCAATTTAAATTGTTGGAAATTCTGGGTCGTCACATTCCTCCCCCCTTAAAAGAATTTCGTCCCCGAAATTACTAGCTAGAAGAATGGTCCAATACCCGTTTATTTTTTTCCCAAAACCAACAGTTCAACATCCCTCCAACTATCTTTTATTAAAGACCCACTATCACCTCAACCAACTTCCCAAAACCTTCTATAGTTTCCAACAACATTATTTATTCCACTTATTCAAATTAGTTTTCCCATTTCCAAATGAATTCAATTTGTCTTCAATTTTGAACATTGAATTTTATCTTCCATTTATAACTGATTTATATCATTATTTTAAATTAGATTCATCCATTAATTTATTTCAGTTTCATATTTAAAATCGTTTTTTTGCTAACAAAAAATTTTCAAAGTTTTTTTCAAAAAAATTTCTAACTCCCAAAATTTTCGAAAATTTTTGGCAGTGTCTCCTTTGTACGGAGGAGTTTTGCAATTTGACAAAAGATATAAATATATATACATCGACCCACACGGTCGGAAAAACAAAAACAGTTCATATTTCCTATTTATTGCGTAGGCGTACCTTTATTTAGCAATTTTTAAGTAAGCAGCTTATTATTTTAGCAATTAGCGCAACTAAGTCCAGTCAAACGGTCTTCAGGTACCTGTACTTGCTCAATTTAAATATGTTAGTGCCATATATAGAAAATTTATTAGCATTTCACTTACTTTCAATAGCTAAACACATGCATTTCATAAGCAACAAGCACCAAATGCTTTCCATAAGCGGTTTATATGATTTTGAAGCTAATTCAATTGCTTTCAACCAATTCATATACCATTTCATTAAATTTAATGGTTTTCAACTCAATTTCTCACATTCAATTTATTTTTAATCCAAACAAGCTCATATTCACTTCAAATGATTCAAAAATCAATTTTATTTGCTTCTATTAATTCATAGAATTTCTTTATCTTCGTTTACGTCAAACGACAACTATTTTTATGCAAATTCGGCGATATTCGCTTAATAGAGTATCCATTTTAGTTTATAACTACTTCAAATTAATTCAAACTCATTATGTATTTAATTCAATTTCATTTCTAATTTATTCACCAACCATACATTTGCATTCCATTTCATCTCCGCATTGGTTTCATTTTAAACTATTTCATTGAGCTTGACAACATTCGATGCTTATATTAATATCCATTTTCCCAATAAATTTTAACCCAAACTTTTATTTAATGGTCTCCCATTCTTATTCGAAACCAAACTTTTATTGACTTAAGTAATTTTACTTCAAATTAATATGTCCCATAACTTAAGTTCATTCTAATATCCCAATTCCAATTAAAACTTTGATTTAGTTTTCATTCAGTCAGACTTCATCCATTTATTATTTAATTCAATTAACCCATTTATTCACCCCATTTTAGATTTTTAATTCACCTACTTAATTCAATTTCAAATTTATTTTATTTACACAATACCATTCTCAATTTATTTCTACTTAACTGGGTTTTATTTGCAACTCAAATCATTTCTATTATAATACAATTTCATTTCATTCAACAAAACTTCCCTTAAATCTAATTTACTTGCAAATTACGTTAAATATTATTTATATCACACTTGAATTTTATTTGTAATTCAAACCATCATAATTTTGATCCAACTCTATTTTATCTTCACAACATCTCTACTTATTTTAATTCCTCATCAAATCCAAGTCGAATTCTATTTATAATTCGAGTTCATTTCCAAACTCCATTATTAACTTACAATCATTTATTTACCCGGGTTAAATTTTATTGGTATACTCTATCAAATAATTTATTTATCTAATTAGCTTACTTCCAACTTTTAAATCAATATTCGATTTTTATTACAAAAATCACTTTATCAAATTATTCTGAGTTCTAAATTTTTGTTATAATTCCTGTTTTGATTTTCTTTCATTTTCCAAAATTCCATCACTTTTATTTTAACATCTTAGAAATACTTTTAAATTCACATAATACTATTAAATTAGTTTTTTATAAAAATACTTCTTATAACTCGATGTCTCAACCAGTCCATCCTTGTTCTCACAGAAATACAGTCATACGTTGATCAGGCGTACGACTGAAAATCTATAAGTACTTGGTAAACCCGTTTTCAACATCCAGTGAAAATACTTGGAAAATAATTTTATTGAAAATATAGAAAACATTTTTTTTTTGAAAATAGAGGAAATATTTTTGGTGAGAATTCTCTGGAAATCATCACCCCCATCCATGGTCGCAGTTACATTCCACGGTTACGTTGCCATCGCAGCAAAAGTCCATGTAACTGTAGGCACTCCGCGCCCCTCGATTACGCCATGGAACTCACAACAGATCGCAGTTACATTCCAGGGTTACGTTGCCATCGCAGCAAAAGTCCATGTAACTGTAGGCATCAGCGCCCTCGATTTTCGCTGTCAAAATGAAACTTCTCCACTCCTACATAGGTCGTAGTCTACCGATATAAAATCAAATGCAAACTGTTGGCTATCAGCGGCACACACGACTTTCGCTATGTTACCATAGGTCGCAGTCTACCGATATAAAATCAAACGCATACTGTTGGCTCTCAGCAGCATATACGACTTTCGCTATGGTCTGCAGTAGATCGTAGTGACATCGAGTTACACTGTCGTCACAGCATAACCCAAATGCCTCTGTAGGCGTCAGCGCCCCTCGACTTTCGCTACACACTACACATAATCCTCAGGAACTAGTTATGTCTGGACTCCTCACAGGATCAACTTTAGAAACCCACTTGGGGCTCAAGGCAGCACCACCCGGTAGCACTCCTGAGAAGTTCATTCCAAGGGAACGTCTTTTTCCCCAAAGCCATCATCAAAACACTTTATACTATACACATATAGTATCTTTCAAATCATACACCTAGTATGATCTCATACAAAGCTCCTTTACACAAAATCGATTATCCCAAATCGATAATTCTCAAACTAGGCTTTCCAAATTCCAATGTTGATTTTACCCAAAAATCAAAATCCATTTCAAATCCAAAGGTTCCCAAAACCTTTTTCCAAAATCCTTGTAACGACCCAGAATTTCTATTAATTAAAATTCGTATATTTAATTGATTTTAAATATTAATAAGTGAAATTTATAAGTCGGATAAATTTTATTTCGAATAATTAGATTTAATTGGATAATTAAATCGATAATTTAATATGTTAGAATACAGAAATAATTGAAAATTGGGTAAAATATGATTGAAAATGATTCGTAAAATTTTATTTTATCAAGTTGGAGTTAGAACGATATTTTAGAACTTTTAAAATTGAATTTAAAGTTAATTTGTGAAAATTGAATATTTTAATATTTAATCGACTAGTGAAATTAACCGTTTTTCAAACAGTCTCGGATTTCGACGAAACCAGTTTCATCGAATCCGTAATGTGATATTATTGTATGGTTTCAAATTTCATGTCAATCGGATTTACCGTTTGTCCGGGGCAAGCCAAAACGCCTAGAAATTTGATTTACCGATTTAATTTTAAATCGAACGTTTAGTGCCATAACTCGCACAGATGATCGAATTAGCTCCCGAAACACGTTCCATTGTGTTCGGAACGCGGGGTAAACCTTAGGAACGTCAACCGGCACGCTTCATTTGGAGTTCGGAAAATTTTCGGTGAATAGTAAATTGGAATTTTTCTATAAAAGGTCCCCTCATCTCATCATTTACATCAAAACCCTAAACCTAATAGCCAGCCGCCACCAAGCTATTCAATGGCCGAAATTTAGTTTTCTTCTCCTCCTCTTTTCTTCAAATCCATCAACATTTACAACAAACTTCCAACATGAAACTTGTAGAGGAGAGTGAGATCTATGATCTCAACGGTTAAGATCGTGAATGGAGCAAGGAATTGATGGAAATTGGAGCTTGAACCATGGCCGGTCGCGCACGGTTTTCTAGGTCATAGGGGGCCGAGCTCGCTAAGGTCGTGGCTGTGGGTAGCTCTCACGTAGGCGGAGGGAATGGCGACCTTTGATCGTGGTGGATGTGTTCGTGGTGGTCGCAAAATGGAACCCTAGTATTGTAATCCATGGGTTCACGCGTGCGTATAACCTGTAGAAAAAAACGTGAGGGATGAAGATGGATGTTGCGGCCCTGATCTCATGTGTAAATAAAATTGCAATTTCGTAATATTTAAATCGTGTAATCTTTAAAATGTTGTAACTTCTTCGTACGAGGTCAAAAAATTACGAAATGAATTGCGTTGCAATCGTTTTGTCGAATACTACGCTATGGAGCTGGTTTAGAGTCATTTGGAGCTAGCGAAAATTTCGGGTAAAATTAAACGTCCGTTTAATTTTATTCGAAATAAAAGCTGAAAACGAAATTGAAATCAAGGTGAGAACTTCTCACTCAATCGAATCGATTTCGATTTGAATTTCAAATAGTTAGATTTAAATTCTTGAATGTATGTTTGAATGATGATTGTTATCTATTGATTGTTAGAATAGACATTATACGCCGTTAGTAAGCGGAGGTTATTTATTAAAAACATATACCGCGAATATTTCACAGTACAGTGAAATTAATATTATTTATGTACTTGGAGTTGATTTTCTGCATTATATAGCGGATGAGACCCTATTGCGCCGTCTATTAAGCGGACAATATTTTATAAATCCCATATATCGCGATAATTCCGTACTGGAACAGAATTGGTATTGTGCTAACATCTTTGGATGCAGGAAAACAGGTTGGAGGGATCCAACTGGATTCCTCAACAGTATTTATTTGATTATGGATATTTTGATATTCGTTGATTATCATATACAGATATATGATGTCGTTGTTGTCGTGATTGACTATTTGGTGTGTAGCATCATTGGGCCAATTTTGGAATTTTAAAAGGTTTTTAAAGTGATTTTTGAAAGTATACGTTTTATAAAATATTTTTGGAATTGATTCATTTTAAATAACGTTATAATTTTAATGTTATAAAAATTATGATTTTTGAGAAATATAGTTAAAAGTTGATTTTTGAAAATATGGGGTTAATGATTTTATAAAATAAGTTTAAATTGGGATTTTTGAATTTATTGTAAAGAGTTTAAATATAGGATTTATGAAATTTGATTATTTTATAAATTAAAGAAAATGGTGAAATTTATAAAGGAGTTTAAAGATGTTTTTAAATAATAATATAAATTGATTTATATAGAAGATTTATAAATTGATATTTATAAATTAAAATATTGGAATTATAAAACGAGTTTTTATAAGTGTTAGAATGAAGTGTAAATGAATTTCATAAATGAATGAAATTTATAGAATTATAAACGGTGAAGTTATAAATAGAATTTTATAAGCAGTAGGTTTATAAAAATTTGTAAAGTTATTAAAAGAATAGATTTGGGTAAATAAATGAATCTTATAAGTTATAAGATTTATAATTTGGGAAGTTTAAAAGAACGATTTTGTAAACAAATAATTATAAGTATTTAACTTATAATATGAACTTTTAGTATATAATTGAGATATAAATTGAAATAGCTTAATAAAGGAGATGTATAAAAGGAAGTTGTTATAAAATAAATAGAAATGGAAATTATAAACATTATTTAATAAATCCTCAAACGACTTATTTTGATAAGTAAATTGTTATAGCTGATTAATGGAGTTATATTCACGTTTTAGACAGTGAATAATCCTTTAAAATAAAATGTATAGAAATGATGAAATTGGTTAACGAAGTATATTCACGTTTTTGAATAGTGAATAATATGTTAAAGAAATTGTTTTGGATGTGATGTTTTAAATAGAATTAAAACGATCTAACGATGTTTTTAAAATGTGTTAAGATTCGGAACCATAGATTTCAACAATCATTGTTGAAATAGACGTTTTCGAGAAATAGAAGGAGATGGTGGACTATAACACTGTTGTTATAGTAAATGATTTCCGAAAGGAAATGTTTTGTATAGTATTGGGATTTATATATCTATTTTAATTTCGAATCCCTATACTAATGATTTTGGGTTGTCGTAACGATGCTTTACGCAACATTCGTTTTGGCCCAAATAAATATGTTTAAGAGAATGATTTCCTTAAAGAATGAAATATATACTTAATTTCGATTTAAGTATATTGAATATTTTCCAAATGTTGAAAATAAATAGATTTGTGAATTACTTATTAATAAGTAAGTATGGAAATGTTTTTCCAATGTGAAATGAAACGTTTTTGAGAATTTATCTTTTTGAAGATAAATTGAAAATGAATAATTGAAATCGTGTATTCATAAATATTTTGGAATGTAAATTCACTATGGAATTTATAAATGAAAAGGGGAATTTGTTTAAAAATAAACGTTGATTTATTTTTGAAGTGTGGGAATTAATTTACGGATTTGGAACGTAAATATAAAGTAAATCGTTAAGGATTTATTTAATGGGTTTAAATGAAGGTATTTTCGCGTAAGGAAGATGATTGAAATTTGTTTTCAAAAGAGGTAAAGGTGAAAAGTGATTTGAAAATTGTTTTCAAATGGTTGAAGTGTGAAAATTATATATATCTTGTAAAGATATTTTTGGAAAATAAATAATTTGGAAAATTATTTGGAATCTGGTGATGTTGTGCATATCCATTGATAGTTCAATAACCGACTATCAATATTTACCTTTGAATGGGTATTTGTTGTGATTTGCTTGAATTTGAATGCTACACTTATTTTTAAATAAGCGCTCACTATTCGGGTTAGCCGGGAAAGGACCTTGGGGTCGTATAACCCATTCCGAATATGTGATACATCGATATGAATTGCATTTGAAGACCGGTGTTGAAGACCGGATATTTTCAAAAGCGAAAGGACAACTCGTCGAATGTCTTTGCATCGACTGGTCCCCGGTATAGAGACTCCATATGTGATGAGAAGTCCGAGCGTGATTAGTGAATATCCAGATTGCAAGGACTACTTTGTAAGTGCCTTCGGTTCTGTTCGATCCCGGAACAGACGGATAGTATGTCTGACATTACAAATTGAGATATAAAGCTGATTTCTTTCAAATATATTTCTGTTGGTGGCGGAGAATTTATTCTCTTAGCTTAACACCCTTCTCTGAGACATAAGAGCTCAGAGGTTATGTAGTTGATGGTTATCAGCGATATATTCCTAATTTGATAATGTGACATGCTGAGTGTTGCTGTGAAATGATCATTGTTTGATCATTTGTGATATGATCATTTGTTTGATCAGTTATCTTTGTGATCATTACTTTGATCATTTGTTGACCCAAAGCATGGCTTTGTACCAAAGCGTGGCTTTGTGGACGAGACTTCGTCGGACCTCACACCCCAGAAATGGTCAAAACAGGAAGGATGCGGCAAGGTTATTAGGGGTAGCGCCCTTTAGTGTATGTCATTCCTTCTGGATAGAGGTGGTATCATGGTATGGAGCCCAGATACTTAACCTATGTTGTTGCTGCAAACTTATTACTTTGTGGTTGTTGGAAATCGAGGATCCTCGGATGTAGTTCGGTTACAATCGGGGGATGGCATATTCATGTCAGTAGTTACCCAGTTAGGGGTAACCCGGCCATGTGTTGGCAGAGATCCGGTTTGGTTCTCGGGACGTCATTCCAGAGGCGTTTCCATGTGGCAATGGGAAGTTCCTTGGCCTGACCATTTGTTGGAAATCCAAAGAGACAATACGATCTTGTACGGTTTTAGTTATAGAACCTATCATTCACTTATGGTGGCGCCCCACTGTTTGGATGGTAGCTATAGTAGGCATAAGTGCGGAATGCCTATGCTGGCTAAGATTTATATCTTTATTTTTGAAATTATTTTTCCTACACTATGCACTAGTAATAATATCAAATGTTTATTTTTAATGCGTATCAAGCATCTTTGACTATCATAAGGAGAAATCTCCTTCGATTCTGCGTTTGCATTGTGTGTGTGTGCGGGAGGCCTTATGGTAGTCTCATTTTTTAAATCATTGCGAATTGACTTTAAAAATATTCCTCTATTTTGTTTTTGAAGATAAAAATAAACTGTTTTAGTTTTCACACCAGTCGCATGACTGACTCGGAGTTTATTGTTTTCCTTCCTAAACTCTGGGTGCCCACCAATTTCCACACGGGTAGTCAAGAGTTAAGGTTTATCAGGATATTATGTAATTCAGGAGTTGCTGGAGGCAAGATGGATGGCATGGCGTATTCACTAGTATATAGTATTTCTTTTCCGCTGTTTATTGTTGTTTGATTGTTGTACACTCTGATAATGTAATGCAATGTGATGTAATGTAATAACTGATATAGTTCTTTGTTTAAAGATTATTCATTTATCTATTATATGTTGTTCCGCTGCGATTGTGAGATTCTGATATTGTTCTGTTTTTTTCTTTCTGTTCTGTTCTATCTTTTCTCTCTTCTTCTATCTTTTTCTTTTTTTCTTTTTCTTAAAACCCTAAGTGTTCGGTTTTCCGGCATTCGAGTGCTCGGCAGTTGATACAGTGAACGTATTGATGTCGGTTTTCGAAAGTCGAAGAATCGAGTCCTTACAGCGTGGTATCAGAGCATATAGTTAAGCGACAACCATGGATCTGTTGGGTATTACTCATTAGAGATAGAGTCAGTGTACTCTAGAATGAGTTTGAGTGTAATAATAGCTATGAGAGCATATTTGTTAGTGAATATAAAATTGTTTTATATTGTGATGATTGGTTTGTTGAGTGGTATACGGATTCTGGTTAATACGAGTAATTAACGTCGTTGATAGGGATCTCTAAACACTTGTACAGAACAATTCGACACGATATTGTTTTAAATTGGGTAAATGAAATAATTTTACTTTGATTATATTTTTATATATAAAGGGATAATTTTTTAGAATTATTAGAATGTATATAAGTTGATTGTTTGGTTGTTGAAAATGTAAGAATATATAAGTAAATTTAAAAGATGTTTGAATAATCTAAATAAAAGAATAATTGTATAAGTAAAAAGAATTATAAGTATGAAATTATAATTAATGTGATTTACAATTGTGAAATAAACTTATATATATAAGAAGTGAAACTATATGAATATATATTTATGAATATGAGTTGTAAATAAAAAAATGAGTTTGAATAAGTAATGGAATTTGACTTTGGTAAAGGTTAAATAAAAATTTACTTTAGAATTGGAATCTGAATCGATTTATAAGTGGGAATTTAAGTTAAATAAAACCAAATTATGTTTAAATGGAATATAACTTAAGTGATGTTGAATCAAGTTGATTTTGGTATCAAAGTAAATTAATAAAGTGAAGTGATGGATATAAGCTTGAGTTATGTAATGAAATTCAACTATTGTAATTGAATTGAATGAATGAATTGAATGTTAATCAATTAAATGTAAATAGTTGATATGAAATAATGAATGTAAGTGTTAATTCATTAAAATCTAATGTTATTGGAAAAGTAGAATAATTGAATGAAAATCAATTTAATTAAACCAATTGAAAGTAAAGGTGTTAAACCAAAATGAATATAAGCAAAGGAATTTGGTTGTAATTAATATACATTGGTTGTTATATGATCATAAATTGATTATGTATATAATTCATTAAGTGTTAATGAAATTGAAAGCTAAATTAATTGAAATCCAATTGGAAGTTAAGTGAATCTCAAATAGAATTGAATTTGATTTGGAAGTGAACCAACTTGAATATGAATTAGTGAATATAAACTAATTGGAAATGAATGTTAGTGAAAACATCCACTGTTAATGAATTAAATGTGATTAAATTGAAAACCCATTTCATTGAATATTAATGAAAATATGAATGAATATTTATTGGTTATGGATGTTAGTTAGAAGATAGTTGGTTGATGGTTGAATATATTGCTTTTACTGCATTTGCTATGTTGGCATATATAGTTATTATGTTGCCATATGTTCTATATCGATACTATTGTCTATATACATGTTTCTCATCTGTTTGTTGAGTGTTTAGTAGGTGCGCATCGCGTTTGCTTCGCATTTGGAGCTCGCTTTCGCGCTATATTAGCCGTATATGCTCGCTAATAATAAATAAGGTACATATCTCGGATTAAATATCATACTTTTACACTTTTTTCCCTACGGGATGCCTCATCACTTGATGAGATGTATATTTGTGATATATATACTGTCATTTTTTTTCGGATCGAGCCGCGCAAAGGAGATTATGGCGAATTTTTCCGAAATTTTAAGGCGTTAGAATATTTTTGAGAAAAATTGGAAAATTTTGTGAAAACTATAATTTTAATTTGGAGTTGAAAGTTAAACAATAGTAGTTGTTTTTGAAAAGATAACTAAGTATGATTTGAAAACTTAGTAAAGATTTTGTAAGAAGTTTAACTATGGATTTATGGAAAGTTAATAGATTCTGTAACTTTTCTTACTTGGTAATTTCGAGGACGAAATTCTTTTAAGGGAGGAAGATTGTAACGACCCAGAATTTCTATTAATTAAAATTCGTAAATTTAATTGATTTTAAATATTAATAAGTGAAATTTATAAGTCGAATAAATTTTATTTCGAATAATCAGATTTAATTGGATAATTAAATCGATAATTTAATATGTTAAATTACAGAAATAATTGAAAATTGGGTTAAATATGATTGAAAATGATTCGTAAAATTTTATTTTATCATGTTGGAGTTAGAACGATATTTTAGAACTTTTAAAATTGGATTTAAAGTTAATTTGTGAAAATTGAATATTTTAATATTTAATCGACGTGGTCGAAAAATTACGAAACGAATTGCGTTGCAATCGTTTTGTCGAATACTACGCTATGGAGCTGGTTTGGAGTCATTTGGAGCTAGCGAAAATTTTGGGTAAAATTAAACGTCCGTTTAATTTTATTCGAAATAAAAGCTGAAAACGAAATTGAAATCAAGTTGAGAACTTCTCACTCAATCGAATCGGTTTCGATTTTAATTTTATATAGTTAGATTTAAAATTCTTGAATGTATGTTTGAATGATGATTGTTATCTATTGATTGTTAGAATAGACATTATATGCCGTTAGTAAGCGGAGGTTATTTATTAAAAACATATACCGCGAATATTTCACAGTACAGTGAAATTGGTATTATTTATGTACTTGGAGTTGATTTTCTGCATTATATAGTGGATGAGACCCTATTGTGCCGTCTATTAAGCGGATAATATTTTATAAATCCCATATACCGCGATAATTCCGCACTGGAACGGAATTGGTATTGTGCTAACATCTTTGGATGCAGGAAAACAGGTTGGAGGGATCCAACTGGATTCCTCAACAGTATTTATTTGATTATTGATATTTTGATATTCGTTGATTATCATATACAGATATATGATGTCGTTGTTGTCGTGATTGACTATTTGGTGTGTAGCATCATTGGGCCAATTTTGAAATTTTAAAAGGTTTTTAAAGTGATTTTTGAAAGTATATGTTTTATAAAATATTTTTGGAATTGATTCATTTTAAATAAATAAACGTTATAATTTTAATGTTAAAAAAATTATGATTTTTGAGAAATATAGTTAAAAGTTGATTTTTTAAAATATGGGGTTAATGATTTTATAAAATAAGTTTAAATTGGGATTTTTGAATTTATTTTAAAGAGTTTAAACATAGGATTTATGAAATTTGATTATTTTATAAATCAAAGAAAATGGTGAAATTTATAAAGGAGTTTAAAGATGTTTTTAAATAATAATATAAATTGATTTATATAGAAGATTTATAAATTGATATTTATAAATTAAAATATTGGAATTATAAAACGATTTTTTATAAGTGTTAGAATGAAGTGTAAATGAATTTCATAAATGAATGAAATTTATAGAATTATAAACGGTGAAGTTATAAATAGAATTTTATAAGCAGTAGGTTTATAAAAATTTGTAAAGTTATTAAAAGAATAGATTTGGGTAAATAAATGAATCTTATAAGTTATAAGATTTATAATTTGGGAAGTTTAAAAGAACGATTTTGTAAACAAATAATTATAAGTATTTAACTTATAATATGAACTTTTAGTATATAATTGAGATATAAATTGAAATAGCTTAATAAAGGAGATGTATAAAAGGAAGTTGTTATAAAATAAATAGAAATGGAAATTATAAACATTGTTTCATAAATCCACAAATGACTTATTTTGATAAGTAAATTATTATAGCTGATTAATGGAGTTATATTTATGTTTTAGACAGTGAATAATCCTTTAAAATAAAATGTATAGAAATGATGAAATTGGTTAACGAAGTATATTCACGTTTTTGAATAGTGAATAATAGGTTAAAGAAATTGTTTTGGATGTGATGTTTTAAATAGAATTAAAACGATCTAACGATGTTTTTAAAATGTGTTAAGATTCGAAACCATAGATTTCAACATTCATTGTTGAAATAGACGTTTTCGAGAAATAGAAGGAGATGGTGGACTATAACACTGTTGTTATAGTAAATGATTTCCGAAAGGAAATGTTTTGTATAGTATTGGGATTTATATATCTATTTTAATTTCGAATCCCTATACTAGTGATTTTGGGTGTCGTAACGATGTTTTACGCAACATTCGTTTTGGCCCAAATAAATATGTTTAAGAGAATGATTTCCTTAAAGAATGAAATATATACTTAATTTCGATTTAAGTATATTGAATATTTTCCAAATGTTGAAAATAAATAGATTTGTGAATTACTTATTAATAAGTAAGTATGGAAATGTTTTTCCAATGTGAAATGAAACGTTTTTGAGAATTTATCTTTTTGAAGATAAATTGAAAGTGAATAATTGAAATCGTGTATTCATAAATATTTTGGAATGTAAATTCACTATGGAATTTATAAATGAAAAGGGGAATTTGTTTAAAAATAAACGTTGATTTATTTTTGAAGTGTGGGAATTAATTTACGGATTTGGAACGTAAATATAAAGTAAATCGTTAAGGATTTATTTAATGGGTTTAAATGAACCATGTTGAAATGAAGGTATTTTCGCGTAAGGAAGATGATTGAATTTTTTAAAAAAAGTGGTAAAGGTGAAAAGTGATTTGAAAATTGTTTTCAAATGGTTGAAGTGTGAAAATTATATATATCTTGTAAAGATATTTTTGGAAAATAAATAATTTGGAAAATTATTTGGAATCTGGTGATGTTGTGCATATCCATTGATAGTTCAATAACCGACTATTAATATTTACCTTTGAATGGGTATTTGTTGTGATTTGCTTGAATTTGAATGCCACAATTATTTTTAAATAAGCGCTCATTATTCGGGTTAGCCGGGAAAGGACCTTGGGGTCGTATAACCCATTCTGAATATGCGCTACGTCGTTATGAATTGCATTTGAAGACCGGTGTTGAAGACCGGATATTTTCAAAAGCGAAAGGACAACTCGTCGAATGTCTTTGCATCGACTGGTTGCCGGTATAGAGACTCCATATGTGATGAGATGTCCGGGAATGATTAGTGAATATCCGAATTGCAAGGACTTCTTTGTAAGTGCCTTCGGTTTTGTTCGATCCCGGAACAGACGGATAGTATGTCTGACATTACAAATTGAGATATAAAGCTGATTTCTTTCAAATATATTTCTGTTGGTGGCGGAGAATTTATTCTCTTAGCTTAACACCCTTCTCTGAGACGTACGAGCTCAGATGTTATGTAGTTGATGGTTATCAGCGATATATTCCCAATTTGGTAATGTGACATGCTGAGTGTTGCTGTGAAATGATCATTGTTTGATCATTTGTGATATGATCATTTGTTTGATCATTTATCTTTGTGATCATTACTTTGATCATTTGTTGACCCAAAGCATGGCTTTGTACCAAAGCGTGGCTTTGTGGACGAGACTTCGTCGGACCTCACACCCCGGAAATGGTCAAAACAGGAAGGATGCGGCAAGGTTATTAGGGGTAGCGCCCTTTAGTGTATGTCATTCCTTCTGGATAGAGGTGGTATCATGGTATGGAGCTCAGATACTTAACCTATGTTGTTGCTGTAAACTTATTACTTTGTGGTTGTTGGAAATCGAGGATCCTCGGATGTAGATCGGTTACGATCGGGGGATGGCATATTCGTGTCAGTAGTTACCCACTTAGGGGTAACCCGGCCTTGTGTTGGCAGAGATCCGGTTTGGTTCTCGGGACGTTATTCCAGAGGCGTTTCCATGTGGCAATGGGAAGTTCCTTGGCCTGACCATTTGTTGGAAATCCAAAGAAACAATACGATCTTGTACGGTTTTAGTTGTAGAACCTATCATTCACTTATGGTGGCGCCCCACTGTTTGGATGGTAGCTATAGTAGGCATAAGTGCGGAATGCCTATGCTGGCTAAGATTTATATCTTTATTTTCGAAATTATTTTTCCTACACTATGCACTAGTAATAATATCAAATGTTTCTTTTTAATGCGTATCAAGCATCTTTGACTATCATAAGGAGAAATCTCCTTCGATTCTGCGTTTGCATTGTGTGTGTGTGCGGGAGGCCTTATGGTAGTCTCATTTATAAAAGCATTGCGAATTGACTTTAAAAATATTCGTCTATTTTGTTTTTGAAGATAAAAATAAACTGTTTTAGTTTTCACACCAGTCGCATGACTGACTCGGAGTTTATTGTTTTCCTTCCTAAACTCTGGGTGCCCACCAATTTCCACACAGGCAGTCAAGAGTTAAGGTTTATCAGGATTTATGGAATTCAGGAGTTGCTGGAGGCAAGATGGATGACATGGCGTATTCACTAGTATATAGTATTTCTTTTCCGCTGTTTATTGTTGTTTGATTGTTGTACACTCTGATAATGTAATGCAATGTGATGTAATGTAATAACTGATATAGTTCTTTGTTCAAAGATTATTCATTTATCTATTATATGTTGTTCCACTGCGATTGTGAGATTCTGATATTGTTATGTTTTTTTCTTTCTGTTCCATTCTATCTTTTCTATCTTCTTCTATCTTTTTCTTTTTTCTTTTTCTTAAAACCCTAAGTGTTCGGTTTTCCGGCATTCGAGTGCTCGGCAGTTGATACAGTGAACGTATTGATGTCGGTTTTTGGAAGTCGAAGAATCGGGTCCTTACAATCCTCATAAGATCCTTTATATATATATAATTTTTTTCTTTGAAAACTTTAGATCATTTCAATCTTGTACAAAACTCCTTTTATACTTCAAACACTATCAAAAATCCTTTTCTTCCAGCAATAGATTTAACAATGGGAGATTTATCTTATATAACAAAGATATATAACTTTGTTTATTCAAAATCAAATATTCAAATTTGATTACTCTTTTCAATATCAATTTCATTCAAATCCGTATGATGTACATATATCATCCATACGCTATACCAATCTGATCGCTCACTTGATCATACAATTTCACTTCCGAACTAGTATCGTCCACCCAACTTCCTAGTGCGGACTCAGATCTGGTTTCTTGATCAGAAACCGTCATTCTCCATGCATAGCCATAACAATGATAGAGAATATCCAGAACCAATCAACAATCCATATCCAGGCTCGCCGTCGAAAATCGAGTGAAAAATCCCGACTCGAATCGATAAGCTATCTCGAAATTCTATGCTCGAATCTAGATCAAATCACTATGCGAATAGAATAATATACGTACATCTTACTTATTTAACTTCATTGATTATTAGCCAAATTAATTTCTCTTTCTATTCACATTTCCTTTAATTTCCATTCACTTATTTACAATTGCCTTAATACCTATTTGGATTATCACTTCAATTTTTACCTCAGCTAGGTATTTAATCAATAACAGTTTGAACTCCGACCGGTTTATTTTTAGAAAATAGCTTGAAAATTTTAAAAATAGATATGTAGTTGAAAAATAATTATTAGTTTGCAAAATAGCTGTAAAATAGTTAACTAATTGTAAAATGTTTGAAAATAGTTAAACAATTTCAGAAATTTTAAATAATTGCAAAATAGTTGTAAAATAGTAATTAGTTTATAAAACAGTTGAAAAATGGTTAATAGTTCCAAAAATAATTTTAAAACAAGTATAAAATAATTTGGCTTTAAAAAGAAAGGTTGTATATATTAGATAGCTTAGAAAAATAAGTTTATATTAAAACAATTTATATTGAAAATAGTCCAGAGTCAAAACTGTTCACCTCCCCATCAATTCAATTTAAATTTCCATTTCTATTTAAATTGACTCAAAATTAACTTGAATAACTTCAATTTCTATTGAAATTTATTTAACCCCAAGTCAAGTTGAATCATTCTTGATTCCTTTCCCAATTTTAAATCAAATTCCATTTGATTGTAATCCTCTTCAACTTTGATTATAATTTCAAATTATTCCAATCAATTTGGACTAATATCAATTGGACTCACTTCAATTTCAATATCTTTTCAATTTAATCCAATTCAAATTTTCCATTTAAATTTTTAAACTTATCCATCTTCAATCACAAATCCAATTAGTTTAAATCAAATTCAATTTTGAACTAATTCAATTTCAATCTCAATTTTAAACCATCTCGAATTATATAATTCGATTTAAATTCTCAAAGGTTGGTTTAACTATTTAAACCAAATTAACCTTTATTTAAAGTTTTTAAACAATTTAATTTCTGAGTTCTAATTCTAGAATTTCATTTCAATTAATTTAATTTTAATTTGGTTGTATTTCTGTTACCACTAAATTTAATTCCAATTCAAGATTTCAATTTGGTTGTATTATATTACTCCTTAATTTAATTCCAATAATTTAACAACCAATCACCTTGATATTTATTAGCAGGAAATATTTCTTTATGTATCAAAATATATTTTTATATAAAATCATTTAAAACCTTTTATAAGAAAATAACAAGTACGCTCTCATATATATATATATATATATATATATATATAAAACTCATTCTAGAATACTACGGACTCTATTTAATGAGCAATCCCCACCAGAGCCAAGGTTCTCGCTAAGCCTTTCAGCTCTGATACCAACTGTAACGACCTGAAATTTTCGATCCCGAAAATTTTAGATAGTTAGGAAAAAGAAGAAAGAGATAGAAGAAGAAGAATATCAGAAACATCACACATTCGCAGCGGATAAAATGTAATAATAAATAATATCATATTACAAAAGAATTCTGTATCTGTCCAAGTACATTTATAATACGTCAGAGTTACACATATATACAGACCCTAGATATACACAGTCATCATGTCTCAGATATACAACAATATATACACAGCGGAAATACTCTATACGTTCTAGCCATCTAGCTCGCCTCTTGAGCTCCAAAACGTTCTTACCTGGAAATCTGTAATACTCGGTCTAACCCGAGCATTACACCAAAGTAACACCCGGGTCAGGCTGGAAACCAGTGTGAGTTTACTCATCCAATATGAAATACAAAGGGTACAACTTAAATAAACCCGGTGTAACTCGTATTAGTTTACAAATTCACAATTTTTTATAAACATCACTTATTTCACACCTCGATTTTCTAAGTACCAAAATTTAAATTACAATAGTCCAATTCATTTAAATCACTTCATTCCAGCCTATAGATTTCACATATCATTCTATAAAAATTCGAAGTGGTTTCGGGTATTTTCTAATAACCGGCCCTGGTCTCTTCGAATCCAATGTCATCTAAACCCAAGTTATTCAAATGAGAAGCAGTTCAAACTTTTTAAAATACAGGATGCCACTTTACCCAGCAATGCATCTCGATAAATGACCACATTATCACTACTCAACCAAACACATCATAATACAGAAACATTCCAAATCAGTAATATCAACCAATCATTCATAAGTCACCCATTTCTAATAAATCAAATTAATTATTTTAATCATTTTAATCTTGCTTACTTAACAATAATTAATTACAATCCATTAATTTATCATTCCCTAATTATCCATCTTACATTTATCACTTAGTGTAATTGTTTTAAAGGATAGTTAATTATCTCTAATTAATCCCCTGATAGATTAACCTTCAATTACGTCTCCTAAGTAATAATCCTTCTTATCAATTTCACCAAGCAATTTAAATCCAAATTACTTCCTTTTATTAACCATCCATTAATTTATTACATCCAATAATTATCACTAATTACTTCACCAAGTAATTATACTTTTACAAATTACATTAATTACTTATACCTACCAAATTTCACAATTGATCATCCTTAATTAATTAATAAAATTAATTACCTTAAATTAATCACATTAATAAATCATTTAAAACCCTTAACCAATGATCTTTCATTAGCTATATTCATTAACCAATCCTTTAATTACTTCTCTAAGTAATTAACGTTAATTAATTTCTTTAATTACACATTAATTATAAATTATTTAATTTCTAAGTACATAATTAATTTCTAAATTTTAACTAAAATTATCTTTTATTACTCGATTAACTAATTCCTAATCATCGACTAACAATCCAAACTTATTTTATTAACAATTCTTAATTTCCATTTAATTTAACCCTAATTAATAACCTTAATCCAAATCATAAATTTAAAAACCTTAATAACTTAATTAATTAATCCATAACATTAATTAATCAACTTATTTATTTAAACCTTTATTTACCTTACAATTTAATGAATTTCGAATCATTAAATTTTAATTAACTTTAAGATAAAACATCATTTTTATAAACGATTTAATTATCATTCTCAAACACATTTAAAATGTTTACTTTCAAATTCATTTTTAAATTTCATTTCAAATTAAGATTCAAATTGAATACAATCTCTTCATTAATAAAATAAACATTTAGAGTTCACCTCTAAAATTTAAGACCCAAAACCGATATGCATATACATATACAGATCGAAGATTACTCACCTGTTTTCTGATTGCCACACACTTATCCTCAATTAGATCCACGATTTCAGACCAAAGAAGCCCGGCAAACCCACTTCAGTGTGAAAAAATTCGAGTGATACGAGCTCGACTCCACAAATCGAAATTCCGACATCGCCATCACCTCGCTCTCCACGACCTCGACCAGTATACCACCACTTCGTCGACCCCGCCACCCTCCAGCGATTCGCGACCGAGCCACACCCTAAAAATCATTGTAGCGACGCACATTGATGGCGATCAAGCTTCCTCAAAACCCTACCCCAGATGCGAAATTCAAAGATGAAACCCAAAAACAACACCTAAATCGCCAAATGCCTTGCCGCCTCCTCGAACTTGCCAAAGATTCAAACATGGCTTCGGCCTTCCTTGATTTTATCGAATGCAAATATCCGACTCCATTTTCTCAAGCATCGGTATTTGGATTGAAAATGATGGAGAGGAAGGAAACGAAATTCGATCGGCCATTATTCCTCTTTTTTTTTATTTCAGTGTCATATTTTCTGAAAAAAACGAAGAGATATTTCTTAAAGGTGGCTTCGAGTATAAGCTAGACTGTAATCACGTGACTAAGGTGATTCAATTTAGACTTTGAATTGAATTTATATAATTGAATATTGAAAATATCTCGTGTTGCATATCGTGAAATTTCAAACTCCTAATGAGGCATGCAACCTGGCGTTCATAACGTTGTTCCGCTATTTCGGATGCAATGGAAAAGGTTTCGAAGGCTAATTCGATCATATGCGCAAGTTACGGAGATAAACGACGAATTCTAAATTAAATCGATTAAAATAGCTTCCATGCGTTTTGAGCTGCTAGGGTCGAACAACAACTCTAATTGCTACAAAAATTGAAATCCAACAATAACTAACTGTTACGGATCCAATGGAACTGGTTTTGTTGAATTCTGAGATTGTGCCTCGGAAGGCTATTTTTAAATATCGATTTAAACGATATATTTTCAAAACTAACAAAACACCTTTAATTTGAATCTCAACCATTCTATTATCTTCAGTATCATCATTATAAATTTTATAAGCCTTCAAATTATGTTTAACATGCTTAAAACTCCAGATTCAACATTTTATCCAATTTCGGTTTATTAAATCTAATAACTTAATTGCTATTAATAATAATATTTGAATTCAATTTAAAAATTAACTTATTAAATATTTACAATCAATTAAATATTTCAATTTATGTTGTTAGAAATTCTGGATCATCACAAGAAGTAAGCGGACTACATTAGAGTCCCATAGGGATCTCTAATATATCCCTTAAAGCTAGAGGCGTTACACCAAAATGAGTTCTCCTGAGGGATCTGAAACTGTATGAACACATGAAGCTCTTATTTACTTACTAAGTCAAAATTGGTCAAGATTTGATAGTATGACGCCCCACCTCTATACCCACGCTAGCCAAGA
This sequence comes from Allium cepa, assembly GCA_030765085.1. Lineage (NCBI taxonomy): Eukaryota > Viridiplantae > Streptophyta > Magnoliopsida > Asparagales > Amaryllidaceae > Allium > Allium cepa. The sequence goes on from CM060932.1 coordinate 331,293,291, forward strand.
ATACTACGAAGTAATGCTGTCAACTAGCACGGAGAATAAGGCTGTTGAGGAGCGACCATCCGTGTAATTGCTTTGTGCGAGCATCGATATGTCAGATAGTATAACATGCAATTCTTTTTAAGTGGAAATCCGACATGCCGACACAAACTCAAAGATATCACACGGTGGCTATAATATCTTCGGAAACAAATATAGAAATAAACATATCATAAATCAGTCACAGACAATTCATATCACAAAGGCGGAAATAGATATGAATATTACACTAGGAAGTGTACATCAGAGTAGTGGTCTAAAAAGATCCACAATATCACAAAAGAATAGTTACACGAACTACACAAAAGAATAAGTATACATCATAGAGTCTATATCTCAAATGTATACAACAAAAAAAACTACTAATCTAAGTAGTTAACCAAAAGTCAGAGAAATCAATCCCAAGGGAGAAGTCAAGCAGAAGCACCTGTAACATCTCGGTCTGACCCAAGTATTATTTAATAAGAAAATAATAAACGGATCAGTCTAACTATAAATATCAGACGAAACGATATAGAATAAGAGATATGGCTAAACACATAATAATCACAATTCCAAGCTGTGATATATATATATATATATATATATATATATATATATATACTTAGTTGACAATCATCAAGAGATTAATCAATGTCACCAAATCTACACAAGAATCAAAGAAATGCCATACTCCGTATTTCGTTCATCAAACCACAAATATTGACGATTATATCAATGTCAATCACAAAAGTCAATGACACTCAAATTCACCAATGCACAAATATTGACAATAATATCAATGTCAATCACAAAAGTCAATGACACACAAATTCACCAATGCACAAGTATTGATAAAACTTATCAATGGAAATCACGAAAATTGGTGAAACACAAATTCTAGAAATCATCTCAAGAAATCCAGAAATCACAAAGGAGGGGAGGCCTATCACAAACGGGAGCATAAAGCCCACCAACACGTGTATCACAAACGGAACGCTAATTCCATGGTTGTTAACCATCACAAATTGAGTCGAAGCTCCACAAACGGCCCGAAGACCATGGGTTGCTACCCCACCAAATTGAGTCGAAACTCCACAAAACGGGGTTTAGTCTCCCTCGCAGACAAAGAGACATCGCACATTGCTAGTCTAAATCACAAAGATGATCGTCATGATCAACGAGAAGTGTCGATTACAGTAAGCTAGTAAATATATGAGCTTAGCATCATGTCCCATAACCACTAGCTTAACTTAAATATTTACGAACAAATTGTAGATCTCCACTAGAAAATTGTCACAAGAGTTTCAATCGAACAAGTCCAAGAATTAACCAACAAAGTGAACGCAAGTGTTTCATACCACTTGTTTTACTAAGTCGTTTAATTAGATTTCTCATACGAGTGAGGTAAAGGTTTGTATATGCTAATAGATTGGAAAACGGTTTTATAAACGAATTTGGTATTAAAATAGTATTGAAATTGTTTGAGGAAAGAGTTTTGATATTTACTACTAGTATAGAAAACCTTTATATTTTTAAAGTGACAAATCACAAAGAAGATTGTAAGAACAATCAATCACTAAAATTCACATACGAAGACGTGAATAAAATCCAAAGAAATCGATAAAGGATCCATCGAAATGGATATTCAAAAATCCCTAAAAAGAGTCATCAAAGTCATAATAGATGATAACAACAACTAGGAAACAACTCGAATCGATCAAAGTTGGAAATTCACGCGACTAGGCGAAAATAGGCAATATGCATCAGGTCGGTCGACCGAACCAGGGGGTCGGTCGGCCGAACCAGAAACAGAGAAGTTCTCTGCACTTTTACTAGCAGGTCGGTCGACCAGACCGGGGGGGGTCGGTCGGCCGAACCTGATGCTCTGCAAATTGATGCCCATAAATTGATATGCAACCTCCACCAATTCACAACCGAACGAGCATGGACGCTAGGGAATTATGCCTAACGGCTACCCGGCCCTATTGGCTCCTCGATGCATCACCAAACACATGTTCAAACATCATAGTTATGATTTTTAAAGGATTGAACCCAAAACACCAAAAATTGGAATATTCACCAAATCAATCCAAACCAAAAGCAAATTCACATGAATAAGTGTTAGGAATTCATACCTAACATTCGAAGATAAATATAAGCATAGATGTGAGATAAAAATCTCACCTTTTTACAAAATCAAACAAGAAGAAGCTTGAAAGCAAATGGAGAATCAACCTCTCTTCAACACAACCCAAATGAGCTTGAATCTATGCTCAAAACAAGATTATTCCCAAAATTAGGTTTAGGAATTTCTGAAATTGGTAAGAGAATAAGTTGGAGAAGAAGAAGAGAATGCTTACCAATGGGTTCTCTTGAATTTGGAGCTAGGAATTTGAAGTTGCAAAAGGAACTAGGGTTTTGGAGTTTTAATTTCCAATCTCTCCCACCATTAATACTTTAAAAACTGAAAAGAGAAGAGAATGAGGGTGAATGGGGAAGAGTGGCTCAGATTTGAGCATAAGTTAAACATAGGGCTGAGCCCAAACCCAAACCCAAAGTGAAAAGTAGCAAAAATTAACTTTCTCCAAACATATCGAAGCTTATACTCAAAAAGGTCGCAAACGGCATTTTAAACTCAATGGGAGTGGTCCCGAGTCCTAATTCGACCGTATGCAAAAAGTAGCTTTTCGGACTAAAATCCGACTAACGATAAAATATTTAAATAAAATATTTAATATAAAATCGATAAATATGCGGGTTGTTACAGACTGCCCTCCTTAAAGAAATTGCGTCGCAATATTTAAGAAGAGAACATAAAGTAACAACCATAAAAGCATATTCAACACAAAAGAAATTTGAAATAAAAGGTTCACCTTAAAGAGCACGGGAAAGCAAGTCTGGATGTGATCGCTCGATGAATTCCCTAGACTCCCAAGAACAATCCTTAGGATTTGAAGACCACTGAACTTTAACAAGCGGAACATCTTTCTTTCGAAGTCGTTTGACCTCCGAAGCAATGATACGAATAGGATTTTGCTCATAAGTTAAATTAGGCGAAACTTCAATCTCTTCCACAACACCGGGCTCAAGAATAGAATCGGAATCTCGAAGACATTTTCGAAGTTGAGAAATGTGAAACACGTCATGGACAGCAGAAAATTGAGCCGGTAATAAAAGGCGATAAGCCATGGAACCAATACGTTCGGTGATAGGAAATGGCCCAATATACCGAGGCGCTAACTTTCCCGATCGACTGAAACGTACAACACCCTTCATAGGTGAAACACGAATAAAAACAAGATCTCCAACAGAAAATTCTAATTTCCTTCTTCGGTTATCGGCATAGGATTTTTGTCTACTCTGGGCTTCTTTCATCCTATGACGAATAAGATCAATCTTTTCTGTGGAATCACGAATAAAATTAGGACCTAAAACCAGCCTCGAGCCAACAAGAAGGAGATCCGCATGGCCTTCCATAGAGTGCCTCGAAAGGTGCCATACCAATACTAGATTGGAAGCTATTATTATAGGAAAATTCAACAAGTGAAATGTGATCTTCCCAACTTCCACCAAAATCAAGAACACAAGCACGAAGAAGATCTTCAAGAGTTTGATTCACACGCTCGGTTTGTCCATCGGACTGAGGATGATAAGCGGTGCTAAAATTAAGCTTCGTTCCCAAAGCTTTTTAAAGACTCTTCCAAAATCCACTAGTAAACAATGGATCACGATCACTAACGATAGAAGTAGGAACTCCATGTAATTTAACAATCTCTTTAACAAAGAGCTTGGCCAAAAGAGGAACGGTTCGGTTAGACCGAACGGGAATAAAATGGGCGGATTTAGTAAGTCTATCAACGATCACCCATAAGCTATCATGACCCGAACGAGAACGGGGAAGGCCATCTATAAAATCCATGGAAATTTGGTCCCACTTCCAAATTGGAATTTCTAAAGGTTGCAATAACCCACCGGGCCTTTGATATTCGGCCTTAACGAGTTGGCAAGTCATGCAACACTTAACAAAGTTAGCAATATCAAATTTCATTCCCTCCCAATAATATAGTCGCTTCATATCCGCGTACATTTTACTACTACCGGGATGAATGGTAAATTTAGAACGATGTGAATCTTCTAAAATATCTTTACAAAGATCACCAATATTTGGCGCGACAAGTCTACCAAATTTCCGAATGCCGCCATGAGAATCGATATCAAAGTCTTTCAAACCTTCAATATCAATTTTATCCTTAATATTTTGGCCAAAAAGAGCCAATTCAGGATCTAGCCTTTGAGCTTCAAGAATGCGGTCTAAAAGAGATGGATGAGCCTCAAGGCTACATAAAACAAATGATGAGCATAAATCGGATACGCGGTCTCGAATCTCACAAGTGGATAAGATTTCGAGATTTTTCTATTCGGATATCATCATAGAAACAACAGCTTGTTGTTTACGGCTAAGAGCATCGGCGACACGATTACCCTTACCGGGTGTATAAAGAATATCAAGATCATAAGGCGCAAGGAACTCGAGCCAACGCTGTTGACGTAAATTAAGTTCCTTTTGAGAGAATAAATACCTCAAGGACTTATGATCGGTATAAAGAACAAATTTCTCTCCTAAAAGATAATGACGCCAAATACGAAGGGCGAAAACAATAGCCGCGAGTTCTAAATCATGAGTGGCATATCTAGTCTCAGCTGGCTTCAATTGCCTAGAAGCGTAAGCAATAACACGTTCTTTTTGCATAAGAACGGCACCCAAACCAACGCGACTAGCATCGGTATAAACAACGAAATCTTGATTCCCCTCGGGAATAACAAGAATAGGAGCATCAGAAAGGAGTTCTTTTAATTTCTGAAAAGAAGCTTCACATTTGTCCGACCAAATGTATTTAATACCTTTCTTCGTCAAGCTAGTGAGAGGCACGACAATCTTAGAAAAGTCTTTGATAAAACGACGGTAATAGCCCGCCAATCCGAGAAAACTATGAATCTCTGTCACACTCTCCGGTCTCTTCCAATCTTGAATCGCTTCAATCTTTGAAGGATCCACGGAAATTCTGGATTCGGAAATAATATGACCGAGAAACTTCACACGAGATTGCCAAAAGTGGCATTTAGAAAATTTTGCCTTTAATTGATTACTCCTAAGAGTTTCCAACACAATCCGAAGATGTTTTTCATGCTCCTCCTCGGTTTTAGAATACACAAGAATATCATCGATAAAGATGAGAACAAATCGATCGAGAAAATCTTTGAAAACCTGATTCATAAGGTCAACGAAATACGCCAGAGCATTCGTTAACCCAAATGGCATAACAAGCCATTCATAAGATCCATACCGAGTACGGAACGATGTCAAAGGAATGCTATCCTCTGCAATACGAAGCTGATGAAAACCGGTAGCCAAGTCCAATTGTGAAAAGACTCTAGCACCACTAAGTTGGTCAAATAAATCATCAATCCAAGGTAAAGGATATTTATTTTTGATAGTAAGATCATTAAGCTTGCGGTAGTCAACGCAAAGCCTAAGTGTACCATCGGATTTCTTCACAAAAATAGCTGAAGCTCCCTAAGGCGAAGAACTAGAGCGAATAAATTGCTTCGTCTCCAATTCGGATAATTGTTTACGCATCTCCTCATTTTCTTTACTGGACATACGATACGGAGGACGAGTGATAGGTTGAGCTCCAGGAATAAGATTAATTCTGAACTCAATTGCTCGCTTAGGTGGTAACCCTAAAACGGGCTCAAATATGTCGAAAAATTCACGAACGACGTGAATAAGAGAAATAATATCACACTCATCATCATCATCGTCATCACGAGGGTTTAAAGAATATAAAGATGCGACCAAGCTGGAAACTGAATCTTGAAGATTAATAGAAATCTGCTTAACAGATTGAGGATGTCGAAGATGAATAGTCCGCTCAGGACATAGGATATGAGCTTCATAACGGTTAAGCCAATCCATTCCCAAAATCATTCCAAAGCCTAAATAACGCATGACATGAAAATCGGCTAGAAAGGAAAATCACACAAAATAATCTCGACATCTTTACACAATAAACGTATTGTTGCGGATCCACCAACCGAATTCGCAATTCTCAAAGAAGTCATTAAACACAAAACATCCAAAGAAAAAGTATCAACCAGTTCTTTTGATATAAAAGAATGGGACGCACCCGTATCAAAAAGAACTCGAATAGGATGATCACAAAATAAAATAATTCCATCCAGAATAGAATGAGAAATACCTTGGCCACGAGATGTGTTGCCAGGGGCTTGGGCAACATTTAACTTTCCCTCCTTCTTGCCTTGAAGTTTGGGGCATGAAGATATAACATGACCGGGAACTTTGCAGTTGCGACAAGAGAGAGACTTTGGGCACTTGTTCGCATAATGGTCCTTCGAACCACAATTATAGCATTCCCCACGGCCAAAGGAAGAAGTCTTTGCCACGGAGGTTGCTTGCTTCCCTTTCTTATTGGGATAAGGTCCTTTGAATTTATTTGGCCTCTTCTTGTTGTTGAAGTTTGGTTTGGAACCCACCACTTCAACAACATTCTCCCTATCCGCCTCTTCAAGACGAAGAGCGATATCAACGAATTGGTCGAAAGAAACTTCTAATTTTAGAAGTAATGGCTTCTTGAGATTTTTGTTTAAGCCATAGATGAACCTATGGTTCTCCTTCAGAGGGGTGTTGATGTATTCAACCCCATATTTGGAAAGTGATTCAAAAGAAGCAACGTAGTCCGTCACGGAAGAATCGCCTTGAACAAGGTCAATGAAACGACGAGCCATCGTCACTTTCTCAGCTTCTAGCATGAATTTTAATTCGAAGCGTTCTCGGAATTGCTCCCAGGTGAGATCCGCTTCATTAATCTCAGAAATAAGAAGCTCGTACCTATCCAATGCTCTTTCTCGGAGCATACTGAGGCCACCTGAACTCGGTGAAGGTCAATAAGATTCATGCGAGAAAAGATTCGATCGCATGACCTTAGCCAAGCCTATACTTCAATAATAGTTTCGGAACCTTTGAATGGCTCCCCACCTAAATTAGTGTAATCGCTTCACAAGCGTGCAAATCCCGACTTTGGGTGAGTAGGTTCCGGGTTAGCTCCAGCTGCTTGAGCATTCGTCACTAAATCAAGAAGCTGTTGAGCAGTCATAAAAACTCCATCTTGGGGTGGAGTGCTAGACGGTACGGCTCTGGGGCGGCCTGGTCTAGACATTTTTCTCCCTTTAGAAAGAAAGAAGAAGAAGAAAAAGGTTATTTACCAAATTGAATATCAAGCAATCTTGATAGATAAACAAGGAATCATAAGGAAAATAGGATGAATCGGTACGAAGACTCGAATTAAATCCTAAAGCACGACTCCTAAGATGGACTTAGGACGATGATCCTTGTTACATTATTCCATATTGTTCCGAAGTTTGGCTCTGATACCAAGCTGTGACGCCCCACCTCTATACCCACTCTAGCCAAGAACACTACGAAGTAATGCTGTCAACTAGCACGGAGAATAAGGCTGTTGAGGAGCGACCATCCGTGTAATTGCTTTGTGCGAGCATCGATATGTCAGATAGTATAACATGCAATTCTTTTTAAGTGGAAATCCGACATGCCGACACAAACTCAAAGATATCACACGGTGGCTATAATATCTTCGGAAACAAATATAGAAATAAACATAACATAAATCAGTCACAGACAATTCATATCACAAAGGCGGAAATAGATATGAATATTACACTAGGAAGTGTACATCAGAGTAGTGGTCTAAAAAGATCCACAATATCACAAAAAAATAGTTACACGAACAACACAAAAGAATAAGTATACATCATAGCGTCTATATCTCAAATGTATACAACAAAAAAAAAACTACTAATCTAAGTAGTTAACCAAAAGTCAGAGAAATCAATCCCAAGGGAGAAGTCTGTTATCCCGCTTTTTGGCAAAGCCGTGATACCAAAAGATTGGTCGAAAACGGGAAACAGTTCATCTCAGAGATTGGATATACTTCACTTAGCTATGGATATCGATGAATTTTGCCCGAGTCCGGATCAGGCCACAATTGATAGGACACGACAAGAAAGGTTGTAGGAGCCATCATTTCAAGTTTCAAGTCAATCCGAGTTCGTATGCTCAAGATATGATGGATTCAGTGTGAAGAGAAATAGTCATTGTCTGGTTCGAAACCATGAAGTTCGAACCCATCCTTTTCGAACCCATCCTGTTCGAAACCATCCACGCCCTCTCCTTCGAACCCACCTAGTTCGAACCCATCCACGTCCTTGCCTTCGAAGCCATGGAGTTCGAACCCAAGCCACGTTCGAACCCATCGGCTAGTACCTGCCTCGACTCCATCGCTTTCGACTCCATCGCCTTCGAATCCACCACAGTGGCCTACCTTCGAATCCATGACTTCACTCGGCCTCGCATCCTCACTTCGAACCCATCGAGTGACCCAGTTCGAACCGATCAAGTTCGAACCCATAAGGATTCCTGGATTCGAATCAGTCACGTTCGAAACCAGGAATACTTCCTATTTCGAATCCACCGAGTCAATCGGTTTGGATGACGTGTTCGCCGTAGTTCACGGAGTCGAAGCGGTCCATTCGGAGATAAGTTAGGATCGATTCGAAAAATGCGCAACACGTCACTGCAAGCCCACGTGCACTGATGGATTCGAAATCATGGGTTCGAACGACACAGCCAACCGAAAATGCTAATTTCGAACCGAGCATATCTCCTTAACCACACATCCAAATGCAACCAAATTTTCACAGTAGCTTCCATATGAGGTAAAGATTGTTCCTGCCAAGTTTCAGCTCGATTGGACCATTTCTTGATGGGTTCGAAATCACTTCGAACCGATGTCAGATCGAGACGAAACTTGGTGGGGTCGGTCGCGTGGGCCCACTCACGTGCCAGAAGAAGTCTCACGAAGTTTCAGCAAGATCTGGGCCTCCAACGCCTATAAATAGCACCCTGAAGCCTTCAGAAAGGGGAGCTTCTTCGAAGAACTTCTGCCATTGAACGCCAAGACTCTGCCGGATTCAAGTCTATTCATCATAATCACTGTTGTATTCAGATTTCAAAGCAATCGTCAGCTGTAATCTGTTGTAACCATTCTAATCAAGCAAAGCAATAAAGAGAAAACCTTCGAAGTGGACGTAGGCGCGAACGCCGAACCACTATAAATCCTGTGTTTGTGATTGTTGTTCGTGAATTACTGTGATTTGTTACTTAGAACTGATTTCTATATTGATTGTTGCTGAGTTCTGTGTTGATTATTAGCAAGTTGAGTACGTAAACGGGTGCTTTCGTGATATTGGGTGTTTGTGACCAATTTTGGTGCAAACATTTTGGTGCTTTCACTGAGAAACTAATTCAGGAAGAAGTTGAATTTGAAAATTCAGGAGTTCAGATCTAGGAATTATGGCAAGACAATCGAGTAGGAGGCCAAGGCCTGAGAGAAGTGAACCACAAGGAAGCCAAGAGGCTTCCTCAGGAGCAAATCAACCATCGATATACATTACTAGGGACGAGATGGAAACTATGATGAAGAGGCAAGAGGAAATGATCCAGAGTTTATTCCAACGGATAGGACAGCTTGGAGCACAAAATAGGGAAGCCAATGGAGTCCAGAACGGAGCGGGACCGTCCGGCGTAGCACCAGAGCTAGGGGGCACACATATGGAGAATGTTGACCCAATCTTGGAAAGAGAAAGAGAAGGATCTGCGCAACCTAGGAGTAGTAGAGGAGTGAACGCTCAGTCAAGGGGGCAGATCCCGGAGTTACCTCGTGAACTCGGGGGGCAGGTTGGAAGTAGTGAACAAGGATTACATCTCGGAGACAATGACCGATTAGCAGAGATAATTAGAAGAGCTTTGAGAGGTGGTATGGTGAACAAAGATTTGGAAGATGTCAATAGAAGTCCTTTTACTTCAGCAATCAGGCAAGCTAGGAACCCGCCTGATTTCAAACTACCATCATTGGATATGTATGACGGGAGAACGGACCCCACGGTCCATCTGACAAAATATATGAGGCATATGGAAGTACTGGGGGCATCGGAGGAGGTTATGGCCCGGTGTTTTCCATTGTACTTGACAGATATCGCTGCACTATGGTTTAGACAGTTGGAGAATGGATCCATCGGAACATGGAATGGTTTAGTTGAGAGATTTATGAGGCAATTCAGGGTTCATATTACCAGACCCAAAAACGTGATGACTTTGGCAACCCTAAAGCAAAAAGTCGGAGAGACCTTGAGAAGTTATCTAGCACGATTCAATGCAGCAGCAGCTTCAGTGGATAGAGCGGATCCGTCCATGGTGGTAATGGCAGCTGTGTCCGGAATAGCTGACGGCACAGAGTTCAAGAATGCATTAACTAAAGATCCACCCATAGATCTAGAGGAATTCTATCATGAAGCAGAAAAGTTTTTACGATTAGAAGATGCGAATGCCGAGAGAGAAGAAGGAGATGGGATAGAAGTTTTTGCATTTAGAGACAAAAAGCCTCTTAAAAGGGATTCGGATAAAGGTAAAAGAAAGATTGAGAATGACAGAGACAGATCAAAGCGGCAACGGAGGGAGCCACGATTCACCACCTACGCTGAGTTGAACGAGAGCCTGGAACGAATTTATCAGGATACCAAAGAACAGATTCCGTATCGTAGGCCGATGCGAAGGGATCCTACCTCTGACGAAAGGAAATCAGATAAGTTCTATGTATTCCATGAATTAAATGGTCATAACACTAACGATTGTAGGCACCTGAAGGATGAGGTGGAAGGGCATATCAGGAACGGTATGCTCCTTCAATATGTAAGGAGGCGAGCTCCTGCGGCGGAACCAAAGCGACCACCGTCCACATCAGCTAGAGGCGACCCCGAATCAAGGCACCGTATGGTTATCAATTGAATGAAATAACGATGAACAAGTTGTAAGCTTCCACTACCGTAAATAAATCATTTACACATGTGCGGGATCGCGAACGATCTTCAGGCATGCTCTGAGTGATCATTGACCGTTTCGTAGTGGAAACTTACACTTTGACATCCATGCTTTACTTTCATTTCGTTTTGATTTGAACATTTAGACTCTATTTGTTTGGACAATTGTTTTTGAAACTCATCCGTTTAATAGATATTTGATTCTAATAACTCTCGAATGACCAAGCTACTTACACATGTATGGGGTCGCGAACGATCCTTAGGTATGCTCTGAGACGGCGATGAACCGCCCATACAAACGATCCAGGAACTCACCCGAACGTGACCCTGGCATCGATAACACCAAGCCCTCCCGGGCACACACACAATTCGCTTCGAACGGCATCCGACCTCGAACGGTCACAATCCGCCTCGAACGGCACCCGACTTCGAACAGTCATAACTCGCCTTACCTCAATGGCTTGATCGCGAACGGTCGTCACTTGAGGTCCGACATCCGACCACGAACGGTCATGAATTCGCCTCGAACGGCACACGATCGCGAACGATCACATTCTGCCTTGAACGGCACAGACCGCGAACGGTCACAGATTCGCCTCGAACGGCACACGATCGCGAACGATCACTTCCTGCCTCGAACGCCATTGATCGCGAACGGTCATGGCTCACTGATTATGAAATCCGACCTCGAACGGTCACCATTCGCCTTGAACGGCACTTGGTCGCGAACGATCATCATTTGCCACAAACGGCAGTCGACCGCGAACGGTCCCATCTCATCATTCGCCGCGAACGGCATCGACCGCGAACGGTCCTATTCCATCTTGTGCCACGAATGGCACGGACCGCGAACGGTCCCGATTCACTTCAAGCAGCATACGATCCCGAACGATCGAAGCATGAATTTATACGCTCGACCGCGCACGGTCGCACTTCACCTCGAATGACTCGATCACGAACGATCGTCATTTGAAGTTGAGCGCTTGACCACGAACGGCCGCACTTCATCCCAAATGGCTCGATCCCGAACGATCGTCATTTGAGGACATATGAAACTATTGAGTTCTTTGCAGGTTGATAATCGGATACGAACATCCAACTCAAGGCATTACAAAACACACCTTCCTACAGCAAGGCATGTTTTGGGGGGCAAAGTGTTATCCCGCTTTTTGGCAAAGCCGTGATACCAAAAGATTGGTCGAAAACGGGAAACAGTTCATCTCAGAGATTGGATATACTTCACTTAGCTATGGATATCGATGAATTTTGCCCGAGTCCGGATCAGGCCACAATTGATAGGACACGACAAGAAAGGTTGTAGGAGCCATCATTTCAAGTTTCAAGTCAATCCGAGTTCGTATGCTCAAGATATGATGGATTCAGTGTGAAGAGAAATAGTCATTGTCTGGTTCGAAACCATGAAGTTCGAACCCATCCTTTTCGAACCCATCCTATTCGAAACCATCCACGCCCTCTCCTTCGAACCCACCTAGTTCGAACCCATCCACGTCCTTGCCTTCGAAGCCATGGAGTTCGAACCCAAGCCACGTTCGAACCCATCGGCTAGTACCTGCCTCGACTCCATCGCTTTCGACTCCATCGCCTTCAAATCCACCACAGTGGCCTACCTTCGAATCCATGACTTCACTCGGCCTCGCATCCTCACTTCGAACCCATCGAGTGACCCAGTTCGAACCGATCAAGTTCGAACCCATAAGGATTCCTGGATTCGAATCAGTCACGTTCGAAACCAGGAATACTTCCTATTTCGAATCCACCGAGTCAATCGGTTTGGATGACGTGTTCGCCGTAGTTCACGGAGTCGAAGCGGTCCATTCGGAGATAAGTTAGGATCGATTCGAAAAATGCGCAACACGTCACTGCAAGCCCACGTGCACTGATGGATTCGAAATCATGGGTTCGAACGACACAGCCAACCGAAAATGCTAATTTCGAACCGAGCATATCTCCTTAACCACACATCCAAATGCAACCAAATTTTCACAGTAGCTTCCATATGAGGTAAAGATTGTTCCTGCCAAGTTTCAGCTCGATTGGACCATTTCTTGATGGGTTCGAAATCACTTCGAACCGATGTCAGATCGAGACGAAACTTGGTGGGGTCGGTCGCGTGGGCCCACTCACGTGCCAGAAGAAGTCTCACGAAGTTTCAGCAAGATCTGGGCCTCCAACGCCTATAAATAGCACCCTGAAGCCTTCAGAAAGGGGAGCTTCTTCGAAGAACTTCTGCCATTGAACGCCAAGACTCTGCCGGATTCAAGTCTATTCATCATAATCACTGTTGTATTCAGATTTCAAAGCAATCGTCAGCTGTAATCTGTTGTAACCATTCTAATCAAGCAAAGCAATAAAGAGAAAACCTTCGAAGTGGACGTAGGCGCGAACGCCGAACCACTATAAATCCTGTGTTTGTGATTGTTGTTCGTGAATTACTGTGATTTGTTACTTAGAACTGATTTCTATATTGATTGTTGCTGAGTTCTGTGTTGATTATTAGCAAGTTGAGTACGTAAACGGGTGCTTTCGTGATATTGGGTGTTTGTGACCAATTTTGGTGCAAACAAAGTCAAGCAGAAGCACCTGTAACATCTCGGTCTGACCCGAGTATTATTTAATAAGAAAATAATAAACGGATCAGTCTAACTATAAATATCAGACGAAACGATATAGAATAAGAGATATGGCTAAACACATAATAATCACAATTCCAAGCTGTGATATATATATATATATATATATACTTAGTTGACAATCATCAAGAGATTAATCAATGTCACCAAATCTACACAAGAATCAAAGAAATGCCATACTCCTTATTTCGTTCATCAAACCACAAATATTGACGATTATATCAATGTCAATCACAAAAGTCAATGAAACACAAATTCACCAATGCACAAATATTGACAATAATATCAATGTCAATCACAAAAGTCAATGACACACAAATTCACCAATGCACAAGTATTGATAAAACTTATCAATGGAAATCACGAAAATTGGTGAAACACAAATTCTAGAAATCATCTCAAGAAATCCAGAAATCACAAAGGGGGGGAGGCCTATCACAAACGGGAGCATAAAGCCCACCAACACGTGTATCACAAACGGAACGCTAATTCCATGGTTGCTAACCATCACAAATTGAGTCGAAGCTCCACAAACGGCCCGAAGACCATGGGTTGCTACCCCACCAAATTGAGTCGAAACTCCACAAAACGGGGTTTAGTCTCCCTCGCAGACAAAGAGACATCGCACATTGCTAGTCTAAATCACAAAGATGATCGTCATGATCAACGAGAAGTGTCGATTACAGTAAGCTAGTAAATATATGAGCTTAGCATCATGTCCCATAACCACTAGCTTAACTTAAATATTTACGAACAAATTGTAGATCTCCACTAGAAAATTATCACAAGAGTTTCAATCGCACAAGTCCAAGAATTAACCAACAAAGTGAACGCAAGCGTTTCATACCACTTGTTTTACCAAGTCGTTTAGTTAGATTTCTCATACGAGTGAGGTAAAGGTTTGTATATACTAATAGATTGGAAAACGGTTTTATAAATGAATTTGGTATTAAAATAGTATTGAAATTGTTTGAGGAAAGAGTTTTGATATTTACTACTAGTATAGAAAACCTTTATATTTTTAAAGTGACAAATCACAAAGAAGATTGTAAGAATAATCAATCACTAAAATTCACATACGAAGACGTGAATAAAATCCAAAGAAATCGATAAAGGATCCATCGAAATGGATATTCAAAATTCCCTAAAAAGAGTCATCAAAGTCATAATAGATGATAACAACAACTAGGAAACAACTCGAATCGATCAAAGTTGGAAATTCAAGCGACTAGGCGAAAATAGGCAATATGCATCAGGTCGGTCGACCGAACCAGGGGGGTCGGTCGGCCGAACCAGAAATAGAGAAGTTCTCTGCACTTTTACTAGCAGGTCGGTCGACCGGACCAGGGGGGTCGGTCGGCCGAACCTGATGCTCTGCAAATTGATGCCCATAAATTGATATGCAACCTCCACCAATTCACAACCGAACGAGCACGGACGCTAGGGAATTATGCCTAACAGCTACCCGGCCCTATTGGCTCCTCGATGCATCACCAAACACATGTTCAAACATCATAGTTATGATTTTTAAAGGATTGAACCCAAAACACCAAAAATTGGAATATTCACCAAATCAATCCAAACCAAAAGCAAATGCACACGAATAAGTGTTAGGAATTCATACCTAACATTCGAAGATAAATATAAGCATAGATGTGAGATAAAAATCTCACCTTTTTATAAAATCAAACAAGAAGAAGCTTGAAAGCAAATGGAGAATCAACCTCTCTTCAACACAACCCAAATGAGCTTGAATCTATGCTCAAAACAAGATTATTCCCAAAATTAGGTTTAGGAATTTCTGAAATTGGTAAGAGAATAAGTTGGAGAAGAAGAAGAGAATGCTTACCAATGGGTTCTCTTGAATTTGGAGCTAGGAATTTGAAGTTGCAAAAGGAACTAGGGTTTTGGAGTTTTAATTTCCAATCTCTCCCACCATTAATACTTTAAAAACTGAAAAGAGAAGAGAATGAGGGTGAATGGGGAAGAGTGGCTCAGATTTGAGCACAAGTTAAACATAGGGTTGAGCCCAAACCCAAACCCAAAGTGAAAAGTAGCAAAAATCAACTTTCTCCAAACATATCGAAGCTTATACTCAAAAAGGTCGCAAACGGCATTTTAAACTCAATAGGAGTGGTCCTGAGCCCTAATTCGACCGTATGCAAAAAGTAGCTTTTCGGACTAAAATCCGACTAACGATAAAATATTTAAATAAAATATTTAAATATAAAATCGATAAATATGCGGGTTGTTACAGATAGTCAGTTATGTAACTATCAAATGACCAAATAACAGCAATCTAGATATTTAATTTCACATAGCAACCACTAAGTCTCGTAATAAATCTTTCATTTATTTAAATCTCTTTCTAAAATATTTATCATAATATTCATATACCAATCTTACTGGCATAAGTTTATTCATGAAATATTGTGAAAGATTTCTTATTCATATACCAATCTTACTGGCATAAGTTTATTCATGAAATATTGTGAAAGATTTCTTACTTCAAAATCATATTAAAAGGATCAGAACAAAAGTTATTTAAATTGAAGATAAGGATAACCTTAACACTACTCCTTCGGCGTTTAAGTGTGGAACGAATGTCTATACCACCAAAATTAAAAAGGTCGGTTAAAGGAAATCCAATCTCAAATTCTTTTATAAACTGCTTAAATAAATCCTTTTAATAAATCTCTTTCATTTATAAAATCTTCTTTACTAAAATCCCAAATCCGTTTATAAAACTCTTTATAAATCTCTAAGTTTATTTATAAATCTCTTTTATAAATATCCAAAATCATTTGTAAAACTTCTTTTCAAATTTCAAGATCTCTTTCAATTTATAAAATTTAAAACAAATCTTCTTTAATAAATCTTATTCGATCAATTTCCTTTTAAATAAATAACTAATTATGTAAAACAACTTTTAAATAACAAGTTGTTATTAATTAAACTAACTTCAACACATTAAGTAAAATACTTAATTAACTGTCTTTAAAATATCATATTGAAATGGTGATAAACCTTAAACATTTCAATCAAATAATAACTTTACTTTAAACCATAACAATTATCTTTAAACCCTTATTTAAAAACGAATAAGATTAAGGGAATAATTTTCAAAATTCAGAAGAGGTTTAGCTACCACAATGGTTCTTATTTAATTCAGTTTAACTTTCTGACTTATGTCATGGGTATTTACATAACAAATAGATATGACAAAGGGATCAACAAATAACAACCAATCAACATATAAGTAAATGTCCAAGTTGTTATAATACAGACGGGGATTTGTTCTACTAAATACATATCCAAGCTAGTAAAATAGTAGAATGGTGTTTTGTTCTGCTAGATGGATGTCATTTGGTTTCATAATAATTTGAGGTTACTTAAGGGTAGTCGACAAAGAAATCCCTTGGATTTAAACATCCTTTAAAAGAGAATTGTTTTAAGAACAAAACCGATCTTAAGAAATAAAGTAGTTAAAACTTTAAAACCTTTTATTTGAAAATCTAAGTAACATGAAAACTCTTTATTTTAATAATAAATAAACCATTAATTAATAATTAAACAATAATTAACTACTAAATAAAAAATAACAATTATCCTTTAAATAAATAATTAAATAATAGTTAATCTTCAAATAAATAATTTAAACCACGATTCATCGTTAATTAATAACTAAATTATAGTTTGAGCCACAATTTAATACCAATTTAAATCTTAATTGATTCTAAATTTTATCTTTATTAAATTTAACTTAATTAGAAATTAATTAATTCAACCCTTTTATAAGCAAAGAATTAATTAATAATTCATCTTTAATAAATAAATAATAATTACCCCTTAATTAATAATTAAATGATAGTTAATCTTGATAATTAATCTTTAGTTATTAGATAATTATAATTAACTTACTTGATTAACACTTAAATACTAATTATCTTCGTTAACTAATGGTTAAGTACTAATTATGTTACATAATTAATTAATTAATCTTTAAATAAATAATTAGTTAAGTAAGTAATAATAATTACTTTCCCATACTTAAAATAAGTTTAAAATACTTTTCTAGAGTATACTTAAGTGAAATCACTTTTAGATTTCAAAAAGAATTCGTTTTTCACGAACTACATTCATTCAACTATCATTGTATGACCCGTAATTTTAATAACTTGTTTTTATGAATCGAATAGCTTTAAAACCTTACACTTTTTACTTAAACCCACTTTAAAACTTTGGAAAAAGTTTTTGAAACTAAAAAGTAAAGTTTTAAATCCTTATAAAACTTTTTAGAAACACTTAATTGAAATAAACTTTTTAAAATGAAATGATTTCTATGCCACTAATGCAAGTTTGTATGCTAGCTTTTTTAGCGTACTCATCACATGCATAACCAAAACATAAACCTGCATACCATAATCACAAATCATAAGCAAGATCTCATCTTTCCAACATTCACAACATTTTGACTTAAATTTACTAATACAACATCACATTTAAGCATATATAATCACTTATAAAATCATGCAAATCAACATCAACTTTCATAATCATCCAACCAATATACATTCATGTTAAACAAGGATTTAAAGTTTAAAACTTTCTTAAAGATGTGAGCTTTACTCACCAAAGCTTAACCAAATCGAGTCTAACTTCCACAAAACTTTAGATGGACCCTTGAACTTTGTTTCTCTTTTGGAAAAATGAAATTTTTTGATGCTTGAAGGGTAAAATGGTTTGGCCTTGACGAGAAATGGGCTCGGCCTTGGCTTAGGGGTGGGCTTTTTGTGTTGTTTTGGAGGGTAGAGGATGTAGTAAGGAAAAAGAGCGTATTTAAACAACCTTTTGAAATGGAAAGTGAAAATGATTTACAAACTCTTTGAAATATCATGGAAGCCATGAAATGTCTTTATAAAGCATGGAGGAATTTTAGAAAATGGGAATGGAAAAGAAAAGTGAAGTAAAAATTCATGAAATTATTTTTATATAAAAGGGGTTTAATAAATTACCAAAGTAACACTTAAGTACCTACCCTCCACTACATGCTTGCCACCTCATCAACCTTGTCTCTCCTTAGTTCCAAATGCCCAACACATGCCCTCCTCCTTGCCAAAATGCATCTAATATTGTATGTACTTATGTTTCTTAAGGTATTTTCCATTTTAAACATATTTTTTAAATTTTAATTTATTTTCATACAGTCTTATCACTCTTTATATATTTAAGTAGATATGTTACATAATCCTAATTTACACTTAAATGTATGTGTGTGTATTTACTCTAGAGTTCACAATGTTTTTGACATCTTTTAGTCGACGAAAATTCAAAAATTCAAAAAATGAATTCTGGTCACAATTTCGATTTTTTTCGAACTAAATATATTTGTAAACAAATTTGAAAAACTATTTATCTATCACTATTATTGATCAAAAGAGTTTTTTTTGGGTTAAAGCATCCACAAATTAATTATTTAAAAATATATTAAAATATCCATATTTAAAGTGATTAAATACTAGGTCGTTACAGGTAATCTTTTCGTGCTATCTGTGCAATGGATTATATATCATAGACAACATGTAAACTTAGGCAATTTCAAGGTTTGCGACCCATTTGTTATAGGCTATGTGTAATTTAGGGTCTGCATTAACAGTGGGTTTTACCCTTGGAGGTTAGATTATTGACGACCGTAGATGTTCGTGTGTTTGTGCTATCCTTATTGCCCTTAACCAGTCTATGCAGTTGGTCCGGAGAGTTTGGCATTTTTCAAAATCCAACTTGGGTATAAACATTTTCTGCAAATTTTAACTTAGTAGATTGGAACATTATCCATAGTAGATGTTTCTAGAATATTGGTAAGGTTAAACATTACGTTTCATTTTACTGATAAGCTCCCACTAGTCTTTTATGTTTCTCAAAACCTTAAGACGAAACATAGAAGTATTTCGAATTCACTAGAGGGTGTTAGGACTCGTTTTTTATGGAATACTAACCTTGTGTTTTCTCAACAATCACGTACCCATAAACAATGGATAACACTTATCGGTTGTATCATATATATGTGTGTGTGTGTGTGTGTGTGTGTGTGTGTGTGTGTCTATCCTAACCCATGATTCTGTCCTAATCTCATTTTGGCCTTGAGTTTGCTAAATCAAAAAATATTATTCACTTTTACCTACCATTTCGTAATGGCCTAAGAATAGTATATGTACCTTGAGTTTGCTCAACAAATACATATGGCTATCTTACCTCATCTAATCTATATATTAATAATACTACACATAATATCTCAGGCTTGAGTTTGCTCAACAACCAAAGAGTATGAAAGTAATTTATTAATTAAGAATGGTAGAGGACATCTTGTTATATTAAATATTCATAGTCTTTAAAATATTTAATTGAGTGATATCGACTTATAGAATAATGTATTTCTTATGAAATATCCTCTTGATTCAAGTGTCTAACACATTAGAAGTCTCGGTATACGTACTATACGTATGTATTTATTCCTTAAATCTAATTAGGGTTTCTTATTATTCAACCTTTTATTATACGTTTAAATTATATAATTTTAGTTATTATATAACTTTTTTAATTTAGTTAACTTATATAATAATCTTATGTATAATCTTATATTAATATTATTAGTTCAACCTTTATTTAATTAATTTAATTTACTGATTAATTAACATTTTACATTGAATATGTATACTATAACATTTATAGTTGTACACATATATCTTTAAATATACGTATTATATTATTTATTAATTAGAATTTAATTGATTTAACTAAATAATTTTAATTAATTATTTTTATTTCAAAAATGTTATATATACTTACATCACTTAAACAATTCAAGATAATATGACATATATCATTATATATATGTTATATGTAATTCAAATTAAATTTATTTAAGGGTACTTTTGACACAGGTTCTTATTAAGTTTCAAAATTCACGAAAAGTCTTCACTAAATTTCAGTGTAAATTAGGTCCCTGTTTTTTTATTCACGATTATTGTAGAGTATGATGCAACTTTTTATAAAAGTTGCTGACATTTCCGCAACTTTTCCGTACACTGTGAACATAGTGTGTGAAAGTTGCTGAAATATCAGCACTTATTTATAAAAGTTGCTGACATTTCAGCAACATTTATGTAAACTGTGAACACAGTTTATGAAAGTTGCTGAAATATTAGCACTTATTTATAAAAGTTGCTGACATTTCAGCAATAATTTTCTTCGTTTTCAGAAAACAGGGACCCGATTTACAATGAAACTTTGACAGGAAAAGTTGCTGAAATATCAGCACTTATTTATAAAAGTTGCTGATATTTCAGCAATAATTTTCTTCGTTTCCAGAAAACAGGGACCAGATTTACAACAAAACTTTGACAGGGACCCGCTTTACAATATGAAAGTATGATAGGGATGCCTCCCTAATTTCCACTTTAGTTAATTTATTAATATAATTAATAACTAATTCATTTTGAAACTAATTTATTAATTTCCAAAAAAGTTGAAAAATCATTTTCTAACATTTATAATATTTTCTTATTTTAAATTTAACGTTTAAATTAAAAAATTAATTTTATTTCAATAAACAAATTTTGAAAATTAGCCTAAGGCCCAAATTAAAATTGGGCCTTCCCATTAGGGATAAAATTTAGGCTTAATTTACCCTCTGGGTCATGCTAGTAAGTAGGTAGAGCAAGGTGCTTGGTCAACCAAATCCAGCTTAGATATAACTTTTTTACACATCCTACTAAGGTAAGCTTAATCAGTTGGCCCTGACATAACCAATTTAAACCTCATAGGGTATTGGACTGTGACACTATTATTGGATCTCGGCCGGTATGCAATGGTTAAATGGGTGAATTTCAATTTTTTTTACCATTTTGGATCTAATTGGACCTATGAAGTCTAATTTGATTTAGATCTGATCTAAATAAATTTTAAATAAAATCATTATTTTACTTAATTAAATTGATAAAAAGATTATATTTGATATTATATAATATATAATGTGTATCATATACATATATACGTGCACGTGCACGTGCAACATCTATAGTGTGCATGGTTTAACATGCTCATATTCAAGTGCTAGGATTTACACTACAATGGACATGTTAGCCCCTCCATATACATATGTATCATCGTATACATACATGTATGTATGTATGTATGTATAATTAACATGATATATAGTTATATTTGTGTATTTGAATAAATATACATATATGTACATATAATAATGTAAAAGTAATGTTACACACACACACATAAAATAGTATACATGAATATAAATATAGATAATTTAATTTCAAATTTCAAAATTTAAATTTAAATTTGATCTAGATATGGAAATATCTTTTAATTACAAATTCAAATTTTAATTTTTCAAATGAATTGTATTTTAGTAATACATGTATGTATGTATATATGTATGTATGAAAATCAATTTCTTTTTATTGATACATAAGACATAAACACACACACACACACACATATATATATATAAATATATGTATATGTATGTATATGTACATAAATTAAAATTAAAAATTTAAATCATTTATAATATAAATGATGTTTTATAATTAAGTATATAAAATAATATAATATATATATATATATATCCATGTGTGTGTTTTATTTTAACCATGTTTATATTTTGACAAAATCAGTTTTTAGTTATTTAATATAACCTGTATAAATTTATTTCTTTTTCTTTTTTAAATTTTAAATTTAATTCTGCATGGAAAACGCAATTTATTTTGTAATAAAATATTTTGTAATGTATGTAAACTTATGTGTATTAATTCATATGTATGTACGTACATAGATGTATGTATACGTATGTAAGTATATATGTATGTTTGTATATTAAAATCAATTTAGTACATTATATTTGAAAAAAAATATGTATATCTAATTATATACACACACACACAAAAAAAAATATTTTCAAAATAATAATATATATAATTTAACAATAGGATTTACATATATTTTATGTGTGTTTATTTAATTTAGAAATTCAAATTTTATTTAGAATACTTTTAAATTAATTTTTAATTCCAATTTAAAAAAATTAAGGCCGAAAACAAAATAAAATCTATATATAAATTTTTTCTTTTTTTTTAATTTATAACAACAATATGTTTATGCATATTCTACACTAACAGCATACACATATAAGTGTTCATGATATAAGGCTAATCTAACTATGTATAATAACATAATAAATGACACACACATGCCCACATATACTTACATACGTACATACATACATACATACATATATACATATATATGTTTATATATATATGAATTAAAATTTTACATTAACCATAGCCTAATATGACACCTTGAATGCTGAATCTATAGAACCCAAATATATCAACATAAAGCTAATCAAGTAATAAATAAAAATGAATATACATATAAGTATTCGTGATATAAAGCTAATCTAACTATAAATAAATATGAATTAAAATGCTACCATTCAGAGAGATCTACGCACCTTTTTTTATTTAATTTGAATTTGTGTTTATAGTTTGAAAATAACGGAGGAGGGGATGATGGTGATTTCAGCCAGGAATAGAGGAGAGAAAAGAGCGAAAGTAAAGCGAAAATAATAAAGGTTAATAGGTTTGAATAAAAGAAAAGAGAGGAATATGTGGATCGAGATCGACCTTTCTTTACCAATTCAAACCCAAAACCCTTCCTCCTCATTAATATTTTACCAGCTATCCCATGGGTCCCATGGGATTCCATCCTACTTCAAATCAGATAATTTACATTTAAATCAAATTTAAATGTATATTGATATCGCATATCGATACGTGTTTATATAACTTTTATGTGCGCATTATTTTCAATATTGATTAATAAAATCAAATAAAATTTTATAATTAATATTTCACAATATTAATTGATTTAATTAATTTATAACTATTATAATTTAATTAAATCGGGTGGTATTTAGAGTATTCAACATTGCAGTTATGTACTCTTAGGTGTAAATTTGGTCAGCGATTAATATCATACAATTTGGATATTAATGTTCAAATGTCACCTTATCTAGTAATGTGATAGTTCGGCCAAATTTATCACTTACATAATTGCGAAATCCAATTTTACTTATTTCAAGCGGTCCTCGATAGTGACATTTATTTACACCAATTCTCTTTATCAATGCTATATCACATGGGGACTTATAGAATTAGATATTGGCCAAAATCCAAATATCGTTCACGTTCAACTTGTATAGTCCAAACAAAATGCCTAGGTTCAATAATAACAATAATTATTAACCGAATTGTCTAGGCTAGAGTGTTTGGGTTGACTTTAGTTGACCATGATACTAACATATATAACCTAGAAGACGAATTATATATTGAATAGTGTTTCATTTCCAATGTTTCAACTCAACCTAACTATAGTCGTTGACGGGCTTTATGTCATGATTTAACTATAATCAAAGCGAAGTTTCGATATTGAAGTTCGACCATATTATTAAGTCGAGAAAACTATGTATTATTGTCATATCGATTTTTCTGGCGACTTTAGTTATATTAGCCAACATAAAATTATCATGTGAGTCATTCCATGATTTTCCAATAATTATCCACACATAACTCTTTGGTGCCCCTAATAGCCATGAGTAATACACTGCACAATATTTGGAGAGTATTACATACTCTAGTCTCACTGGATGTATCGATATCCAATCTCGATACATCATGACTATGAATTTTTAAAATGGTATGTTTATTATATCATGATAAATTGCTCACGATTACAACACATTGTAATTACCTTCACAAAAAGTACCATTTTTGAATTCTATTAAATATAATTAAATCGAAAAATTAATTAACATAACACATTATAACAAGTATATAATAAAAAGGAAAATTCTTTCATTTCAAAAAAAATTTTATTATAGAGTTAATAATTCATAATAAATTATAGAATTTTCCTTAGGTCATACCCATAACTCTATCACCGATGATGTGCTTTACAATGTTAACACAACCTTTCGGTCTTAGTTCAAGTTGATTGTATCAATACTTTCCAAAATAAATCATCAGTTTATCAATATTCCCTGCACATACACATACACATCATCGCCTTACATAAAATAGTGTGTCCTTAAACATTATACGTTGGCCCTGAAGGGTCCATGTTCTACTTGAACTTTTCATAAAACGTTCTGGCGCTAGATTAACGGATGACGTAATCCTTATTTTGTTCAGACTTTATACATTTTTTTATTATTACGAGGGTTATGACACACGCTTCGCGCATGAATTATTTTTCTACAAATTGTATATGTATACATTCAAGGGAAAATAATTTGCATAAATATCTAACCTTATTTTTACGTAATATTAAAATTGGTAATATTTGTAAAGGAGCATTTTTGATTAGTTATGTCGACACCAAAAAAGTGTGACACTAAAGGTATTAAAACTATTATTACATATATTAAGGTTTGGTAGTATCTGTAGAAGGGCATTTTGAATTTATAAAGGAAGTTTAATGGTTGAATCCTATTTTTAAGTGATATAAAGATTGGGTAATATCAGTAGAGGGGTGGTTATGGTAGTTAACATTAACACCAAAAAAGTATGACATCAAATACATTACAACTATCACTAAAGATTATGTTAACGGTTTACTATGCTTACATGGTTATCCAGTTGCCTATTTCGTTTTTATTTACATTTTATTAGTCAAAGATATATTAATTTCAACTTAATCTCTTTTATTGCTATTATGATTCTATCCACTACCAAACATCATTATTATTCATTATTTTTGTTGAATTCACATCCTTCTTGACTACATATAATCATTCTTATTAAATTTTAAAGGTCAAGTTCTCTTTATATTCGTCTTTTATTCCTTTAGCGATAAAGGTCATATTTCAACATTAACAACTAAACAATGTATCGGTATCAAAACATCGGTTATTAATATATCGGTTCAATATGCATTCATGATTTAATCATATCAACTATGGCCATTAAGTTAACCGTAGGCTATAAAGGTAAAGTAGAAAATTATGTAATATTATATAAAAAAATCAAATAGGTATCGCTGATTTATATAATAACTAATGTCTTTACTACGTGCTTTGAATTATTTCTAGTGGTCAAAAACAGTCAACGACCCTACTTAATCTTAATTACAGTCTTAAAATAAGTTGGCCACATAAAATATTTATAACTAAATTTAGTTTTACTTACTAACTTACTCAATTTGGAAAAATCAATGGTATATATTCCTCTTAAAATACTGGTTTACTAAATTATACAAATTATTCTAGTTTATGAGAAATGATGTCCTAAATGTCGAATTGCCGAAGTACTTTAATTTATAAATTCATGGTGGAAAATTTTCACATTATTGTAAAGTTGTCAACTTATGAAATACTTGAATTTATACGGACCAATAAATTTTATCAATGTTTTTTATATTTAATTGTTATTCGCAATGTTTAATATAGTTAATTAAAATTTCAACCATGTTTCTTTAAATACTTCGATGAAGTTTAATTGTTGTACGGCTTACGGCATACATTGTATGACTAAGCACACCCTAAAAAAATGACTTGCATCGCATAATGGGGAATTTAAAAAAATATACGAATTAAAATATATTATTAACATAAATAAAGATGACCGTGCATGGAACTTATAAATATAGGGTAAAGTTTTCGCTGCTATTGTCGACTTATCAACCCCATATTCATCCTTACCATTCATTGGAAACTACGTCACATAACTAGCCTTAAAAGCTACATTTCTTACCATATAAATATATGTCGGACCATTGTGACTTGAATAATATTCATTCTTTAAATCCCCTTTTGTGTGTCTAATGCATGCCTTGTAAAAAACCAATTTTAACAACTATAACACTACACAATTATCACATAGGAACAAACAATCAACCTTAACGTACAAGAAAACAATCATAAAAACACAACCAAACAAATAACTAAAACGAGTATACAATAAACATGCAACCAACAATGTAGTAGTACAAACAAAAGAAACTAACATAATAAACAAGCCACACACTATAAAACAACAATAATGAACTCAAGTAAAATAATCCTCCTAACTTAACTAATAGCTAAACAAACATAACCATGATGCAACCAACACAATCAAAGCAAGCAATGGAAAATCATTGAACAAAAAAAACAACAATGTAACCGATCATAACCAAAGCAAGAAAATGGATCCTTTGAAGTGAAAAACTATATCATTCTTCATAATACGGGAAGTCAACCAATCCAAGATCAACATATCTTTAAAACATCATTATAGACTGCCATGATATTTACCCGTTTTGGAGTTACTTGTCTCCATCAGTGTAGTTTATCTTACATATATTTTTAGGTTTAACCCTTCGATGATCATATCTTATAATAAGCAATTGGAATATGTAGCCACCCGGAATTTTCGATCTCGAAAATTCCAGATAGTTAGGAAAAGAAGTAAAGAGATAGAAGAATAAACAAAAAACCAAACTCAGAATCTCACATTCGCAGCGGATAAAATATAATATCAAATAATATTCTTTACACAAAGAAAACTGTATCAGTCAATTACATTTTAATACATCAGAGTTACAACATTTACAAAATCACTGGACAGTTAAGATTAACTTGTCCCAGATAAATAACAGTATCATAGCGAAATACACTCCATACGTTCCTGCCATCCAGATCGCCTCCCGAGCTCCAGAACGTCCTCAACTGAAAATCTATAATACTCGGTCTGACCCAAGCATTACATCAAAGTGACACCCGAGTCAGGCTGGAAACCAGCGTGAGTAAAACCCATCTAACAAGAAAATACTGATGCAATACACTTATCTAAACCCGAGGTAACTCGTATCAATTTACAAATTCACAATTTGTTATTGACAACATTTACTTCACACATCAATCTCTAAGTATCAAACTTAGATTAAATGGTCCAATTCACTTAAATCATTCCATTCCAGCCTATTGTTTTGTCATATCAAATCTATATAGAATTTTATAGATTACAAATCGGAGTGGATTCGGATATGTACTAATACCCAACCCCGGTCTCTTCGAGTTAAATAGCATCTTAACCCAAATTATTCAAGTGAAATACGATTCAACTTTAAATAAAAGATGTCACTTTTCCCACAGCAATTAATCATAGATAGATAACCACATTAACACTGTTCAACCCAACATATCATATTATAACAATATTTTATATCAAAAAGCATCGCAATCACATATCAGGAATAACAAACAATCCAAGGCACTCAATATCATTCAATCATTTGTAAGCAAGATAAATTAGTCATATCATTTCTAATTCGGTTAATTAATTACTTAAATCACCTTTTATCCTGCTTACTTAACATTAATTAATTATAAGACATTAATTAATTATTCCTTAATTATTACCTAAATTAATCACCTTTGATTAATTATCCTCTAATTATATCAAGTAATTAAATCTTAATTAATTACACAAATTAATTAACCTCCACCCATTCACATTAATCACCTCCTTAATTAATTACTCAAATTAATTATTCTACAATCACTTACATTGATTAAATATCCTTCATTAATTTGCTAACCCTTAATTTAATTTCATTTATTAATAAATTCTTACTTTTTTACTTACATTAATTAATTCCCAATTATCAATTAATTAATCTCTGATTGATTTATTATAACGCCCAATTATAAGTAAATTAATTTATCCTTATTTACTTAAGTTTCTGATTTATCTAAGGAAAATCATCATCTTAATTGATTTCTTAACTATCATATAAAGCATATTCAGATTGAATGCTTTAAAATTAATTTATACATAACATACAATTTTTTTACTTTAGACACTTAATTTTTAAGACATCTATTTAATTAAATCATTATTAAACCACTCTTGAGAAATATTTATGAATCAATTTATCATCACCCATATATATAATTATTTCAAATCAACAGTTAGAATTCAAAGCACATTTACTTTATGAAATTTAAATTCTTGAAAAGCTAGGTTAACACTTTTATGTTGCTTTGAAATTTGAAAACACCCGGGTTAAGGCTCAAGCTAAAACTCTTTTATTTAGTAACAAGTCAAAGAAACTCCAGCCAAAACCAATATCCTCGAAATAACAACACGAGACCGACCTCGACACAAAACAAAATTTCCCCGATTACACGCGAGCCAGACGTTAAAACTTCTCGAGTCTCGAATCCCTTTCTTCTTCAAATTCCCACTGCAACAACCAAAGAAGAAAACCCACCGATATGCCAATGCATGGTGCACGTGCACAAGACATCGGAGCAATGCCGACCAACGTCAACGCCATTTCCGAGTCACCTCCGACCTTCTCGACCCTCCAAGTTGCCCAAAGCCCAAATCGATCGGCAAAAACAAAATCGAGATCACTGAGTGCATCAGAAACAAAGTCCAGTCACTAAACTTCTCGCCGCGCCTAGCATCGATCATCAGAAGTGTCGACATTCTGTCCTGAGACTTGCCATCGTCCCATGCTACTGTACCACCCACCCACCGTTACTAATTCCGATGGACCATAGTCAGAGAAATTGACTCGAAACCAACCACGTCTCAAATCACCACTAAAACCCTAGTTTGGCCTTGCCGCTCCACCACATTGGTTAATACTCCTTCTAACCAATTTTCCCTTGATTGTTAATCAATATTCCATCTCTGGCCTCAGTCCCGATATTCCCAAACTTCGAGATCATTGTGAATCGAATTTAAACCCAATGTCGATCATCTCCTAATCCCTCACTAACCACAAACTTAAAATTTATGATAAAGTTATCAAAGTTCGTGAATTTTCAACACAAATCAGATTATATATTCAATACAAGAAATTCAGACACTTAAGTTTTCTGATTTTAAAAGATTTTACTGCTATCTCTTATCTTCACATTATTCACTCTATATTCCCTTCTGAATTTCTTTTTAAAATTGAAATTACAATTCCATGATCAATTCTGTTTTTAAAATCCAAGCTTAATATTGTCTGTATAAAGAGAAATTAAGTTTTTAAAACTAAATTTATAAGCCTGTATCAAAGAACAGAGATTTTTAAGCATGTGTATAAACATACCTATTCAACTACTGCATATTTATCAATATACATACATATTTCCATCATGCTAACAAATTTCCACAAGCTATACTAATGATTTATCACAGGAATCATTTTAAACAGATTTATACATTCAATAGGAGGTAGCAGTTTACTCACCTACACATGCAACAGAGAAGCAGGCTTGAATTTTATTTGAAACCGCACTGTTTTGATTTCAAATGGAGTTGATATTGGAATTATCTGATGTTGGAACTTGCTTTGATTTTGTTGGCGTTGAACTCTGATCTTTGCACTGCTTATTGTTTTGGAGTTGAATTAGATCTTGGTTCTTGCATTTTTTTGACTTCCAGGCTGAAGCTCTTTTTTTTCCAGGTTGAAAATTTTGAAAAGTTTGTTCTTGATTGAGTTTATCTTTTGCCCTTTGTTCTTTTTTAGGTTTTTTGGTTCTCTGGTTTCAAAGGACTTGATTTTCTCATTTCTTCTTTTTATGAAGAATAGAGATGAGCAAATATACATTCCTTAGAAAATAAATTGACACTTGTACAATCCATGCTACATGGTTTACATTTGTTAAATCTTTTAATAAAACACTTACACTTGTTAATTGATATATTAAATATCCAATACTTGTAATATTGCATAAGAAATAGTTTATATATAAATATTTATTATTTTCTTTTGTTTATGTATTATCTATATGTGTTATATTTTTATGCAAGTATTTAACTTACATTTGTTATGTGCATATGTTAATAATTCTTTATAAGTATTTATAAAATATTTCCAATTTGGTTTTATATTTGTAACAACCCTGTATTTTGTGATTATTTTAAATTTTTATTTCAATTATTTTAACTGAAATTCCTGATTTAAAAACTCTATTTTATTTATTAAAATGGATAAATTTTATTATTTTAAATATAAATTTTGTGTTCTATGTGAATTATAATTCCAAACATGAATAAATATAATATTTTCCAAAAAAGTGGATTTTGGTCAAAATGGTAAAACTTTGACTTTTAAATTTAAAATTTAATATTTGAATTTTTGAATTTTATCTTTTATTATGAAAATAAATTTAATTTCAAGAATACTGCTTTTCGGTTCATTGAACTCAGTCTAATATTGTGAAAGTTATGCTTTTTACAATATTGTGTGTAAATTGTTTTATTTAACAAATTTGTTTATTTTAAATTTATATAAATAATATCTTTGTTTGTAAAATCATGTTCTAATTTGTGTAACATGAAATGTTATGCATATATTTTATGTAACAGCCTAAAATTTTAATAAATATTTTTATTCATTTTATTTTAAAAAAACTTTGGTGTTTAATTCTTTAAAAGTTTGAATTTTAGAATTTTCCTGAATTGGTTATAAATCATTTGCCCAATTTTATTTAATATAAACAATTTCTGGAATTTTAGATTTTGGGTTAATTGTTGACTCTAACTGAAATTTTAAAATTTAAATTTGAACTTCCAATCTTTTTTTAAATTGTATATGATTACAACATTTGTTTCGTTTTTTCATTTAATTTAGATATATACTTTGTGAATTAAGTAATAAACAATGTTGTAAAAAGAAACTAATCTATATGTTTTATTGTATATGTTCTACATCCGTTTTCTTAGTTAAGTAATAAACAAATCAAATGGATATATAACAAATAAATTTTTTTAAGTTGAGTAATAAACAAAGTTGTAAATAGCAATTAAATTATACGTTTTATTTGATACGTTTTATATCAGTTTCTTGTTTATTTCTCTAATGTTTATTTATACGGTACGTTATTTACTGAATTATTCTTTAGCATATATTTTATTGAATAAATATGAAACAAATAAATATAAGATACGTTACTTTGTTATTTATTTTGGGAATACGTTTCAATTTATTTATTGCCTTTATAATGCACACCCCTTTGATTCCATACTTTAGCCATTCAAATCAACAGCCGCCTATTTACCTTGCAATTCACGTATAACATTTCATCTCATTCTACTTTTCCATTTGCTTCTCTTGATTTAATAGGAATAAAATCCTTAAATTTCTCTAACATTTCAATTATTTATTTCCTGCCGTTCATCCCTTTAAATCAACGTGAAATGTCTCTGTTAAATACAAACTCACGTACAAATTTCTTTGCCACATCTCTTTTGATCATCTTCTTGTGTGAAGCTTGCTCCTCTGTAAGTAATGGCTGTATATATATGTGTGTGTGTGTGTGTGTGTGTGTATGTATATGTATATGTATATGTATGTATGTATGTATGTATGTATGTATATGTATATGTATATATATATATATGTATGTATGTATATACTCATTTTTTTCTTCTTCCTTTTGCCTCATTTTAGCCATGATTTCTTCACATATTTGCATGCTCTCCACTCTAGTGCCTTGGCCATCACCTCCACCACCTCCTCCTTATCATCATCAACCACCTATCACATCCTCTTCCTCTTACCAGATCTAGCCATACCTTCCCCATGACCAAAAACTCCACAAAAATGTTGCAAACTCCTCAAAACATGCCTAACCGAGCCTAGTCTTCATCACCATCACCTTGGATTGCCTTGGCCACCTCTCCATGCTCCACCACCACCATGATATGACCATTTACCCTCAGCCTTACCTCTGTCCAGATCAGAAACATGTCACGGCCGAGCCCTAGGACCATGTAGCTGAGCCCAAAAGTTGACAAAAAGCTCCACTATGTTGCCTTGTCTCCTCACATTCATGTGTTGTGACTCCTTTGCCACTTCTAGAACATGTAACCATGCCTCCATAGACTCAAACCTGATCCAAAACCACACCAAACCCGACCATATTCACCCCCTAGGCCGAGCAAGTAGATGTTGAAAGCATGGAAAAAACTATTGTGTTCAATTTGCTTTAATTTCAAAGTTGTTTCAAATTCTGTGTGTATTGAATTTATATTTATATTTGGCTTTGTTTATGGTTTATGACAAGATCATTAGCTTAGTTCCCTTCCACTTGAATCTTTTTTCATGTCATCATGACTTTCGGAATTCATTCGTGTTGTTTATTTTGCTAACTCCAGCATAAAAGGTGAGTAATTCACACATGACATATACACCTATATAATTGTGAAGTGACACCAAGTAAATGTGCAGAAACTTTTATATTATGTTATACCTGCCTGTGATATCATTTATATGATGTTAAACCCTGTTACTAACTTGTCACATCATCTGTTATATTCTATTCTGTTATATTGTTTATTTATTTCTGTTTCTCACACTGCAAGTTCCCTGTAGAATAGAATCACTATGGGTTGAAACGATACACACCCGAACGGACTTTAGAATAGGAAAAAATTATTACGGGCTGAAATGATAAGCCTGGGTGATTTTTATTTGTTTGTATTTGACTTGGGATTGTGGGTTTGAAATAACCAAAAACCCGAAAATTTTACTGATTACAAATTTGAAAGATATTTTCAGTATCACTTGATTTAGGTGTGAAATATTTTCCGGACCCGTGGTTGATTTCAAATTATGATTTCTTATAAATTTCATGTATTATAAATGAAAGAATAAAAAAATACAAAATTGAACTTGTATTGGATTTAAAATGGTTAAGCAGTGATTTTCTAAAAAGTTAAATGTTATAAGTTAATAGATGGTTTGAGTTATAGTGTGAAAGTTTGTTATAACTTAATAATGGGAATTTAAGTAAAAATGTAATTATAAGCTCAACTTGGTAATTAATATAATCTAGGTATGAATTGGATAACTTTAAAGTAAAAGAAAACATCAAGTTATTGTAAAGTAAAGTAAGCAACTTCTAGTAGATTTTGGCTGTATGTAAAGAAATTATAACTAAAATTGGATGTTCATCTAATAAAGATGTTAATTATTAAAATTATAGGCTAAATGGTATCCAAAAATGAATTTTGAAAAGTAAAATAAATTTGATAATTAAAGGTGAGAAAAATTGAATTGGTTTAAAATGTTAAATAAATGGATAGTTAAACGGAAATTTGGAATATAACTTAATTTGGAAATTTGTGATTTGTTTTAAATTGGAAGTTTAAGTAAATTAAATAAATTGGAAAATAATTTTGATTTATGAAATGGTAGTATAAAAATTTAAGTGTTAAATAAATTGTTAAAATGTAAAGAATAGGGAAATTGTATACTTGAATGTAATAAGTGAATTATTGAAAATTTGATATTTATTTGTGAAATTTACTTTATAAAAATCATAAGCCCAAGGGTATTTAAATGACCATTTTTAAAGTGGAAAATATGAAATTTTATAAGTTAAAAATGGTTTAAATTGAAGTTTATTTGTAGGGATGAAATTTCAATGTTTATAAATTTTTTTCTTCTGAATAAATAAACTCTGAAATGTCTAAAATTTTGGGAATTGAATATTTGATTTGAAAGTATAATAACTTCACTTTCAAATGGTTTAAATGATTTTTTTATAATATAAACCATTTTGGAAATGTAATTTGGAATGGTATTTAAAATAGTAAATGAATGATATACTTGAATTTAAAAGGTATTTAAATTTGAATTCAAATAGTGATTTGATAATGAGATTTTGAAAGAATATGATATTTTGACATGTTGAAATGGTTTGGAAATGATTTGATCCTTATTTTTATTAAGATTTGTATTTGAAATGATATTTTTTTGAAGTATAAAATACTATTTTGAAATTTATAACCACGGGTACACTTCTTTGTGTGCAAAGTGATTTCCTTATGATTGTTTGATACACACCTTGAATTTGAGAGTGTGGCTAGAGGTGAGCGTTTACTGCAGCTCTGTGCCACCCTAATCATATTAACACTACTATTTGCATTAATTACTTAAATATGGGTATTTCTGTGATAGTGTTTATTTCTGCTTAATTGATGGTTTACCGGATCCTTAAAGGATGGGCGATCCTAAGCATCATTTAAGTTATTGTGCATTGCTATTACAGTTCACTTGAGTTGGTTTACAATGTATAAGTATGTATGTCCTGACTCGAGTGTTTTGTGTTTTACTTTACGCTCGGGTCGGCCTGAGAATCACAGCTTTGGATTCACCTTCTGGAGCTAGAGTTTAGCTGGAGCTTATCTGTCTATCTATTCGTCTCATATATATATATATATATAACTGAAGTCAGTTACAATACATGTGATACCATACATATGATACAACTACAACTGTCGACTCTGGAAGTTACATATACAAGTACATTATCGTGAATAATATACATGAATATATATATCATCCTATACAAATACACTGACTACTATAAAATGACGACGACTACTCCAAAAGATATGAAAAGACTTCATAGCTCAAGCAGCAACCCAAAGTAAGATATCTACAACCTGAAATAACTCGATCTGACCCAATTATTAAATTCAAAGGAAAATAATACACGGGTCAGCATGATTCAAACTCGGTTATTAATGCATGGAAGCAATAATAATTAAATAACAATTAGACGACGGTCAAAATAAATTCAACTATCCAATCCTATGGTAATCGGATAACGGTAAATATAACACGTAACGATGTTAAACAACAAACTAACAAATTTCAAATTATCAACGAAGATAGATAAAAGAGTTATCCATGAAGATAATTTAGAAAACAACAGAATTGCCTAAACGGCAATTAACAACAAAATCTAATTATTAAATAAATAATTAGAATCTCATAATCTATTTATCGAAAAGATAATTAGATACCAACAAAATCATCAAGTTAAACCAAATCAAAATACAATTCAAAATATTGAATTGGTCACACGAAACAATTCAAACAATTGAAAAATCAATTAAAACGTCAATTCGGGTAAGGCTGCAGTAGACGCACGCGTGTACTGCCTCGCCACTACAGCATATGGAATATGCAAAAGATTAATAAATCATAAGCAAAATAGAATATCAATAAAAGCAATATCGTGTGGCTGCAGTACATGCTCGCGTGCACTGCCTTGCCACTACGGTGCTAAATTACACAAAAGCCCAATAAAAGTTCACAAACGAGCACAAGGTCAAACCCAAGCGTTTAAGCTGGATTCAACGCAAGTGTAATTAGAAAAACAAATCATGTAATCAAGTGGTCAAGACAGCTAATTCATATGCAAACTGCCTCAACACAGCTGTAAAGCAACTCAACTCGAATGACCAAGTGCACAAAGGCATAGCAACTGCACCATCAACCAGGCTATATGCAAGCAAGATGGTGATCAATGCAGTACAGTGAAGTACAAAATAAGTACACAAACATGACCACAAAAGTCAAGTTCAATAATGAACCATAAAATGTCCAGACCAGATTATAGTGCAACATGGTCAGAACCAAGGCAACAAATATGCAACACTTCAAATATCAATGCCGATGCCATTGAACAGTAGGCCAAAGTCAACACAGCAACAACCAAAACATTTAAGCATATGAATGCAAGTAAATGTCACTGAGAAATAATGTTTAGCATACATATGAATCAATTTCATATGTACAACAAACACAAAGGACAACGCAGCAATGCAAAGAAATCACCAAAGACCAAAGCACAGCCGAGATGATCAATCACAGTGCAAAGGAAAATAAATGCATCAATGCACATGAGAATTGACTCAGTGCTTATTGAAAACAAAATGCATCGGTGCACAGTGAAACAACTCAATGAAACTGGACCAAATTCAACTCAAAGGCAAACTATATCAAAGGCACAAAGGTAGCAGACCAATGCATAAATCTGACTCAAAACAAATGCAAACTAGTGCCAACAATGTCACAATATCAAAGAAACAACACCAGCCTCAATTACGAAGAAATCAAAACCAGAATTTAAGTTGATGAACAGAGGCAACAAGAATATAATCCAGACTACATGAAATACATAGAGGCGATGCCCAAACTGTCGCAAGTAACTCAACAGTTCACATTGCAGTGACAACATACAAAAATGAATCAGTACAGTTTCAATGCTAAAAGCTCAAGTACACAACCAAGTGAATAAACACAGCAGTGTGCGACTCGAGCTTCAGAAGAATCAAGTGACACAACAATGCTCAAAGACTCGGCAATCAAGTGACACAAATCAAAGACTCAGAAATGCTCAGTACACAAGTGACACAGCAACAATATGAACAAAGAAACAGAATCCATCATAATGGAACAGATGGTACAGTTCGACACTACCTCCATATTTTATTTTGATCTCAAGCCAAAAACAATATGCAGTTCAAAATCAAGTCAGAGCCTTGGCAATCACAAAATCGACCCAAGTCAGCAAAAATCATCAACATCCAACAAAATCAAACTACCGAGACAAATTATATCGCAAATTCAAACGAATGAAATATAGGAACTTGAGATCGAAGTAGATGTGAGTGAAAAGAATCACTCACCAAATCGAAGTCGAACGCCACCAAAAAGAAGCGGCCGAGAGCGAACAAACGAGAACGAAGCACACGCGAAGAACCACTGTATCGATCAAAAAAAAGGCGCGGCACCAAAAAGCCCTAATTCCAGATCGAGTAAGAACGATAATGAACGGCCGCCATTTTTATTCATTTTTTTCGTTTAGGGTTATTTGAATGAAAAGGGTAAAGGGGGACGGGAATTAGCCTTTGATATCTATCACGGCACAAAACAACAATGAAAACTTGGGCCAAATTAAATTTTAAAGCCTGCATATTCACAACAATTTTTTAAAAGAATTTCAACCTGATTTTAAAAACTCCAAACTGCAATTAGCAAACAATATTAATCGTCTAATGACGATAATAAAATAATTGCGAAATCCCGGGTTGTTACAGACTCCCCTCCTTATAAAAATTGCGTCCCCGCAATTTTCATAATTAAAGATGTCAATAACAATTACTTTTCTAACATAAACTGGTTAAGTTAGAGAAATAAAGGTCAAGAATACAAACCCTAAGGAAATCTTTTAATTTCATAAAAGAAATTTACAAATTTTCAACAAAATCTAACTATCAAAAAGATAACCAGAGAACAACAAAACTGAATAAATGCAATTATCAGCAATATTCAATTATCAACTAGATAATTAGAATATAAAAATCACAAAACAGCAATATCTAATTATCGATACGACAATTAGAAAACAGCAAAATCTAATTATCAACAAAGATAATTAGAAAACACCAAATCACAAATCGCAAAACCGCAAACATCTAGTTATCAACCAGAAAATTTGAAAACAACAATTATCTAATCACCAAAACGATAACCAGAAATCTCAAATCAACAAATATCGAATTATCAAAAATGATGACCAGAAATCTCAAATAAACAAATATCCAATTATCAAAAACGATAATCAGAAATCTCAAATCAACAAATATCTAATTATCAAAAACGATAATCAGAATCAACAAATATCTAATTATCAACAAAGATAATTAGAACTCATATCAACAAATATCCAATTATCAAAAACGATAATCAGAAATCTCAAATCAACAAATATCTAATTATCAAAAACGATAATCAGAATCAACAAATATCTAATTATCAACAAAGATAATTAGAACTCATTTCAACAAATATCCAATTATCAAAAACGATAATCAGAAATCTCAAATCAACAAATATATAATTATCGAAAACGATAATCAGAATCAACAAATATCTAATTATCAACAAAGATAATTAGAACTCATATCAACAAATATCCAATTACCTGCAGATAATTGGAAACAACAAATATCTAGAAATCAATTAAGATAATCTAGAAAATCAACATAAAAGGTTGGATCGATCCCATCAGATGGCGAGTTTTCAGCTATGCCGCACGTGCATCTCAGATGGTCGAAGCCTACCAAGTATTATAAATTTTGGCGCCCATCAGATGACCCGAAGGTCTAGTACTGGTATTTGACCCGAAGGTCCGCAGAGTGGCCCGAAAGCCCAACAAATGATCCGAAGGTCCAGCAGAGTGGCCCGAAAGCCTAACAAATGACCCGAAGGTCCAGCAGAGTGGACCGAAAGCCCAACAAATGACCCGAAGGTCCATCAGAGTGGCTCGAAAGCCAAATAAAATCATCAAAATCATCAAAACAGCAGATATTTCAATTGATGAGTCCGAAATTAACCAAAATAGGAAACGCACATGTCCCTTACCACGAGTTTTACTAAATCGGTTAATTCTCTTCATCGTTTCCTTGAAAGTGCAAAATTGTGTATTCCAAAAATAACATTTCACATTCTCAAACGGACAAGTCCGGAATTAAGCGAATCAGTAGAAGAAAGGGGTCATAGTCCTCGATTTTGCTGAAACGTTTAAATCGCTTCCTCATTCTTTCGAAAGCGCAAACTGCAAAACTTCTGAAAACAATTTCATTTATTTTATAAAAGTAATAATTTACATTCTCAAACGGACAAGTCCGAAATTAAGCGAATCAGTAAAAGAAAGGGGTCATAGTCCTCGATTTTGCTGAAACGTTTAAGTCGCTTCCTCATTCTTTTGAAAGCGTAAACTGTAAAAAAAAATTGAAAACAATTTTTATTTTGAAACAATTTTTTAAAACACGTGATTAAAACAGCAACATCAGTAGCCACTTCGACAAGGAAATTGCACTTCTCAAAATACCGTAAAAACGGACAACAAAATCAGTATTGCGAGATAACCGCTTAAAAATCCACTTTAAAATTTGACGGTCACTGAAGTCAAAGCGACAGTAATTTTTATACGTCAAACTCTCATCAAAATAATTCGCATCGAAATATGATATCAGAGAATATTCATTCATCAAAATGTCAACAAAACACCATGCTTCAAAAACTTAGCACCAGTGTGAAAATCCCGTTATAAAAATAACGGCAACAAAATACATTTAAAACCAAACACCGGTTCAACGTAAAATTAATGCAGTAACATGCAACATAAATTTTTGCACGTATACTACAAAATGAACAGAGAAATCATTTGAATATATCTTCAATGAAGATAATTCAAAACAGCAAAAATCTCAACAAAATCACATATCTGCAATCGCTTCGGATCCTCAAATCGGATTCGAAATTTTCAAAGAAAACAAATTAAACATAGCAACGTGAAAAACAAATGAAATTTATTTCAATTTCATATTTTTATTTTTAAATCAAAAAGGTTTTCAGCTGTACTCAGCGAAGACAGTCTCACTGTTTCCACTGCGCACTCTGATAAACCGACACAAATTACTCAATTATCAAACACAGATTCACTATTATTTTTAAATAAGGCTATTTAAAAATTTCATCATACTTTCAAAACTTTAGTTTTGACTCAAAGCACAGCTAAAAACATCGACAAATAGTTGTAACACATGTTCCATCTAAGTTATGTTTCATATTATGTCCATAAACCCCAAGCTCCGATACCAACTGTGACGCCCCACCTCTATGCTCAAAATAACAAAGAGTATTAAAGGAATTACTGTCTGTTATTGCGAAGAATAAGGCTGGATAGGAGCGGCCATCCGTAGTTAGGCCTTACACTAGTATTAGTTATCTCGATAGGAGTGGTATATATTTTTATTTTTCATCTCTTATTTATTTACTCCCATCGACATACCCAATTCCAGTATAAAACGAACTACAAAGGTTCATAATAGTTTAGGACAATATATATAGTAATAACACAGATAAACTAATGCGGAACACAGATAACAAAAGTCTCATATATATATATATATATATATATATATATATATATATATAACTGAAGTCAGTTACAATACATGTGATACCATACATATGATACAACTACAACTGTCGACTCTGGAAGTTACATATACAAGTACATTATCGTGAATAATATACATGAATATATATCATCCTATACAAATACACTGACTACTATAAAATGACGACGACTACTCCAAAAGATATGAAAAGACTTCATAGCTCAAGCAGCAACCCAAAGCAAGATATCTACAACCTGAAATAACTCGATTTGACCCGAGTATTAAATTCAAAAGAAAATAATACACGGGTCAGTCTGATTCAAACTCAGTTATTAATGCACGGAAGCAATAATAGTTAAATAACAATTGGACGACGGTCAAAATAAATTCACCTTTCCGATCCTTAAATAAGGAAATCGGATAACGGTCAATATAACACGTAACAGTGTTAAACAACAAACCAACAAATTTCAAATTGTCAACGAAGATAGATAAAAGAGTTATCAATGAAGATAATTTAGAAAACAACAGAATTGCCTAAATGGCAATTAACAACAAAATCTAATTATTAAATAAATAATTAGAATCTCATAATCTATTTATCAAAAAGATAATTAGATACCAACAAAATCATCAAGTTAAACCAAATCAAAATACAATTCAAAATATTGAATTGGTGACACGAAACAATTCAAACAATTGAAATATCAATTAAAACGTCAATTCGGGTAGGGCTGCAGTACACGCACGCGTGTACTGTCTCGCCACTACAGCATATGGAATATGCAAAAGATCAATAAATCATAAGCAAAATAGAATATCAATAAAATCAATACCGTGTGGCTGCAGTACACGCTCGCGTTCACTGCGTTGCTACTACGGTGCTAAGTTACACAAAAGCCCAATAAAGTTCACAAACGAGCACAAGGTCAAACCCAAGCGTTTAAGCTGGATTCAACACAAATGTAATTAGAAAAACAAATCCTGTAATCAAGTGGTCAAGACAGCTAATTCATACGCAAACTGCCTCAACACAACTGTAAAGCAACTCAACTCGAATGACCAAGTGCACAAAGGCATAGCAACTGCACCATCAACCAGACTATATGCAAGCAAGATGGTGATCAATATGCAGTACAGTGAAGTACAAAATAAGTACACAAACATGACCACAAAAGTCAAGTTCAAGAATGAACCATAAAATGTCCAGACCAGATCAACATGGTCAGAACCAAGGCAACAAATATGCAACACTTCAAATATCAATGCCGATGCCATTGAACAACAGGCCAAAGTCAACACAGCAACAACCAAAACATTTAAGCATATGAATGCATGTAAATGTCACTGAGAAACAATGTTTAACATACATATGAATCAATTTCATATGTACAACAAACACATAGGGCAACGCAGCAATGCAAAGAAATCACCAAAGACCAAGGCACAGCCGAGATGATCAATCACAGTGCAAAGGAAAATAAATGCATCAATGCACATGAGAATTGACTCAGTGCTTATTGAAAACAAAATGCATCAGTGCACAGTGAAACAACTCAATGAAACTGGACCAAATTCAACTCAAATGCAAACTATATCAAAGGCACAAAGGTAGCAGACTAATGCATAAATCTGACTCAAAACAAATGCAAACTAGTGCCAACAATGTCACAATATCAAAGAAACAACACCAGCCTCAATAATGAAGAAATCAAAACCAGAATTCAAGTGGATGAACAGAGGCAACAAGAATATAAACCAAACTACATGAAATACATGGAGGCAATGCCCAAACTGTCGCAAGTAACTCAATAGTTCACATTGCAGTGACAACATACAAAAATGAATTAGTACAGTTTCAATGCTAAAAGCTCAAGTACACAACCAAGTGAATAAACACAGCAGTGTGTGACTCGAGCTTCAGAAGAATCAAGTGATACAACAATGCTCAAAGACTCGGCAATCAAGTGACACAAATCAAAGACTCGGAAATGCTCAGTACACAAGTGACACAGCAACAATATGAACAAAGAAACAGAATCCATCATAATGGAACAGATGGTACAGTTCGACACTACCTCCAGATTTTATTTTAAGATCTCAAGCCAAAAACAATATGCAGTTCAAAATCAAGTCAGAGCCTTGGCAATCACGAAATCGACCCAAGTCAGCAAAAGTCATCAACATCCAACAAAATCAAACTGCCGAGACAAATTAAATTGCAAATTCAAACGAACGAAATATAGGAACTTGAGATTGAAGTAGATGTGAGTGAAAAGAATCACTCACCAAATCGAAGTCGAACGCCACCAAAAAGAAGCGGCCGAGAGCGAACAAACGAGAACGAAGCACACGCGAAGAACCACCATATCGATCAACAAACAGGCGCGACACCAAAAAGCCCTAATTCCATATCGAAGAAGAACGATAAGGAACGGCCGCCATTTTTACTCTTTTTTTTCTTTCGTTTAGGGTTTTTTGAATGAAAAGGGTAAAGGGGGACGGGTATTAGCCTTTGATATCCATTACGGCACGATACAACAATGAAAACTTGGGCCAAATTAAATTTTAAAGCCCGCGTATTCACAACAATTTTTAAAAAAAAATTCAACCCGATTTTAAAAACTCCAATGACGATAATAAAATAATTGCGAAATCCCGGTTTGTTTCAATTTTTACATTTCATTTTCAATAAATGAAGCAATATTCGCATACACCTCAAATATTACACACGTAATTCCTAACATGAGTAATTTTATAATTGTAGACTTCCTAAGAAAATCATTTTCATGTGTGAAAATAATTTTCACATTAAAAATATTCTCAAAACAGGAAATATGCACAAGGACAAATTTTGAAGGGAAAAAATTAGACTGAAAGACAATGCCAAAATAAAACTTTTTCAAACTAACTTTTTTCCAAAATGTGTCACTTTCTCTATTTCCCGGCTCTCAAAATATATTTTTGAATAAAATGCTCTTAATTGAGTATTTAACAACCCTGATTTTTTCGACTATAGACTTATTTGTCAAACCAAAATATCTTCAAAAATTTCTTAAGGTAAAAAACTTTTCAAAATACCTCTCCTGATATAGTACGGCAGTTATTTTCCTTTCAAACAAGCAAAGTCAATAGTCATTGCTTGTGACACCCATTAATAATTTTATAAAGTGTAATTCCCTATAGATATTGTTCTTTTGTATAGATATTGTTATTTTGTGTGTATTAATCCTCAGAAATAGGAATATCACTACAAGAAAATCTTTATTTTGTGGCTGCAAAATTTGTTGAAAAATTGTTTTTAGCGATGAATTTACGATGATTGTCCCAAATTGGTAAATTCGTAGTCGATAAACTAGTGTTAATTTAGCGATGAAATTTGACATGGACTTGCCGACAATTTTCCAA
This sequence comes from Allium cepa, assembly GCA_030765085.1. NCBI lineage: Eukaryota > Viridiplantae > Streptophyta > Magnoliopsida > Asparagales > Amaryllidaceae > Allium > Allium cepa. Next base: position 331,337,179 of record CM060932.1, read on the forward strand.
CGTCTATATAAAAAACAATATTTTGTATTATAATATTTTTTAATAACAGTCGTCGGTAAACCTAGCTATATAACGTGGGATTAGCAACAGATGTAATAAGCTTTCATCGTTAATCACACACTAACTTGCACAGATTTAGCGGCGAAATTTATAATTTTATGTAACCACTTACCATTATCTATGATGTATTAGTAGCAGCTTTATTTGTAATTTCCGTTGGTATTCTCTTTCCATTTCATTGGTAATTGTAATTTGCTATGCTAAAATTTTATTTTCTAAAGAATTCCCTCCACAGCAACGGTCAAAATTTTGACAGTCGATAATAAAATCATCTACAAATACATATACGTGCACATTTTATATAAAATTAATGGCATAAACACAAATGAAAATGCAATTATAAACCATTAAACCATTAATCCATATATGCACTAAATAAAATTCTAAACGAAAAAACATTCAGTTAGTGCTAATATCCAATGCAAAAAATATCATCCACGTCCTTTACTAATATCTCATACAAAAAACAACATAAAATCTCAATTACAACAAAATATGTTTAGTTACCATATCCAAGGCATTTACGAAGATGACGATAATAAAGTATCTTCATAATTAGATCCATCGTGCTTCTATTGCATAGCCATCACCTTTGCCATTTATGTCTGAAAGTTCTGTCTATCTGCCTTTTGATGTTGTGCAAGCCTTACTTGCTCTTGCTCACTCACGGTTCATAAATTTATGTTCAAAACATAATGTAGTCCAATAAATAATAGCAATTAATTAATTATTTTGTATATGCTAACCTATATTAATATTCATTCTTCTCTACACATGTTTTTGAATAATATGCGTCCTCCTCTTCTAACATGCTTCACTGAAGTTAGATTTACGATAATTGTATGTCTCGTATTCTAAATTGATTGCAACAAATATCCTTCAATGCAAGTCAAAACATTGATTATGCATACTACCATCACTAGGAAAAGAGAAAAAAGTATACATACCACTCTATAGGATTGAATAAGACTTTTGCACAACATAATATCTAATAACAGTCAAAGTATTCTTAATAGATAAAACAAGGAAAATAGCATATAATTATGAAAGACAACATTTATATGGGTTTGAATATGATATATATGATCCCCAACCAAAATCATTATTCCATGTTAAACGTTGAAAAATAAAAGCCCATTTGGTTTTCCTTAATTGGTAATATTAGCGGTATCCATATTATATTCCAATATATGATCCGAATTTTTTTCCAGACAATCATATACATACACACATACATATGTATGTATATGTATATATGTGTATGTATATATGTGTATATGTATATGTGTATATGTATGTGTGTATATATCCAAACAAAGAGTCATTATATTCTAGAGTTTTATCTTTAGATTAAATATATGCACTTAATAGAAAAGTAAACTAGATTAGTATGAATTATGAATCATCAAATACATTATTTGATGATTATGAATATTAAGGATATTTGATCGATTTGTTACTCCCAACTGTATAATGATCACCAACTTATTTCATGGAGTAGCAGCAATGGCATATTTTCTATTGTATACAAATGTTTATTATATATTTCAGTTTAAATGAAATTTATGTATGAATACAAACAATGCATCATTGCTAGCAAAAGTAATACAACATGTGAATGTAACTTCCCAAAAATTAATAACAAGAGCGGGAGGTGCTCTTCCTCTATAAAATTATTACCTCCAAAACTAGTAATTGTGAGTATTCATTCATAGTAAAAAAAAATTAGACGATATCATTTAAAAAGAATTCTTATAATAAAAGTATTTTTTTACTATAAAAGATGGCCATGCTAGCTAAGCAATATGTGGATGAAGTTCCTATATTGCTGCCTGACATGAAGCAAGTTATAGTTCTTAATGCTAATAAGAACAACTGGACTTTATTTGAAACAAATATGGATGGTTTGTTAATGAAGACAGCAGATGCAAGATACTGCCACTAAAGGTTGCTTATTAATTTAGTCATAACCATGTTCACTAATAGTGATTCAAAAGTTGAAGAAAGGAGAGAAACATGATTTTATTAAGTTTTATTCACTTGAAGACAAGCATACTAATAAAGGTGATGGCATTCAAGCCAACAACCAATATATCCTCTTCAGAAGTTTGTCGAGTCTTAACTAGCCAACTAGGAGAAGGCACAAGCCACTCTAAACTGAATCGGTCTACATTCCTCTTATTCTCCTGAGAAAGTCATCTTTCAAAATTCACCTACACAATTCGTAATTGCTTTCTCAAGGTGGAATAATACAGATAAAAGCACACATATGCCTATATTTATACCTACAGATTTCAATAGAGCAAGGAAACAAAGACACGTTTCTCGTAGTACTTTTCCCTTGTCACCCCCTGAAAATTTAATTTTGTTAACTCATTTAACAAATGTTCAAGACGATAAGTTTAACCTTGGTAACATGAATATTCATAGTACAAAGTTATGGATTAAGCTACATAAAGCTAGCATACAAACAAAAACTAACAAAAACTCATGTAACAAAAAAAGCAGTATAGTACATGCTATCAATTCCAAAATGAAACACATATGTGAGGCAACTATTGACAAAGCATTTTTGATAGAACATTATTATAATTAGCCATTCGCATGCATTAATTGTTACCTGTCATGAACTAGATGTTATGACTGCTAGGTCATGGTAGAGAGAGTAAAATTAATGGTGGTAGAAGAGAGCAGAAGAAAAAAGATAAAGTCATAGTAGTAAAGGAGGAAACAAAAGCAAGATTGGTGGATATGGAGAACAAGAAAGTCTGACAAGGATCAAATGAGGGTGGTCAGAGTAACGGTTGATTATCAGAGGGTTAGGTGGAGAAGCACGGTAGTCAGAAATGGTTAGATGATAGGGTTAGATTGTATCGGAAAGAAATGTAATAGAAAGAAAGAGAAATATTGTAAGAACAGATATTGAATAAAAATGGAACTGTTATTTATTTTCATATCTTTTCTGCACAATTGCATGATACTATTTATAATGCAAATTTACAACGGCTATAATATGCCAGCTCATACTTTTTCTTGACATATTCAACCCCTCAATTAAATTACAAGAAATATTTTCAATTAATATGACTGGTATCTCCTGTGCATGTGCACACATATGCACAGCGTGCACATAGTGACACGCCTAGATTTCTTCATTCTTTCTCAGCAATTCCTCCATTTTTTTCTTTATTCATGTCTTCCACACAGTCTGACATTACCTCTGGCAATATGGTGGCTGGATTTCGATGAACTTCCTTCGAATCTGATTCGAAATGTAATTTGCTGCTGCATACAAGTGCCATAAGTCCATGATTATTACATTTTCCCCTCCGCTTCAAGTATAGACCTTGTCTCCAAGTCTAAGGTGGGGAGTCTCCGGATCATGGGACAATAATCTTCCCACGTCGCTTCTTCTTCATCTCTACCCTTCCACTTTACCAAAATTTGTACCATAGCTTTTCCTCCATCGGGTATCATTCTTCGATCCGGTATTTTTTCTGGTTCATGAACTTCCTCTACTTCTTAGCTGGGAAAGTCTTCCTGTATCACAATAGGGCTTCCTACTTTCTTTTTCAATTGTGAAACATGGAATACATGGTGATTTTTGTGTGTGTTTGGGCAGGCTAAGCTTATATGCTATTGTTCCCACTGTTGCTTCAACTTGGTAAGGGCCATAGTACCTAGGGGATAATTTATGAGTTCTTTGATTTTTGGCAGTATTTTTTTTATATGATTGCAACTTTGAATTCACCCAGTCCCTAATCTAAAACTTTCTTTCTGTCCATCGTAGATCAGCATATTTTTTCATTCTTTCTTGTGATAACTTCAAACAATCTTTTAGAAATTCCAGTGATATCTCTGCTGAACAAAATTTATTCCACCTATTCTACTTTAGTTGTGTTGGGGACATAGGACAACAAGGTAGGTGGATCCATCCCATACACTGCCTTGTATGGAGTAGTATTTGTTGATGACTTCCACATTAAATTATATCAATACTCTGCTAAAGCTAACTAGTTGGCCCACTCATGTGGCTTGTGTGTGGAAAACCACCTTAAATATCTTTAACATTTTATTGATAATCTCGGTTTGCCCATCACTCTGGGGGTGGTAGGCCGAGCTCATCTTTAAGCTATAACCTTGTAATTTAAAGAGCTCTTTCCGAAAAATACTAGTAAACATGGTATCCCTATCGCTTACAATTGATTTTGGCATGCCATGTAGTTTAAACACCCCGTTGAAGCATACTCTTGCAATATCTTTTGCAGTGAATGTATGACTGAGAGGAAAGAAGTGGGCATATTTGCTCAATCTATCAACTAACGCAAATATAATAGTATTCTTATGGCTTTTTGGGAGTCATGTGCTAAAATCCATAGATAAATCTTGCCAAATTTTTTTTGGTATGGGCAAAGGGTTTTAAAGGCCTAGCATTAAAACATTTTCATTCTTGGATCGCTGGCATGTGTCACATGATTTGACGAAACTCTCTACATTTCTTTTGAGATGTTTCCAATTGAACACTTGTTTGATTTTTTTTAATAGTTCCTTTAATACCAGTATGGCCACGTACTGGGGTCAAATGATGCTCTCCTATGAGTATGTGCAGCAGTGCTTCTAGGTGAAGATCTATAAGCAACTTTCCCTTATAAAAAATGAGCCCTCCTACCAGTTTATATGTTCCCTCATGCATTTCCTTATTGTGTATTTTTGTGAGCTGCTGTTGGTACCATTCTGTGGTCAATAATGTTTCTTTCAATGTTTGTAACCAAGGTGTCTGAACAACGGATATTGATTGTACCCTTAGTTCCTTGCCGTTGAATTCTTCTCTCCTTGATAAAGCATCAGCTACAATATTTTCTTTGCCACTTATGTACTCAACCTTGTAATCGAAGCCATGTAATTTGGCAGGCCACTTGTTCTGGACTCTAGTGTGTAATTTTTGTGTGAGTAAATATTTCAAACTCTGATGGTCTGTTTTGATGATAAATTGTCTTCCCAAAAGATATTGTGACCACTTTTTAGTTGCAATGATGATGGCCATTAATTCTTTTTCATAGGTAGAAAGTGCTAAGTTTTTTCCTTGTAATGCTTTGCTAAGGTATGCTAGTGGCTTTCCTTCCTACAAGACAGCACCTATACCTTGACCGCTGGCATCACACTCAAGGGTAAATTATTTAGAAAAATCAGGCATGACCGATATAGGAGGATTAATATTTTGCTTCAGTTGTTCAAAAGCCTTCCTTTCTTCCTCATTCCATTTGAAGGAGTTTTTCTTAGTCATGTTGGTCACTGGCCTTGTAATCACACAATAATGCTTAATGAATTTTCTAAATATCCAGTTAGACCCAAAAATCCTCTTGAGGCTTTTAAATCTTTTGGTAGGAGCCACTTTATAATTGCTTGTACCTTCTTGGAGTCTACTTCCACACCCGGTTGTGAGATAATATGACCCAAATATTCTATGGTTTCTTTTGCAGAGCTGTGTTTGGATATTTTTATCACGAATTGATTGTCCTTTAGTACTTGAAATGTCAACTTCAAATGCTCTACATGCTCAAACATAGCCTAGCTATATATTAGTATGTCATCGAAAAATATTAACACAGATTTCCTTAAATATGGTCTGAAAATATCATTCAAATTTGATGATAGCCAGATTTTAAATCAAGTTTAGAAAAAACTTAGAACCATGCAACTCATCAAATAAATCATCAACCAAAGGAATAGGAAACTTATCTTTAATGCCGAGGAGGTTAAGACTTCTATAGTCAATGCAGAGTGGCCAAGTGCCATCTTTCTTTCTGACCATCATCATTGGAGAGGAATAGGAGCTGATGTTGTGTATGATGATGCCAACATCAAGCATGTCTTTGATAATTTTCTCCAATTCAGTTTTAATGTGGTGAGAGTGTCTGTACGGTCTCAAACAGACTGGTTTGGCATCAGGCACAAGTGGTATATGATGATCATGCCTTCTATGTGGAGGGAGAAAGGGTTCACTGCTAGTCACTTCAGGAAATTTGTGCAGAATACTTTTGATCTCATTGGGAATATTTACATCAGCAAGCTCCCTATTGGAATGGTTGGCTGCTAATGAACACAGCATTATAGTAAGTTGGCTTTGTATATAGGCCTTATTCAGTGATTTCTTACCTTCTAATTTTACTTCGTGTTGTTGTATGCCCTGCCATACATAAGATTTTTTGTTGTAGATACACTTGACTTGAAACTTTTCTAAGTTTAAAGTGATTTCCTCCAAATTTTTCATCTATTGAGCTCCTAGAATTACTTGGCAGCCTTCTAAAGGCAGTGTTAACAGATTTACTGGCATCCTATAACCCTGACACTTCAAGATAACATCATGACAAATTCCAGACCCCTGGAGCTTTTCCCCATTAGCAACTACCACCTTATAAGTTTTGGTAGTCATCGTCCTATAACTTTAATTTTCTCACGAGTTGTTCATAGATGAAACTATGGGTTGAACCTGAATCTATGAGAATCTGAACTGGCTTTCCTTTAACGCTACCTTGCATTTTAATTGTAGTGAGTGTTGGTATTCCACATATTGCTTAAAGTGTTATAGTATGAGTTTCTTTAGTTGCCACTTCATTGAAATTCCCCTCACTTCATCCCCGGTTTGGACATCTTCTTCCTCTGAATTATCAAAAGCCATAACTCCTTCTAACACATGGACATGTGGGCTTTTACATTGATGTCCCTTGTGCCACTTCTCTTTGCAACCATAGCAGACGTTTTGTCTCCTCATCTCAATCAATTGGTTAGGAGTCAAGCCTTAACTTTTTGCCATATTTTCAAGATAGGTGGAATCCTACTCCTTGGGCTCTGGATTATTGCTTTGCAACCTTGGATAATGAGTTGACTGATTAGATCGGTAACATATGAGTAGTTTTGCATCCCTTCTTGGTTTGAGACCATACACTTTCAAAAATTTTAGCCAAAGAAACTGCCTCTCTAAAGTCCACTGGTCTAGAGGTCATAACATCATATCTTATTTCTTCCTTGAGGCCATCTATGAATCTGTCCAATAAGAATTCAGGTGGTAGTGTCTCAATGGTGGTTTGTAGTCCCTCAAATTTGGAAAGATAGGCGGAAACTGTGTTTTGTTGTTTGAGCTTAGCTAGTGATTCATATGGCCTCTCCATGTCATCTGGATTGAATCTAATCAGAATTTCTTCTCTAAAGATGGACCAAGTCTGTAACAACCCTAGATTTTTGAATATAATTTAAATTTGACTTTATTTTTTGTTTGAAATTATACTAAATTTGTTTTATTTGTAATATTTCACTTATAAATATTTTTAAAGTGATAATATAATTTTTCCAAAATTTATTGCATTTATTTCCTATTTTTAAAGCCTAGTTTCTATTTTTCTACTATTTTCTTCATTTAAATTATATTAAATTAAAAATTTATTTATTTATTTTTGTGAATGCATTTTTATTTTATGTTCTCAGCTTTATTTATAAATATTTTTCATGTACATAAAAATTTTCCAAAGTTTATTCCATTTATTTTTCAAATTTTCTTGACCAGTTTTCATTTTCCGTGCTATTTTCTTAATTTAATCTTATATAATTAATATTTATTTATTTATTTTTGTTTATTTACTAAATTTTCCTATTTTATCTGAATTTATATATAATTCAGTTATTTAAAATTACAAAAAGAAATATGGTAATTTGAAAAGTTTTATGATTCTTTATTTGCTTAAGCCTCTTTGTATTCTTACCTTTTCAACTCCAACCAACACCTATTAAATTTTTGTTGCCATATCACTCCCTCTTCAGCCGACCACTTTCTCATTTCATTTTTCATGTGAATTCTCACCTCCAACCAAAGAAAAAAAATTCGGCCTGTCCTTGTTCAAAAACTTTGGTAAATCTTCTTTTTCTATTTCACCTTTTTCATTGTTTTATATTGATTTGCACTTGTTTCTTCCTCTTCTAGGTTCGGCCTGCCTCCTCCTTCAGCCTTGCCACCTCCACCACCACTGGAACTCGTCACCACCTCCTCCTCCTCACTGGCCATCCCTTGCCGAGCCACCCTTGGTGGTAGATCCATCACCAAATGCAAAATGATTCACCTATATGACCTAGCCGAGCATCTATGCAACCATCACCTTCAACCACCCCTTGGCCGCCACCTACACCACCACCTCCAGCCTGACTTGACACCTCTGCAATGTCATCCCTTGACCCCACCAGAGATGGCCATGCCCACCTGTGCCTTGGTCGTGGCCTTGAATTGCATTGAAACCTTGTTGTGGCCTTGTTTTGTGTTGTTTCACATGCACCATACTTTTGCCCCATCACCATACATGTTTGGCCGACCCAATTGAACCCACAACCAGATCAAAACCATGCCTTAGCCATGTATTCCAACCTATGGCTGAGCCTAAGAAAGGTTGAAAGCAAGTGCAAAGCTTTTAGCTTTGTTTTATGTAGTTAATTCTAGCATTGTTTAATCGTATTTTGGGTTGAAAGCTTATGTTTGTTATATTGTTTTGTTTGAATTGTATTCAAGGAAATTAATCTTTGGCTCTCCCAATCGAATCTTTGTCGTGCTTTCATGCCTCTGAAGATCGTTTTTTGTGTGTTTCAGTTGTCATCTCCAGCCTATACCAGTGAGTTGTTCTTACCAGACAGTTTATACCTATATAACTTGTAAACTGATTTCATTTGAATCTGTAAAATGCATCACCATATTATATCTGCTATATTACGACCATATGATGTTCACCCATGCTTAAACACCTGTTATAACATCTATTACTGGTATTTATGTTGTTCTGTTATTTATATCAGTTTATCACTGCAAGTTCCCTTTAGATTAGAATCACTATGAGTTGAAATGATACATACCCGAACGGACTTTAGAATGGGGAAAATCGTTATGAGCTAAAATAATAGGCCTGAACGACTTTCAATTATTTCTTATTTCATTTTACTTAGGACTGTGGGTTTGAAATGATAAAAACCCCTGTTTTCCTTGTAAATTACGGGTTGAAATGATATATTACCCGTATCACTTTACCTAGTGTAGAAAATGATATACAGACCCGTGGTTAAAATATATTTTTCTAAAATTTTTAAAATATTTTAGAAATGTAAATATTATAATATTTTGATTTAAACTTAACTAAAAATGATTTTTGTAAAGTATTTGGATTTTTTAGAATTTATAAGTGAAATAAATTAATGATAAAGTGGAAATTTGAAATAAAAGTTATTTCGGAAATTTTGATTTAATTATAAATGGAATTTAAATTAAATATGAAAATATAATAAATTTATGATATTTGAATTAAATAAATTTAAAATGATTTTTATAATATACTAATGGATTTTGAATAAGTTAAATGTGAAATAAATGAATATTAAGTTGAATTTGAAATATAACTTAAATGGGAAAATTGTGAATTTTGTTTAAAAGTGAATTTTGAATTTAAGTAAAAAATGTAAAATAAGTTATATTTTGAAATTTAAACTTAAGTGTAAAGTTAAAAACTTAATTATATGAATTGAAATTGAATGTTGGAATTTAATAAGTGAATTATTATTAAATATTGATTTTTGAATGGAAATTTAACTTTATAAAATCATGAATTTAAGGAAAATTAAATGATGGTTATAAAAGTGAAAATATGTGATTTTATAAGTTTGAAATGATTTAAATAAAAATTTAATGGTTTGTGAAAGTGTACTTAATAGTTGGAATTTAATTAGCAGCATTTTGAAATGCTATTATTTTCTAAAGTAAAGGATATTACAGCATTTGTAAATGTTGTTGTTAATTATAAATGAACTATAGGGATAAATTGAATTAAAGGCTATTATAGCACTTTGTAAGTGCTATAACTGTTGAATTTAACTAAGATTTTATTTGAATTAGTGTAACCCTATTACAGCATTTTGAATGTTGTCTTTTGTTAAATTGAATTGTTTTAAAAGTAACTTTCCGCAGCATTTTTCTAAATGCTGCGAAAGTTGAATTTTCATTATTTTAATAAATTTAAGTGAATAAATGAATTTGGAAAGATTATAATTTTGGAAATTAATAATTTAATTATTAAATATAATAACTTCATTTTTATGATTTAAAATGAAGTAATTTGTTTTGAAATATAAACTATTTGACGTGTGTGCTGGAATGGTATTTTAAATAAATGAATGTGGTTTGGAAGATACGATATTTTGATATTTTGAAATGGATTTTTGAATGATGTTGAATTTTTGAAATATATTTGATTCCGAAGTATAAAATACCATTTTGAAATTTTAACCACGGGATGTATTTAATTTATAGTTTAACTGATCCTTAAAGGATGGGCGATCCCAAGCGTCCTTTAAGTTATTGTACATTACTACTACAGTCCACTTGAGTTGGTTTACATTATATAAGTATATATGTCCTGAGTCGAGTGTTTTGTATTTTACTTTACGCTCGGGTCAGCCTGAGTATTTACAGGTTAGCTTTCGATTTCTTTTCTGGAGCTAGGAATCGCTGGAGATTCTGCTTGTCTAGATATCTGTTCCCTTTCAGTTTCAGTTGTTCTATTTCAGCTCTGGTATTTATAAACTGCTATGTATTTGAGATTTCTATTGTGTTTCCAGACTGATATTATGTATTATGTTTTGAGAGTTTGGTTTAGTAGCTTCATGAACTACTATAGTATTTTAATTTTCGCTGCGAGTTATTCTGATATTTCTTTGTCTGTGATTCTGTAATTTTATTTCATTCTCGTCAAATTTATTTACAATGCGGTATTTTGATCAATTCAAGTCCGACATGTGTGGATGCGAATGGCTGAAAATATCGGGTTGTTACAGTTGGTATCAGAGCTTTGATTTTAGGCAAACCTTAGCCTGCGAAGCAAAAACTCATTGGAGATAGGGTAGAAATACCCTAGAACGAGTGAAATCAATCTCAGAATCCTTTCTTTGTGAGAGAACGTATTTTCGAAGTATAAAATAATTTCCAAACGATTTTTAAAGGATTTTCAAAGATCATTTTGGTATAAAAACTTTCTTATTTTGAAACCAAGATGTCCTAAACTTCATCCCTTCGGTATCCACCTTGTTAGTAACCTCTTGGTCAGGATTCTTATCTATTAGGATTCCTTGAACTTTGGAACGCTCCCATTTGTTCTGAAGTCCAGTCTTGTCTTCCTTATTTTATCCTTTTTATTATGGAGCATTCCATAATTCCACTTTGGAATGACCTCTATAAAGAACGGTGATTCCGCAAACCTTCGAATGATTTGTAAAGTGGTGAAACTCTGTTATAATTGGCATTGATTCACCAGAGATTCCTGTATCCTCGGTTTTCAATGCTATCTACCTTCTGCTATATCTGGATTCTATCTCTGGCGATCGAATGTTGATTTGCCTTAGATTTCCGAATTGATTATATTTCTGAAGTCATGGTTGACCGGTTAAGGTCGCCCGCGATTTATGTAGGCTCATCCATTTTCTATTTGGTAATTAAATTATCTCATCTTCGTTCGAGCATATCTTCGAACCAGAATTCTATTTGATTAGAGTCTCTGTAAATTCGAATCTCTGTTTGTTTGAAATCCATCCTTGAAAAAAATCCCTTGAAAATTTGTTTTTGATTGTATTTTGAATTTGTGCATACATCGAAATTATTATTTTTAATAAGGATGGTCCTATTTTATATATGAAAGTGAAATGTTTTTGATATGGATTATATATTTTTCTTTCTTTGAAAATTTGAAAGGATTTGAAAATTTGAAAATTTATAAGAATTTGACTTATATAAAATGATTTATAATTGAAGGGTTTTGAATTTGAATTTCGAGGAATCGAACTCTGGTGTTGTGAAATCGGTTTTAGGATTTTGGAAAATATATAATAATAATTTGATTTAAAGATATTTCTCCAAATAAGAATGTTTCAAATGTATTTGAACGAATTCCAGTGATTTCAAAGAGATTTCAAAGAAGTTTCAAGAAAATAAAAGTCCAGAACCCACTTGTGTCGATGGAAAATAATTTCGGTGATGAATGCATGCATCATCGACATTGATTTTCGAGTTTCTGAGTGGGGAAGAGGCCACTCTAGTAGCTTTGCTATGCAAGTGATTTTGTGAAACCAATTTTGATTTTAGATTTTGAAGTATGGTTTGATATTCGGAACATATATGTATATACATTTGAAATGATTTAAAGTAAGCCGGTGTTCAGTCCTCGAGATTTAGATTTGTTTTGGTATAACTCTATCTTTTGGAATTGGTTTACTGATTTGTTGGTGATTTCCAACTCTTGGATTGAAAATTTGATTTCTTTGACTATTTTGAAGGTTCGAGCTCTTTCAAATCAAGGTTAACTTTTCAAAGCTAAGTAATTTTGAAAGGTATAGGGTATTTGATAAAGAATATAAGTTTAGTTTGGTATGATTAAAGTATAAAGTAATATGATTTATATGAGTTTGAAACTATTTGTTGAGTGAAATAAATAAGACTACTTTGATTTATACTGGTATGAAATATAGATTTGAAATGGTTTGGAAATGATTAACCTTTATTTTGATAAATAATGGGAATTTGAAATGATGATTGATTTTGTTAAACGAATATTTGAAGTTTATATTTGTATGAAAGGATATTTGGTTTACCTGTAATTGAGTTTATTTAAAAATGATGGATTTATGAAATGAATATTTCAAAAAAAATAGATAATAATGACGTTAAATTTGTGATATATGAAATTATAAAAATTAGTTTTAGAATATGGTATATTTAAGCTTTGAAATATATTAGAGATTGAATAGTTCATTTTATGGATCAAATCTTTATTTGAAATTTTATTATATTTGAATTGGTTTTGTTGAAAAACTAAATTGAATTGAAACTGAGGGTTGAATTGAATTAAAATTGGAAATTTTAGATTTGGGTCTAATTGAATAAATTTGTGAATGTAAAGAATTAAAGCAATGTTTTATGATTTCAAATGTATGGTTTCAAAAGATTGTGATTTCAAAAGATTATGATTTTCAAAGTGTAATGATTTCTAGTATTTTGGTATCGAAAGATTTATAACTTTGAAAGTGAATATATGTTTGAAATGGAAATGAATTTGTTTGACATAAATTTTGTTGATTTGGAAATTTGGATTATTTTCTAAATCTATTATTTTAAGAAACTTTGAAACTGAATATATGTAATTAGGAAGAAATGATTTGGCGAAATCATATATGATTTTGAAACTGAATTGATATTGAAAAGGAATTGAAATTGAGAACCTTGTTTTACTAAATACTATGATTTGGGAGTTATCGAACTTATATAAAATGGGTTTGTATAGGTATAAAATTGATTTGTATAAGTATGAAATTGATTTGAAACTGTGATTCGAAAAGGCACTCATACTCAACTTGTAAATTGAAATCTTATATAATCAAAGTCTATATAAGTGTGATTTGATGCACTATGGATTTGGAAAATATTCGATTTGAAATGGAATCTTATATATAATGGACTTTATACAAGTATGATATTTGAAAGTGATCCTGAAAGGTACTATATGATACATATTTTAAAAGTAATGATATGGAAAGTGTCGTCTGTTTGATATCCGCTTTGTGGCCACATTGTCGATTCATTCTATCGATATCATTCTCTCTCTGATTTGGGTTTTTCGGATATGATACTCAAGTGTCCATCGAATTCCATGGCGATCTCCATGGTCTTACGAGCGCGAATGCATAGCGCAACTGCCTGGCTGAGATGGCCTAGGGGTACGGATTGTTTCCTAAGGGATCCAAGCGTAACCATTGTGTATCCTGCAATCTATGTAGGTCGCATTAGCAGCGAAACTGCCTGGCTGAGACGGCCTAGGGTACAGATCGTTTCTTGGGGGATCCGGGCGTAAACATTGTGTATCCTGCATTCTACTAGTCATCATGGCGTAACTCGCAGGGCTGAGAAAGCTTACGGATACGGATTGTTTCCTAGCGGATCCAGGCGTAACCATTGTGTATCTACGATCCATGGTTAGACAAATGGTTGGTTTGGTTGATTTGTTTGGATTGTACTTTCTATATCTGTTATTTTTAAAAGGTTTTTCAATCATTTTCACTGGGTGTTGAAACACGTCTACTAAGTACTTGGAGAATTCTAGCTTTGCGCCAGATCAACGCATAGCCAGAGTCTACAGGAAAGAAAGTAAACTTTTTAAGACATCGAGTTATAAAGTATTTTGATAAAGTATTGTATAAAGGATATTTTGATCATTTATTTAAAATGTTTTAAATATTGTTTACTTCGAACTATCAAATTTAAATTAAATGACTATTTGTCATATTATAAAAATGTTTAAAATGTTGTAAATATAAAATTTTAAATTGAAATGTATATGGTTATAAAATAATGGTCCATCCTTGTGTTCCAACCTATTTTTCCCCCTAGCTAGTCCTACGTTCTTCTTCTTTGAGGGTTCTTCTGCATTATGGAAAGAATTGATTTTTTGGCTTATCGTTAAGATTTGCCCAAGAAACTTTCTGCAGTGCATGATGTATTCCATGTCTCGCACCTTCGTCGTCATCTTCATGATCCATCTCTTATTGTCCAGCCTTCTGCTCTTGATAGTTTGGATATTGAGCCTAATCTAGCTGGCGAGAGGAAGCCACTTCGTATTGTCGACAAAGGTACGAAGCAGCTCAGAAGGAAATCTGTTAATCTGGTCAAAGTACAATGGAGCACTAATGATCGAGATTGTACCTGGAAATCGGGGGAGAGCATTCGTTCTTCGAATCCAGAATTGTTCGTTTCTGGTACTATTTTGTTTTCCTCTCTTGTCTCTTTATTTTCCTTGCCGTTCTTTTCTAGGACAAAAAGATTTGAATGACGGAGAGTGTAACAACCCTAGATTTTATAATATAATTTGAATTTGACTTTATTTTTTGTTAGAAATTATTTTAAATTTGTTTTATTTGTAAGATTTCATTTATAAATATTTTTAAAGTGATAATAGAATTTTTTTTCAAAATTTATTGCATTTATTTCCTATTTTTAAAGCCTAGTTTCTATTTTTCAGCTATTTTCTTCGTTTGAATTATATTTAATTAAAAACTTATTTATTTATTTTTGTGAATTCATTTTTATTTTATGTTCTTATATTTATTTATAAGTATTCTTCGTGTACATAAAAATTTTCCAAAGTTTATTCTATTTATTTTCAAATTTTCTTGGCTAGTTTTCATTTTCTGTGTTATTTCCTTAATTTAATCTTATATAATTAATATTTATTTGTTTATATTTGTTTATTTACTAAATTTTCATATTTTATCTGAATTTATATATATTGCAGTAATTTAAAATTACAAAAAGAAATGTGGTAATTTGAAAAGTTTTGTTACTTTTTATTTGCTTAAGCCTCTTAGAATTCTTACATTTTCAACTCCAACCAACACCTATTCAATTTTTGTTGCCATATCACTCCCTCTTCAGCCGACCACTATCTCATTTCATTTTTCACATGAATTCTCACCTCCAACCTGAGAAAAAAATTTCGGCCTCTCCTTGTTCAAAAACTTTGGTAAATCTTCTTTTTCAATTTCACTTTTTTCATTGTTTTATATTGATTTGCACTTGTTTCTTCCTCTTCTAGGTTCGACCTTGCCTCGTCCTTCAGCCTTGCCGACTTGACCACCACTGGAACCCATCACCACCACCTCCTCCTCACTGGCCATCCCTTGTCGTGCCACCCTTGGTGGTAGATCCATCACCAAATGCAAAATGATTCACCTATATGACCTAGCCGAGCATCTATGCATCCATCACCTTCAACCACCCCTTGGCCGCCACCTACACCACCACCACCTCCAGCCTGACCTGACACATCTACCATGTCATCCCCTGACCCCACCAGGAATGGCCGTGCCCACCTGTGCCTTGGCCGTGGCCTTGAATTGCATTGAAACCTTGTTGTGGCCTTGTTTTGTGTTGTTTCACATGCACCATAATTTCTGCCCCATCACTATACATATTTGGCCGACCGAATTGAACCCACAACCTGATCAAAACCATGCCTTAGCCATTTATTCCAACCTATGGCTGAGCCTAAGGAAGGTTGAAAGCAAGTGCAAAGTTTTTAGCTTTGTTTTATGTAGTTAATTCTAGCATTGTTTAATCGTATTTTGGGTTGAAAGCTTATGTTTGTTATATTGTTTTGTTTGAATTGTATTCAAGGAAATTAATCTTTGGCTCCCCCACTCGAATTTTTATCGTGCTTTCGTGCCTCTAAAGATCACTATTTGTGTGTTTCATTTGTAATCTCCAGCCCATACCCGTGAGTTGTTCTCACCAGACAGTTTATACCTATATAACTTGTAAATTGATTTCATTTCAATCTGTAAAAGCATCACCATATTATATCTGCTATATTATGGCCATATGATGTTCACCCATGCTTAAACACTTGTTATAACATCTGTTACTATTATTTATGTTGTTCTGTTATTTATATCAGTTTATCACTGCAAGTTCCCTTTAGATTAGAATCACTACGGGCCTGAACGATTTTCAATTATTTCATTTTACTTGGGACTGCGGGTTTGAAATGATGAAAACCCGAGTTTTCCTTGTAAATTACGGGTTGAAATGATATATTACCCGTATCACTTTACCTAGTGTAGAAAATGTTATACAGACCCGTGGTTAAAATATATATTTCTAAAAAATTTAAAATATTTTAGAAAAGTAAATATTATAATATTTTGATTTAAACTTAATTAAAAATGATTTTTCTAAAGTATTTAGATTTTTCTAGGAATTTATAAGTGAAATAAATTAATGGTAAAGTGGAAATTTGAAATAAAAGTTATTTTCGAAATTTTGATTTAACTGAAATTTAAATTAAATATGAAAATATGATAAATTTATGATATTTTGAATTAAATGAATTTAAAGTGATTTTTATAATATATTAATGGATTTTGAATAAGTTAAATGTGAAATAAATGAATATTGAGTTGAATTTTGAAATATAACTTAAATTGGAAAATTGTGAATTTTGTTTAAAAGTGAATTTTGAAGTTAAGTAAAAAAAATGTAAAGTAAGTTATATTTTGAAATTTAAACTTAAGTGTTAAGTTAAAAACTTAATGATATGAATTGAAATTGAATGTTGGAATTTAATAAGTGAATTATTATTAAATATTGATTTTTGAATGGAAATTTAACTTTATAAAATCATGAATTTAAGGAAAATTAAATGATGGTTATAAAAGTGAAAAATATATGATTTTATAAGTTTGAAATGGTTTAAATAAAAATTTAATGGTTTGTGAAAGTGTAATGAATAGTTGGAATTTAATTAGCAGCATTTTGAAATGCTATTATTTTCTAAAGCAAAGGATATTACAGCATTTGTAAATGTCGTAGTTAATTATAAATGAATTAAAGGGCTAAATTGACTTAAAAGCTATTATAGAACTTTTTAAGTGCTATAATTGTTAAATTTAACTTAGATTTTATTTGAATTAGTGTAACCCTATTACAGCATTTTGAATGCTGTATTTTGTTAAATTGAATTGTTCTAAAAGTAACTTTCCGTAGCATTTTTCTAAATGCTGCGAAAGTTGAATTTTCATTGTTTTTAATTCATTTAAGTGAATAAATTAATTTTGAAAGATTAAAATTTTAGAAATTTAATAATTTAATTATTAAATATAATAACTTCATTTTTATGATTTAAAATGAAGTAATTTGTTTTGAAATATAAACTATTTGAAGTGTGTGTTGAAATGGTATTTTAAATAAATGAATGTGGTTTGGAAGATACGATATTTTGATATTTTGAAATGGATTTTTAAATGATATTGAATTTTTGAAATTATATTGGATTCCGAAGTATAAAATACCATTTTGAAATTTTAACTACGGGACGTATTTAATTTATAGTTTAACTGATCCTTAAAGGATAGGCGATCCCAAGCATCCTTTAAGTTATTGTACATTACTACTACAGTTCACTTGAGTTGATTTACGTTATATAAGTATATATATCCTGACTCGAGTGTTTTGTGTTTTACTTTATGCTCGGGTCAGCCTGATTACTTACAGCTTAGCTTTGGATTTCTTTTCTGGAGCTAGGAATCGCTGGAGATTCTGCTTGTCTAGTTATCTGTTCCCTTTCAGTTTTAGTTGTTCTATTTCAGCTCTGGTATTTATAAAATTGTATATCTTTTCAGACTGATATTATGTATTATGTTTTGAGAGTTTGTTTTAGCAGCTTCATGAACTACTATGGTATTTTAATTTCCGCTGCGAGTAATTCTGATATTTCTGTGTCTGTGATTCTGTAATTGTATTTCATTTGCTCCAAATTTATTTACAATGCGGTATTTTGATCAATTCAAGTCCGACATGTGTGGATGCGAATGGCTGAAAATATCAGGTTGTTACAATTGGTATCAGAGCTTTGGTTTTAGGCAAACCTTAGCCTGCGGAGCAAAAACTCATTAGAGATAGGGCAGAAATACCCTAGAATGAGTGAAATCAATCTCAGAATCCTTTCTTTGTGAGTGAACGTATTTTCGAAGTATAAAATAATTTCCAAATGATTTTTAAAGGATTTTCAAAGATTATTTTGGTATAAAAACTTTCTTATTTTGAAACCAAGATGTCCTAAACTTCATCCCTTTGGTATCCACCTTGTTAGTAACCTCTTGGTCAGGATTCTTATCTATTAGGATTCCTTGAACTTTGGAATGTTCCCACTTGTTCTGAAGTCCAGTCTTGTCTTCCTTATTTTATCCTTTTGATTATGGAGCATTCCACAATTCCACTTTGGAATGACCTCTATAAATATCGTTGATTCTGCAAACCTTTAAATGATTTGTAATGTGGTGAAACTCCTTTACAATTGGCATTGATTCACCAGAGATTCCTGTATCCTCGGTTTTCAATGCTATCTACCTTCTGCTATCCCTGGATTCTATCTCTGGCGATTGAATGTTGATTTGCCTTAGATTTCCAAATTGATTATATTCCTGAAGTCATGTTTGACCGGTTAAGGTCGCCCGCGATTTATATAGGCTTATCCATTTTCTACTTGGTAACCAAATTATCTCATCTTCGTTCAAACTTATCTTCGAACCAGAATTCTATTTGATTAGAGTCTCTCTAAATTCGAATCTCTGTTTGATTGAAATCCATCCTTAAAAAATAAATCCCTTGAAAATTTGTGTTTGATTGTATTTTGAATTTGTGCATACATCGAAATTATTATTTTTAATAAGGATGGGCCTATTTTATATATGAAAGTGAAATGTTTTTGATATGGATAATATATTTTTCTTTCTTTGAAAATTTGAAAGGATTTGAAATTTTTAAAATTTATAAGAATTTGACTTGTATAAAATGATTTATAATTGAAGGGTTTTGAATTTGAATTTTGAGGAATCGTACTCTGGTGTTTTGAAATCGGTTTTAGGATTTTAGAAAATATATAATAATAATTTTACTCAAAGATAATTCTCCGAACAAGAATGTTTCAAATGTATTTGAACGAATTCCAGTGATTTCAAAGAGATTTCAAAGAAGTTTCAAGAAAATAAAAGTCCAGAACCCACTTATGTCGCTGGAAAATAATTTTGGTGATGAATGCATGCATCATCGACATTGATTTTCGAGTTTCTGAGTGGGGAAGAGGCCACTCTAGTAGCTTTGCTATGCGAGTGATTTTGTGAAACAAATTTTGATTTTAAATTTTGAAGTATGGTTTGATATTCAGAACATATATGTATATACATTTGAAATGATTTAAAGTAAGCCGGTGTTCAGTCCTCGAGATTTAGATTTGTCTTGGTATAACTCTATCTTTTGGAATTGGTTTACTGATTTGTTGGTGTCCAACTCTTGGATTGAAAATTTGATTTCTTTGACTATTTTGAAAGTTTGAGCACTTTCAAATCAAGGTTAACTTTTCAAAGCTAAGTAATTTTGAAAGGTATAGGGTATTCGATAAAGAATATAAGTTTAGTTTGGTATGATTAAATTATAAAGTAATATGATTTATATGAGTTTGAAACTGTTTGTTGAGTGAAATAAATAAGACTACTTTGATTTATACTGGTATGAAATATATATTTGAAATGGTTTGGAAATGATTAATCTTTATTTTGATAAAGAATGGAAATTTGAAATGATAATTGATTATGTTAAATGAATGTTTGAAGTTTATATTTGTATGAAAGGATATTTGGTTTACTTATAATTGAGTTTATTTAAAAATGATGGATTTATGAAATGAATATTTCAAAAGAAATAGATAACAATGACGTAAAATTTGCGATATATGAAATTATAAAATTTAGTTTTAGAATATGGTATATTTAAGTTTTGAAATATATTAGAGATTGAATAGTTCATTTTATGGATCAAATCTTTATTTGAAATTTTATTATATTTGAAATGGTTTTGTTGAAAAACTAAATAGAATTGAAACTGATGGTTGAATTGAATTAAAATTGGAAATTTTAGATTTGGATTTAATTGAATAAATTTGTAAATGTAAAGAATTAAAAGAATGTTTTATGATTGCAAATGTATGATTTCAAAAGATTATGATTTTCAAATTTTAATGGTTTCAAGTATTTTGGTTTCGAAAGATTTATAACTTTGAAAGTATTATGATTTTTGAAAGTGAATATATGTTTGAAATGGAAATGAATTTGTTTGACATAAATTCTGTTGATTTGGAAATTTGGATTATTTTCTAAATCTATTGTTTTAAGAAACTTTGAAACTGAATATATGTAATTAGGAAGAAATGATTTGGCGAAATCACATATGATTTTGAAACTGAATTGATATTTAAAAGGAATTGAAATTGAGAACCTTGTTTTACTAAATATTATGATTTGGGAGTTATCGAACTTATATAAAATGGATTTGTATGGGTATAAAATTGATTTGTATAAGTATGAAATTGATTTGAAACTGTTGATTCGAAAAGGTATTCATACTCAACTTGTAAATTGAAATCTTATATAATCAAAGTCTATATAAATGTGGTTTGATACACTATGGATTTGGAAAATATTATATTTGAAATGGAATCTTATATATAATGGACTTTATATAAGTATGGTATTTGAAAGTGATTTCTAAAGGTACTATATGATACATATTTTCGAAGTAATGATATGGAAAGTGCCTTCTGCTTGATATCCGCTTTGTGGCCACATTGTCAATTCATTCTATCGATATTATTCTCTCTCTGATTTGGGTTTTCCGGATATGATACTCGAGTGTCCATCGAATTCCATGGCGATCTCCATGGTCTTATGAGCGCGACTGCATAGCGCGACTGCCTGGTTGAGATGGCCTAGGGGTACGGATTTTTTTCCTAGGGGATCCAGGCGTAACCATTGTGTATCCTGCAATCTATGTAGGTCGCATTAGTAGCGAAACTGCCTGGCTGAGATGGCCTAGGAGTACTGATTGTTTCCTGGGGGGATCCAGGCGTAACCATTGTGTATCCAGCATTCTACTAGTCATCATGGCGTAACTCATAGGGCTGAGAAAGCTTACAGATACAGATTGTTTCCTAGGGGATCCAGGCGTAACCATTGTGTATCTGCGATCCATGGTTAGACAAATGGTTGGTTTGGTTGATTTGTTTGGATTGTACTTTCCATATCTGTTGTTTTTAAAATGTTTTTTAAGTATTTTTACTGGGTGTTGAAACACATCTACTAAGTACTTGGAGAATTCTAGCTTTGCGCCTGATCAACGCATAGCTAGAGTCTACAGGAAAGAAAGTAAACTTTTTAAGACATCGAGTTATAAAAGTATTTTGATAACTATTGTATAAAGGATATTTTGATCATTTATGTAAAATGTTTTAAATATTGTTTACTTCGAACTGTCAAATTTAAATTAAATGACTATTTATCATATTATAAAAATGTTTAAAATGTTGTAAATATAAAATTTTAAATTGAAATGTATATGGTTTTAAAATAATGGTCCATCCTTGTGTTCCAACCCATTTTTCCTCCTAGCTAGTCCTACCTTCTTCTTCTTTGAGGGTTCTTCTGCATTATGGAAAGAATTGGTTCTTTGGCTTATCATTTAGATTTGCTCGAGAAACTTTCTGGAGTGCATGATGTATTCCAAGTCTCGCACCTTCGCCGTCATCTTCACGATCCATCTCTTATTGTCCAGCCTTCTGCTCTTGATAGTTTGGATATTGAGCCTAATCTAACTGGCGAGAGGAAGCCACTTAGTATTGTCGACAGAGGTACGAAGCAGCTCAGAAGGAAATCTGTTAGTCTGGTCAAAGTATAGTGGAGCACTAACGATCGAGATTGTACCTGGAAATCGGAGGAGAGCATTCGTGCTTCGAATCTAGAATTGTTCGATTCTGGTACTATTTTGTTTTTCTATCTTGTCTCTTTATTTTCCTTGCCGTTCTTTTCGTGGACGAAAAGATTTGAGTGGCGGAGAGTGTAACAACCCTAGATTTTACAATATAATTTAAATTTGACTTTATTTTTTGTTTGAAATTATTTTTAATTTGTTTTATTTATAAGATTTCATTTATAAATATTTTTAAAGTGATAATAGAATTATTTTTCAAAATTTATTGCACTTATTTCCTATTTTTAAAGCCTAGTTTCTATTTTTCAGCTATTTTCTTCATTTAAATTATATTTAATTAAAAATTTATTTATTTATTTATTTTTGTGAATGCATTTTTATTCTATGTTCTTATCTTTATTTATAAGTATTTTTCATGTACATAAAAATTTTCCAAAGTTTATTCTATTTATTTTCAAATTTTCTTGGCTAGTTTTCATTTTTTTATGCTATTTTCTTAATTTAATCTTATATAATTAATATTTATTTATTTATTTTTGTTTATTTACCAAATTTATGTATTTTATCTGAATTTATATATATATTTAAGTTATTTAAAATTACAAAAAGAAATATTGTAATTTGAAAAGTTTTATGACTCTTTATTTGCTTAAGCCACTTTGTATTCTCACCTTTTCAACTCCAACCAACACCTATTCAATTTTTGTCGCCATATCACTCCCTCTTCAGCCGACCACTATCTCATTTCATTTTTCACGTGAATTCTCACCTCCAACCTGAGAAAAAAATTTCGGCCTCTCCTTGTTCAAAAACTTTGGTAAATCTTCTTTTTCTATTTCACTTTTTCATTGTTTTATATTGATTTGCACTAGTTTCTTCCTATTCTAGGTTTGGCCTTGCCTCCTCCTTCAGCTTTGCCGCCTCGACCACCACTGGAACCCATCACCACCACCTCCTCCTCACTGGTCATCCCTTGCCGAGCCAAGGGTGGTGGTAGATCCATCACCAAATGCAAAATGATTCACCTATATGACCTAGCCGAGCATCTATGCATCCATCACCTTCAACAAACCCCTTGGCCGCCACCTACACCACCACCTCTAGCCTGACCTGACACCTCTGTCATGTTATCCCCTGACCCCACCAGAGATGGTCGCGCCCACCTGTGCCTTTGTCGTGGCCTTGAATTGCATTGAAACCTTGTTGTGGCCTTGTTTTGTGTTGTTTCACATGCACCATAATTTTGCCCATCACCATACATGTTTGGCCGACCGAGTTGAACCCACAACCAGATCAAACCATGTCTTAGCCATTTATTCCAACCTATGGCTGAGCCTAAGGAAAGTTGAAAGCAAGTGCAAAGTATTTAGCTTTGTTTTATGTAGTTAATCCTAGCTTTGTTTAATCGTATTTTACGTTGAAAGCTTGTGTTAGTTATATTGTTTTGTTTGAATTGTATTCAAGGAAATTAATCTTTGGCTCTCCCACTCGATTCTTTGTCAGCTTTCATACCTCTAAAGATTGTTATTTGTGTGTTTCATTTGTCATCTCCAGCCTATACCAGTGAGTTGTTCTCACCAGACAGTTTATACCTATATAACTTGTAAACTAATTTCATTTGAATCTATAAAATGCATCACCATATTATATCTGCTATATTATGACCATGTGATGTTCACCAATGCTTAAACACATGTTATAACATCTGTTACTATTATTTATGTTGTTTTGTTATTTATATCAGTTTATCACCGCAAGTTCCCCTTAGATTAGAATCACTATGGGTTGAAATGATACATACCCGAACAGACTTTAGAATAGGGGAAAATCATTATGGGATGAAAAGATAGGCCTGAACGATTTTCAATTATTTCATTTTACTTGGGACCGCGGGTTTGAAATGATAAAAACCCGAGTTTTCATGCCTCTGAAGAACGTTTTTTGTGTGTTTCAGTTGTCATCTCTAGCCTATACCAGTGAGTTGTTCTTACCAGACAGTTTATACCTATATAACTTGTAAACTAATTTCATTTGAATCTGTAAAATGCATCACCATATAATATCTGCTATATTATGACCATATGATGTTCACCCATTCCTAAACACCTGTTATAACATCTATTACTGGTATTTATGTTGTTCTGTTATTTATATCAGTTTATCACTGCAAGTTCCCTTTAGATTAGAATCACTATGGGTTGAAATGGTACATACCCGAACAGACTTTAGAATAGGGGAAAATCGTTATGGGCTGAAATAATAGGCCTCAATGATTTTCAATTATTTCATTTTACTTGGGACTGCGGGTTTGAAATGATAAAAACTCGGGTTTTTCTTGTAAATTACGGGTTGAAATGATATATTACCCGTATCACTTTACCTAGTGTAGAAAATGATATACAGACACGTGGTTAAAATATATTTATCTAAAATTTTTAAAATATTTTAGAAATGTAAATATTATAATATTTTGATTTAAACTTAATTAAAAATGATTTTTGTAAAGTATTTTGATTTTTCTAAGAATTTATAAGTGAAATAAATTAATGATAATGTGGAAATTTGAAATAAAAGTTATTCTGAAAATTTTGATTTAATTATAAATGGAATTTAAATAAAACATAAAAATATGTTAAATTTATGATATTTTGAATTAAATGAATTTAAAATGATTTTATAATATATTAATGGATTTTGAATAAGTTAAATGTGAAATAAATGAATACTGAGTTGAATTTTTAAATATAACTTAAATTTGAAAATTGTGAATTTTGTTTAAAAGTGAATTTTGAAGTTAAGTAAAAAAAATGTAAAGTAAGTTATATTTTGAAATTTAAACTTAAGTGTTAAGTTAAAAACTTAATTATATGAATTGAAATTGAATGTTGGAATTTAATAAGTGAATTATTATTAAATATTGATTTTTGAATGGAAATTTAACTTTATAAAATCATGAATTTAAGGAAAATTAAATGATGGATATAAAAGTGAAAAATATATGATTTTATAAGTTTGAAATGGTTTAAGTAAAAATTTAATGGTTTGTGAAAGTGTAGTGAATAGTTGGAATTTAATTAGCAGCATTTTGAAATGCTATTATTTTCTAAAGTAAAGGATATTACAGCATTTGTAAATGTGTAGTTAATTATAAATGAACTAAAGGGCTAAATTGAATTAAAGGCTACTATATCACTTTTCAAGTGCTATAATTGTTAAATTTAACTTGGGTTTTATTTGACTTAGTGTAACCCTATTACAGCATTTTGAATGTTGTCTTTTGTTAAATTGAATTGTTTTAAAAGTAACTTTCCGTAGCATTTTTCTAAATGCTGCGAAAGTTGAATTTTCATTGTTTTAATACATTTAAGTGAATAAATTAATTTTTAAAAATTAAAATTTTGTAAATTTAATAATTTAATTATTAAATATATTAACTTCATTTTTATGATTTAAACAGAAGTAATTTGTTTTGAAATATAAACTATTTGAAGTGTGTGTTGAAATGGTATTTTAAATAAATGAATGTGGTTTGGAAGATACGATATTTTGATATTTTGAAATGGATTTTTGAATGATATTGAATTTTTGAAATGATATTTGATACCGAAGTATAAAATACCATTTTGAAATTTTAACCACGGGACATATTTAATTTATAGTTTAGCTGATCCTTAAAGGATGGGCGATCCCCAGCATCCTTTAAGTTATTGTACATTACTACTACAGTTCACTTGAGTTGATTTACGTTATATAAGTATATATATCCTGACTCGAGTGTTTTGTGTTTTACTTTACGCTCGGGTCAGCCTGATTACTTACAGCTTAGCTTTGGATTTCTTTTCTGGAGCTAGGAATCGCTGGAGATTCTGCTTGTCTAGTTATCTGTTCCCTTTCAGTTTCAGTTGTTCTATTTCAGCTCTGGTATTTATAAAATGTTATTTAGTTGAGATTTCTATTGTATATGTTTTCAGACTGATATTATGTATTATGTTTTGATAGTTTGTTTTAGTAGCTTCATGAACGACTATGGTATTTTAATTTCCGCTGCGAGTTATTCTGATATTTCTGTGTCTGTGATTCTGTAATTGTATTTCATTTGCTCCAAATTTATTTACAATACGGTATTTTGATCAATTAAAGTCCGACATGTGTGGATGCGAATGGCTGAAAATATCGGGTTGTTACAGTTGGTATCAGAGCTTTGGTTTTAGGCAAACCTTAGCCTGCGAAGCAAAAACTCATTAGAGATAGGATAGAAATACCCTAGAATGAGTGAAATCAATCTCAGAATCCTTTCTTTGTGAGAGAACGTATTTTCGAAGTATAAAATATTTCCCAAATGATTTTTAAAGGACTTTCTAAGATTATTTTGGTATAAAAACTTTCTTATTTTGAAACAAAGATGTCCTAAACTTCATCCCTTCGGTATCCACCTTGTTAGTAGCCTCTTGGTCAGGATTCTTATCTATTAGGATTCCTTGAACTTTGGAACGCTCCCACTTGTTCTGAAGTCCAGTCATGTCTTCCTTATTTTATCCTTTTGATTATGGAACATTCCATAATTCCACTTTGGAATGACCTCTATAAAGATCGGTGATTCTGCAAACCTTTGAATGATTTGTAAAGGGGTGAAACTACTTTACAATTGGCATTGATTCACCAGAGATTCCTGTATCCTCGGTTTTCAATGCTATCTACCTTCTGCTATATCTGGATTCTATCTCTGGTGATAGAATGTTGATTTGCCTTAGATTTTCGAATTGATTATATTTCTGAAGTCACGGTTGATCGGTTAAGTTCGCCGGCGATGTATATAGGCTTATCCATTTTCTATTTGGTAATTAAAATATCTCATATTCGTTCGAGCTTATCTTCGAACCAGAATTCTATTTGATTAGAGTCTCTCTAAATTAGAACCTCTATTTGTTTGAAATCCACCCTTGAAAAAAAAATCCCTTGAAAATTTTGCCTTTGATTGTATTTTGAATTTGTGCATATATCGAAATTATTTTTTTTAATAAGGATGGCCCTATTTTATATATGAAAGTGAAATGTTTTTGATATGGATTATATATTTTTCTTTCTTTGAAAATTTGAAGCTTTGAAAGGAGCTGAAGGTTTTGAATTTGAATTTCGAGGAATCGAACTCCGTGTTTTGAAATCGGTTTTAGGATTTTGGAAAATATATAATAATAATTCGATTTAAAGATATTTCTCCGAATAAGAATGTTTCAAATGTATTTGAATGAATTCTAATGATTTAAAAGAGATTTCAAAGAAGTTTCAAGAAAATGAAAGTCCAGAACCCACTTATGTCGCTGGAAAATAATTTCGATGATGAATGCATGCATCATCGACATTGATTTTCGATTTTCTGAGTGGGGAAAAGGCCACTCTGGTAGCTTTGCTATGCGAGTGATTTTGTGAAACCAAATTTTGATTTTAGATTTTGAAGTATGGTTTGATATTCGGAAGATATATGTATATACATTTGAAATGATTTAAAGTAAGTCGGTGTTCAGTCCTCGAGATTTAGATTTGTTTTGGTATAACCCTATCTTTTGGAATTGGTTTACTGATTTGTTGGTGATTCCAACTCTTGGATTGAAAATATGATTTCTTTGACTATTTTGAAGGTTCGAGCACTTCCAAATCAAGGTTAACTTTTCAAACCTAAACAATTTTGAAAGGTATAGGGTATTTGATAAAGAATATAAGTTTAGTTTGGTATGATTAAAGTATAAAGTAATATGATTTATATGAGTTTGAAACTGTTTGTTGAGTGAAATAAATAAGACTACTTTGATTTATACTGGTATGAAATATAGATTTGAAATGGTTTGGAAATGATTAATTTTTATTTTGAGAAAGAATGGGAATTTGAAATGATAATTGATTTTGATAAATGAATATTTGAAGTTTATATTTGTATGAAAGGATATTTGGTTTACTTGTAATTTGAGTTTATTTAAAAATGATGGATTTATGAAATGAATATTTCAAAAAAATAAAAAAAATAATGACTTAAAATTTGCGATATATGAAATTATAAATTTTTGTTTTAGAATATGGTATATTTAAGCTTTGAAATATATTAGAGATTGAATACTTCATTTTATGGATCAAATCTTTACTTGAAATTTTATTATATTTGAAATGGTTTTGTTGAAAAACTAAATTGAATTGAAATTGATGGTTGAATTGAATTAAAATTGAAAATTTTAGATTTGGGTTTAATTGAATAAATTTGTGAATGTAAAGAATTAAAGGAATGTTTTATGATTTCAAATGTATGATTTCGAAAGATTATGATTTTCAAAGTGTACTGATTTCAAGTATTTTGGTTTTGAAAGATTTATAACTTTGAAAGCATTATGATTTTTGAAAGTGAAAATATGTTTGAAATGGAAATGAATTTGTTTGACATAAATTTTGTTGATTTTGAAATTTGGATTATTTTCTAAATCTATTGTTTTAAGAAACTTTGAAACTGAATATACGTAATTAGGAAGAAATGATTTGGCGAAATCATATATGATTTTCAAACTGAATTGATATTGAAAAGGAATTGAAATTGAGAACCTTGTTTTACTAAATACTATGATTTGGGAGTTATCAAACTTATATAAAATGGATTCGTATAGGTATAAAATTGATTTGTATAAGTATGAAATTGATTTGAAACTGTGATTCGAAAAGGCACTCATACTCAACTTGTAAATTGAAATCTTATATAATCAAAGTCTATATAAGTGTGATTTGATACAATATGGATTTGGAAAATATTCGATTTGAAATGGAATCTTGTATATAATGGACTTTATATAAGTATGATGTTTGAAAGTGATTTTGAAAGGTACTATATGATACATATTTTCGAAATAAAGATATGGAAAGTGCCTTCTGGTTGATATCCGCTTTGTGGCCATATTGTGGATTCATTCTATCGATAATATTCTCTCTGATTTGGGTTTTCCGGATATGATACTCGAGTGTCCATTGAATTCCATGGCGATCTCCATGGTCTTACGAGTGTGAATGCATAGCGCAACTGTCTGGCTGAGATGGCCTAGGGGTACGGATTGTTTCCTGTGGGATCCAGGCGTAACCATTGTGTATCCTACAATCTATGTAGGTCGCATTAGCAGCGAAACTGCCTGGCTGAGACGTCCTAGGGGTACGGATTGTTTCTTGGGGGATCCAGGCGTAACCATTGCATATCCTGCATTCTATTAGTCATCATGGCGTAACTCGCAGGGCTGAGAAAGCTTACGGATACGGATTGTTTCCTGGGGGATCCAGGCATAACCATTGTGTATCTGCGATCCATGGTTAGACAAATGGTTGGTTTGGTTGATTTGTTTGGATTGTACTTTCCATGTCTGTTGTTTTTAAAAGGTTTTTCAAGTGTTTTCACTGGGTGTTGAAACAAGTCTACTAAGTACTTGGAGAATTCTAGCTTTGCGCCTGATCAACGCATGACCAGAGTCTACAGAAATGAAAGTAAACTTTTTAAGACATCGAGTTATAAAAGTACTTTGATAAAGTATTGTATAAAGGATATTTTGATCATTTATGTAAAATGTTTTAAATATTTTTTACTTCGAACTGTCAAATTTGAATCAAATGACTATTTATCATATTATAAAAATGTTTAAAATGTTGTAAATATAAAATTTTAAATTGAAATGTATATGGTTTTAAAATAATGGTCCATCCTTGTGTTTCAACCTATTTTTCCTCCTAGCTATTCCTACCTTCTTCTTCTTTGAGGGTTCTTCTACATTATGGAAAGAATTGGTTCTTTTGGCTTATCATTTAGATTTGTCTGAGAAACTTTCTAGAGTGCATGATGTATTCCATGTCTCGCACCTTCGCCGTCATCTTCATGATCCATCTCTTATTGTCCAGCCTTCTGCTCTTGATAGTTTGGATATTGAGCCTAATCTGACTGTCGAGAGGAAGCCACTTCGTATTGTCGACAGAGGTACGAAGCAGCTCAGAAGGAAATCTGTTAGTCTGGTCAAAGTATAGTGGAGTATTAACGATCGAGATTGTACCTGGGAATCAGAGGAGAACATTCGTGCTTCGAATCCGAAATTGTTCTTTTCAGTTACTATTTTGTTTTTCTATCTTGTTTCTCTTTATTTTCCTTGTCGTTCTTTTTGAGGATGAAAAGATTTGAGTGGGGGAAAATGTAACAACCCTAGATTTTTGAATATAATTTAAATTTGACTTTATTTTTTGTTTGAAATTGTTTTAAATTTGTTTTATTTGTAAGATTTCATTTATAAATATTTTTAAAGTGATAACAGAATTTTTCCAAAATTTATTGCATTTATTTCCTATTTTTAAAGCCTAGTTTCTATTTTTCTCCTATTTTCTTCATTTAAATTATATTTAATTAAAAATTTATTTATTTATTTTTGTGAATGCATTTTTATTTTATGTTATTATCTTTATTTATAAATATTTATCATGTACATAAAAATTTTCCAAAGTTTATTCCATTTATTTTCAAATTTTCTTGACTAGTTTTCATTTTTTGTGCTATTTTCTTAATTTAATCTTATATAATTAATATTTAATTATTTATTTTTGTTTATTTATTACATTTTTTTATTTATCTGAACTTATATATATATATATATATATATATATTAGTTATTTAAATTACAAAAAGAAACATGGTAATTTGAAAAGTTTTGTGACTCTTAATTTGCTTAAGCCTCTTTGTATTCTCACCTTTTCAACTCCAACCAACACATATTCAATTTTTGTTTCCATATCACTCCCTCTTCAGCCGACCACTATCTCATTTCATTTTTCATGTGAATTCTCACCTCCAACCCGAGAAAAAAAATTCGGCCTCTCTTTGTTCAAAAACTTTGGTAAATCTTCTTTTTCTATTTCACTTTTTTCATTGTTTTATATTGATTCACACTGTTTCTTCCTCTTCTAGGTTCGGCCCTGCCTCCACTTTCAGCCTTTCCGCCTCCACCACCACTGGAACCCATCACCACCACATCTTCCTCACTGGCCATCCTTTGTCGAGCCACCATTGGTGGTAGATCCATCACCAAATGCAAAACGATTCACCTATATGACCTAGCCGAGCATCTATGCATCCATCACCTTCAACCACCCCTTGGCCGCCACCTACACCACCACCTCCAGACTGACCCGACACCTCTGCAATCTCATCCCCTAATCCCACCAGAGATGGCCGTGCCTACCTGTGCCTTGGTCGTGGCCTTGAATTGCATTGAAACCTTGTTGTGGCCTTGTTTTGTGTTGTTTCACATGCACCATACTTTTGCCCCATCACCATACATGTTTGGCCGACCCAATTGAACCCACAACCAGATCAAAACCATGCCTTAGCCATGTATTCCAACCTATGGCTGAGCCTAAGAAAGGTTGAAAGCAAGTGCAAAGCTTTTAGCTTTGTTTTATGCAGTTAATTCTAGCATTATTTAATCGTATTTTGGGTTGAAAGCTTATGTTTGTTTTATTGTTTTGTTTGAATTGTATTCAAGGAAATTAATCTTTGGCTCTCCCACTCGAATCTTTACCCTGCTTTCATGCCTTTGAAGATCGTTGTTTGTGTGTTTCAGTTGTCATATCTAGCCTATACCAGTGAGTTGTTCTCACCAGGCAGTTTATACCTATATAACTTATAAACTGATTTCATTTGAATCTGTAAAATGCATCACCATATTATATCTGCTATATTATGACCATATGATGTTCACCCATGCTTAAACACCTGTTATAACATCTATTACTGGTATTTATGTTGTTCTGTTATTTATATCGGTTTATCCCTGCAAGTTCCCTTTAGATTAGAATCACTATGGGTTGAAATGATACATACCCGAACGGACTTTAGAATAGGGGAAAATCGTTATGGGCTGAAATAATAGGCCTCAACGATTTTCAATTATTTCATTTTACTTGGGACTGCGGGTTTGAAATGATAAAAACTCGGGTTTTTCTTGTAAATTACGGGTTGAAATGATATATTACTCGTATCACTTTACCTAGTGTAGAAAATGATATAGAAGACCCGTGGTTAAAATATATTTTTCTAAAAATTTTAAAATATTTAGAAATGTAAATATTATAATATTTTGATTTAAATTTAATTAAAAATGAATTTTGTGAAGTATTTTGATTTTTCTGAGAATTTATAAGTGAAATAAATTAATGATAAAGTGGAAATTTGGAACAAAATTTATTTTGGAAATTTTGATTTAAATATAAATGGAATTTAAATTAAATATGAAAATATGATAAATTTGTGATATTTTGAATGAAATGAATTTAAAATGATTTTTATAATATATTAATGGATTTTAAATAAGTTAAATGTGAAATAAATGATTATTGAGTTTAAATTTGAAATATAACTTAAATTGGAAAATTATGGATTTTGTTTAAAAGTGAATTTTGAAGTTAAGTAAAAAAAATGTAAAATAAGTTATATTTTGAAATTTAAACTTAAGTGTTAAGTTAAAAACTTAATTATATGAATTGACATTGAATGTTGGAATTTAATAAGTGAATTATTATTACATATTGACTTTTGAATGGAAATTTAACTTTATAAAATCATGAATTTAAGGAAAATTAAATGATGGTTATAAAAATGAAAAATATATGATTTTATAAGTTTGAAATGGTTTAAATAAAAATTTAATGGTTTGTGCAAGTGTAGTGAATAGTTGGAATTTAAATAGAAGTATTTTGAAATGCTATTATTTTCTAAAGTAAAGGATATTACAGCATTTGTAAATGCTGTAGTTAATTATAAATGAACTAAATGGCTGAATTGAATTAAAGGCTATTATAGCACTTTGTAAGTGCTATAATTTTTTTATTTAACTAAGGTTTTATTTGAATTAGTGTAACCCTATTACACCATTTTGAATGCTGTCTTTTGTTAAATTGAATTGTTTTAAAAGTAACTTTTCGTAGCATTTTTCTAAATGCTGCGAAAGTTGAATTTTCATTGTTTTAATAAATTTAAGTGAATAAATGAATTTTGAAAGATTAAAATTTTGGAAATTTAATAAATTAATTATTAAATATAATAACTTCAATTTTATGATTTAAAATGAAGTAATTTGTTTTGAAATATAAACTATTTGAAGTGTGTGTTGAAATGGTATTTTAAATAAATAAATGTGGTTTGGAAGATACGATATTTTGATATTTTAAAATGGATTTTTGAATGATATTGAATTTTTGAAATGATATTTGATTCCGAAGTATAAAATACCATTTTGAAATTTTAACCATGGGACGTATTTAATTTATAGTTTAACTGATCCTTAAAGGATGGGCGATCCCAAGCATCCTTTAAGTTATTGTACATTACTACTACAGTTCACTTGAGTTGGTTTACATTATATAAGTATATATGTCCTGACTCGAGTGTTTTATGTTTTACTTTACGCTTGGGTCAGCCTGAGTATTTACAGCTTAGCTTTGGATTTCTTTTCTGAAGCTAGGAATCGCTGGAGATTCTACTTGTCTAGTTATTCGTTCCCTTTCAGTTTCAGTTGTTCTATTTCAGCTCTGGTATTTATAAACTGCTATGTATTTGAGATTTCTATTGTATATGTTTTCAGACTGATATTATGTATTATGTTTTGAGAGTTTGTCTTAGTAGCTTCATGAACTACTATGGTATTTTAATTTCTGCTGCGAGTTATTCTGATATTTCTGTGTCTGTGATTCTGTAATTGTATTTCATTTGCTTCAAATTTATTTACAATGCGGTATTTTGAGCAATTCAAGTTCGACATGTGTGGATGCGAATGACTGAAAATATCGGGTTGTTACAAAGTCTCATGATTAGGTACATTTCTGGTATACCAATTGTACCACTTCAAGGCATCTTTCTTGGGATAAAAAGATGAAATTTCAACCCAAAAGTACTCTCCGGTTTGATGAAATTTGAAGAATTTCTCAACTTGACTAAGCCATTCACGAACCTTGTCATCGCTAGGATATGTGGGGACGTCAAGCTTGAGGTTGGGAAATGGTGAGTTCTTATTCCAAGAAATAATTTCTTAATGGTGTTGATGGTTATTTGGGGACTGGCAGAGATTATTTATGAGTGGAGAGCCTATAATAGGGTTTGCAGCGCTTGAGGATGGGATATTAGTATTGATTTTGGTGGTCTGATGGGGCTGTGCTAGAGTAGAAGAGAAAGTGGCCATTTGATGGGGATTTGATGCAAGAACCCCTTATATATATGTGGGTGCATTCAAGGTAAGAAGATTGGTTACTGATTGCATTTTGAGTTTTTGTACATCTAATTCCTATGCAGTTAAGACATTGTGCATTCCTTTAAACTTCATGCATAGTTCCTTGGTGGAATGTTCCAAGCTATGAGCAACATTTTCCAATTTTCTTAATGAGTAAGAATTTAGGTTATTGATTTCATCTTGCCTTTTCCGTGTTTCATCTTGTTCTTGATGTTTAGATTCAATGCTGGAATTATTGTTGAGGCTATTGTCAGGCCGTTGGTCACTGGTTACCCCAACCAGAGGCTTTGATACCACTTTGCCATGACTCGGATATTCTGACTGCTTGTCATGGTGGAGAGAGTAAAATTAAAGGTGGTAGAAGAGTGCAGAAGAAAGAAGATAAATACACGACGGTAAGGAAAAAAGACAGAGGCAAGCTTGGTGGATATGGAGAACAGGAAAGTCTGACAGGGATCAAAAGACGATGGTCAGAGTAGGAGTTGATTATCAAAGGGTTAGGTGGAGAAGCACAGTACTCAGAAATGGTTAGGTGATAGGGATAGATTGTATCATAAAGAAATGTAACAGAAAGAAGAAGAAATATTTTAAGAACGGATATTGAATAAAAATGGAATTGTTATTTCTTTTCATATCTTTTCTGTACAATTGCATGATACTATTTATAATGCAAATTTACAAGGGCTATAATATGCCAGCTCATACTTTTCCTTGACATATTCAACCCCTCGATTAAATTACAAGAAATATTTTCAGATAATATGACCAGTATCTCCTGTGCACGTGCACACATATGCACAGCATGCACACAGTGACACGCCCTGATTTCTTCATTCTTTCTCAGCAATTCCTCCATCTTTTTGCTTTATTCATGTCTTCCACACAATCTGACATTACCTATGGCAACACAGTGGCTGGATTCCGACGAACTTCCTCCGAATCTGATGCGAAATGTAATCTGCTGCTGCATACAAGAGCCATAAGTCCATGATTATTACATTACCCAAATTTTCATTTCCTTCTTTTGTAGTTTGTTGACGAATTTCTGATAGAATGCGACAAGAGCTTTCGCTATGCTCTGCTGGATTGAACGTCGCCTTTGATGCGAACGTGCATATCAACACAAGCGTAGCAGTTGCGGCCAAGAAGGAGAATGGTTCGAACGCCTTGTACCTAATGAGTTCAGGTTTGATTAGCAAGATTAGGAATTCGTTTACCTTGATCGGACCACATCTTGCTTTGCGGAGGGTGATGGCAACATCTTTTTTCTTGTAGATGAAGTATTGGACATAGTCTACAGGAGCTGGGCTCGTAATTGTTAAACTTGCTAGGATTTGAGATTGAGGAAGTCAAGCGTGGCAGCAACTCGAGGATTTGATTTAGACTAGGGTTTAAGTGGAGGGAACAAAAAATATTAGGCAGCCTCAGCAATATTCCACGGAATGATTTTCAGAAGAAAGAAATATATTTAATTAACCAGCACAAGAATGGTGTTGCTTGTATATATATTTATTATATCATACAATTTTTTTATATTTATAAGATTAGCTAGGATGAGATAACGTATCTTGTTAACTTTACATATGACGACATAGGCTACTGATCAACTTAGCGCTCTTCTTTTAAATTATGAGGTTCTGATTATAAATGATTATAAATGACATTTTGTTATTTTTAAACATCATCTCTTGATGCAATCGAAGATGACGTTCCTTGTATTGAGTAGGTTTCAAAAAATGGTTAAAGATGAGGGAAAGTAAAGAGTTAAAATTTTGCAACAAGAAGGAAACTATTTAAGCTTAATTGATTAATATAGGACGTTAACCGTTCCTGCTAAACGTTAATTCGATTTGGTGAATGTTGTTTATATCCATTGATTAGCATGAACCTTTCAATGAGATGAAAACTTTGTATCTACTAAGATTTTTCGTTTGTTGTTTACAACATTTCTTTAAAGAGTAAGACAGCTATAACTAAAAGTTGTTATAAATCAATATTTCCAGCCGTCAAAAATTGGAAGTTATTAAATAACTTTATTACAACTGCAAAATGCTAAGAGTTGTTAAAAACATATTTATTACAACTTTTTGGAGAAAAACAGTCGTTAAAACCAATTATTAGAACTTTCAACGATTGGACGTTGTAAACGAAAACTTGTAATAAAGTCATCTTCTTGTAGTGGAAACTACCGAAGAGAGGTGTACGAGGAGAGTCAACGATATCTATGGTAGACAAACATGATCAAAACGAATTTAATGTAAAGAAGTAGGGTTTCATTATTGCTTAAGGAGAATGAGAAATGAGTTTTGTGTTAAATGAAATAAGAGGGAAAGCCGCAACCTAATTAAGTAAAATGGCGATGAAAATAAACAGGGAATGCTGCCACACAAGCGAATAACTTTACAGAGTAAACAGAATGACACAACCCTTTATTTATTTGGTAATAATTAAATTTTAAATTTCGAATATTGCATAAAATTTTAAATTTATAGATCGTTTTCATAATTTATATTTGAATTCTACGAAAATTCCAAAACTACGTTTTTAAATTAAAAAAAATTAAATATGTTTTAGAAGATTTCAAATCTTTTTATTTTTTTTGAAATATTAAGTATAATTATCGACTAGTTATTGAATAATAAATAATAAATATTACTTCTTAACTATTAAAGATTACTTATTAATCATAGTTGTTAAATAGTAAATATTAAATATTAGTCTTAATTATTAAATACTGGTCATAATATTATTTTTTTAATAGTAATTATCCAATATTTGTTATTAATTATTAATTTTTTGTAGTAATTATTTAATAGTATTTACTAAAATTTTATTAGCTTCGAACTGTAATCGTCGGTAATCTTCCTTTATTTGCAATGAATATTAGCGTCAAAAAATTCCATCGCTAAATTGATTCAAGTTACAACGATTTAGCGGCGGTTATCATATGTAAACGGTGATAACATAAAAGAATTTGGAATAGAATAAATGTAAAATAATCCTTGGTTAATAACTTAAAAATCCGACGCAATTTTAATGATGGAAAATTCTGTCGCTATAACTTCTATTTTCCAAGTTTTTAGTTGTTCAAATGGAGAAAGTTTAGTCTGTTTTTATTCCACTTTTCACTTGCCATGTTAGGAAAAGACCAATGAGAAATGTTAAGATTTGAAGCAAAAATGAAACTCAAACCGTATAAACATAAATATGAAAGTCAAGGGGTAAACCAACATAAAACAAAAACAAAACAACTCATCATGGTTAAACCTCGTCGCGTAGTCATACTAATAATGACTGCATTATTTTCGCTTTAACCTAACCTAACACTAGTTTATATACCTGTTATAAACTAGCAAGAACCATCTTGTTTGCTTATTACAAAAACCAAACAAAAAGAAAATTAAGAAGAAAAGAGACAAACAAAAAACAAGGATAAAAAACCAGCAAAAGACACTGCTAAAGCGATCAAGCTATGATTGCAAAAAGTCTCGCCATAATCACAAACTTTGCCCCATCCAATCTTGTCATTGCCAAATTTCGCAATGTAGCCAACATTTGCTGCAGCCGAACATGCCGCCATCGCAAGCGCCATCATTAGCTACACCAATTGATCATTTTATCATTTATTAAAATCAACTAATACAGAGAATGGAATAGAATTATTAGAACGAGAACGAGAACGATATACAGCACATGTGTGTATAGAAGTTGAAGATTACCATATCAACAGCATGCCTAAACTTGCTTGTAGAACAGCAGACAACAAAGGAAATGGACAAAATACAATACAAGCCTACGATCCCTGTTCCATAAACAAAGAACCTGCAGAAAACCCACCACGTTTTACGATTCACAAACAAAACAGAAATAACACATTGACGCCAAGTTAATGTACGTACTTGAAGGAAGGGGATAGTTTGTAACTGGCAGTGATTCCAATGGAGGTGGTTTGTTCAGTGAGAAACAGCATAATGCAAGTGGATCCGATGAAGAATACTGCAGCTAGGGTTCTGAAAAGAACTTGACAAATACGAGATGCGACATGAGCGGATTTGTTTCGATGATGATCGGGAGCGCTGTTCGCATCTGGCTTTGGTTCCTGGAAGGTGACATTGTTCTCGATGATGGTGGTTTGATCGTTTATTGGTACTATTTGGTGTGGGGATTCGGGGATCGTCTCCATTTATGCAACCTAACAATTATAACTGCAACCGATTTTGTTTTTTTATTGGATAGTAATTAGTGCTTACCGATTAGATATTTGGTTGAATTTTGAAGGATATTTTTTCCTATCGAAATGGAACTTTTGAATTTTGAATTGCTGTTCAGCCTCTAATTCGGTCGAGCTAGCTGTTATCATCAAGGCAAAATTGGGAAATTCAATTTGATAATTCGTACACGTAACTTTCTAGTATCTATTTTTTCGCGAACAAAGGCGTACTTTTATTTTCATTTTATTTTTTGAATTTTAATGACGTTTTTCTGAAGATTACATGATTAGCTTTTCGATTTAAATGATTTCAACCATAGTTTTCATGACCGTGTCGTGTCTTGAACCGTGATGATTGAAGGTTTAAGGTTTTGATGGTTTAACCGGTCGAACCGTCGGAAGCGTGATTTTTTTCTTTTGAAAAATTTGCACATTTATCTACAAGCTATACACAAAAATATTAAAATAATAATGTTATGTACACAAGCTGTATACGGCCGGCCTTCAAGGTATACAAACTTGATGAGTCTTACAGTGATATTAGATTAGTTTACAGCAGTGAAGAACAAAATAATGAACTTAGTGGTTTAAAATTTGGAACGATAATAATTTTTATATATTTACTTATTTTCTTCAATACAATGAAAATAAGAAAGAATTACACGATGCGAATGTAAGAAAAAACAAAAGAACCGTGATTCAACCAAGTAAAATTGACAGTTGAACCGTTGGTTTAAAGGTCCGACCAAGGTTCATCGATAAATGAGATCCGATTGAGTTCTGTACCGTGATGGTCCAAGGTTTAGGGTTATTCGAGGTTGGACCGCGGCAGGGTTGGGTCATGAAAACACTTATTTTCAACTATATAAATTTTGTTCATAGGTACGATGTTAGTAAGATTTTGGCTTCCTTGGACATTTTAACTAGGATTTTGGTAAATTTGTGGCGCAACTGGAGCAATGACTTCACTTTATGAGACATGTTGATTCATCTTTCAGATAAAAACATAAAGTTTTACCTAACAACACGAAATAAATAAATAAATGGTGGATCCTACTTTGAAATCAGGGAATTCTTCCCATAATTACTCCTTGTCTAGGAGAAGACCTCATGATCAACTTCCACATGACTAGCTAAAGATGAAGATGGCTTTCAAAAGGGTAATATACAAAGAAGGCTTTCAAGGCTAATAGACAAAGATGGATGAATCAACATACCAAAGCGAGCAAAACTACCGAGTCAAGAGAGAATACGGAGGCAGGCTGGGCATGGGTTACTATCGTGCAAGATATAATTGATTAAATTTGGTAGTGAGGTTGATTGTGAAAAGGTATTAAAAAAGGAACACGTTTCATTGATGGTAGATGAGCTATATTGCATATGTAGCATAATAATCCGTGAAAGATATAATATGCTCATATGTAAATGTTAGGATTTACATCGCAACAGACATATTAGCTTGTTTTGTATGTCATAAATATTATTCAAATATGAGCATGTATATGTGTTACAAAATACATACACATACACATGTATGTATAAATATATTATACATAGTATATGAACATAAAACATTTATATATAGATAAATATATATAGAAAGAGACAGAAAATTTATTAAAAATTATTTATCATTCAAAATTAACTTAGTTTTGCAAACATAATAATTTTAGTATTTTAATTTCTATATATCATGAATAAAATAATGTTTCATCCATAAATAATTAATATAAAATAATCTATTGATGAAAATTCAAATTTTATAATTTTCAAAAATCTAGGATTATAAAATAGAGCTTAGGAAAAATCTGGAGATTTCTTAAAGTTGAAATATTATTTTTTAAAACAAATACATTGATTTTGAAAATAATTATTTAATATAAAATAATATATTAATAAAATTTAAAATTTTAAAGTTCAGAAATTCTAGGATCATAAATGAAAGGTTACAAAAAATTTTGAATAATTTTCCAATTTAATTATTATTTTTAATAAATCATAAATAGTTTTTTTAAAATAATATTAATTACAAAAAATAAATAAAATTTATTGCAAAATTCCTAAAACATGTCCATATGTTTCTGAAATGATATAATTCTTTTTAAAATATATAAAATTGAATTTTTAGTGTAATAATTATTTTATATATAATAAAATATTCAAAAAATCAATAAATGTTAATTTAAAAATATGAATATATGTATGATAATTGATTTTTGAATTTGTGACTTCATATTATATGTAAATAACTGTAATAAATTTTTTAAATCATATATATCTTATATATGCATATATTCTATTAGAGAAATATACATTAATATATATATATATATGAATTTATTAATATATATATATAAAACAATTATTAATGGAAAAAAATGATTTTGTATAGTAAATAACATTTGTCTATACTCAAATCAAATAGTATAATAAAAAAATTATATATATAACCAAACTGATTTGGGACAACCACTTCTACTTACAAAAATCTCAACTAACTAACCAAATAGTAGCAATATATTTAAAAAGATATGAAATTGCTCATTATAAGGTCATAGAATATAATTTAGTTACCGTAATATGAATGAAAATTACCAATTTGATGATGCCTTTGGATCCACATTGAAGCGATGAT
This sequence comes from Allium cepa, assembly GCA_030765085.1. Classification (NCBI taxonomy): domain Eukaryota; kingdom Viridiplantae; phylum Streptophyta; class Magnoliopsida; order Asparagales; family Amaryllidaceae; genus Allium; species Allium cepa. The sequence goes on from CM060932.1 coordinate 331,378,740, forward strand.
TTCTCTTCCTTTTACTGTTCTTGATTCGTCAAATTGCAAGTCTAAAATCACCAACCTCTAACTATCGAATAGTATTATTTTAATTTGAAATATATTTGAGAATTTTAAAGTGGATTGAACGCTATGTTTTAACCAGTAATGTAGAAGGTAATGGCGGCCAAAAAGGTTAGTAATTGTTTTTAGAAATACATATATAGGGTTGTATTAGAGAGAAATGAGGAAAACCTTTATACTCATTCTCACTTTATCTCAACCCATTATCTCCAAGCCAATTTCCTATGTTTTAACCACTTCTAGACCTTCCCAAAACCGAAATTTTGCAGTCTTAATGATGGGCCTTAAACTCATTTAAGCCCAAGCCAAAGTATTATGCAATTAAATCTAATTTAATCGTTTGTCGATATTGTATATCGATCGATATATTTATAACTGTTATAAATATATATACATTATTTATTTCACAAATCATATTCAAACTTTATAATTAATATTTCATAAATATTAATTAATTTATAACAATTATAAACTAATTAAATCGTTCGGTCTTAAGGGAATTCATCATTTCTGTTATGTAACTCTTGGGTGTAAATTAGGTAAGCGATTAACATCGAACCATTCTAATGTTAAACGTTCATATGTCACTTAGCAGGTGGTGTAACATTATTGTGGTGCCCCACCTCTATACTCACGCTAACCAAGAATACTACGAAGTAATGCCGTCGACTAGCACGAAGAATAAGGCTGTTAAGGAGCGACCATCCGTGTAATTGCTTTGTGGGAGTACCGATATGTCAGATAGTATGTCACGCATTTTATTTCAAGAGGAAATCTGACATATCAAATACAAACTCAAAGCTACTACACAGTGGCTATATGGTCTTCGGAAACGAATATAGAAATAAGCATAACATAATCAGTCACATTTATTCATATCACTAAGGCGGAAACATATATGAATATAACATATAGAAGTGTACATCAGAGTAGTGGTTATACAAGATCCACGATGTCAAAAAAGAACAGATACAAGTGCTAGACAAAAAAATATGTATACATCAAGGAGTCTCTATCTCGAATGTATAATAACAAAAAAACTACTACTAAACTAAGTAGTTAGACAAAGGTCAGATGATGGTCTATGATAAGAAGTCAAGCAAAAGCACCTGAAATACCTCGGTCTGACCCGAGTATTATTTAATAAGAAAATAATAAACGGATCAGTCTAGCTATAAATATCAGATAAAATGAGATAGGATAAAAGATATGACAAAAACGTATGATAACAAAAAAAAATGCCATACTGTAATCAAGTATACATTAGATATCAACAAAAATCATACAATATCTCGAATATTCTCAAACACCATAAAAATGTTATATTCTTTATTTTATTCACCAAACCACAAATATTGATAAAACTTATCAATGGAAATCACAAAAATTGGTGAAACAACAAATTCTAGAAATCATCAACTAGAAATCCAGAAATCACAAAAATGGGGAAGGCCTATCACAAACGGGAGCATGAAAACTCACCAACACGTGTATCACAAACGAAACGCTATTTCATAAACCGAACATCGACGCACCTAGAAAGATATGCTCCATGCAAGTCGAACATCGACGCACCTAGAAAGATACGCCCCATCCATAAACAAACATCGACGCACCTAGAAAGATACGCTCCATGCATAAACAAACATCGACACAGCTAGAAAGATACGCCACATGCAAAGTCGAACATCGATGCACCTAGAAAGATACGCCCCATGCTCCGACGTATCGAGCCGGTTGCTTTACGAACGGTCCAAAGAACATGGGTTGCTAGCCCATAAAAATGAGTCGAAACTCCAAAGAACCATAGGTCGTTAGCCTATACAAAAATACGACGAAACTCAATAAAACGAGGTACAGTCCCCTACGTGGACAAAGAACATCGCGTAATGCTAGTCTAAACCATAAAATGATCATCATCGATCAATAAGAAGCGTCGATTACATTAAGCCAGTAAATAAATGAGTTTAGCTTCATGTCCCATAACTACTTGCTTAACTTAAATATTTTCGAACAAATTGTAGATTTCCACTCGAAAATTGTCATAAGAGTTTCAATCGAACAAGTCTAAGAATTAATCGACAAAGTATACGCAAGCGTTTCATACCACTTGTTTTGCTAAGTCATTTAATTGGATTATTTGAACGAATGAGGAAAAGGTTTGTATATACTAATAGATTAGAAAACGATTTTTATAAACGAGCTTTGTATTAAAAATAGAGTAGAAATCATCTTTGAGAAAGAGTTTGAATATTTACTACTAATATAGAAACCTTTGTATTTCAAAGTAACAAATCATACAAATGATTGTAAAAACGATCAATCACCAAAAATTCACATACGAAGACGTGAGTCAAATCCATAGAATCGATACCGAATCCATCAAAATGGGTATTCCCAAAAATCCCAAAAAAAGACGCCATCAAAGTCAATAAATGATAACAACAAATCGGGTCATCACGAATCGACGAAAAATTGCCTAAAATAGGTCAAATGCGAATTTCCCAGAATCAGTCGACTGGACTGTAGTGTCAGTCGACTGGGGCATGCCTGGAAACTCTCAGTTTTCAGGCTCAGTCGACTGACTGCAGTGGTCAGTCGACTGATACATGCCTGAAAACTCTCGGTTTCCAGGCTCAGTCGACTGATACAGGGACAGAGAATTTTCTGTCCCCAGGTTCAGTCGATTGACCTTACAGTTCAGTCGATTGAACTTCCATTTGTAGTATTCTCAGCCTAGCCCCATGAAGGGCAAAAATCCTACCGAAAGCAATCGGGCGAGCAAAGGCGACTAGGGATTTATGCAAAGCGACAACCCAGCCTTATAGGCTCTTCGATACACCCAAAAAACAATGTACAAACATCAAAGATAGGATTTTCATAAAATTGGACAAAAAAGCCAAAAATTGGAAAATTCACCAAATCTATTCAAATCAAAAGCGAACATGAATAGATGTTAGGAATTCATGCCTAACCACAAAGAAAGTTATAGACATAGATGTGAGTCTAAAAACTCACTTTTTACTCAAAAACACAAGTGAGAAGCTATAAGGCAAGGCAAGAACAACCACTCTTCAATTTTAAACCAAGAAGCTTCAATCTAAGCTCATAAGAAAGACATTTCCTAAGTTAGGGTTTAGGAAATTTATGAAATTGAAGAGGAATTGAGATGGAGAAGATGAAGAGAATGCTTACCTAAGCTTCTCCTTGATTTCTAGTTTGAAGTTGATAATTCCTAAGAGAATTAGGTCTTAGGAATTCCTAATTTCTTTTCTCCTTTTCCATTTTTACTTAAGCTTGAGTGTTAGGAAATATTATGAAGGAATAAAGAGGAGTGGAGTGGAGTTGGGTTAATATGTTTGGTTAATGGGCTGAAACCCAAACCCAAATCCCCAAATGAAATAAAAAATTTAATCAACTCCAAACATATCAATGTTTATACTCAAAAAGGTTGCAAATGCCATTTTAAACTCAATGGAATTGGTCTTGAGTCCCAATTCGACTGTTTGCAAAAAGTAGCATTGACTTAACTCCGACTAACGATTCTATATTTAAATAAAATATTTAAATACACAATCGTAAAATATGCGGGTTGTTAAAATTATGGTCAAATTTTTAGCTTACTCATTTTCGGTAAAATCCAATTTTAGTTTAAGAAGCATTACCCGGTTGTGACATTTGTTTACACCAATTCTTTTCGTCAAAACTATTTCACTTTGGATTTATGGAATTTGGTAATATTCAAAATTTCAACCTCATCCACATTCAACTTTATAGTCTAAATACAAACTCATTGGTTCAATAATAACAATTATTATTAACCGAAATGCTCTGGCCAGAGACTTTGGCTTTGAATTGACTGTGATACTAACCGCATATAACTGAGGAGATGAACCCTCTCTTGAGTAATGCTTCACTTTTAAGACTTCCACTCGCCCAACTATAGTCACTCGATGGACGCATGCCGTGATTTGGCTATAATCAAAGTGGAGCTTTCATATTGAAAATTTACAACATTCTCACGTCGAGAGAACTGTGTAAATCAGTCACATCGATATTTTCTGTTTGACCTTAGTTATATTATCCAACAGAAAACTATCGAGTGAGTCATTCCATAGTTATCCAATAACTATTAGTACGTAACCCCTAGGTGCCTCTAGTAGTCATGAGTAATACACTGTCCAATATTTGGAGAGCGTTGTGTACTTCAGTCTCAACGGATACATCGATATCCAGTCTCGATGCATCTAGACTAGGAACATTTTGTTTCGTTGTCATAAATTACTCACGGTTACAACACTTTGTAACTACTATCACAAAATATACCATGTATGGATTTTTCTATTAAATATACTTTTAATTAAGTTAATTAATTAATATAACCACATTATATCAAGTATATAATAGGAAGAAAATACCTTTATTTCGAACAAGATTGGTTAATGAGTAGACATCAGTTCCTGAAGCAGACTTAGCAGTTGGTAGCCATCAGTCTCTTACCTGGTACAGGGTATGTGTGTGTAGTGAGTTGACATATATGTCTCATTCCTATGATGAGTTGGCTATACTAAAGATTTGATGAGTTTAAAGTGTAGTAAGTATCCGTATATCCATACTCTTGTGGTCTGATATTCTAGAGATAGTCTTTGTTTATTTATTGATATTTGTATTGTGATAGATTATCTTTGTGATATGTATAATATTGGATATCGATTAGATGATTTGATGGGCTATCTCACATTTTCTACCGACTACACAATTTTATGATATTATATTAGGACATCGTTGTGCGTTAGCCCGATTCACTTGATGATTTTATTTTCTATGATGATGTTTTATTGTATGGATGATTCACCCATTGGATATAGTATTCTTAATTTCTATTAAATTGTTTTATATGGATGATGACATATTGTAGTGGGTTTTGTGATGTTTTATGATATGTGATATTTGGATTTGTACGAGATAACATTATTATGTTATTATATTTACTGAGTAGCATATGGTTATTGATCTTGGATTTAGATATAATATGACCCGTGTGTTATTTATATAATATTTGGGTCAGTCCGAGACATTCCAAGCATAAGGACAGTGTGACCGGCTTCTATATTGGGCATAGAGGAGAATATGATGTGATATTTGTATATCGATGGTGTATTATCTAATTTCATGTATGTAAAATTCTGGTGTTGTATATTGGATACATTATGTGTGTGTGTGTTATCGCTAGATTCTGACTCTGTGTTCTCTGTTTATATATTGTATAGTATGTATTTCTATTCTAGGAGCACATTAGTTTATTGTTTTGTGTTGATATTGTGTATGTATGTATGAGTTATTTATTCGATGTTTTAAGATTGCATTAGAAGAATTTCTTTATGTAATATATGTACATGGAAATATAATAAAATTATATATAGTTGAAAACATTGCATATCTTGCCCTCTTTGGTAATAACTAATAAGGCTCTTTGTAAAGTGTAAGATGATTAAGCATATTATGTATAGAAGAGGGGGGAAAATATGTTACTAAACTTGTAAAGCAGCAGCAGTATCATGCTGGTGAACAATTTTGTTATACAAGTGATGAAACCATTGTCACCAGCTGCTAGCATTGGATGGTTATGTGCAGGGCCGGTTTTAGGGGTAGGCGGGCTAGGCGTATGAATAGGGCAACCCCCCATGGAAGGGCAACAGTTGGGGAAGGGAAGAAGTAGCAATGATAAAAGAGTAAAATTAAAAAGTCGTTAATTATAGTAACTAAAGATCTCTGTTGTGTAGTGGTTAAAGTGAGCTTGCTAGTATTTTCTTGATGGATCCAGTGTTCAATTCCTCTCTGCCACTATTATTTTTCACACGAAGTGCAAGAAAAGTTTTTTGGCCTAGGGCAACCTGTACCTTGGAGCCGGCCCTGGTTATGTGGTGTTAGATTCTTGTACATCTCATCATATATTTTGCTAATATTTACAAGATTATAGTGCTGAATTACTGTTATTTTGCATTTGCATCTGTGCTTGAAGGTCTAATCTATATTAATTAGTTGGACTTTTCACTTTGTAAGCATATAGTATAATACACATCATATGCTAGTGTAAGTTTTATTCACATCAATTTAATTATACAGAAATTTTGTTTATTAATCGAATTTCAGAAAGACTATGCAGCAGCCCATAATTATCATTATCGCTTTTTTTATTTTTACCCGTTCCACTGCATACTTCTTTTAATGTTGACAACTCAGCTTCTGCCCCTGCTACAACTGATAACTGCTAGAATTTTTGGGGCAACGCTTCTATCAACTAGACCCATTTCAGATTTACTCATGTTTGAACAGATCTGACCCTTTCATGGCACGATGAACTTGATTTTTATTGGCATGCATGGCAAAACTATTCTTACTTTTGGCTCCAGGTTCACTCCACTCTTGTTTCTCGGATACATGTTGTATTAGAACTACATGTTCAAGCTTGAAATTTGAGGATGAGTGTGCAAATCTGTACTGTTGTGCGTTTACTGCTTTGTGCGTTAGCAATTTATGCGTGTGTGTGTAAGTCTTAGTGTGTGAATCAGCTCTTGCAATTTCTTTTAGAAGAAAAAATGTTACAGATGGATCCATGAATTCATTGAATCATTCCCTCTTGTTTTTACTTCCCTTTACCTGAGCAGGAGGTCATATTTTAACCACCACTCCATATTCTCTAGAATGAACTGCACATTTTTATAATTTTTTTTTAAAAAAGGTCTAATAAAAAGTAGAGCTTGTTAACAATAGCAGCAGTGCAAATAGTCACACATGGATTATATAAGCCAAAATGCTATACGTACCTTTAAAAAAATAATATAAAAAAAATAAAGGAAAAACTATCTGGTTCGTCACTGTGTATATTTTAGCATGCACCTTACCATTTGCTTGTGCTTTACTGTGAATCTTGTTCAAAGCATTTGATCTGATGTTCCATTTTCCTGCTTGTGAACAATTGTACTTGCAGCATGGAACATTGTACCACTTGAAAGCGTTGCCTATGTTGTGGTTTGGAATTTTTCATGTTATGGGCTGTTGTACATGCACCATATTGCACCTGTCCTTGTAACTCATATTGCACTGTGCATTTTTATATATAAAACTGAAGGGGTTCTTAAGGCATAACTTTCTAATGGTTTCTCCCAATTTCTCAATTTTGCATTTTCTGAAAAGCGAGGAACCTAAGCAATAACCTTTATTTTAAACGTTTTTCAAAATTTTAATGTTTAACAGACTAAAGAAATTAAGAGTCTATTTGATTTCACTTTGTATTTCGTGTTTTGCGTTTTCAACATTTATAATAAAATATGAGAATAACGAAAGAGAAATACAAAGTTTTAGACTATTGCGACGGTGATGGATGGACGACGTAGGAGATGAATTGTTTTCCATTCTTTCGTTATTTCTCAAAACACGAAAAACAAAATAAATCTGCTTTTTATTTTACACCAAAACAGGCAAATTCTAACATTTATAAGTGCTACAAATAATTTCAGTAACACTTTTTAAGTGTTACTAATGGACTATGAGGAATGGAGCGGCCAAATTTGCAACACTTATAAGTGTTACAAACATACGTATTACTAACACTTATAAGTGTTGGTACCTAAATATACGGTAACGCTTATAAGTGTTGGTAACGAAATATACGGTAACGCTTATAAGTGTTGGTACAGAAATATATGGTAACGCTTATAAGTGTTGGTAACGAAATATACGGTAACACTTATAAGGTGTTGGTACAGAAATATACGGTAACGCTTATAAGTGTTGGTAACAAAATATACGGTAACGCTATAAGTGTTGGTAATCTAGATACTGGTAACATTTATAAGTGTTGCTAATATGAACTTATGATTTTAAATAATTCCTTGCAACACTAGTATTAAAATATCTAAAGCAAATGGAGTTAAGATATCATAAGCAGTCTTCTCCATATCACATAATTCAATATACATATCCAATGCAAAATTGAAAATGCTCCGCAAATGGAATATAATAAGTCATAAACAATTATTAAGATATCTTAAATATTACATTGTCATGTATTCAGATATTACAACAAAATAAGCTACAAAAATTTAGTTTCAAAATACACTTAAAGTTTAACTTAAGGTTAACCTAATCATTCTGGATCGTCCACTCCAAACTCTAATGGTTTTGCACATTCTTCAACGTCCAACACGACAATCCAAAGCGTTACATTACAAGTGCCTGCAATTAATATAAACACTCGATAAAAACTTACAACTTCAAAATCAAAAAATTTGTACTTGCGTTAATGAGTTGCAACTCAGTTTTCAATTTTAACTCGCCAAAGCATTCGGTTTCGTAACAACTTGGCAAGCAATTTGGTTTTAAAACTGAGTTGCTACAACACAGTCTAAAACTATTAAAACCAGGTTGTGCAACTCAGTTTGAACATCGAGTTGGTGCAACTTAGTGTTAAACCAAATTACTGCAATTCATTGAGTTGCAGCAAACAAGTTTAAAACTGAGTTGCAACAGCTTGATTTAAAATAGAATTACAGGTCAGTTTATACCCATTATGCATATGCGTGCTTTCCTAACTTAAACTGAGTTGCAATAATTTTTTGGGTAATTCTAATATATCGATTTTGCAGGAACTCGCGATTTCTCTCATCAATTAACCCAACTTCATCCCATCCATTCCATAATAATGTATTTTAATAGAAGCAATCGTTTTCATGTGGCAAAAAAACATATTAGGTGAGTTGTCCCATTATAATTCACAACAATATCTCATCATACGTAAGTTGCTGATATTTATCTCTGCTATCTGACCATTATCATATTTGTTATTGAAAAAATGCACAGGGCCTACCGAATTCTAATATGATTTCAATTTTATCAGCAAATTTAAAAGAAACATTTTACATTTTAAATTATTAATTTGGATTTTAAGAAGTTGCGCTGTTAAATAGATGAATTTTTTTTCTTTCAATAATTACCCATTTGGTAACTTGCACATTTACTGAACCATTCGGTCATATATTCCATGATTAGCATAGAGTCATGTCTTTATTTCAGGTCATGTTAAATCATGGCTAAAAAAGCCACCATCTAATGCGATATTAATGTTTTGCAACAATATACCCATCAATAGGAATTTATATGATAATAATGAGCACAATTAGTGTCAAAGGATTGATGAAGTGGATGACTGTTCTTTTATCCATAAAAGTGAATTCTTTTGGTCACTACTTCACTCATATCTGATACATTTATACAAACTATACTTCCTAAATGTAACCAATACATCATATAAATATTTTTTGCTTGATTAGCTTTCACTGCTCAAACAATAATTATTTTCCGTTAGCAGACTTTTACAGCTAAGTTTAGCGTTGTATAGACGATAAAACTTAATACATATTCCTTAAGACATGCAATAGGAAACCACTAAAACGGCACATGAAAATATTAAATGTGTGTGCACTATAACAAGTTGAAGAAATTGGTAAAAGAACTTACCTCCTTTTGGACCATCATGTATAAATATTTGTGATTTGACAGAAGCAGTTGTATGGCAGCAATGCTTCATGAGCTCTAAAGAAGCATCACAGCTAGGAGAAGATGATTTTTGCGAACAAGATGAGGTGGCGACAATGCCATTTTTATCTACCCAAACACCGGCGGCAATGCCCAAAACTTCGTTGAAAGAATTATCATGCTGAATAAACTTTATAGCATTTAGACTAGAAAAAATAAAATGAAACGATAAAAAATAGGAAGAGGAAATTACTAGAAACAACTCCATCGTTTTCAATACCACGTCCTCCACTAAGAACACCTCCAGTTACATGTAATCGAGCACTGACAAATACTTATTACGCAAACTATTACAATACTCACATGTAGAAACATGCACAAACATGTGATAACACCAAATTAAACCAAAACATTTGAAAAATAGTAAAAAAATACAGTTGTTCCAAGCAAGTACATACAAATATTTACTTTGAACAATTGTAACTGCATGGAAAAACTATATTTGAACAACTTTATAATTGCTTGAAAAGCTGATAAATGAATTCATTCCTGCCATATTTTACTTAAACTCAGGGTATGATTATGATTAGTATTGATCATTTGTTTCGATAATATCATCATAATAGCGTTAACTTATAGAATCTAAACTAAGATTTTTTAGAAAGGTAAAATATAATAATGTAAAAATTATTACAAAGTTCACGCCCAATTAAAGTTTGGTTTCGTTTGAAATGATCTAATTATTGTTAGCAAATCCTACTGAATTAAAAAAAAGAGTCAAATTTGAACTTCATACAGGAGTTATGCAACCAAAAAGTAAAACCTATATATACATCGCAAATACAAAAAATCCCTTAACATACTAAGAACTACAATTAAAATGTTGTAAACCAAATCTGATTAAAAAAAAACATAATTCGATAGAGACTAAAGAAGATACCTTATAGAACTTCATAAACGATTAGCGAGGGGAGTTTTGATTAGCAATGCAGTGTTGCGGTTGTTGGATGCTGTGTTCTGAATGAGAAGCTTCGAGAGAAGTGGAGATGCTAGGTTACAATTGAGAAGGGGGCAGAGCGATTGAGGGAAATTGGGGAGCAACTGAATTAGGGCGAAGCGACTAAGAGCGACGGAGCGATTCGGATAAGCGAAATATTCTCTGTTGGGTTGAAACTAAAACCGAATATTATAAATATAGAATGTATCAGCATATATTTTGTAGCATAATAAAATGGGCGGACTCTGTGCCTCTAGTTAGATGCAATCCTTCATATTCTCTAGAAAGATAGCGATTCATTTTCTGAAATTAGAAGACATGAACTATTTTACTTTATTTTGTTAAACTCTAATCATTAAAAAAGTTTGCATTGCTGCAAGAGTCTATATCTTCTTTTATCAAAGATGAAAATTTGTCGACATGATGAAATCATACGGGTAAAATTAGAATAAAATGGTTAATGAATAATTCCACTAGTGCATATTACTAAAATACATGATGACTATTACATAATTCGCATCGCATCAAGACAATGGATTTATATTCAATACCTGAACAATTCATCTCACATAAACTTTCCTTCCTCTGCTTACTCAAAAAGTTCCAGTAGCAAATTGATAGGTCAACTCTAGAAAAGAAAAAAACTTAAAATCATTAGTGGACCTCAAAACAATCAACTTGACGAAAAATGTGAAAAAATAAATTATAATGTCATTGAGGAACCTGACTAAAAGATTGTATGTAAATCATCTTTTGATTTATTTATATTCTTGTTTTTCTAACATTAAAAAATCAGCCAAATATGAAAACTCATAAAGTTTTGAACATAGAAATTATAAGAATGCTCTTTTGATTTATTTGGCATCCAAAAATGCAGCTGTAGAACGCTGAAGAAAAATATCACTACAAGTATGGGAAGAATTAATTACACTCACATATTAATAAATATTACAACTGCATCCACATTTCCTTAGAGAAGTTGCGATAAAAGATAGTAGGGGTGATCTGTGTCATGTTCAAGTGGACTATGACTTCAAGCCTTATATGTGCACAAAATGTGATATTTTTGGTTACCGGACAGATAAATGTGCCACACATGTTTCACAACCTAGAGTAAATGAGGCAGCAAAGGATCAAAATGAACAAACTGGGCCAAAAAAAAATATAATGCAAACAAATCTCACAACAATGGTCAAACTACTTCATCTTCAAAACCACGTGTAACAGACGCTACCACATACAAAAGCAACATGGAAAACATAACTAAAGACAGTGGTAAGCAAAATTAGGATGACTTTTCAACCACTGCATAGAAAAGGAAAGCAAAGGGTAAGCAGAAAATGAATATGCAAACTACTACCAGCAATAAGTTTTAGGTTTTAACATCTGATTCTGATGAGGAGAATGTGATCTCAGGTAAATCAACTGAAAAGGATGAATTCATTCCTGCAGAAGAGGATATTTATGAAAAGAATGAGTTCATCAAAGCAGAAAATTTATCAAAGCAGTTCATCAAAGAGAATGAGTTCATCAAAGTGGTAATTTAAGAGAATACGTTCATCAAAGCAGTTGTTATATTTTCTAATATTGCAGTTGTAGAACGGTTCTGTAAAAAAATTCACAAAATCAAATTTGAACAAAGCATTCAATCCGTATAAACATAGATCTTAATTGACTTCTACGTTCAACTTTAAACTCGCCACCAACCGATAGTTAGAGGTTTCAATGCAAATAATAATATCCAGTAATCTAAAATACAAAATCAAAATCAAACCTCATATTTGTGTGATGCGCAGAACCTAATGTTGCAAGAATCGTCAATGCTTCACTGAATTGTGTGTATAGATGCAAATCTTAACCCTAAATTGGATGTGACAAATCGCGAGATCCATCGATCGACGTATAGTTGATTGATGTCGCGAACGCTGCAAGAAATGAGCTGCCGGAAGCCTCGCCATCATTGATTCATGGAGAAGAGCATTAGGTCGCCTCAAGCGACGTTGATTTGTAAAGAGTCCCTAAGAAGGAGAAACCTAAATTGGAAATTAAAAAAATGCGGCCAAAAATGGGAATGGGAATGGATAATTGTGGGAAATGAAACGTATGCTAAATTACAAACAAGTTCACTTGGTTATGAATTATTTACAAATTTATCAATCATTGTAACACTTATTTGTGTTATATATCATAAGTAATGTGTTGTAAAGTTTATATGGAAAATTATTTATTTTTACCAATGTTTTTTCAGCTATTCTAACACTTATCAACTGTTACTAGTTTGTAACATTTGTAAGTGTTAGAAAATTACAAATATAAAATGTTGCAAAATCATCAATTTGGCGTAGTGTTATCTCCATTTTTCAAATCGATTGTTTTTCAAAAATGCATACGTCGTATGCACGTGTTTTTGACAAAAACAAAAAACTAAAAATAACAGACCAAATGGAATGTAAATGACTAGAGTCGGCCTGTGTATATATTAAAAATCTGCTATGGTTGTCTTATGAAAAAATCTCCATAACTCAAGTTGTAGTCCATATTTTTGCAATCCGAAAGTTGTTTTGGCAAGTTAATTCATTATCCAACAATTTACTCATTGAAGCGTTGGTTAATTTAGTTGTTTTGACCTTTAAATTTTAGATAGAATGTGGTTTAAACATTACAACAAAGCAATCATATTACAACTTTTCCTTTACAACCAACACAAAATAGCAGTTGTAATAAGTAGTTTGTAACAACTATTCATTTTAACAGTTGTAAAAAAGATACTTTTAACAACTCTACTTGTATAGCAGTTGTAATATGTCTCTTTAACAACTACTTATTTACACAAGTTGCAAAAAACCTATTTATAACGGCTGTTTTTATCGGTTATCTTTCAATGTCACTTTGTTACCCCCCAAAAATTACAATCCCCCTCTCTCATTTTCGTTGGCTGCTCAGTTCATTAATAAGTCAAAAATTCTCAAAACTAACCTAACCGCCGATTCAAATCACGAACCTCAAAATTTCCAACAAAACCTAACCTGCTCCGCAAAACCGCTGCTGGATATCGATGGAACACTGTTTCCGTCTTCTTCCTCACATTAACGTCGACGTCGGAGAGTTAATTGCTTCCTCGATCGTCCAGATCTCCTACGCTTAAGGTACACTATTTCTTGATGATTTCATTTGTTTCGTTCCATTGAATGTTGTTACTATTTCTCTGCCATCTACGTCTGTATTTGTTCTAATTGAATGATGCTTAACTTGCTATTTTGTTGGTACACAATAAAATGCGGATTACGTATAATTCATAGTAGTTTGATGTGTGATTTGGTACATACAGTATTTTCAGTTCATTCTTTTACATATTAATTCGATTAAACGAAAGGAAATGATGCATGAAAGTAAAAGTTTGAGAAACAGTTCTAGTAGTACTCACGATGGACATTATATAACTAGGAGAGGGCGCTTGCTTACATTCTTGATTTATTTTGTATTCATTTAAACATTATATAACTAGTAATTGATGAAGTTAGAACTGGAACATACCGTCAACTGTTTAACCCAGAACAACTCATCTCTGGAAAAGAGGATGCTACCAATAACTTTTCTAGAGGACCTTACATAGGTATCACAATCCTTTCTATCTTTTTTATTTGGGTATTTTTTTTCTTGTATACACAATTATTGAATGATAAGGTATAATTTTTAGGTAAAATTTTATTGTGATGAAACACCAATTATTGTCTATATCACATGAATTATTTTATGATATAAAGAATGGGAGAAATAATTTAAAGTTGTTAAAAGATGACCTTTAACCTAAATATAGCAAGTGACATATTAATTACTACTTTTAGAAATATGAAGCCATATACAGATTGCTATATGAGGTATGTCATTGTTACTTATTATTTGTTTGAATGTAATTTACAGTGAGAAAAGATATTGTAGATTTGTGTCTAGAACATGTTAGAAAATTAGCAGACAATTGCGCTGGTCTGCTAGGTTTCTTGGTTTTCAATGCTGTTGGTGGTGGTACTCATCCTGGTATGGGATCCTGGCTGTTGGAATGCCTTTCTGTTGACTATGGCAAAAAAAAAAATCAAAGCTTGGTTTTACAATCTATCCTTAACCATAGGTAACAAAGTGATAATACAATATTGTTCTTTATAATTGATTTACTATTCTGAATTGTTTTTGATTTGCAGTAATAGGTATTTGTAATTTTAGTTTTATTTGTATAAATGTACATGTCCAGGGTGCAAATAAAAATCGAAATCTTTATCTGAACAGATCATGATCTGGGACATGTTAATGGATTATGATACTTTCTGAACGAACATATCTCATACAACTCGTGAGACAGGGGACAGTAATGAAAAGAGTTTAGTTTATCTGAATTTTATATGTAGTTTAAAGCTTTATGCTGTGCATGTGTAAATCAAATGCAATGCATTGTACTTTCTTTTTCCAATATACACATCCAAAAGTGGATGTGTGCACTTGATATTTGTATGTTTGGATGTAAGATCCGGCAAAGTATTTTGAAATGTCAATGTTTATATTTTTATGCCAAAGTTCACTATATATTAATTTGGGCTGTTGTGCTGTTAGAATATCAAAGTAACAATTGTAAACCGTTTCATTGGTAATTGGCTAAAATATCAAGGGAAGAAGTAGCATGGATATGTGTTGCGAAGAAGCCCATATGCATGTGATAACATTTTCAAGGTAAAAACACTCTTTATATATACTTGTTCAATCAAATTACTATATTTTTGAAGGTATATATATCACATGTTATTAGATATGAGCATGTTATATCATATAATGTGATGCATTATTAGTTCATGAAACTTGTTGAATTGTCAAGTTAAAAGTACTGTTCCATTTTCTGAACCATTTGTTGTTGATACTTCAAACCCTCCTTCAGAAAAAGATTACGATGTGTATTTGAAGAATTTGAAACCTAGAATAACAGAAACGTAACTTAGGATGGATGTTGAGTTGGCAAGTGCAATTAAGAATGTAAAGAGATAATATTATTTTGGTATAACCTTATCTATTGGAATTGATTTACTGATTTGTTGGTGATTTCCAACTTTTGGATTTTAAATATGATTTCTTTGATTATTTTAAAGTTCGAGCACTTCCAAATCAAGGTTTAATTTTCAAAGCTAAGTAATCCCGAAAAAATATAAATCATTCGATTAAGTAAATGAGTTTGAAACTATTTTGTTAAGTAAATGAATAAGACTATTTTGAATTATACCGATATGGAATTTAGTTTTGAAATGATTTAAATAAAATTTAGTTTTAAATAGTTTGAAAAGTGCAAATTGATCTTTTGAATAGAAATAAATAGTTTAAGGGTTTTAAAGGGATAGTTATAAACTTGAAAATTATTTGGGTATAATTGATTTTGAGAAAAATATTTGGTTTTGAAAATAGATTGAATTTAAACCAGTATTTATATGATGGTTTTGGAAATGAATTAGTTTGACCTAAATTTTGTTGATTTGAAAACGAAGATTATTTTCTAAACCTATTGTTTTAAGAAACTTTGAAACTGAATATACATGTATAATTTGAAAGAAATGATTTGACGAAATCAAATATGATTTTGAAACTGAAATGTTATTGAAAGGAATTGAAATTGAGAACCTTGTTTTATTAAATACTTTGATTTGGGAGTTACCGAACTTATATAAAATTGATTTGTATAGTATGAAGTTGATTTGAAAAATGTTCATTTGGAAAGGGTACTCGATTTGGAAACAGAAATCTTATATAATCAAAGTCTATATAGGTATGATTTCATATACTATTGATTTGGAAAGTATTCGATTTGAAATGGAATCTTATATATGATGAACTTTGTATAAGTATGATATTTGAAAGTGATTTTGAAATGTGTTATATGATACATATTTTCGAACTAAAGATATGGAAAGTGCCTTCTGCTTGATATCCACTTTGTGGCCACACTGTGGATTCATTCTATCGATATTATTCTCTCTGATTTGGGTTTTTCGGATATGATACTCGAGTGTTCATCGAATTCCATGGCGATCTCCATGGTCTTATGAGCGCGACTGTATAGCGTAATTCGCCTAGTTGAGATGGCCAAGGGGTACGGATGTTCCCTAGGGGATCCAAGCGTAACCATTGTGTATCGTGCGATCTATGTAGGTCGTATTAGTAGTGAAATCTGCTGGCTGAGATAGCTTAAGGGTACAGATGTTTCCTAGGGGATCCAGGCGCAACCATTGTGTATCTGCGGTCTACTAGTCATCCTGGCATAATTCGCAGGCTGAGATAGCTTACAGGTACGGATGTTTCCTGGAGGATCTAGGCGTAACCATTATGTATCTGCAATCCATGGTTAGACAAATGTTTTGGGTTGGTTGATTTGTTTGGATTGTACTTTCCATATCTATTTTTTTAAGTTTTCCAGTATTTTCACTGGATGTTGAAACAAATCTACTAAGTACCTGGAGAATTCTCGCTTTGTGCCTGATCAACGCATAGCCAAAGCCTGCAGGAACGAAAGTAAACTTTTTAAGACATCGAGCTATAAAAGTGTTTTGATAAAGTATTATATAAAGGATATTTTGATCATTTATTTTTCTTTTCTAAATAATCTAAAATGTTTTAAATATTGTTTACTTCGAACTATCAAATTTGAATCAAATGATTATTCATCATATTATAAAATGTATATTATAAAATGTTTAAAATGTTATAAAAATTATAATTGAAATTTATATAGTTTTTAAATATGGTTCATCCTTGTCTTTCAACCTATTTTCCCTTCTAGCTATTTCTACGTTCTTCCTCTTCGAGGGTCCTTTCTGCATTATGGAAAGAGTTGGTTCTATGGTGTATCGTTTGGATTTGCCCAAGAAGCTTTCTGGAGTGCATGATGTATTCCACGTCTCACATCTTCTCTGGAATCTTCTTGACCCATCTCTTTTTGTTCAGCTTTCTGCTCTTGATAGTTTGGATATTGAGCCTAATCTGACTGTCAAGGGGATGCCACTTCGTATTTTCGACAGAGATACGAAGCAGCTAAAAGGGAAATTTGTTAGTCTGATCAAAGTACTGTGAAGTACTAATGATTGGGATTGTACCTGGAAAACGGAAGAGAGCATTCATGCTTCGAATCCGGAATTGTTTTTCCAGGTACTATTTGTTTTGTCTATCTTGCTTTTCCTTATTTTCCTTGTTCATTCTTTTCGAGGATGAAAAGATTTGAGTGGGAGAGTGTAACAACCCTGTATTTTGTGATTATTTCTACTTATATATTTTAATTATTTTAATTGAAATTCTTGATTTAAAAACTTTATTATATTTATTAAAATGAATAAATTTTGTTGTTTTAAAAATAAATTTTGATTTTTATGTGAATTATAATTTCAAACCTGAATAAATAGAATATTTCCAGAAAATGTGGATTTTGGTCAATTTGGTCAAACTTTGACTTTTAAATTTAAAATTTAAATATTTGAGTTCTTGAATTTTATCTTTTATTATAAAAATAAATTAAATTTCAGAATACTGCTTTTCGTTTCGATGAAATCCGATTTATGTTGTGAAAGTTATGTTTTTTACAATATTGTAAGTAAATTGATTTATTTAATGAAATTGTCTATTTTAATTTATATAAACAATATTTTTATTTTTCATATCATGTTCAAATATATGTTATATGACATTTTAGGTATATATTTTTATCTTAAAATATTTTAAAGTGAGGTTAAATTTTTTCCAAAGCTTATTGTATTTATTTACAATTTTTAAAACCTAGTTTCTATTTTTTAAGCTATTTTTCTTAATTAATTTATATTTATCCAAAATTTATTTATTTATTTTTACTCATACATTATTTTGTTGTGTTTTTATTTTATTTATTTACATTTTTCATGTGTTTAAAATGAATAAAAGAAAAAGGATATAAAGAGTTTTCAACCTTTCACATGCCTAAAACTTTTCATATCCTTTATACCTTTTCATTTCAAATTGTCACTTGCATTCATTGTGACTGAACACATCCTTTCTTCAGCCGATCAACCTTCATTTTTCATGCAAAAATTTTTTATTTCTCATCCAAAAACATTCGGCCTTCATTTCTGAACTTTTGGTAATGGTTTCTACTCTTTTATTACTCCTTTTCTTCTTGTTTTACCTATTTTCTTGCCTTGCTTTCACCTATGATGTTCGGTCTTGAGCTCCTCCACCACCACATACTAGGCTGCAAATCCTTCCAACACCACTGACCAGTCATGGCCGTACACCCAAAGGTTGCAAAAGTTCACAAAAAATGCATGCACCACTTGAAATCTAGCATAGCCGACATCTACATGCATCACCACTCCATACACCCTCTCGGCCACCACTAGCATCACTTTCTCCAACCCCTACCTGAACCTAAGCCACTGCCACACCATCCCCTGACCTCCATCAGGCATGGCCGTGCCACACAAGGCCATGGCCGAACCCTTGTAGTTGCACAAAATTTCACCTTTGCCTTGACTTGTGTTTGTTCATGTTATAAACCATAAGCAACTTCCACTTCTTCATACCTAAGCTAGGCCGAGCTATGTTGGACCCATACTTGACCCAAATACACCATTGTGGCCGTGCATTTCAAACCCTAGGCCAAGCATAGGGTTTGTGAAAGCAAGTGCAAGTTGTTTAGTTATTTGTTGTGCATTATTGATCGGTTGTTTAATGTCATATTTTGGGTTGTATATTCATGTGCATATCTTGTTTTGTTTGATATGTAAAAGATAGTATCTTTGGCTCTTCCCTCACTTGAATTCGTAGTCATGCTTTCTGGACCTGTATTTGTGTGTGTGAATCTGTTATCTCCACCTTGTAGAGGTGAGTATTTCTCACAAGACATTATGTACTTACATAAGCAGTAAATTGGCACCCTGTGAATCTGTAGACTATATTATCATGTTATACTTGCCTGTGCTAATCATATGATGTTCACCCCTATTATACACCTGTCATATCATCTGTTACTGTTATATAATGATATTTTGTTTATTTATATCAGTTTATCACACTGCAAGTTCCCTGTAGATTAGAATCACTATGGGTTGAAATGATACATACCCGAACGGACATTAGAATAGGAAAAAATCGTTATGGGTTGAAATAATAGGCCTGAGCGATTTTCACTTATTTTATTTTACTTGAGATTGTGGGTTTGAAATAATAGAACCTGGATTTTTCCTTTGTAAATTACGGATTGAAATGATATACTACCCGTATCATTTGACCTAGGCTAGAAAATTATATACAGACCCGTGGTTAAAATATATTTTTCTAAATTTTTTAAAGTATTTTAAAAATGTAACTATTACGATATTTTGATTTAAATTTAATTAAAAATGATTTTTATAAAATATTAGCGATTTTCTACAAGTTAAATAAGTGAAATAAATAAATGGTAAAGTAGAATTTGAAATATAAGTTAATTTTGGAATTTATGATTTTGGTTATAAATGGAGTTTAAATTAAGTAAGAAAATATGATAATTTGATTCAAATTAAAATTTAAAAATGATTTTATAAAGTGTTATTGATTTTTTTTCTATGAATTATAAATAGTTAAATAAATAAATGTTTAAAATTGAAATTTGAAATATGACTTAACTTGGAATATGTGAAATGTGTTTTAAAAATAAAAGTTAAGTTAAGGAAATAAAATGGAATTTAAATTTAATTTATGAAATGTTAAATTTAATTAAAATTTAAAGAAAATGAAATGTTATAAAATTTTACATTAATTTAATAAGTAAATTATTATAATTTGTGTTTGTATGAAAATTTCACTTTATAAAATCAAAAATTAAAGGGTATTTAAATGATCATTTTTAAAGTGTGAAAATATAATTTTATAAGTTAAAAATGGTTAAATTAAATTTTAATTGTTTACGAAATTATATTGAAAATTTGAAATTAAATTAACATCATTTCAGAAATGCTATCGTTTCTGAAGTAGAGGATATTATAGCATTCCTAAGTGTTGTAATTGATACAAATGGACTAAAAGAAAAATGAACTAAGGGCTATTACAACACTTTGTAAGTGCTGTAGTTGCAGAATTGAACTAAAACTTTATTTGAAACACGAACTATTACAGCATTTCTGTAAAATGTTATCTTTGTTAAAATGAATTGTTTTCAAATGTAAATTTACCGCGGCATTTTCTAAATGCTGCGAAAACTAAAAATTTCACTGTTTTAATAAATTGAAGTGAATAAATGAATTCTGAAAATGGTAAAATTTTAAGAACTGAATATTTGATTTTAAATATAATAACTTCATTTTTATTGGTTTTAAATGGAATATTTGATTTGAAATGTGATTTGGAATGGTATTTAAATTAAATAAAAATGTATGTGGTTTTGGAAAGATATGATATTTTGAAATGGATTTGAAATGATATTGAATTTTAAATGATATTTGATTTTGAAGTATAAAATACCATTTTGGAAATTTTAACCACGGGTACACTTCCCTGTATGCATTGCAATTTTGGATGTATTTAATTTATAGATTTACTGATCCTCAGAGGATGGGAGATCCCAAACATCCTTTAGTTTATGGTCCATTGCTACTACAGTTCACTTGAGTTGGTTTACATTATATAAGTATGTATGTCCTGACTTGAGTGTTTTGTGTTTTACTTTATGCTCGGGTCAGCCTGAGTATTTACGGCTTAGCTTTGGATTTCTTTTGTAGAGCTAGGAATCGCAGGAGATTCTTCTTGTCTAGTTATCTATTTCCTTTCAGTTTCATTTGTCTCTTTCAGCTCTTGTATTTATAAACTTCTATGTATTTAGGATTTCTATAGAATGTTTTTTCAGACCAATATTATATTTTTTTTGTGATTTTGTTATAGTAGCTTCATGAACTACATGGTATTTTAATTTCCGCTATGAGTTATTCTGATATATATATATATGTGTCTGTGATTTTACGACTGTTTTCATTTGCTCCAAATTTATTTACAATGCGGTATTTTGAGCAATTCATGTCTGACATGTGTGGATGCAAATGGCTGAAAATATCAGGTTGTCACAGTTGGTATCAGAGCTTTGGTTTTAGGCAAACCATAGCCTACGCAGCAAAAATTCGTTGGTGATAAGGTAGAAATACCCTAGAATGAGTGAAATCAATCTCAGAATCCTTTCTGTGTGAGAGAATGTATTTTCGAAGTATAAAATAATTTCCAAATGATTTCTAAAGGATTTTCAAAGATTATATTGGTATAAAATTTTCCTTATTTTGAAATCAAGATTTTCTAAACTTCATCCCTTCGGTATCCACCTTGTTAGAAATCTCTTGGTTAGGATTCTTATCGATTAGGATTCCTTGAACTTTGGAACGCTCCCACTGGTTCTGAAATCCAGTCTTGTCTTCCCTATTTTTATCCTTTTGATTTGAAGCATTCCATAACTCCACTTTGAATGACCTCTATAAAGATCGGTGATTTCGCAAATCTTTGAATGATTCGTAAAGGGGTGAAACTCCTTCACAATTGGCATTGATTCACCGGAGATTTCTGTATCCTCGGTTTACGATGCTATCACCTGCTCTACTTGGATTCCATCTTTGGCGATCAAATGTCGATTTGCCTTAGATTTCCGCATTGATATATTTCTAAAGTCACGGTTGACCGGTTAAGATTGCCCGCGATTTATATAGGCTTATCCATCTTCTATTTGGTAATAAAATTATCTTATCTTCATTCGAGCTTATCTTTGAATCAGGGTTCTATTTGATTAGAGCTCCCCTAATTCGAATCTATGTTTGTTGAAAATCCATCCTTGAATCATTCTTTGGAAATTTGTGTTTGGTTGTATTTTGAAATTGTGCATACATCGAAACTATTATTTTGATAAGGAAGACCACCATTTTATATAAAGTGAAATGTTTTCGATAAGGATTATATACCTTTTAAAAATGAAAATTTGAAACTTTGAAGGGTTTTAAATTTTGATAATTTATAAGAAATTTGATTTATATAAAATAGATTTATAATAGAAGGGTTTTGAATTTGAATTTCGAGGAATCGAACTTCGATGTTTTGAAATCGATTTTAAGATTTTGAAAAATGTATAATAATAATAATATGTTTTCTTTGAATAAGAAATGTTTCAAATATATTCGAATGAATTCCAATGATTTTGAAGAGATTTCAAAGAAGTTTCAAGAAAATAGAAGTCCAGAACTCAATGGTGTCGCTGAAAAATAATTTCGGTGACGAATGCATGCATCATCGACATTGATTTTCAAGTTTCGAAGTGGGGGAGAGGACACTCTAGTAGCTTTGCTATGCGAGTGATTTTGTGAAACCAATTTTGATTTTAGATTTTGATGTATGGTTTGATATTTGAAAGATATATGTGTATATATATATATATATATATAATTGAAATAATATAAAGTAAGCCGGTGTTCCGTCCTCGAGTTTCAGATTTTTTTTGTATAACCTTATCTATTGGAATTGATTTACTGATATGTTGGTGATTTCCAACTTTTGGATTTTATATATGATTTCTATGATTATTTTAAAGTTCAAGCACTTCCAAATCAAGGTCTAATTTTCAAAGCTAAGTAATCCTGGAAAAATATAAATCATTCGATTAAGTAAATGAGTTTGAAACTGTTTTGTTAAGTGAATGAATAAGAGTACTTTGAATTATACTGATATGGAATTTAGTTTTGAAATGTTTTAAATAAAATTTAGTTTTAAATAGTTTAAAAAAAGTAAATTGATCTTTTGAATAGAAATAAATAGTTTAAGGTTTTAAAGGGATAGTTGTAAACTTGAAAATTATTTGGGTATAATTGATTTTGAGAAAAATGTTTGGTTTTGAAAATAGATTGAAATTTAAACCAGTATTTATATGATGGTTTTGGAAATGAATTAGTTTGACCTAAATTTGGTTCACTTGGAAACCAGGATTATTTTCTAAACTTATTGTTTAAAGAAACTTTGAAACTGAATATATATATATATATATATAATTTGGAAGAAACGATTTGACGAAATCATATATGATTTTGAAACTGAAAAGTTATTGAGAGGAATTGAAATTGAGAACTTTGTTTTATTAAATACTTTGATTTGGGAGTTACCGAACTTATATAAAATTGATTTGCATAGTATGAAGTTGATTTGAAAACTATTGATTTGGAAAGGGTACTCAATTTGGAAACAGAAATCTTATATAATCAAAGTCTATATAAGTATGATTTGATATACTATTGATTTGGAAAGTATTCGATTTGAAACAGAATCTTATATATGATGGACTTTGTATAAGTATGATATTTGAAAGTGATTTTGAAAGGTACTATATGATACATATTTTCGAAGTAAGGATATGGAAAGTGCCTTCTGCTTGATATCCGCTTTGTGGCCACACTGTGGATTCATTCTATCGATATTATTCTCTCTGATTTGGGTTTTTCGGGTATGATACTCGAGTGTTCATCGAATTCCATGGCGATCTCCATGGTCTTATGAGTGCGACTGCATGGCGTAATTCGTCTAGCTGAGATGGTCTAGAGGTACGGATGTTTCCTGGATGATCCAAACGTAACCATTGTGTATCATGCGATCTATGTAGGTCGTATTAGTAGCGAAATCCACTGGCTGAGATAGCTTAAGGGTACAGATGTTTCCTAGGGGATACAGGATCAACCATTGTGTATCTATGGTCTACTAGTCATCATGGCGTAATTCGCAGGCTGAGATAGCTTACAGGTACGGATGTTTCCTGGGGGATTCAGACGTAACCATTGTGTATCTGCGATCCATGGTTAGACAAATGTTTTGGGTTAGTTGATTTGTTTGGATTGTACTTTGCATATCGTTTTTTTAAAGTTTTCCAGTATTTTCACTGGATGTTGAAACAATTCTACTAAGTACCTGGAGAATTCTAGCTTTGTGCCTGATCAACGCATAGCCAAAGCCTGCAGAAACGAAAGTAAACTTGTTAAGACATCGAGTTATAAAAGTATTTTGATAAAGTATTATATGAAGGATATTTTGATCATTTATTTTTCTTTTCTAAATAATTTAAAATGTTTTAAATATTGTTTACTTCGAACTATCAAATTTGAATCAAATGACTATTCATCATATTATGAAATGTTTAAAATGTTATAAAAATTATAATTGAAATTTATATAGTTTTAAAATATGGTTCATCCTTTTATTTCAACCTATTTTCCCTTCTAGCTATTTCTACCTTCTTCTTCAAGGATACTAAGTTTTAAAAATTATAATTGAAATTTATGAGTTGGTTCTAGTTTTTATAAAAGGATAGTAAGCTTTATATTCATTCTTATATGGCAAGATGTTGTTTCTTTGTCCATGAATTGAACGACAATGAACATAATTTACTTTGGCAATGAGGGTCAAATAGTTGAAATTGTCCGTCTTCATTATTATGTGCTAATTATGTTTCATATTTTATGTAAATGATCATCCAGTAGTTCTGAAACTGAACCGGTTACAAGTAAATGTACGATTTTGGATTGAATGTTTTGAAAACTCCAATATTATGAATTCAAAATAGACCCACCATTAGTTGTAGCACCTAAGTTTGAAAGCAGTAGGACAATGTTTGTTCAGTATAGCACATTTAGGTCATTCACTAACTGATGTCGATCACCATATGGTCATTCACTATTTGGTTGATTATGTGCAAGCGTCTGCATTATGCAACATACATAGATGATTTTGAAGAACTCATTGACCATTTTTTCTCAAATACGGGCACATGTATACTGAAGCATTTCATTGCATTCTTGAAGCTGCCAAGTTAGTGTACATCTGAGTGTAAAAACTTGTAAATGTTCTCTCTTTTAGGATCGTAGAAATCACATAAACATCAGCATCTTGGTATTAGTTACATCTTCTCTAAAGTTCAGACAACATCTAGAAAGCCCTTACAAGAGAATAACCATATTGTCTTTAGTGGCATCAATCGAATTTCTCTTTTGTTTTCCTAAAAATTGTCTACTCGTTTATTTTCCTAAAAATTGTCTACTCGTTTATTAATAGCTGTATTTACCGATTTCTTGATGTTATTGGTATGGACTTTGTATCATATGAATAAACTACTATGATTTTTTAAATTGTGTATGTTTTTCTGCCTAACTTCTCTGGAGGGTGATAAAGCATGCTCTCTTTGGATTTGGGTTAAGGATGATCAAAACTTTAAATACAGCGAACTGCTTGAATCTTAAGGATCTGGATTTGGATTTAGATTTGGATTTGTAAATTCTATCTAATACAATTTTTCTTATGATCTATTCGTCTCTTTAGACACATTTTTTTAAAAACCTCTCTTTTGTGCATTTAAATGACTAAATGATCGTTTTTATCGTTTAGATGAAGACCACGACGTAAGATGTACCAACTAACACTGAAAAGAGTAAAGAGAACTTGGATACTGATTTCCTTCCTATTTTTCATTCTGGAGGCGGGCCGATATTGGTCTGGAAGGAGTATAAAGGATGCATATGTTTGCTGTGACAATTTCATACATGAGTATAGGGTAAAGAATCTGGAAGAGGAACCCAGTGCCTTTATGGGTATCTCTCTTTGATTATACATTTACGTTGTAAAAGGGAAGCATGGATGATAGTCGGATTTTTCACTTGCCATTTTTCATGTTCTGTTTTTTTATAGCAAAGCTTATACCTGGTTGTAGATGAATAATATTTGAGAGTGTAGTCAATATTTGTTTTATCATAGTTAACGGTGAAAGAAAAATGTTGAACAATTAAAACTATTAACAATCTACTATCACTGCCGATTTATTATTGAAATATGAAAACTATATATTATTATTTGATGAAAATAAAAATTCTTCTTGCAAATATATGTCGGGCCTCTTTTAATTCCTTTATTATATTATTGTTCATTTGTTATGACCCGATCTTCCAAACTTACTTTCACCTTGCATACTATTATGTTAATATATATAGCGTCATGTGGCACATGTATAATGCCAACAGTCGTATCGTATTTTGCAATTTAGGTGACAAATGCTGCATAGGTGCTACCCTGGCAGTTGATCCACATCTTACCCATGCTCATGCTTCCTCCTTTTCCGAACTTGCTGTTGTGATTGAGCAAGATGAATAAGTGGCAACACAATATGCTACTCCAGTGAAGAGTTTTCTAAAAGAAAAATAATTTAAAAAACGATAACATTA
The DNA here is from genome assembly GCA_030765085.1 of Allium cepa. NCBI lineage: Eukaryota > Viridiplantae > Streptophyta > Magnoliopsida > Asparagales > Amaryllidaceae > Allium > Allium cepa. Next base: position 331,405,575 of record CM060932.1, read on the forward strand.
ACTGTTTTTAAAAATCCGATCTTATTGACGTGTATTTTTTACCATTTAGAAACTAAGTTGCATTATATTAATATTTGAGTTTTGTCACGTTGAAATATCATCAGTCCTCCTTTTTAGTTTTCTTGGTATTCTAGCAAATTAAGTTGTATATTTTTGCTTCTTTATTTTATTTCATCACGTAAATTTAACTACTAATAAGACTGCAATAAGATTAAAGTAGGTAAATTTAACCATTAATTTTCTTAATTTTTTCTGGTTGGATTATATTGAATTTTAAAACATGGTTCTTTGTTTCTTATTTTAAATCTAAGTGGAAAAAAGAAAATGCGCTTATGTATATTTCATATCTCCGTATTAATAAGGAAAATCAATTTTGAGTTCATCATTTCAGCCGTTGTTGAATTAATATAAACATTCTTTCAATTTATATATATAGAGTATATTTCATACATCAATATTAAAAAAATTCTAACTATAAACTGAAAATAGAGTTTTCATATGAATATCCTGTAAAACTATCATTTTGCATCGAAAATTTATTGGTGATAGTAGATTATTTCTTTATCGGCGACATTGGCAGCCAAGGAAGCTAGAGAATTGGTTAGAACAAATGTGTTCTGAAATCTTCTTCTCTTCCTAGAAAGCTTGCTGACTGCTCAGCTACAAATCCTGAAGAATCTGGTAATGTTTTAATACTATAAAAGAACATTACTATTAGATTCTACCATAATAAAATTCAGTCTATTGTCCTTAGATGATGTATTTGGTCTTTTTAAATGTTGATGTTGATGATTTTTACTTCGTAACTGTTGTAACATTCATATGGTTTTCCATTGAAAAATTTGGTACATTTGTGATAACAAGTTCTGACATTCCCCCTTTCTGCATCTGCTTAATCAATTGCCATGTTAATGGGAGTATATGTGGAGTTGGTATGAAATATTAATGTAGTACTTACGAATAATCATTTTGAAATTTATATTGAAGAATTTTTTTTTTTTTTTTAGATAGGTAAACCCCCTCCCTAGTGTAACTAGCGGTGTGTTTGGTATGAAATATTAATGCAAGTTTTTGGCAAATAAACATTTCAAATTTTATTTTGATCTAACAGATATTTTCATATCAGCAAATGATTGTATGGATAATTGAATGCTTAAAACTCCTGCGGGTGCGGCGCAATGGAAATGAGGCTTGAGTTCTAGTAAAAAGACCCAAGTTCGATTCCTACCATGTGCTTCCCTATCCTATATAAATTTATCCGGAGGTATGAGGGCTTGGATCAGCAAACGGCTTTACTGTACCTTTCTCGGGCCTGCCGGGTTCTTCTGGGTTTTAAAAAAAAAACCATCATTTTTCTCTAGCTTATTTTGGTATTTTACGTATGAAACACTGCAATGGAAATGTTTGGAGGGTAAACTGTGCTAGTATAAAAAAGAGAATATTATGAGAGCCAGAGGGCATTTAATAAGTAGATGAACAGAATGACATTGAAAACTAAAATGAATTTACATATTTTTTGACATTCGAAAGATATGGTTATTTTTACTGATAAGTCTATTCATAATCAAACCGACCGTTAGGGAGGTTTGCTTACTGTCTCTGTCCAAAATCAATTTTTCTGAAGCCAAAAAAACATGGATCTTGTTTCATCGCGGTTTTCCTAAAAACGTGGATCTTGTCTCATCACGGTTTTCCTAAACTTTCTTCTTTTATTTCGCGCATCAAAGATTCCAAATTCAAATCTGTTATGATTTTCAAATTCTAAAATTTCAATTTCAAATTAACAATTTTGAATGCTTTAATTAATATTTAAATTTGAAATTCATAGTTTCAGATTCAAATCTCAATTTATTTTTTTCCAACATATTATCACTTAATGTTTAAGTAATATTAACAAAAAATTTAAATGTATATTTCTTATCAAAGTTATACAATCAAACGGTCGGTTTCTCCACCGTTGTGCGGTTATACTAGTTATTTCGGTTATCTTTACTGTGGAAGATGACTCAACAAGAGCCAGGAGGTAGTACAAAACAAAGCCATGATATATACAGGAAATCACGTTTTGTATATTTTTTGTCTAGCGGCTGGTTTGAAGGATTCTCTATATTGCCTCTTTGTCTGCATATTTTGCTATGGTAACTGACTAAAATATCCACTGCTGAAATGCAAGCATATCCAGGCAAAAATTATATATACAGTATGCTTCCGCTAAGATTTAGCGTAATCAATTATGTTGGACGTTGTGCTCAAGAAAAGACCCAGCCAAGGTATCAAATACACGTACTCTACAAACACATATGCGTTCCAGACATAAGTATGCAAACCTGGCTTGTTATATTTGATATTTCATATGCAAATTATTTATGTTGCATGTCTTGTTTTTAATTGTAACATTCTAACAAGGATACATTTTCGACAAATAGTTTATTTTTAATTGTAACAAATCCGTGGAACCAATTACGTTATGTCATAAAAATAGATCTAAGAGTCAATCTGAAGGGTTTTTTGGCCTTTAGTACATGTGTAATTATAATGTATTATGCTTATCATATTCTATAGTGATTTGTTAAGATTGATTGAAGCATGATAGCTATATTTAGCACGAGTCATGCACATGGGAATATGTTAATTGAATTTTAGTGCAATTAAACAAACGATCATGCTTATTTAGTTAAAGTCACTGAAAAATTAATACATATACCAAAAGTTGCCAAGATAAATATTTTTCAGCAAATTTGAATTGTACAATTGTACTAGCATTTTTCCATCCATAAAATTCCAGAGACAAAATACTTTTAAAAGGAAAAGAAATCAACGATTCGTAATTTTTGAGTCTTCAAATTTGAATAATTAATTTGTTTAAATAATTAAATTAAATTTGAAGATAATAAAATCTACGTTTCAAATAACTGCTCGATTTTTGGTCATATGTATTTTTAGTTTAATTTATAAGATTTTCCACAATTTTTAATTTGAAAAATATTTAAATTTTCAATTGACACATTTTGCATCCAATGTCGGTACTTTTGAAACACTACAAAATAAGTTAACATATGTAGTTTATTGTTGTATTGTGATAGTGCTGTATTGTTGTGCATGATCGCATTTTTATTTCTGCTCGTATGCAAATGCGTTATTGTGTAACGGTGTACCGCAAAAATGGTTTTTTCAACACTAAAATTTACACAAATATACACATGCACGCCAATATTTTCCTTTGTTTCTTGCCTTGTTTCTGCACATGTTTCTAGGTTGTTGACTTTGGTCTTCTTAAGTTTATTTCTTTATAAATGTGTGCACTGGTAGGCAACAAAAGACACGCACGGAAAGAAATAGGAAGGCACGCATGGAACAAAAAAAGGACAATTTTTCCGTCAAGACATCTCAGAAAAACAAATAACACAAATAAGCCTCTGCAAAAACTAATTGTCAAACTAAGTCTGTTTTCAATTATAACTTGCGTAAACTTGAAGTGTGCAAGTCATAATTTTTTTCATACGTATAGCTTGCGCACTCGTGTGCGCAAGCTATATAGTTAGAGCTTGCGCACTTTTGGATTGCGCAAGCTTTTTTTTAGGCACCAAAAACATAAAGAGCACAGTCTGACTCCATTTCACCACATTTCTACTTTCTTTCCAAAACTATCAACATTTCTCATTCCAAACCCATTTTTCTTTCATATCATAATCCTTAATCATTTTATCAACCAAATAGTTGTTAAACTACACATGGAACCATCTTCTTCAATGTTAGCAAACAAAGGTAATATATGCTTTTATGGAAAAAAAGATGTAATTTTGCTATTTTTGACAGTTTTAAAAATGAAGTGTTATTGGTGTTACAAGTGTTAACTACTAGGCATTGTTGTTGTCATGGTTGAGTTAGTTGATAATGTTTAATGAAATAGGAAATCCTATTTAGTAGTAACTTGAAAATCCTAATTTACATGTTAATGGTTTATTGTTTATTTTGACGGTAGACATGAATGTTTGGGAGATAGACGATGAAACGTTGATGAGACATTGTGATGAGCTTGAAGCGAAAATCAGAGTTGCAAGCTCAAGTCATGTTGACTTTGATGTTGATCATGTTCCGGAAACACAATTCGAAACAATACCGCGTAAATTCCATTTAGGAACATCAACATTACACGCTCGTTTACGTGAAGTTGTTTTCGTCGAAATGTCTGGTCATCAAATTACAGTTGACAGAAATTTGCTGATGTCTATACATCCTATTGGTCCATCATTGCTAAGGGGACAACGTCCATATCCAAGTTGTTGTTACGGAGATATGTGTGTAGTGATTGTTTGCAGAAAAGAAAAGCATGTCGGGCAAAGATTTTTCAGTTGTAGTTCGTACAACGAACATAGACTGCATCCTAGTGAAGTTGACTGTTGTAATTATTTTAAATGAATCGATCAACCCTTGTGCGAAAGGGGACTCGAGTATGCCCACGAATTGCAATCCGAAATCAGTCGTCTGAAAAATGTGAATGAAGAACTAAGGACAAGTAGTGGGAGGCCTAGATATTGATAGACGTTTGGGACTATGTTAAGTTGTCGTATTTGGTTTGTATGTTGAACTGTTGTATTTGTAATATGTTGTTGCGAAAATGTTTCTTTTTGTTGTAACCCATAACGTATGCTATATAAGCAGTTTATTATGTTGGTGTTGACTATGTTGTTGTTATTATATTGATTTGCTTGTTTGTTTGTTTTAAAGATTGATTTGACTGCTTTTGGTTGAAAATTGCCTGTGGTAGCAAAATCTACTTAGGAAAAATAGGTATTAATCCATCAAATTTATGTTTAGGATTATGTCGCTAAATAAAAAATTTGAATGTGCTGTTGCAGCTGATTTTGTAGATAATGTCAAAGGTTCCGACTGTATTTTACTTTGATGGGGAATTGTTAGTTCATGATGAAGGTAAACCTAGGTACGTTGGCGGGAAGCGAAAATGATCGATAATAAAAAATCATTGTAGTTTTGAAGAGCTTAACAAAGGGCATTTGAGATGACAAAAGTAAATCCTGTGATATATGATTTAAAATTAGCGGTGAAATGTGTTCGGGATGATGGTACATCCGCTATTGATTTGGAAGACGACGATGGTTTGATCTCTACTTTTTCGGTTGGAATGAGAGTGATAGAAATCTATTTTGCGAAAGTGGAACATGAAAATATGGTCGAAACACAAGCGCTAATAATCTCTGCGGATGAGTATATAACCACTCCACAGTTAAAAGAAACACAGTGGTCGGTGTATCCTTCATATCTTTCAAGCCATCAAGGTGGAGAGTTTACAAACTTACTTCACAGGTACAACCGTGATTGGAATCTCTTCTAGTCAGGAACAAAATATGATGTAGAATGCTATAAATCCAAATCAGTCGCCAACGTTTGAAAAGTGAGTACTATTATACTTTGACACTTGTATTTTGACTTACGTTAGTGCAAAATATCTTACCTTTGTTTTTGTATTTGTAGTGTCGTAGATGCATTTACTGGTTGTGATGACGATGATGGTGATGATCATGTTCAAACTCCACACGAGATCCATGGGCAATTGGATAGCATGGAAGTAGCTTGAGCGGATGATGAGAATAGAACTTAGATCCATCAAATGAAGTTAACAATGATGCAATCATATATATGCAAACATTGAGGAGGCTGATGATGTAAATGCGGAAGAAGAACAAATTACATATGAAGAGGCTCTAGCCGATGATTTATGCACCGCATCAATGATGGTGAAATCGATAATGGAAAATTGTCAACTAGACGTGGAAGTGTTTGGAAGAGAATGTGTGGACAAAGGATCACGAGTTGAGTTTATTTTCAAAGTAAGCAGAAGTTTGTTGGACAGTTATGTGAATGGGCGATTAAATGTTCAGTTTCGTTTCAAGTTCTGAAATCCTGTGCGAATCAGTACACAGTTCGTTGAGATTAGATCCACCGAAATGTTCCTTCAAATTGCATCAAAAAAGTTTTTGGGGTTCATTGTGAATTCAAAAGGCATTGAGGCTAAGGCGGAACATATCAAAGCATTGAAATAGGTTGCAGCCCCAATGACTAGGAGGGAAATGCAGAGCACGAATGACAAGGTTGCCACTTTAAGTAGGTTCATCTTAAAAGCAATCGACAAGTGCATACCATTCTCTGATGCCCTTAAGAATGAAAATGGGAAGTTCTAATGGACGGACGAGTGTGAAGCTGCCTTTCAACAATTATGGAAAATCTCAAGAAAGCGCCAGTTCTACCGAAGCCTTTGGAAAAAGAAAATTTGTATATATATTTGGCAGTTTTGAATCCCGCATTAGGTGCAGCATTGGTTTGTTGGTAGGCCAAGATTAAAAGGCTAGTTTATTATATCAGTAAGCAATTCATAAGCATAGAGAAGCATTATCCTAAACTAGAAAATCTAGCCCACTACTTGCTGATAGCATTGAGAAAGTTATGAGCATACTTCCATTCTTATCTAATAAGAGTATTGACGGATCCACCTCTCAGAAAAGTATTGCATTGCTCTGAGATTTTCAAATGATTATGAAGTGGAATATTAAGATGAGTCGGTATGAAATCAGTTATCATCGTAGGAAAGCAATTTATGGACAAGCATTGGTAGATTTCATTGCCAAATTCACTATTCAGGATAAAGAAACCGAAAAGGAGATTGCTAAACTTACTTTATGGAAGTTATATATCGATGGTGTATCTAGTAACCACGATTCTAGAGCGAAAATAGCTTTGGTAATGTAGTGGCCTAGTATTTTCGACCCTCGAAAATTGACATCAATACGTTCCAAGTATGGCATGCCGAATATTTAAGTGCCAGAAATACCAGATCATTATGGGTGAAGAAGAAAAAGATAGAAGAAGAAACAGATAGAAGAAGAAACAGAAACAATAACAACACAAAATCTCGCAATCGCAACGGAACAAAATATAATACATAATAACAGATCTTTATATAAAGAAACTGTAACTGCAATATACATACAATCATCAGAGTACAACAATAATAAAAATCAATCTGAATAGTTACAATAGCTTATCCTCACAAATGTTGAATATACAGCCTACATACTCAGCGGAAATAACGAAGTACATGGAATACGTCTGAAATCCTCCATCTCGTCTCTTGAGCTCCACAACATCCTAACCTGAATCTATAATACTCGGTCTGACCCGAGCATTATAACAAAATAACATCCGAGTCAGTCTGAAAACCAACGTGAGAAAACACACTCAATTTGAATTTAACTATTTTCAAAAATCCTTCGAAAACAAAGGTATCTTGTAAGACCTCGCCACACATAAATACGACGGGCTTTTACCTTACGATAATCAAAATATTTTATATTAAAATCATGTGATATTATAATAGTGTCTATATAAAATAAACTATAAATTGCTGAAATGCTTGCATTTCACGTTTTAGCATAGTTGGACACATCTAAAACCGTATAGGCTCGTAGTGGATATTGGATTCCATACAATGATCGGGCTACTGGGATACCGTCCGCCATAGTTCAACTCTAGAAAAATGTACCGAGATCGTACCTAACGATACCTGCCGACACAGGACCGGCCTATCCCTTGCTGGATAGTACCGAATATGTTATCAACCCGGGTGTTCCACCCTATTCGAGCGCTCTATTTTCCATGCAAAACCATATCCTAATTATAATATATCATAGGGTATCTAGAAAGGTGATAACATACCCTGCTTGGGTGGGACCCACTAAGCCTTGCTGCATCTCTCGTGTTTTAGTCATTCTCGGTTGATGAGGCTTGAGGCTGCTTTTTTCCTTTAAAATAGCATTCATACTTAGAATGCTAATACTGCCTTCCAAGCAACGATGCAATGATAGCATTCATCCATATAAGTTGTTCTGGGTTTAAACAAATCAAATCTCCAAAATCATTGTCTTCATTATCTTCACGATATCACAATTCGTAACGCACAAATCAGATCGATGTGGTTTTTGGATAATTAAATCCAATCACGGTCTCTTCGAAATGATTAATGAATTTGGCCAGATTTGATAGTCGGTTATTTTACAATCAAATTTCACGCATAAGCAGTCACCAGGTCCAATTTTTGAAAAACGATTTCAAATACTTATATCCATAACAGGATATTTCCGAATCATATCAATACTCAGAAATAATTTCCAAGTCCAACTTAGTATTCCATTACTTAGAAAAATATTCCTATAAAAATCATTTTGCCGCTAAAATATCTCCAAGCCTTTAATTTCAATACTTGGGACAATAATATAAGTTTATTTTCCAAAATCATTTCTAATATCCATACTTAGGAAATATTCCGCACTTATCTCATAAGTCTTCGGAATTTCTATTAATTTCCCTTTTACAATTTCCAAAAATTATTGATTATACTTATTTATAATTCAACTAACAATTTACAACTCTTTTAATGAATTCAGATTCATTTTATGTTCCCGAGTCCAACTATTTTGGGAATACCCTTAAATTTCCAAAAATCCCATTATAACATTTCGCTTATACAATCACATCCATTTAATGAAATTCAGTTTACAATCTCTAGAGCATTTATAAATAAATTCCAATTACTTGCTTTTAAATTTTATGTATATATATAATAATAATAAATTTCAAGATCATGGCTAAATAATTATTTAAAAATATCAAGCACTTTTGAATAACATCAATAACTAATTCCAATTCGTTTGTAAAATTTCTAATCGATTTATAAAACTTGTTTAAAATCATAGAATTCATTTCAATCAATTTAAATATTTAGATAACTAACTTTCCGAAATATTTCAATGTTAAAACAGTTTTAAATTGCATAGTTTAATAAGTAAAAATTCTCTTTTAAAAACAAACTTAACTTCACGAAGAAAAAAAATATTTTTAAAAATTCCAATACAACCAATTTCAATTTATAAATCTCTCTCTCATTCATAAAACATCGACAACTTTTCCAATTTCATAACCTTTTTCACATTCCAAAAATAGAATACCATTTCTTTTAAATCGATTACCCCGTCTCATTATAAATTCTTACCGTGAATTTATATCTCCAATTTATCAAATGATAATCATCTCACTTTATTTATAAACCTTGTTTATAAATTTCATAATCTCATTCCCCAGCTTATACAAGTTTACATTACAAAGATCTATTTATAAATCAATTTCTAATTAAAATCCCATTTATAAATCAATTTCTTAAATAACCCAAACTATATTCCAAAACCAATCAAGTCTTGGTTTCTACTTCCCTTTCGTATTTTAAAAACCTTATTTAAAATCCATTGTTTTAAAATCCTCAATTTAAAATTCTCTAGTTGAAACCATTTTACGAAATAGCTAATTAAACATCCAAAATCCAATCGTTTATTTTATCAAATTCTATTCCCTTTTAAATAATCCCAAAATTCAATATAAATATTTTATTTTCAAAATTGCCTTTTAATTTCCTATTTAAATTCAATATCTTTTTTCTTAAACACTAAAATTTAAGCCAGTGCTACTATAACATCCAATAAACAAGACAATCCATAACAGATTATTCAATCACGTCATATATCACTATATGTGAAAATAATCAATATATTTGAGGAATCTAGTTGAATCCCTCCAACCTGTTTTCCCTGCATCCACATATGTTATATAACATAAAATACCAATCTCAGTTCGAGGTAGGATATCGTGGTAATATAGAGTCATCCGCTATTATGCAGGGCACACGGTGTCTCGTCCGCTCCATCGGCAGGAAATATATCCATCTACTAATATATATACTAATATATATATATATATATGTAATATTCAACTGATAATAATATATCAATTTAACCAATCATCCAATAATTACTTTTAATTATTATAAATTAAATTTGTCAACCAAATTGAGTGAGATTTACTCACATTGATTTCTAAAAATTCCTGCTTGCTCCAAATTATTCAAACCCAACTCCTATGTGCAATAATCGATGACACAAGCGCATCACAACTTATTTCACTTGAAACGGAGTTCGTATGTAAAGATTACGAATTAATTAGCATTTGAGATTAAATAAAAATTAATTAACAACTTAATAATCAAAATTAACAAAATAATTACCCACGTTCAAAGTCCCAGGCCCATCCCTCCTACACGCTCGAGCTTTAGAAATGCAACAAAACTCCAAATGCTCGACTCCATCAATGTATGCACGCCACCAACGTCGACTACCCCTCCTTCCCCGCTGCCTGCGGCCACCACCACGCCCCTCAAGCCTTCGGTTGCCACCGACGAACGATCACCAGATTAGGCCATGAATGCTTCACCCTCTACGAACGAAATCCCAAACCCCAAAACCTCACACTCCACTCTAAATCATCCCAAAGCCAAGCCCCTATCTGTCGTTCGAACTACAGCGCCACTGCTTCTCACCGTCCTAGGTGAAGTCACGACTTGATCGCATTGTTTTATATTTTTTTATGAGTCGTTTTCCTCTTTTGTTCGAACTGATGGAGGAGGAAAGGGATAACGTGATTTTAAATTGGTGAAAGCGACGCGTGCAAGTAGAAGGTCGGCCTAAGGTACGAGTTAGGGTGGCTAAGAGTTGACCTTTGCAATATAAAATATTATTAAATTTCAAAAAATATCTTGTTTAACATAACTCGAAATCCCAAACTCCTATCGAGGCATGCCGCCTAACATTGCTAATGTTATACCGCTATTTCAAACCCAATGGAACAAGTTTCGGAACCTAATTCGATCGTATGGAGAAGATAGTTTTTTAAACCCAATTATAATATAAATTTTCAATATTTATTTCATCGCCTTTTTATTCCGTACGGCCAAACGTTAACTCCAAACGCTAAGAAATTTTGAATCCGATAATAGTACACTTATTATGGATCCAATGGAACTGGTTTCGTCGAATTTCGAGACTGTGTCCCGGATTGCTATTTTAACGTACCGATAAAATCAAATATTTCAAAAGTTGACGAAATCACTTGAATTTTCAGTTTTAAAAATTTATTAACTCAATTCTAATTCAAATAGAATTTATACCAATATTAAATCATTTCGATTCATATTCAACTCAAATTTCTATTATTCACCATTTTCGTATTACGATAAATCGCTATATTTGAAATTTAAATTCATTCTATAATTTCAACCAAAATCTTCATATTCAAAAATCAATTTATATTTAAAATTCAATATTTAAAACCAATCAAATATTCAAAATCAAATCACGGAAAATCCGGGTCATTACAGTAACTTTGAAAGGTCGGAGGATATGTTATACTAAAAAAAATTCAGTTTTATGGTATAAACAATGAAACAAAATGCAAAATGTTAATCGCGGAACTCAAGATAGTAAAGTAGTTGGGAGTACAAATGCTGCATATATTCAATTTTTATCAACCATCATTCTATCAAGTTAAGAAAGAATTTTAGGTTAAGAGTGCATGAGTTGCCCCTTACGTTCAAAGGTGTTGGAACTACTTAACGAGTTGAGCTAAACGACTACACCTGTCCCTAGAGAGGAAAATATGAATGTAATTTTTTTCCAAACTAGCTAGCTCTAGAGAAACAAAACTATTAGGAATCATTCTAATAGAAGTACTGAAAACTTCAAGAATCGATGAAATGTATATTGATTACATACTAGTGATTGATGAGAAGGAGTCATGAATGGCTTTATTTAAGGATTATCTAACAAAGGGAACTCTTACAAAGAGCAAAAACGAATGATGAAAGCTCTTATGTAAAGTACCATGTTACGTTATGCAAGACAAAGTGTTATTCTAAAGAGGATGCTTGGCCCTTTTGCCAAGCCATGTCGATAAAGATGAAGCAAAAAAAATTCTTGAGGATGTCCATCAAGAAAGTTGTGAAGATCACGTTGGGGGCGGAGGGTAGATTCTAGCAAAAATGTACTTTGGTATAGATATTTTTGGTCATCTATCAATAGACATGTAGATGAATTTTCGAACAAATGCGACAAGTGTCAAAGACTCATGAAGAAATAAAGAGCTCCATCCAAAGAGCTTATGCAAGTTGTAGCCCGTGGTCATTTACTATTTGTGAAACTGATAAAATTGGAGTGTTAATAACGGCACATGAAGGAGCGAAATATACGATTGTAACAGTGGATTATTACGAAAAATGGGTTGAGACAGAGTCACTCGCTACAATCACTTTGGTGAAAATGATTAACTTTGTTGTCAAAAACATTCTGTGTAGATTTGGATTACCACTAAAGATTACAACAGATAAAAAAACTCAATTCAAGAGTGTAGAATTTTGCAAGTTTTGTGCTCGATATTGATTTCAAAAGAGTTTTTCCACAATAGCACATCCACAGTGAAAAGACAGGTGGAGGCGGTGAACAAGATTGTCAAATCCATCATTAAAAAGTGATTGAAATAAGGAAAAAAATAGGTTGACGAGTTACCATTTTCGCTGTGGGATTATTGGATGAAATATGGAAATAAACATGCTCAATTTGCACTGGTTCATAGAACTGAAGTAATGATAAATTTTAAAGCAAAAGTCCCTTCTCATTGATGGATGCATTACAAGGCCAAGATGGATGAGGAACCATTGCTAGCATCTCTTGACTCAGTGGAAGAAAAAAATGGAGGTGAATTTAAGTGCAATTGCTTACCAATAAAGAGTAGCACGATAATTTGACGTTAAGGTCGAAATCCATGCATTTGAGATTGGTGACCTTCCTTTGAAACTAGTCTTTTCGAGTATGGAGGAATTTTTTATGAATGGAGAAGGACCCTACATGATAAAATAAAAGTTCGAAAAAAACACTTTCAAGCAATCAACAACAGACGAGGGCCCAATTCTATAGGCATGGAATGATAAGCATTTGTGGTGCTATTTCACTTGATTCTTTTTACTAAAGAATTTTACTTTCATTTGGACAATTGCTAGATTGGATTCATTATAATAACGTGGCATTCAACATAGAGATTCTAAAGAAAACTTATCTTTTTGAATCAAACGAGCCCATATTCATTGAGCTAAACTTTGTGCTACAAGATCAGTGGTACAAACATCATGTGTTTTGAAAATGGGATGTTTAAGTACCCGCATATAGGCAGTAGACTATTTTGAACCATGATCGGTTTATTGGAGTATAATTGGACTGGGTGCATATTAGGTTATTCAGCCATACACATCTAATTTTCGAATAATGCTCAAAGATAGGCGATGTCGTGGATAGATTTCCAAAGGCAGACATCGACAGATATTAATGATCGAAGATATGTATCAATGTGTAATAAAATTGATGTAAAGACACTTAATAATAAGCACATTAGTACTTCCACGAGCATAGGTGAAAGGCCTTTTGAAATTATCCCATCATCGCAGTATTATTTATAGCTAAACATATAAGTTTAACTGGTAGTAAATAATACTAAGGAACAGAACAGTACCATATGACAGCGAAAATTTATTTATAGGTGCAGAGATAGAATAAATAAATGCACTGCATAAACAGGCATACATAAGTAGGTATAATATAAAAGTAACATATTATTGACATTTACATATATAAATATTTATAGGAATTATAAATAGGTATAGTTAAGTAAATTGTAGAGAAGTAAATAACACATATTGGAAGAAAAGTTTACTATGCACTTTCACTTTTGAGTACAAAAATCGAGGGCTGGAACCATACAACATAGGTGCCTATGTTCTGAAAAAACAAAAAGCAAAAATCCAAGAAACCTAGAGAGCTATCTCTTTGGACCTAGCGGTTATTGATATTTTTCGATGTCCCTTAAGGGTATTGCCACCCTCTAGAGGGCTGTCTTCCTGAAATAGTGAAGGCTTATTGTTTGACATAACATGATTTTTGTGCTTAGGGTTTTGGAACTCTCCATCGATAAGTGGATCAAATGTAGATGAAGCCGAGACCTTGGAAGTTAGAGCCTTGGAAGAAGGGGGAGGAATGTCATTGAGCTTCTCAAGCTTCACTTGTTTGAGCATAGAATGTTGGCTATATAGGGTTCCACACTAGAAATGTAAATGAAAGAGACGCTCACTTCCTCATCCAAATCATTATCAGCTCATCACACTAAGGCAAGGTCCTAATCTTCTCAACATCAAGATCGAGTCTAAACCGTATAGAGGCAGTGGTAACAATGGCGTTGATAATGATAGCCTCAACCGAAAAACCAGGAGCAAATATAATAGGAAGCAACAAAGCAAGTCATCTTGAATTATTATGGACAAAATTGTATAAGTCTCTCTCGAAGGACATATAAAGCTTTTCAAAGAAAGGAGAGTAAATAGGAATAAATTCGGTTGAGGGTAGGTATGAATCCGCAAAAGAGACATGTCATAGAGACAAAACTTGGATGACAAAATCTTCCTATCCTTAGAGATCAAAGGTAATAAGGAGCTAGAAGGAGTAGAGACAAAGTGTGACATGTGTTCTTTTATAAGTTTGAAGGAGGAATCTTTAGTTGATGAAGAAAGCAAAGAAATAGGTACATTGGCGGACTCAGAGCTGGCTGCTGGAAAAGTTGATGCGGAAATCAAATTTCCCCAGGTTGGTTCATCAGGAAGAGCTTTAACCATCTCCTAGGTGGTAAAATCACCAAGAACCTCAATAGCAGTCTGCGGTGCTTCTCCAATATAGCATTGTCTCATGCTTCCTCTAAGGCATCCATATCTCCAAGATCAAAATATTCTTCCAAAATATCAGCTTCCACGAATTGGGTTCCCTTTTGTACATTCCCTCTCTTCTCCTCTTCCATAATCTTATCATATATGTCCACCAAAACCTTGGGATACTTTTCTAACCTCCTCAAGTTTTTAATTTGGAAGATGGTAGCATAAAACTTAAAAATGGTGGAATTAACCTCCATGGCAGTGGACTCTTTTTCTACTTGCGCTAGGGCCAGCTAGTTTTGTAAATCGGCAATAGTGGCCTTTAGTTTCTTATTATTTGATTATTGCTCTAGGACTTTACCGACTTCAATTTTTTATTTGTCGAAGTTGGCTTTGAGCTAAGTCGTTGCTATTTTAACCGCGACAAGTTGGGCTATATGGTTGGTGATGATGGCCTTGATCATTTGATTTCTTAAGCTGGGTTACCACTGTGGATATGAGTTTACTCAACTAGCTGTCCCATGATATTGATCTTCAGCTTATGTCCCATGATAATGATATTGATCATTTGGTTCTCTAAGCTAGCTATTCCTTTTTTCAAGGAGTATATTGGCCTTTTGTTTTCATCCACAACCTTTTCTTTTCTCGTCAATAGGAGACGTTTAATGGAGTAAATGTTGTTAAGATGCTTTGTGACCATTCTCCAAGACTCATATCAATCATTTGAAACATCAAAGGTCTCACATGCATTTTTTATCTTATTCGCTAAAACTTTGTCTACACTGTATGAAAATTTGAGCCTACTGAGGTCGAAGTTATAATACTTTAGTCGCATGGATGTAGTAGCAGAAGTAGGGGATAAGGAGCTAGAAGATGTCATGAAGGAGCGGGCCCTTTGATTGAACGTTGTTGGAGCTGTGGAAGAAGCGATCAAAGGAGCAAGCATCGTGATATGAGAAGTCAACACTAAAGAGCTACATAATTGCTTTCACCTTTAAGAAGGGACAAGTGAAGCATATACAATGGAAGTAGAACCTACCACAGAGGTGTTGGGAAGATCATCTAGGCACAAAGGAGTGCGCCTTGAAGGAGAAAGGCTTATCAATGAGTGAGAGCGGTGAGAACGACGAGAAGGAAACAAACGCTTTGGATGCTGGAAGCTAGAGCCATATGCGAGTGCAAACCCTCATGGTAATCACATTCATGGCAGCTCTCCATATTATCCATGTAGTTGTAGTAGTTGTCGTGGTCGTCACTCGAATGGTAGCTTTTATAGGAGTGATGAATCTTAGGCAGGGATAAAGACTCATCCCTATATGCTTTTTTGGTGAGACCGCCATAGTAGTTTAAGCGATTCGTTGTACCTGAAATAACAAAAAAACTAAAGTAATTACCAAAGTATGTAATAAAAGAACATATGTAATGCAAGTGAGTATGATCATAAGTGGCATGAGTGCATTACAACCTATCAACCATGCTTAATTGAGTGCACAAAGGGAGCAGCTATGCCCTCAAATAGAGTGATGGTGACATGTTCCATGCTACATTGAAGCTAGTCAAACTCCAAAGGATCGACCAAGTTAAAGTTGAACTGATAAAAGTCTTTGAGAGAAGGAAAGTCGAAAGGGTCGACGACCTCATTGACATGATCAGCAGGGGTCCTCTCCCTGGACAAGATTGAAGTTGGATCAGGAGCGACTTAAGATGCACCCTTAATAGATGTTTGAACTGGAGGAAGGAATAGCGACCCCATCTTTCACATACTCCCTTAGCAGACGTTCTCCACAGTTGATTCAACGTAAGAATCTTCGACCTCTTCATCTCCTTCTTCCATACACTCCTCTTCTTCTATGGACTCCACATCATCATCTTCATTGTTGTCATTAATGAACACCTAGTGTTGAGTTGAGGACTGATAAGGAACATCCAGATTCTACCTTAGGAGTTGATCACCAGCTTGTCGGGTGATGTATGTTTGAAGAAGGTCCTTCGACCATTATGGAGCAGGGGGTATCGCCAAAGGCGCATACTGGTAAGTAAGAAGATGGTGTTGCATTCGACTTTGCTAACCGCTTGAAGAGTAGTGACCATGCTCCATAGGTCATCGTTGTTGACCTTGGTGGAAAATATGAAAATGATGAAATTTGTGTCAAAATCTTGGACGAAGTTAAGTCCAAATGGAATAGAAAGTTGAAATATTCGGTATAAGACATACAATCATAAAGCCATCGCTGAGCAAAATCAGCAGATTAGCAAATAAAGAAATCTTTTCGTTGAAGTAGCTTTACTTGTTGTGGAGGTCAATTACCACCCAATATCAGATGGCTTTAAAAATCATATAGGTAGTGGATGTTAACGAGTAGCATCTCTCCACCTAAATGATGAGCGAAAATCATGTATAAACTAAAAAGCACCGCATCGGAGTTGTGCTACAATGGAGACTGGGCTATTCTCAAGGATTGGAGAATAAGATGCGAAAATAGGTCAAAAGGCGGGACTGCCATGGAAAGGCACATGTATCGACAATAAGTAGTGTAACAGGTAGGTGGAGAATGAGCTCTTTCATGCAGCAACGGGAGCTCGACATCATCTAACGGAATCCCATGCCTTACGCCTATATGTTGAAGATCTATGACAGTTAAGAGAGAAGGAGGAGAGTGAAGTGGATATCTAATATCATGACCAGATTCAAGGCAATGCCAGGAGAAACATTTCTATGTGGTTCCTTAATTGTCATTAAATGAGCAACGTAGGTTAATACTTGATCAGCATGTGTATAACGACCCGCAAATTCATCACTTTAGAAATTTTTTGAAATATTCAAATATAAAATCTTTTAACATAAATGATAATGTTTTGAACAATAAATAATATCAGTAATCTTATTTTGATTAAATATTTACAAAAATATATATACTTTGGAAGATATATCGATAAAATGACTGAAAATTGTTTTATCAACAAACGGCTCTTTGACCATCCGACATTGTGCATGGAGCTGGATACATACACTCGTTTATGTATGCAAGTGAGAATATGCAATAAAATTATTTATTATTTTTGAAATAAAATCCTTTTATGACATCATCAATGATATCGCTGTTTTTGAACAAAATTTGAATATAAATTGACTTTAAATGATTTAATGATTATTTTAATTATTAACTAATCCCTTTTAATTGTTATATAACGATAGAAATATTATTTCAAACTTTCTTTACATACATACATACATACATATATATATATATATATATATATTAAATAAGAAGTGAAAATATGACCGGAAACCGAAATCGGAATTCGTAACCGTAGAAAAGTTGTGCAACGTTGTGAATCATTCGAGATATACATATGCACACATACATGTACATATACATGAACACATTCATATGCACATGAACACATATACATACATACATACATATGTGTGTATGTGTGTATATATTATAAAATATTAAGATATTTTCCATATGCTTCACCCTTAAGCAAAACCAAAGTCAACATCTTACACGCCAAGTACATGCACATGGCCATGCACATAGGGAAGGGGCATGTTCGTCCGAACATGATGAGGGGAGAGGGGGATGGGGTGGTGACGAAATGGTGATGCACTTGTGTATAAATATCATGATATTTCCGTTCTCATGTTTGCCTATAAATAACACCCACCTCTCTTCATTTCATTCACATTTTTTCTTCATAAATTCCTAAGCTATTTCATCTTCTTCTTCTCCACATTAATGGATTCCATAGGCTAAGAAAGAAAATATTACAAAATCAAAACAAAGTTATGCCAAAATCAATAGAAATCTATACCACTTCAAATCAAAGTTCAAGCTGGTAATCTCTTCCTTCTCCTCCACCAAGGCCGTGTGCAACCAAGCCCTCCACCGCCATTTTCCAAGCAAGTCCAAGCCTTCCAAGCCTCCAAGATCAAGGCCGAACCCCCTAGGAGCAATTTATGCCAGTAGTCATGAGCTCCAATTTCGAGATAGCGGAGCTATGGCCGTTTTAAAGTTAGCCCGATCGAAAATCAAGTGAGAAACCGTATATATATATATATATATATATATATATATATATATATATAATGATGTGATATGATTGCTATGGATGTTTAGTATGCTTTGATCATCAATTATTGGTTGTTTTAATATAGCTATTTAATTGTGTACACAAGTTGCGTAAAATACAGGTCGATATTACACAATGAAATCACTTTTCGAATAAAGTTATAAAAGTAATATGGAATCATTAAACCCCTTTGAAATGATATAAAATGGTTAATAAATGTTTTATAAACACTAAAATCAAATTTAGTGAAGTTTTGACAAATTATGGACATTGAGTCAAAAGTAGGAGCGTCACATAACGGCAGTTCGCGATTTCGCACCGTGGAAAGTTAAATCCATTTATGCGATGGATTCAGAGTCAGAATTATTTGTAATCAGAATTTTTCAAACTCTTATAATCGTAGCTTTCAAACAAAAGAAAAGGATCGAGATTTCATTTAGAAGATTTTTAAATATGAGCAACCATGTTTTCAAAATATTCGCGCTTTGGCAGTTCGAAAACCAAAGCGATAAATTCTTTAAAATGGTGTTTTTAATTCTTTAAAAATATGAAATAAACTCTATAAATCGTTTAAAATGTTTTAAAAGAGATTTGAGCTATAAAAATGTATTTCTAAATGATAGAAAAGTTTTTTTTGATCAAATAAGCTTAAAAGCACTATTTGTAGCGCTTTTAATAACTTTTGAAATATGATTTTAAACTTAAATATTCTTTCCAAAATATTTTATAAATGTTTTCAAATAAATAATTAAGTATTTTAAAGATGATATAAAGGTTTTATAATTTATTTTAAAAAGTTTAAATAAATGATTTAAAGAAAAGCTGTTATAATCACGTGATTTAATCTTGGCTCTAAAAGCCGATGAGTTGACTGGATTTTTCCATTCATGAGATTTGGATATGAGGTGCTTAAACTAAGAAGATGTACAGAAGCAACCAGTGCCTTGGCTAACTTGTCCTTTTTCTTGGGCGAGGAATAGATAAGGTCGAAATGTCGTAAATGAGACAAGTATAAAAGATTTAATTTTTCTAAATTTAATACAACTTGGATCGTATAGAAATAATCTTATTATACTTGGTGTTAGATTCTGAGCAGGGAATCTATACTATCCATGTGAATTTAAAAGGTATTTTACCAGTATTCGATGTATAGCAAAGGTTGAATACAGAAATTGATGTTGAATAGAATTAGTATAATTCCCATCGACTCTTTTTAACTCAATAATGTTTTCAAATATGAATTATGAAAATGATTTGATATTTCAAAGTTAAAAAGAGATTTAATGATTCCATATGCACTTGAAAGAAATGTATTTAAAGATATATCTTTCTAATAGATATTTTTGACAAACAAAAGGTAATTAATGAAATGATAAGCACCTATTTATTTAACATCTTTTTATCGATGATTGGTTCGAAGGAATCAGTGTTGGATTGAGTGATTCTTATCCGAAAACCACTTCGAACCAATTTACGAGTTCGAGAGTGAAGACATGTTAAAGACAATGAAATTGAAGGCGGGGATCTTCATAACGAAAGGACTGCTTATTGATAATTTCAGAGTAGCTCCCGAGGTAAATAAACAGCAGTGATCCCTTCATTCTAGGACCTTCCTATGCAAGGACTACTCGTTACTAAGCCTAATGGTAATACCCAACAGGATGTAGTAGGAGAGTACCTTCGATTTGTCCCGTTCGTGGATACCTTGTATGAATGAATGTTTGACATTGCATTTCTAAGATCACAGTGCATTGATCTCTACAAACGTACATCCGTTTGGTGGTGTATGAGGCAACCCTTCTTATACTTAACACCCTTTCGTGAGACATACAAGCTCAGATGTTGTACTTTTGTGGAAACTAATAGTGTATTGTTGGAAATGACAATGTGGCGTTTTAATCAAAAATGTTCTAAGAAAAGTAAACGTTACCTCAAGCCTCACATCCAGGGAATTGTGAAACTAGGGTTACTTTAGGGTTAAGTAGTTCTCTACCATAAGGGTATGATAACACTTTTCTAGATCTATTTATTTCCACCCGCTATGAGGTCGGGTTTAAATTATGTGGTGTATGCTATAGGATACCAGATTGCCCGATAATGGCCAAGGTGATATCATATTCGATTCTATCCTCCACTAGGTGAGTCTACGGGTATGTCAGTCTTAATTCGCATAGGTTTCGAAGATGTTGATTCTCGGTACATTCCTTTAGAAATGTACTGTACGAGAGGTAGTCCCTTACCTGGCTATTAATTGGCAATTCAAATCCAATAAATGTCTTCGGTTTTAGTTGTAAACCTATTATGCTGGAATTTAATAATATATCAATTTTGGCTAAGATTATGTATATTTACTTGAAAGTGTTTTCAAAGAATATAATTAAGAATAATATCATTGAATTTTACGTAAAAATGATTTGGTTATCATAAGGTAAAAACCCGTTCCATGTTTACGTGCATTATGGTCTTGTGTGCCCTTTTGTTTTTCAAATACTTGTATTTTTAGTTTTTCACACCAGTCGCATGACTGACCTGAAGTTTATTTTCCTTTTTCCTTAAACTCTGAATGCCTTATGTTCTCAGACAACCAATTAGTTAGGTAGCTTGGAGCATTTTGGAAGGAGCCATGGAGCATGAAGACTGGAGGTTTTTTTTGTCAATAGTGATCTATTTCAATTTTTCACTGAATCATGTAGTATGTATTTTGTATCTACCAGCCTCTGTAGGGATATGCAATTATAACTATTCGTGATCTGGTTAGTACTTGTCGTAACTCTAATGAATCACTTGGAGTGATTGTATGTACTTTTCATATGTATAATATTGCGAATGTGAGATTCTGTTGTTATTATATTTTCTATCTTTATTTCTTTTAAAAACCCCTGATTATTTGCCTCTTTGGCACTTGAATTTGTGGCATGCGAATACCAAAGATGTATTAGCGTCGGTCTTTGAGGGTCGAAAAGGTGGGTCGTCACAATGCGTCGATCCAACGATAGAGGAAGAGGTGGAAGCAACATGTGCTTGAAGCCATCGCCGACGAGGAAGAAGGAGCAATTGTGGTTGCGAAAAGATGAAAAAAATGTCTAGTTTCCATAAGTTAACTGTAAATTGATCAATGAGCATAACCAGGTAAGTTCTATATATGTTTAATTCTAGATTGTATTCGTGTTTGGCCCTGGTGCAGTCAATGTGTAGTATCTAATGGACATTGACGTGTCTCGACCATTTGGAGTGTGTAAATCAACTAGCAGCAGTGTATGTGTCCAACATTGTATGGGTATTCCGCGTTTTGCGCATGATGTACATAAGCATGTTGTACAGAGCGAAAGCTTGCTCATTGGCAAATGAGCTTCGGTAGATAGAACCGTGTATCGAATGGAAGTTTTTACCGTATGACTATGTTAATAGTCCCGGATGGAAATAACACAAGCCAAAACCTTAACACTCAATCGACATTTCTCGAAGAGATAGTGAAATCTATGAAGATCGGAGCTTTCTTTACCAATGGATGTGAGCCTTGACAAGATGTGTATTTTGGGACATTTCAACACTTGAACCCATTCAAGCCTCTAATTTTGTAGCAAGAATTCCCGTCGAGCAATCCCAAAATCATTGGAGCAATACAACCATGTTGTTAGCTAATTTCCGAGTCCGTACAAGCTTCACTATATAAATTGTTTAAATATTAATTAAGGATCAAGTTCACATTATGAAGTCAGGACAACCGTGTTGTTTGCTAATTTCCAAGTTCATCCTATTCAAAATTAATTTATAAATGTTATAAATTAATAATATATTTAATATAAATGTTGTACTGAATTTTTGTATGACATTTCAATTTTGCTTAGGAAACACGATGCTTTAATTATGGAGGTAAAAATTACAAATAGAGTTTGGTTAAAGCTCCATATAAGTGAATGAGGTGAATACACTTAAAACCATTTGTATGGGGTCTCTAAAATGCATAGTACTTATCACACATACTACATGGCAAATAAATCAAAGCATTCAAGATCATTTTAGTTTAATTTTTTTTCTTAGTGTTTTTTATACTAATTAGTAATAAATAAAAGATAAAACGACATGTTCTTTTTTTTAACATGCATTTCATACCGGTGGTTTAAACACTTTTCTCAAGACCATTGTTGTCTTTCCGGTTTGCATTTCAGTACTGCAAATTTAGAGTGGTGCCAAATGCACCGCATTATAGACTTTATATTATTCAGTTTCATTTGGCAATACATTATCGAAAATGAAATTTGGACTTAAAAAAAAAGTTTAACTTGATTCGAATGTAGAATCGATATTATTACATTCCCATTCCTTCCCGATACATCCGAAGGAAAATATCGAATTGAATTCAAAATTGACGGGCTAGTATGAGCTTCTCCATGGACGTCGGGCTGACTTCACAAAGACACAGTGGCTAAGAGTGTCAACGGATCGGATCAGACCAGACGAAGGTGTGTGCTGCTCCTATAAGAGATTCGGATGGACACAGATCGAACACGCATTAGGCTCAAACATTATTTGTACGAATCGAAAAACAGACAGTGTAACGACCCGTAAATTTTCGATAATTAAAATAGCTAATTTAATAAGATTTCGTGATTTAATGTTAGAAAAAAATTTGTAATTAGTTTGGAATAATAATAACTGGAATGAATAGCAACAATAATTATCCAAGTAATTATTTATAGATTGAATGGAGTTCTAATCTAATTGAATTGACTCAAATGTTATAACTTGGTTATAAGGGAATATATGGAAAAACAAATGTAAATAAGTGAATAAGAATTGTGAATTATTTAGGTAGAAATACAAATTTTAGTAGATTGGTTTCGAAGATTTGAATAGTAATAAGTATTGAAAAATAAATGCTACTTAGTGAATGCCTTTGAAATCAATAGTTGGATAGGATAATAAATGTTGAATTCATTAGGTATAATAGAGTAATTGATTGACAAGTAAAATTTATTTAAAATCAAATAATTAAATATTGAACAGGTAAATTGTTTAAAGTAAATATTTAAAACTTATTGAATAATTGAATAACTGTAAATTGGAAATAGTGTTCTAAGATGTGAATTGGTTTTAAAAGTTGAATCTTATAAGTTCAATTTCAAATATTTCAAAGGATAATGAATTTTTAGATAATCAAAATTGTTTAAATTTAATATTTGGAATTTATTGAATAATTGAATAACGGGTTTAATATGATTAAAAATTATTTGTAAAATTTTATTTTATCATATTAAAGTTATAATGATGTTGTAGAACTTTTAAAACCGAATTAAAAGTAAATTGTGAAAATTGAATATTTTAATATTAAATTGACGAGTTAAAAATAGTCATTTTTCAAACGGTTTCGGATTTCGACGAAACCAGTTTCATCGGATCCGTAATGTCATATTATTGTAAGGTTTCAAATTTCGAGTCAATCGGATTTACCGTTTGTTCGGGGCGAGCCCAAACGCACAGAAATTTGATTAACCGATTTAATTTCAAATCGATCGTTTATTGCCGTAACTCACACATACGATCGAATTAGCTTCCGAAACATGTTCCATTGTGTCCGGAACGTGGGGTAAACCCTAGAAACGCCAGCCGGCACGCTTCGTTTGGAGTTCGGAAAATTTTCGATGAATAGTGTTTTAGCAATTTTCTATAAAAGGACCCCCACTTTCTTTGTTTTGTATAAACCCTTGGGTTTCAGCCCTTAGCCGCCACTTTCATTTCAATGGCCAGAAAATTTCGAAACTTCTTCCTCATTTTCCTCTCAATCCATCAACAATTAGCAAAAACTCTCAACTACAAAGTTGTAGAGGGCATCAAGATCTAGCTATCCAACGGTGGAGATCGGAAATGGAGCTTCGGATCGACGGGAAATCGCGTTCATAGTCGCTGCGTTTTTCACGTTTTTCGAGGCCAAAGAGGCAGCCGAGTTTCATGCTATTCACGGTGTAGGTAGAGTTCGCCGTGGGCTTCGCGATGGAGGTGGCCGATCGTCTTCAAGTCGTGTATTTTGGTCGTGAAAATTCGTCGAAGCTTGACGGCAATGGGTTGTGCGTGCGTGTATCAACTGGGAAGGAATGTGATTTTCACGTTTGGAAGAGGAAGTAGGGAACGACCAGATTGTGATAGGGTTAGAAAATTTAATTAAAGTTGTATAATTATTTATATTCAAATCTGTATAAACTTTGAAATAACGTAACTTTTTGATGCGAGGTCCGTTTCGGACGAATCAAATTGCATTGGAATCGTATCGACGAGCACTATGCAATGGAGCTGGTTTGGATTCATTTGGAGATAGTGAAAATTTCAGGTAAAATTAAACGCTCGTTTAATTTTATTCGAAATAAAACGCTGGAACTGCATTGAAATCAAGGTGAGTGTTTTATAACGCTCACAACGTACTAAATATCTTTATGCTAGTTAAATTTGACATTATGAAGTGTTATGATTTTATTTGTCGTTATTTGATAAAATTTAATTGTCATATAGCTTGTCATTTGAATTACCCGTTGAAAAATTAAAGTGACAGTTAAACTGAAATTAAAATTTAATTGCGATTAAATTACCTGACATTGATAATTATGAAATTGCCATGAATTGTATTGTCTATTGGATGATTTATTTCGATGGATGCTATTGGTTGACATTTAAATGTTTGGATGTTTATTTGTTTATATATAACCCGATATGCATACATATGACATTATGATTGGTTTAAGTGATATATATTCATCCTTGACATTTAATTTAAATAAATAATTACTTGGCCATAGGATAGAAAATTATATACGGACACCGGATTGGCTAAATTAATAATTTTAAAAATCGTTGATTTGAAAGTTATTTAAATGTTGGGTTTAAAAGTTATAAATAGAAATTAATTTATAGAAATCGAATTTATCGAAAAATTGAGTTTGGAATGTTGAAATAGATTTTGGTTAAAAGAAATTGTTAAATGATTTAAGTTGAGACTTTGAAATTTAAAATTGGGTTATGACTGAATTTCGAAAATTTATTCGTTTTAAAAGATTAAACCTTAATTCGAGCTTGAATATTTCTAAGTAGAAGTGATATAAAAATGATATTTTGAAATCGAGCTTGGAATTGAATCATATTTGAAATTTGGATCTAAACTTGAATATTGATGGAAAATTTTGTTAAGTGTTATAAAATTGATATTTTGAAAAATCAAGCCAAAATCGATATAAATTGAAATTGAATAAATTAAAGGTGAATGAAAAATTGAATTAATTCGAAGTAAAAATTGACGCTGATTGAATTGAAATCGAAATTGAATCGGTAGAACGGAAATTGAAATTGTTTTGAATTGGGAAGTTGTAATTGAAATGGTTTGGTTTTGAAGCTGTTTTATTTTGTTTTCCAAATTACTCAGTTATATAAACCATTTTGAATACTTAAACTATTTTAATCTATTTTAAATCTACTTAACCCGATTTAAATTATTTTAAACTAATTTATCTATTTCAAATCCATTTTAAGATTTTAAGTATTTTTAACTATTTTAATTATTTAAAACTACTTTTAAACTACTTAAAGCTATTTTTCTAAAATCCTAAGCTGGTCAATAAGGTGAAATGTTTATATTTAAATCTTGAATTTAAATACGAATTGGGTTAAATGAAGTTGCAACCTAAATCGAAATTCAGAATGATTTTGAAATCGAAATGAGATATTGAGACGAAAAATGATTTTTGAAAAGGAACCTTATATTTTGAATGGCTATGTCGATTTTTGGTATGAATTTGATTTTGAAGCAAATATGATATTTTGATATCAATTATGAATCGATTTGAAATGTAAAAGAGCCAACGGTGTAATAATACGTAGTTATTAAAGAGACCGGGATCGGATATGGACATACTCTCTGTCGATACCGAAAACCACTTTAATAACTATTATACGCGGAGTGTTGATCCAGAATGAAGTGCATGGTTTGGTGAACGCGTTGACTGAAGAAAGAGAACGATATTGGATGACCCCTGACATGACTAAAACAGGAGCCGCGCCGGGCCATTGAGGTTTTCCACCTCTAGCGGACGCACTTCTTCGATACCATATCTATTACATTTGTGATTCGATTTGGGTGCACCCCTTGATTTGGGAGTGTTGTTTCGCGGTGTTGGGGTAGCTGCTGGCTATGCCCAACATCAGTCCGGATCACGCAACTACTAGTATCCTAGTTGGTATCGCCTCATGTACCTTGTCATACTGATTATCCTATTCGCGACCACTACGTTATGCTTTGTGTTATACCTATGGGGTACCCTCTGATAACCACCAGTTTACGGTGGAGCTTACGGTGCTGTATAGACTATGGCATTATAAAATGTGTTAAGGGGGATTATGGTAACGCCTTAACGCTATTTTGATACTTTATATTACTGATAGACATTATCTACTTAGCGTATATTACTATATAGTAGATAGTTTCATGGATCCTTGAGAGATGGAAAATCCCGTAACATCTCTTGAGTTATTGCACGCACGTTGACACTGGATAGGAGATGTCAAATCCCGTAAACATCTCCGACGCCGTTACACTCATATTTATTTACGATTGATTTAACTTTCATAAGGGTATTTTAGTCCTGACTCGAGTGTTTTGTCTTTTCATTACGCTCGGGTCAGACCTGAGTTTTTCAGATTTTGAAGATCTATTCTGGAGGACGGAGACGAAGAGTTGGTATACTATTACTATTATTACCCTTGCATCATGCTGTCTGCTGCATTATTTTAATTGTTCAGTTGTATATGTATAACTCTGATAAATGTTGTATAATTAATTGTCAAAGTATAGTAAACAGCTTCATGAACTGTTTATTTGACTATTATATTTCATCGTTCCGCTGCGAGATTCTGTGTTGTTTCTTTTCCTTTATTTCTCTTTCTTTTCTTTTCTTATTTACCCCAATAACCATCTGCCCTTTTGAATGGTTTGAAATCGGCATGTGTATTTGATCGTCGGTTTAAACTGTCCAAAAAGGCGGGTCGTTACAGACAGATAATGTTCGGATAATCGAAAAATATCGGACATTTTCGAACGAACATTTTTTCGTACATATTTTTTTTTTCCAATTCGTGTGCTTAATGAGAATCGTATAGCATCGGACCGTACCGGACATCGGACAGTCGCTCAAAATTTACAGCCCTAACGGTGCTATATAGGCTAATGAATTTGCGGGGTAAAATAGAGGTCAGTACCCAGTGCATACCACTAAAGGTGTTACGGTTGCGGTAACCGTCGTTATTATCACCAACCGTAACCCTTGTTGACGGTTATGAATTCTTATAACCGTTACCGCAACCATCTATAATGGTTTACCGTCGTAGTTTCAATTTTGAAGCATGTCATATTTTTTTTTTAATGATATGCATTATTGATGATAAATTGATATAACCATAACTATTTGTTGTAAATTTATTTGTTTGTTTATAAACGATCAATATGTATGCACATGTTATTAGTTCATTAAGACGCGTATTATTAATGCACCAGCTATTTCTTTGAACTTAAATTACTATTGTTATACGTTAGCGTTAAATATTACACAAAACAAGTTGATATGATTAACCGTGTTAAATTCTCAGCCGTTTCGTTAACCACCGTTACTGTTACGAGCGTTTCCTCCATAGCAGCCCTCCATACCGCTCGGTATTTATGCAGGTCCGGGTCTCTGAGCTCGAGAGATTTTTCCCGCCTTAGATCTGTTAGTCCCGCCTCTTCAATCGGCAACGCACACCATCATATTAATTACTTCCGAATTCGCTACTAAACCCTATTTCCCATTTTGTCTCTACAATATTGTGTTAGTTGAAAAATTCTGATAATATCTAAAAATGGACGGTGATTCTCCTTCCAGCGATGAACCGAAGCTTCCCGAGTTCAAACTAGGTACGTACTATTCGAAAGTCTGTTCTTAACCATCAATTATTCTTGTTATGTAAATAGCCATTGATATTTATTTATTTATTCTGTTAGATTCGAAGCAAGCTCAGGGTTTCATTTCCTTCTTCAAAACCCTACCTTCTGTATGCTTCCTCTATATGTCTATCATTCCTCCACTTACTGTTTGCTAGGATTGTAAACCCTGATTATTTGTTTTCTGAATTTACCGTTGTAGGATGAGAGAGCTATTCGTTTCTTTGATCGGAAGGTAAGTTTTTTTTTTCTTTCTTTTTTATAACAATTTTAGGCCTTTTGTTTTATTTTTTCTTTGCGTTGCTTGGAATACATGTTATGATGCCTGGAACAAAGTTTTTGGTACCTATGTTTGTATTGAAGATTGGAAGCCCATTTTACGTTGAAATTCGTTTAAAAAAAACACATACTAACAAATTTATATTTATGCACTTATTATCATTATTTTTGTGGTTCTTTACTTATTTAAATTTTAGAGTGGAATGTGCATAAAAATGTAATTGAGCGTTGGAATAATTTTTTTTTAAGTAAGGTTATATTATTTTATTTTTTTAATTACAAAGGGAGCCAAAAAGTTCATTCTGAAAATATTACAAGAACTTAAAAGCAAGCTTGATGTGAATATTTCAACTTGCCATTGCAGCAACTCATGAGACATTAATTGATGGGATACTTACTCAACAACATTTAATTTATAATCGTTGAAGGATGTTTGTGCAAATTTTAGTTTCTTTTCCCATGTTAGTCAAATGTGATTAGTTATTACTTTTCAATGAATCATTTAGAGTTATATTATTATTATTATTTCAATATATTTTGCGATGACATTCTTCCAATTTGCACTTTCATTTAGTTTCTTAATTTGGAAAACAAAAAAATAAATTAAATTTTGTTTCACACCCATAACTTTTGTGGTATTTGTAGGAAATGGCGTTAAATTGCTAAAGATAGCCTGTTAAAATTGCGCATCTTCTCCTGGTTTATGTATGTCAAGAGTTGATATTTAAACAATGTAATTATATCTTAAAAGTAGTGAGATGTACAAACTGCAAAGTCTTGACTCCTAAATGGGTTTTAAACATTTTGTGTTAATACTGAATAACGGTATTATATCAGCAAGAAATTGCCAATTGGACTTTAAATGATTTTTCTGTCTAATATTGAAAAAAAATACGGAGTTCAATATATTGATCAATATTTTCTAATATACTGCTTTGATTGAGTGAATATTGTTTGTGGCTACAAAATATGATATTCAATTTTGATTGTTGAAACAGAAGTAAATGACAATAGAACCCTTATATTCTTAATTTTGTTCGTCATTATCATTTAATGAATATGAATACAAATTTTGAAATTGTTAGAGTTGATTTAACAGGCAAAGTAAAGATGACGATTATGGAAATGAAGAAAATAGCAAAGATACAAAACATTTTTATTACTAGTAGACTTAAGTACGACAGATTGCAACTTGCGAACTATTTGTGTTTTCAAATTGTTTGTTTGTAGAATTCCAAGCCAGACAAAATGTTTGAAAGTTGTAATTTATTTATGATGTTTATCATAGTTCAATAACATTTATTAATTAGTTATTAGTTAATAGCATGTTTGTTATTTTGCCAACATTATCCCGATTTTTAAATATTGCGTATTAGTATTTGACTTAATGTAGCTGATACTGATATTATCAACCTGGCCATCACATTTGCTGTTACTCCAAATTTTGTCATTGAAATTGTAAAGTGGTTGTATTATTTTAGTTAAAACCAAAAGATAATCCTGCTTTACCACATGTTTGTCTTATGTCATTCCAATGGAAACTTTGGTCATGTAGAACTGTTTCAATCAACTGTAATCGTGACTAGATCGCTCCAAACCTTGCTCAATCATTATTCACCAATAAGACTCGAGGAAGGAATTTTAAGTTTCTACATTTCTTTATAACTGTCAAAAAGTGTAATAAATTATTTTGCATTGTAGATTTAAAGTGGGGGCATTAAGGCATAAACTTTGTTCTTCCTTCTTTCATATGTTAATCTTCATTGATGCATTGTTTACTAAATCAGGATGACATGCACATGCGCGTACACACATATATGTGTTTGTGTGTGTGTATGTGTGTGTCAGAGAGGGAGGGAGGACTTCTGTTAGTTTCTAATTATTCCAAGTCTTCCAAAGTTACCCCCTTTTGCAATATTTGTGAACCTTCATGTTGGTTAAGTGGGATCCTTCTGGGGAAATGTTTTTACGGCTATTTTCATTACCCAAACAGCTGTTCATTTCATTATTTCGATCATTCACTGTTCACCTGGTACCCTCATTTGTAGGACTAACTAAAAGTAGTAAGAATAGCGGCAAAAAATGCATATTTCACGTTTCATTTGTCTAGGAGAACAGTATATGAAAATGACTTGACTTCCATAAATTAAAGTATTATATCGCTCCTTGACTTCTGTTAGTTTCTAATTATTCCAAGTCTTCCAAAGTTATCCCCTTTTGCAATATTTGTGGACCTTCATGTTGGTTAAGTGGGTTCCTTTGGGGCGAATGTTTTTACGGCTATTCTCATTACCCAAACAGCTGTTCGTTTCATTATTTCGAGCATTCACTGTTCACCTGGTACACTTGTTTGTAGGACTAACTAAAAAGAGTAAGAATAGCGGCAAAAAGTGCATATTTCGTTTTTTCATTTGTTTAGGAGCACACATGTTTCCCTTTTTACCCCTTTCTGAAATCATGACGATTTTGATGTACTTAAAGGTAATTACAAGCAAACACAGAGCAAGAACTCAAATAGCATAGGGAAAAATACAGTATTAAAAAAGTTTGAGTTTAAATCTATTTATGCCAACGAATCAACAATGCTCATAATTTGTTATCATCAAATGTGATGCCTGATTATGGTAAAATGTCTAATTATGTGCCTTCATCATTTTTATCAGGACTATTATACAGTTCATGGCGTAAATGCTTCCTTCATTGCAAAAACGTATTATCGTACCTCAACTGCATTACGGCAGTTAGGCCAAGGCTCCGATGCTATTTCCAGTGTGAGTGTTAGTAAAAATATGTTTGAGAACATAGCTCGTGATCTGTTGCTTGACAGAACCGATCATACCCTAGAGGTATATGAAGGAAGTGGCTCAAAATGGAGGTTAATTAAAAGTGGGACACCTGGTAATATTGGTTCTTTTGAAGATGTGTTATTCGCCAACAATGACATGCAAGATTCACCAGTTACAATTGCACTTTTTCCTAAATTCCACGAGGGCCAACGCACTATTGGTCTTGCTTTCATTGATCTGACCAAACATGAACTTGGTCTTGCTGAATTTCCTGATGATAGTCGATTCACAAATGTTGAATCTGTTTTTGTTGCCCTGGGTTGCAAAGAATGCCTTTTACCTACAGACAGTGGAAAATCAATAGAACTAAAATCAATTAATGATGTACTCACTAGATGTAGTGTTCTTCTCACAGAGAGAAAAAAGTCTGAGTTTAAGTCAAGAGATTTAGTACAAGACCTTGGTAGGATTGTAAGAAGTTCAATCGAACCAGTTCAGAATTTACTCGCTAATTTTAATTTAGCATTAGATGCACTAGGGGCATTATTGTCTTATGTAGAGTTGCTCTCAGATGACAACAACCATGGAAAATACAGTATTAAGAAGTACAATCTGGATGGTTACATGAGATTAGATTCTGCTGCAGTTAAGGCTCTAAATGTTTTGGAGAACAAAACAGATGCAAACAAGAATTTTAGTTTGTTTGGGTTGATGAATCGAACTTGTACTGCTGGAATGGGAAGACGATTACTAAATAGATGGCTTAAACAACCTTTGTTGGATGTACAAGAAATTAATGGTAGATTGGACCTAGTTCAGGCTTTTGTAGATGATGTAGAACTTCGTCAAGGACTGAGGCATCTCTTGAAAAGTATTCCAGATGTGGAACGTTTGGCACACAATTTACAAAAACAAACTAGCAGTTTACAGCCTGTTGTAAAGCTTTATCAGGTTGACCTTATCACTCATTTCTCTGTTGCACTATCACTTATTCTTCCATCATTTGGCTGACTAGCCTTAATAGTTAATCCCTAATAAATACCATAAGTTTTCAGTATTTTTATCTAAACTTTGTAAAGTAACCAATACGTGAAACAAAAATTATTTTGTATCCTTATCTTCCACACCTATCGTACTTTGACAAGTATTTAACGGCAAACCATGCCCCTAATCTACGGAGTAAATGGTTGGACATATCTTCAAATATAACCAAAGTACAGATAATACAGAGGCTGAGGGTGCAGAGCCATTTTGTCAGGGCATCTCCAACAGAGTTCAGATTGTATATATCACAAATACATGATATTGCAGGGTGTAATCAGCTAAGCTCTCCAACAGGAAATGTAATTAGGTTATACAAAAGCCTTATGTTAGACACCTGTTTAACGAGCACATATATGTTAGACAGCTGGTTACGTGCGCCTAATATGTAGCTTGTTTAACGAGAACATACTTTTTTATAATTATTATTAGTACAATGTAACTTTTTTTAAAAATAATTCTGCTCTATTTTTGATCTAGTAAAAAAAAAAGGTACATCATGTTATATGGAAATAATATTACTTAAGTTTAATCATTGATAGAACATACTCAATTTGAAACAAATGTATTAATTTTTTTCCAGGTAAAGTTACAAGAGTTAACATAATTAAATTAAAACATTCTTCAGTCTTCAATTTTCTCCTTGTTTTCATTTTCATCCATATCTTCCTTTACCATAATATTTATCATGACCTGCATTTTCCTTTGATGCAATACTTTAGTTGCTCTTCATCCAAATCTCTTTTATCCATGAACATGATTTGATTAGGCTCTCTTTAGGTCTTGATGTCAATTAATTTCTTTATTATATCTTTTTTTCCAGCAATGTCAGCTTTATCTTTCTACAATATCCGATTGTAACTTTCCCTAGCCTTAGAAATTAACGAATCCACTCAACATTTTGAGATTTGTTTCTTCTACCAGGTTTCACTCCTATAGGTCTAACAGCAACATCGGTTGCAGGTGTAGATCGTCTAGAGGCCTTTCATGATTGGCTTGAGATTCGCTTGGACTTGAACTGCAATTAGTTTGCTATGCCTTGCCTTTTGCCTTTACTGGTGGTTTGTTGTTGCATTTTCTTTGTGTTTAAAGATTTCCATTTATGATATTAATTTTTTTTCAAAATTTCGGAAATTCCGTTTTAGTTTCGTTTTTTGATTTCGTGACATTTCAAAACATATTTTATATATAATAAGTGGATTAATAAACACTGCAAATTTGTATTTAAAATGAACTAAACAACCTAATCCTTCACAATATTTTAATTTATACCCTTAAATCAACAAAGTCCCAATCATTTCCATTGGAAAACAAATTCAGTTGGATCTATATTAAACAAGTGGTATAGAATGAATATTAAATCCAAATCATCTTAGTATTAGAAATGCAGACCATATAATACTATCAAGGCCATAAAACAAATACTTTTCTCCCTAACCGTAGAAGCCATCATCTTCGACAAATCAAAGCCATCCTAGACTCTTCTTCTAATATGAAGGCTGAAATAATAAATGGAAAAATCTGCTCACCCTAAATTGCTTGATCTCCAGTTTGGTTACTTGATTTTCATGCTCAGGTAATTTAGTCATAGATTTTTTTTTTCTTTTGTTACTGAAAAATATTCCATCTCTAAATTAAATTCTTCTTTTTTTCTTTGCTCAAAAGTCGTCGTATATTCGTAAGTCCGCCATCTCACACACTCAATCTCTTTTTTGACATTTTAAAACTGGGTTTTTGAGTTAGTTCTGGTCGATCATCACCGAACCGGAACAAGAATGGTTGAAATTTTGGCATGTTGGTTAGAACTTCAAACCATGGGGTTGACATGGTTTTTTGGAGTAAACGCTATTTTGAACAAATTATTTGCAGCATTTATTTAAATAAAAAATATATAAGTACAGTAAATGCTAAAATATATTATTAAAACATTACATTAGATTAACAAAAAGTATACATACCAAATGTTGTTCGCCTCCCATTCTACTTGTGTTGGCTTAATTGATCTTGTAGATTTGCGGTTTGTAGCATATAGTCTATTGATTGATCTTTCCTCAACGATTCTTTATGAATGAAATGATCGTTTTCCACATGGATGCTTGACATTGTAATTTTACGTGGTATTTCCCCAAAAAGTTTCACCTTTTGGTCATTTCCACCCGTTGAATTGGTGGAAAAACGAAGCTAAATGTAACAAAGACCTTAGTCTTCCTGTTGTGTCAATGAACCATTAATGTAAATTTCAAATGCATGTGGAGGTTGAAAGGAAATTTCATTGGAATTTTCAAAAGTGAAAATTTGGATACTGACATCAAAATTGGAGTATATTTTTGATTTTTGAATGGATGTAGTGGAGAATAGATAAAAGTTTTGAGATAGATGAATTTATTGATTTTGTGTTGTTTACATAGGGTTCAAAATATAGCTATTGGGGAAGTAGCTGTGGACTAACAGCTGTGTGGATAAACGTCGGTTTAACATGCGCCTAACCTAAGGCTGTCAATAATTTTTTTGAAAAATCCGAAATCCGTCTGCATCCGTATTCGAAAAGCGGATGAAAATATGATATTGAAAAAACGGATAGGGATGTGCATACGAGGATATTCGCATTCGAAAATTATCTGTTATTTTTATCAAGATTATAGTTTATTTTATGTGTATTTAGTACGTTGGTAGATATTTGTTTATTTTTTTTATTAAGTTAATAGTTTATATTGTATGTATTTAATGCATATTAACTGCTCAAAATTATTTATTATCATTATATTTATTGATTTTGCATACTTTTACTTTCAATGAGACTGAATTTTTTTATGTTAAAACAAAATTTTCTATTCATGTTTCTTAATCTATCGATTGTTCACGGATACGATAATTGTTCGATATACGTTCGTATCTACGGATGCAGATTTAGATATCCGGAAATGATTTTCGATGCGGATATGAGACCATCCACCTCAGAAAATATCCGTTGACCGACCTAGACTACTAATTGTTGGGATGGACGCTGGTTTAATAAGCGTCCGATGTTCAGACGCTTGTTGAATTGCGCCTATATCTTGGCATGTGTTCAATAGGGGTACATGTGTCAACTGCCTATTTAACCAGAGTCCAACTGCAATCACAGATTTGTAATCAAAGTAGTTAATTTTTTGTAATATCACGAATGATAAACAACTGTTGGAAGGTGATTTGAGGCTCAAATAATGTATTCGTAATTTACATATTTGATGTTGGAAATGCTCTTAATATGTAAATTATTACTGCATCACCATTTAGAAAATTTATCTGTCCTGTTTGCTTTGATTCCTTCTTTGTCATGTGAACAGCTGACTCAGAACTCGTATCACCTCAAATTCGAGATTTATTAACTGTACAATATTGTAAATATTTTCACTTTTCTTTTGCTTCTTTTTCTCTTGGTGTTCTTGTACCTGAAATGGTTTATTTATTGTCGGTTGAAAATTTTATTCTCTTTTGTTACTACTAATTTTTGGCAACCATATTTAAAAAGATATGCCATTGTAGCTAACTATAGCATATTTTACTTAATAAGTTTCAGCGAAACCGTTAATTATTCGTAGATGTTCTCTCTGCGGTTCTGCCTATAGTGGACTTAAAATTTGTTGTGATATTTTTTGTATGATTCCAAATAGCACATCAAATTTCAGTAAATAAACCCTAACTAATGTGAATGCTATTTTATGTTGAAGAGTTGTTCAAGGCTCAAGTTAAAATAACATGATTGTCTTTTAAAATCATTTTTGCTCACTATGTACATCACTGTTGCCGTTCTGTCTGCGTGTTCTAATAGTCTTTGTGCATTCAGTCAGTCATCAGGCTTCCACATATCATTGGTGTTATTGAGTGTTATGAAGGTCAATTTTCACAGCTACTTAGAAAAAACTACTTGGATACGTTGGAAAATTTGATGGATAAGGAGCACCTGTCAATGTTCATTGATCTTGTTGAGACTGCAGTTGACCTTGAGCTAGCTGAAAAAGGTGAATATGTGATATCAGTTGACTATGATCCACACTTAGCTCAATTGAAGGATGATCTACATGAAGTCGAGCAAGAAATAAATAATTTACACAAACGAACTGCAGAGGATCTCAACCTACCCATTGATAAAGCTTTAAAATTAGAAAAGGGGGCACAATTTGGACACGTGTTTAGACTAACAAAAAAAGAAGAACAGAAAGTGAGGAAAAAGCTTTCAACTGATTATGTTGTGCTTGAAACCCGTAAAGATGGGATAAAATTTTCCAACCGAAAGCTAAAAAAGTTGGGAGACCAATACCAAAAGGTTTTTGATGAATATAAAAGCCATCAAAAAACGCTAGTAACTCGAGTTGTTGACACAGCTGCATCCTTTGCTGAGGTATTTAATTAACCATTATTATGTCTTTCCTTTTCTTCTTCTGAGTTTGAAATAATTTTTGAATATGATTTTTTTAGTTCTTCGATATTTGTGCCAATGTTCTCTCTGAACTTGATGTGCTACTGAGTTTTGCGGATTTGGCTACCAGTTGTCCGGTATCATATGTGAGGCCAGATCTCACAACTTCGGTAATAATATTTTATTATATTTCATTTTATCTGTTTCATTTTTGGTATTGCATGTCAGAAGCAAACTTTCAAAATTACAGGACAGAGGAGATATCATATTAGAAGGGTGTAGACATCCATGTGTTGAGGCCCAGGATGGTGTTAATTTTATACCTAATGATTGTTCACTGGTGAGAACATGTATCTTTAACTATTAGCAAATCTATTTGTGTGCTAAAACACTGTAAAAACTAAAGTTTATTTAATTGGTTTTATTGGCATCAAATACATATTAGGTGCGTGGCAAAAGTTGGTTCCAGATCATCACAGGTCCTAACATGGGTGGAAAATCTACCTTTATACGACAGGTATGCCAATTGTTTAATTTGTATGTTGTTTCATGTTTGATGCTCTATACAATATTTGGACTAGCATTTATCTGAGTATAGTAAACTATTTGAAAATAATTGTTACACAGTCATGAAGGAAGCTGTATTTTCATGCCAAACACTGAACTGAAAATTAATGCCATTTTCTGTATTAGCTGATATTGTAGATAATCAAATAGTTCTTTACCCTAATGATTAGTGTTTATTTTCAGTTGCCATTTTCTCCCTGTTGGCTAAGGTAATGTTTGGTTTAAAAACGAATTTTGTGTTTTCGGTTTTTAATATGTATGTCAAATATGAGAAGAATGGAAGATAGACGGAGGGGATGAAAGAAAGACGAATGGGAGAACGAATGGGATAAAGAGACGATGGAAGAATGGATTGTTTCTCGTGCTTGTGTTATTTTCCAAAACGTTGGAAATAAAAAAAGCCGTTTTCTATTTTGTATGTTAACTTCGTTTTCTAAATTGGTCGTTTTTGGCAATATACATGTGTCGTGTGCGTTTTTGCATGGACGAAAACCCAAAACTAAAAATAACAACCAAACACCATCTAAGTTTTTGGCTCATTTTCAATTCACATGTAAAAATAGAATCACATTTGATGAAGAATTATTCAAAATAAGCTTTATTTCACAATAAATCATGAAAGCGTTCATCAATGTGGGTGCTATATTTATTATCTTAGAGGTGTTAATTTGGAAATATAAGTTAACTGAGTATACATTTTGGCCAGTTTGAAAAATTATTGGTAAAGTAGGTATGGATAAGCTTAGAAAAGCAAACAGTGTACCTAAGCACAATGTAACTGCAGATTTGAAAGGGTTATCATTGTGATGGCATATGTGAATCACAACTGGGTATCTGACCACATCCACATCACGTTTCTGTGAAATTTCAATATTTCAAATGCACGAAATAAATACTGGGATTGTAAATGCAGTTAAAAACCTCCAGTTTTGTTGCTGCAAAAAGACTTTTTTTCTTATATCTTCTGAATAAGAAACGTTACTAATTTCTTGTTCTCCAATTCTAAGTCCATTATGACGAATTTCACTTTTATGTTTCTTTTTCATTTAGTTCACTGTCCCAAATCTGTGAACCGTTGTAAGCACATAAACTTTCATGGATAATTAAATGTAATGTGTGAACAATATTTAGACGTTTTTAGCGCCTAATGGGGGTGACTGAGTGATTAAGACATAGGAATAACTAACCTTGTGCAAATGCATTAAGCATGGAAGGCATTACACCTCATCACTTGCTTGGCGTCTGCGCTGCGAGTTTGGTTTAACTTCCTAGACTAGAGATTACAGAAAATTGGTTCTCACTTAAAAAAGAAAATGAAAACTGCAAATAAGCATGTCCATGAGTATCTCAAAATTTTGTGAGTCAATTGCTTAGTTGCTTGGAACAAAAATGTTTACCCATTTGGAAATTCAGTTTCAGTTTAGCCTCAGCTTAATGACTGTTCATGCATGAACTTAACTAGATATTTCATTATTACTTATGTAAATTTGCTACCATTTTATCATGAATTTACATTTCCGTTGTTACCTACTATTGCTCAAAGTTTCGTTCTCAATGCAGTCGACAAATCTGAGTGTGTATTTTGTTTTTGCTTGCAGGTTGGTGTGAACATATTAATGGCACAAGTCGGGTGCTTCATTCCTTGTGATAGAGCAACAATTAGCATCCGTGACAGCATTTTTGCCCGTGTTGGAGCTGGTGATTGCCAGGTGAATGATTTTATAAACTCATCATACTATACTAGTGACGTAATTCTGATCTGGTTCCACTTGGGATTTCTATTTGTATAGTCTGTGTTAAGACTCACTTCCACCTCAAAATAGTTTAATGCTGTATTTGGCTCTTGGGAATGTTGACTCACTGCCAAGTGAAATACTGTGGACACGGTTCTTTTGAACTAAAGCCAAAGAAAACTATTTATTGAAGCTTCTGTACCATTTTTAACTATCCTCGTATTCTTTTAGTGTCTGAATTACTGATTTATATTATTGGATGCGGTCTTCATCACCACGATTTGTATCATTCTAGCCCTTTTATAGCGGCCACTGGCAAATGAATTGTGGATAGCAATGTACTTTTATTTTTGTATATGTAAGAATTTTAAAAATAAGATGATACTTGGGAGAAGTATTTAATATGTGGAAATTTAGTAGCAAAAAATTAATCAAGTGACAAGTCTCTTGACGATGGTTGTTAAAGACTTAAGAATTAGTTCAGCCGTATCCCATGAAATTTGTTGCAAATAAACACAATTTGCATAGCTTTTAATTTTTTAAAATACTTTTTGTTGTTTGTAAATTACTGATTTGTTTCATTATGTTATACACAGCTACTTGGAGTTTCTACTTTCATGCAAGAGATGCTTGAAACTACATCCATTTTGAATGGAGCAACTGAAAAATCACTGGTAATAGTCGACGAGTTAGGCCGTGGGACATCTACCTATGATGGATTTGGTTTGTATCGCAATTCTACTAAATTATACGGAAAACTGAATATTACCTTTTTTTTTCTGTTGATAATTTCATTTAAAATGATTTTTTTTCAATTTATATCTAACCATAAGATTCATTGAATTGTCTAGGAACTTGTCATTCCCGAAACTCTTTACACTTTATGTTTTGTAGTTATCATGTTTTTGCACGCCATTAGATTGATGCATATTGACTTGAAAGTAATCTTCGTGTTTCGCATCCCCTTTGGTTAACTCATGTCATTTTAAAGCTAATTCTCTTGTTTTTGCATCCTGTTTGATTATTGCATATTTACTTCAAAAGTAGTTTTCTTGTTTTGCACCTTATTTCCATCTTTTCAGTTGAAAAGTTTCGCTTTGATTCAATGATTATCTCTATTCTTGTTCTTATTTTTCAGGATTAGCATGGGCTATCAGTGAACACCTTGTGCAAGTTACCAAAGCTCCAACACTATTTGCAACTCATTTTCATGAATTAACTTCATTATCTCATGAAGGAGTGGCTAATTATCATGTTGGAGCACATATAGATTCTTCAACTCGCAAATTAACTATGCTTTATAAGGTAAATTGGTGCACGCACATTCTTCGTCTCTCATGTATGTGATACATTTAATACACACTCGCAAACTAGGAAGAAAGACTTAAATCCTTCTTGCCGACATGCTTATTCTGT
Source organism: Allium cepa (assembly GCA_030765085.1). NCBI lineage: Eukaryota > Viridiplantae > Streptophyta > Magnoliopsida > Asparagales > Amaryllidaceae > Allium > Allium cepa. The sequence continues at coordinate 331,446,469 of CM060932.1, forward strand.
TTCTATTTCCAATATGCCACTGTTTTGTATTGGATTTCTTTTCCTTCACTTTAGGTTATTTTGTCAAACTTATAATACATATAGACCCATTTCAAAACTTTTACCATAAGCATGAATTTCTTTGGTACAGGTGGTTAAATTATATATGTTTGATTTGAAATTGCTTTGGTGTATTTATATATTCATACATGCATACATGTATTATCTCTCTCTCTCTCCACACACACACACACATCCTTAGTGCTACACCTTCAATTCGAAGCGAAACCAAACTTTTGGCGATTTATTTTTAATATAATTAAAGATCATCTTTATAAATAATGGCTTGTTGGATACTTTCAACTTTTTCATAACAAATTTAAATTGAAGGTTAAATTCAATGGTATATATATATAACTTAATATTTTAAACATGCTAAATGTTTCGAAATGATTTCATTTTTTGTGGACATGATTCTCTTAGTGTGGATTAAAACATCTTAAGGGTTTTATTTGATTTTGAATTGCAGTGATTTAAAAATTGTAAAGGTATTGAGAAAGTGGGGTGTAGTGGATCCTTATTTTGTACATATGTATATGTGCCTATGTGTATATGTATATATATTAACAGAGAGATCCATTTTAAGACTGCTAATTTATTATGAAAAATTGTTAAACTAACAAAAATTATTTATGTAAAAGCTTACAAAAAGTGTGATGCTAAGAGCATCTCTAGCCATTTAAACCCTGAAAATTATGGGTTAACAGAAAGGGCAATTTTCCAATAGTTAGGCGGTGCCTGATTTAAGATGCCTATTAAATTGGTGTCCAATCTTTGGACGCCTATTAAATAAGCGTCCAATCCTCAAGCGTTTATTAAATAGGCACATGAGCTTGACATATGGTAATATCCAACGCCTATTAAATGGACGTCCGGGGCTAATTCTGAATTCTGAATCTGTCCTTCAATATTACCCTTAATATTCAGTGTAATATGACTTGTTGGACATCATTTTTTCCTTCCTAGTTCTGAATTTCTCCCTTGAATTCGAGTTTGTTGGAGATGCTCTAAAGGTATCACGTTTGTAAGCTTCATAACATCACCATCTAAAAACCATCACATCATAAAACCATATCCACTTCCAGACTCAGTAATTGGGGAACCATCAATCCTTGTGATCTTTTCTTCTCCTTATCAAACCTTAATCCTAAAGTTGGACGTCATGAGAAGTTCATTTCAAGCCTCCAAAACGTCATCATTGTAGGTAGCACAGGCGTTTCAGAAACAAGCAAGATCCATCCAGCCAAACCTAATCATAATATAATATTTTCTGTACAATTCATATTTGTAGAGTTCTATAGATCATTCTTTTTTGCTTATTGATTTTGAAATCACGACTATTTTTCTATGCAGTTCCATATTTGTAGAGTATACAATAATTGTTGGTTTGAAAATTTGTCTTATATGCTTTCATTTTAATGTTTGGTATTTTATTATTGTGAAAATCAATGTAAGTCGGCGTTTCTCCACCATTTGGCAATTCCTAGCTGTTTGTCAAAGGCAAAGTACGGTGAAAACCTACCGACCAATGAAGCCACAAAATCTTGGAATCACTGTTTGGTTGTATTCAAAGCCATGCGGTGAATATCATCGATTACTTGTTTATTTGTTCAGCCATTTACTGCCGAACGAACTATCCATTATTAAGTTATTATTATTTTGCCGCTGGCTAGCTACAAATTTTAGGGAGAGAAGATACATGATGTTGATTCATTGGTTTTGATATTTTTTTTATGGTATTAGGAAGTCTAAAACATAGTATTCTTAGCAACACTCTAAAAAAATGATATGGACTTATATTAACCACCCCATCTTTCCCGAAAAGTTTATTTTGTGGCAAACCACATCACTTTTGTAAACATTTCAAATGGTATTTTGTAAGTGTAGCATGCTCTTTTTTTAATAAGGCTGGCCAAAAATGACGTTTTTTTCGTAATCAGTTTGAAAAAAGTATAATTTGGCAATTAATTTGCTGAAGCAGTTAATACTGCAAATGGCACTTGGCAGTGAGAAATATTCTTTTCTCTCTTGTTTCGTTTACAAATCCCATCTCCTTCTGAATATTTGTGATTGATAAGATGGACAGAAAACGCCATTAGGAATGTGGAGTTTATTTTTCACAAACATGAGTCATGACATCAGAATTGCATTAACCCCACATCATGGCTAAAACTACAAAAATTGTCACTGAATACACCATAATCATGTTTACAATAATTTCATTCACAGTATTTTGGAAATTACCATTGACATTATCAAATTGAATGAAAACAATTTTTTTCTACAAGAGCACAGTCATTCTTTTAGACCTTATTGAAGAGAAATATGTAAATGAAAAAGATTGAATTATCAATAATTTGGCTCTGACATGCAGTGCAATTCTACCCTTGTTCAGATTGATACAATTAATACTTTTTTTTTTCAACCATCTTGTAGTCAAGTTTGCATTTTCAGTCTGTAGCATATCAATATTTAACTTTTGGTTATATTTTATATCTGCATCCTGTATTATTTACACAGAAAAGTTATACGTGGATTAGCTTCTGTTATTCATGAGTACATGGAACCTGAATTCTCTTGTGATTTAATACTCCGATTACCATCTGCAACTAACTGTTTTCATTAACTGTTACGTTTTTCATTTTTTTTTGCATGCTTTTAGGTCGCGCCAGGTGCTTGCGATCAAAGTTTTGGTATTCATGTGGCTGAATATGCAAATTTTCCTGAAAAGGTGGTGGCCCTTGCAAGGGCCAAAGCTGCAGAGCTTGAAGACTTTTCTTACGGACCTTCAATTTTCAACAAATTGGAAGATGTAAGTATATATTTTTTAAAACCATATTTAGACGTCAGTATAATATCTGTTGTTTGTAGGATATAATTTTGTCACTCCGTAAGCCATTATATTTTGTATCAAACTAGTATCTGGCATGCACATACAAAACTTCTGTAGACATAGAAACAAAGAAGTTTGCAGCAAGGTTCAAGATCCTGGTTTCAATTTCAGTTTTGATCTTTTATAATTTTAGCAATTTCGATGTATTTTATGAATTTTGGAAATTTCGGTTTTCGTTTATTTTCGTACACTTAAATTTATGTTCAATTTATTAAAACAAAAGGTATAATTTATTTTTAAATGGTAAATAAGATGGAAGCGAACAATGTTGATTGATAATAACTATTTATAACAGTAATACTAAGAAATATTTATTTATTACTTTGTTTTCATTTATTTTTTAAATTTTACTATTCAAGATATATATTTTGTAATCTTTTTTTCATAGTTCAAATTTTGGATTTTGAGTATTCGTATGTTTGAAACTCTTTTACATCTTTATTTTCGAGTTTCTTCTATAAAATTTAATTCTTACTAGTCTTTTTTTTGTTGAAATGGAATTTCGTTCTGATTTCATCTCAGTTCTTAGCAAAACCAAAGCGGAACGATCGAAATTTTGGTGTTTTGGTTCAAACCTTGGTTTGTAGCTATGTTACTTGGTACGTAAAACAATTCGGTACGTGGAACAAAAACGAGAGCGGAAAACTTTACGTACTACCGAACACAATACATTAGGGGTATGCTTAATCAGAATGCTAACCAAAACGGAATACGCTTAGTTGGAACGTGAAAACGTTCTCATTATAGGTAAATTTGTATAATATTGTTATTCACTACAAATGAATGGACACATACAAATGAATGGACACAAAGTAAATTCATTATTGTATAACTAAACATACCATTTACGTTCATTCCCAACTAGTTATAAATTAAATGTTCAAGTGTTGTTGCATAAGTGCTAACTTCGGTTAGACTATTTTTTATAGTTTAAGTTTTAGAAAAGTGTAACAAAATAACATTTTGTTTTTTCTTTGGTAATTCTTGATGATGACGCTCCCCGTTGCATGAACTGTGAAGTTGGAATAATTTCCATACGTCGATACATTATTATCTTTTTCAAACATGTTACCACTACCATCAGTGTTTTTTCTTTTTCCAAATACCATGTTTCAATGTACCAAGTATTTTTTAAAATAGTATATGGAGACCGAGAACATTTGAAAGATAGTTGGATGTAAAAAGAGAAGAATATACAAGTATAAATGGAGAGTCCTTGAATGTATGTAGATTAGTTGAGAGTCAAAAGAAAGTAAAATATAAGACTTTTAGTCTTCTCAAGGTTGATTTGAAATCGTTAATCATTATTTTATATTTCTAATAGGAAATCATTATCACTTGATATTTTTTTTCCAATAGGGATTCATTATTACTTGTGTATATTAACATAATACGCCTAAGATCGTCAAAAACACACATTTTGAAACATTGAATTAAACTTTTCCAAATGCTAAATTCAACGTTTTGAAATGTTAAAATTAGCGTACCAAATTGTGTGCGTATAACGTTTCAAAACGCTTGGGTAACATTCGAAACGCTCGTACCAAAATGGATACAACAGCTAAAACGTAAATTGTAGTAACATAGGTTTGTAGTCATTTGACAATTTGTAACAGAGTATTCATAAAAGTTGCGTACTCTGCAACCGTTAATTAATAATGTTCTCAATGCAAAAATAATAACAAATAATATTATATAAACACAATTGAAAACAATTTGCGGAGGTAAAATGTTGATGCAGGATTAAAATTGAGATTTCAAACATATGTCCGAATCGAAGTAAATTTAGGTATTTATATAAAGTAGTAGAAATAAAAGTACTAGGTTTGAGATTTCGATTGAAACACCAAGATTTCGGTTGTTCCGTTTCAGACAGTAGGATCGAAATGAAATCAAAGTGAAACTCCGGCCCAACAAAAGAAAACCATCGAACTTCAAATTGTATAGAAAACAAAAGAATTAATTAAGAGTTTCAAATTTATGAATATTTAATATTTGAAATTTTAAATTAGGAAACATTCAAAATCACAAAATGTATAAATGACAACTATAAAAAGTTGAATTGAAGTAATGTATGAACATATTTTAGCGTTACAAATATTCATAATTAAGTAGTTTTGTCCGTTTATATTTAGTGAAAGATAATTTATACATTTCGATTCAACAAATGTAACAAATATATGAGTAATGTTAATGAAAAATAACTAACAAAATCTGAATCTGGAATCAAAATTTTCAAAAATTACGAATTAGATTGAAATTCGTAGAATTACAAAAGACTAAAACCGAGACCTCAAACCTTGAAAAATACAATAAATCAAAGCTAACGCCTCGTTTGGATCGACTTAAATAAGTCGTTTTTTGGTTTTTCGAAAGCCGAAATGAATAGGTTTTGACTTTTAAAAAGCAAAAAAAAGACTTATATGAGTCAAACCAAACGAACCATAAGTAAACTGATTGTCGCATCCATGTTCTCTTCCTTAAGTTCAGTCAATTAGGTATCACCAGTTCACCACTTGATATTCATGTTGTACCCATTTTCCATTTTCAAGTAATGATTGAATAAACATTTTACCAGCACAATCTTTAATAGACACAACAAGAGCTCTTTTTGTTTGAATTTTGCGCTATGTGTTCTCAATAGTTATTTCAAAAGACTAGCAAGAGTGACAACAAAGGGGAGAAAAGGACGAGAGAGAGATAATTTGCTGTATTTTTCATATTCCCTAAAAGGTGAAAACCAATAAAATATCATTTTCAATTTATACATTAAAACCATTTTTCAACATAATTGTTTTCCAAGAAAATTCCAAAATACATGATCAAATGCATTTTGATTGCAACAGAAGCCAAAATTGAAAATTACGAGCCAAAACAAGATCTAAGAGTTTGTTCCCTATAGATACAGGAGTGTAGACCAAACAAAATGAGGAAAACAGCATTTGGACCTGATGAAATGACTAAAGGCGCAGCAAGAGGCCATCAATTTCTTGAGGACTTCACCAATCTTCCATTTGATGAGTTGGACACCGAGGGTGTTGCGCAACGTGCTAGGAAATTACTGTCTGATCTAGAAAACGACGCAGCATGTAAACATCATTGGCTCCTGCAGTTCTTTTGATGCGTTACATTACATGAGCGTTTTGTATATAATCGTATCAACTAACTTGTGCCCAAGTTCATGTAAGGTATGTGCTTTTGTATAATATGTATGACTGTGTCCACGTACCTTCAATTTTGGCTGTTTGGGCTACTAGGTCAAATTTGTAGCGAACTTGCATATTTTAACCTCTTATCTCAGAATATGTTTCATCATTTACCTTTTATTTTCATTGTGTTCAACTTGATTTATTCCCGATATATTTTGACAAAATACTTGTTGAAATATGATTGAACCGCAGGCGAATCTTTGCCTAAACTTTTTGTTATGCTGAGGGTTGGAGAAGATTGTTTTAAATTCTAGCCTTTTACGAGATGTATTAGCATTCAAAGTGGATGTGCATAGATTTTGGGAGTCCGTCTCTAGCAATTTATTTTGTTAAACTATCAAACGTGAAAAATATTTATACAAATAGGCATTGTTTTTTTTATGCATTGCAAAGAATGAAACATGGACGTATACGAGTTCTCCGGCAATTCTGTGTTATTAAATTCAGAGGACTTGGACTTGTTCAGGATTTGGTTTTTCTTTTTGCCATATTGTGGAGCAGTCTCATCCCCTTCATCAAATCTAATTCGATTTGGACCTGTACGTACCGAAAGTGAAGATTGTTGCTTGTGACGATCGCAATGGTAATGTTCACTTAAATGGTTCCGGCAAGATGAACCAAAACGGTCACATAAATTCTCCATATGCACAATATTTGTAGTTAAAACTATCCTGCATTTAAAAATCTCATGCATCGAAAAATCTCATGCATGAAGTACTGAATGAAAAGCAAGACAAAGATAAGCCGCGGGAGTTGAGAAAGTAATGGAGAAATGAATTGGTGTTGTAACATAAGGAATTAAACCTTTATCGATAATGGACTTAGTTTACTTTTACTCTTTCTCTTTCTTTTGCACTGAATCAGTTACTTATTCAGATAACCTTTAAATGAGCCACCATACTAGTTTTTTAAAAAATTATAAAATAAATAAAAACATGAAGACTGCCATTTTGTTTTTGCTGTTTTATTCAATTTGTTTGCAAATATGGGATGAAATTGCGAAGGCTTCACCGTTTTAAATAAGAGGGAATTATTTTAAAGGACAAAAATTTGTATATTTTTTGCTTCAAGGACACGACCTCAATATTTTTACCACAAGGACAAACATTCTTCTAAAAATTATTCATAAGGACAAACATTTTTCAAAATTATTCATAAGGACAACAAAACTGCTACCAAGCTAAAACTGATACCTAAAAACTGCTACCGATAACTATAAACTGATACATAAAAACTACTATCAATAACTAAAAACTGATACCTACAGAAAGTTGTCCTTCAGGATAAAATATTGAAGGTCTGTCCTTGAGGATAAAAAGCTGTGAAATTTTGTCCTTGACAATAATTTCCTGTTTAAATAATTGCCGTTTAAAAAACAAATCTTTTGTTTAGCGAATCAACTGCGAAATCATTTGAAACTAGCTATAGCCAAGTGAATCATCCATGAAATTATCTGAAAGTAGCTACAACCAACTGAACAAGTCACACTAGACTGCGTGACGTTTAGATCTGTCATTATTGGGGTTGTGCTATTACCGCTATTAAAACATGGTATTTTAGAGTGTTAATCTATTTGGCTTTAAAAACTAAGATGGATTTTGTTTCATAGCATAGGCTTAGATAATTTTTAAAAATTAATATGGTTTGAAGAAAAGTTTGGCTGAAGAAATTGTTACACACCTAGTGTGCAACATACAATTAGCATACACAGATCATTATCAGAACCTGAACAAACAGGTAGAGGCAGTGGAGAATGCTAACAAGGTGGGTGCACAAGCAGATGCACGAATGGAGTATCGTGCATATATGCTTGGTGCACAAGGCTGCACAAGAATCATCAACTAGTAAATGCTGCACATTTTAACGACTAATGCCGCACGTCTAGACTAAGGTGATAACTCCAGCTACTAGTTAGCGAATTCAAGAGCTAAGCAAGTGGTTCGTGCTACTTGTTTGAAAATGAGTAGATTTGTTATATCATGGAATATTTCTAAAAGCAACTTGTCATCTTTTCCCTGTACAAATATGTTGATTCAAAAAATATCGGAAATGAAATGAATTAGTTTATTTTGTGCATCTTTATCTTCCTCCAGTTTTTTTCCTTTTGCTTTTATATTTGTTTCTTCACTATGACACCCCATCTTTATATCCATACTACCAAAGAGAATTACTAGATAATCATGTCTAATAATACAGAGAATGAGACTTGTTAGGAGCGACTACACGTGAATATTCCGTTGAACTAACAGCAATACGTATTCTCACCTCAAAATATATCAACTATATGCGTATCTTGTATTGGCACAAAACAAGAAACCTATAGGTTTATCAAGACAAACAATATATAACACACACATATATGCATGTTGTGTGTGTATATAACTATATTTGAACAAAGAGGTACAGATCACAACAGAAAAATATAATACATCACAAAGTGTAATGTATGTCTCACTGCGACAATATTTTTCAAATCAAATTCCGAATATACAACTCATACCATCATTGAAAGCATGATATAACACACACACACAGAGTCTCCTATAAAGTCCAATCATTCAAAATGGTTAATGTCCATGTACCTTACAAGTCTTGATCTGAGTATTATATAAATAATAAACGAGTCGGACTATATCTAAATCCAAGATGAGTACATAACAATAAACACAATAATAACAGGCAAAGCACGAATATGACACAACGTAACATCCATCATAACATCATGAGAATATACCTTGCCTCAGATCTCGATATCACCCATGAAAATTTGTATTAGCAAGTAAGAATCACAACAACTATAAATTGGATGATAAATCAAACACATCAAAATCTCAAAATACTATGGATAAGTGCACAACGTATCCATAAAACCCACAACAAACAAATGAATCCCGAATCAAACCGAGTTCAAGGGTTAATAATCAAAATATCTGTCTTGACTTGCAATCCTAATGGAAGTGTAGACTTTCGACCGTCAAGCCCTAAAATACAAATCAAGAAAGGCTAATCCCAAATATATAATCAATACTAAATCTCGACTTACAGCCCTAATGGAAGTTATAGCTTTCGATTGTCAAGTCATAGAAGATAAATCAAGAAATACGGAACCCAAATGGAACTCAATCCATATAAAGTACAGAAATCAACATCTAGGAGTGCTATCTTGACTTTCAGTCCTAATGGAAGTAAACAATTCCGACTGTTAGTCCTAAGAGACAACATGAAACACAAGTCCCAAACAACCATAGTTCATACAAAATATCAAAAGCAATATTCAAATAACTATCTCGACCTATAGTTCTAATAAAAGTAATAACTTCCAACTATTAGGCCCTTAAGGACATCCCAAAACACAAACGCAAGTCAATATCAAAGTCAACCATATATTCAATGTACAAAAATCATCTATCTTGACCCACAGTCCTTGGAGAGGCAAGCTCTTGACTGAATGAACCTAGGAGATAGATACAACGAATCGCACAAAAAGGAGATCTCTCAACCATAGGTTTTTATAAGAGAATGACAGGCAAGCTCACAACAAGTCTCTATTATTATAGATAGAAAACACGCAGCTGTCTCGGGTTAGGCTAACTCAAATAACAGACTAACACACAGTCAGTCTCTATGTCATATGATCACCGTCACGAGGTGATAATATCAAATATCTCAAAAATATAATGGATCTACCTAATTCATCCAGATGGGAAACTGACGTGTTGCAGCACCGCTCCAAAATATGCTAATGACAATAGCCCATTTCCTACCATTCCTTAGTTACTTCCAGAATCATGACACTCTTATCCATCACATGTCATAAACAGGCCGCAAGACTACGTTGTGCATTGACCACGACTCCTACTTGCCCTTGGTAACAGATTGGTTCTTAAGTGACGTTTGGGTAATGGTTTAAATGAGAGAAATAACTTTCATCCTACAGACTCATAAATTCACGTCACGGATCCGGGGAACGATCCTGCAATTTGGACCGCTAGGATGTATACCAACCTAACTGATGGGTCTAGTTCATATGCTCTCCATAGTAGCGCGAACCATATGACATAGATTTCCAAGAAATACTCTCGACTATACAAGTCCTAATGAGAGTAATAACTAATACTATCGACTCTAAGAGTCTCGATGAGAGTGATAACAACTGCTCTCGAGTCGATAAGTCCTATTAAGAGTGCTAACTGATATCCTCGCCTCGATGAGTCCTAATGAGAGTGATAAGTGACACTCTTGGCTCCATGAGTCCTAATGAGAGCCACGTCAAATACTCTCGACTATACGGGTCCTGGCGAGAGCATCTCCATACAACAAATTATCGACCACTAGCCCTAAGAGTAGATAAAGATACTTAACTATTTAGTCCTTAGAGGGTACAACAAAATACTCTCGACGAGATAAGTCCCAGTGAGAGTAATAATAAGTGTCTCGACTCCATATGTCCTTATGAGAGCTTCACAGGATAATAATTTCTCGATTACTAGCATCAAAATGCTAATAGTATCATTCACCTAGTTAGTCCTAAGAGGATAAATATGTAAATCCCAAGATATCTCCAACTTGTAGCCCTTGAAGAGTAATAGAAGTCTTTGACCACTAAGCTCTAAGGAGTCACCTCTAGACGATATCTTAATTCCTAACCCATCTCCATAATATAAGTGGCATCTACTCACCAATAGTAATCGAACAAGTATTACTTGTGCACCCTATACAACTTAATTATTACCGAATGTTTACAATAAGCTAGCAAAATACACTTTTCAAACAACAAATATTCTACTCGAGTTAATAGAATAACAAGAAAAATACCACCGAGCATCCTATAGCCCCCGGTACTGCTAATTCTTTTATTCAACCTTCTCATTATATAGTATTGAAACACAATACAAATTTCCACATAAATCAATTTCAAATCAAACCATATATAAAAGGAGTTTATAATTCACAACCCTGAAAATCCATTTAACTATTTCGTATAAATCTGCAGTAAGTTAATTTTGAACAACTAATTATATTAAAAAAAGGGAATATATTTCAAAGCTTTTAAACATAGATTTATATAATCAATAATCCCCTTATTAAATTACTTTTAAATCCTTTTTATTTAATATTTACACTTTTCAAGAAAATGTTGCTTTCGAAATATTATTAAAACCCCTCTATTATACTAGTAAAAATTCAATACATTCAATTACCCTTGAAAATCTCCATTTTCATTTTTACAGCAACTTTTATTCCCAAAACAAGTTCCAATAAATCCTTTTATTTTCAAACTACCTTTATATATATACTTCAACTTAAATGTAAAACCCCAAAATAATTTTCTAAAGCTTTTAAATATATTTTTAAAACATGAAAATCAATAAACACCCAAAATATAAATCATGGAGCTAAATTGTTCGAACTCATCAACCAATCATCAATATAAATTTTATCGTTTGACTCGAAATGAATTACATCGAATTTCGGCTATCCATACAAAGTACACACATATAAAATAAACTACACATCAAAATGCAATTAGACAACATCTCCTTTGCATTTTGACGATCCAATATACACAAATTCCCAACTAAAATCTCATTTAAGCAATTCAACCAATATTCCCAATTCATTCAACTAAGCAATGTAGTCTAATCAGAATATATATATATATATATATATATATATATATATATATATATAGCAAGCAAAGGGAAATAAATATAGTTGTGAGCTATGCAGTTAAAGTGCTTAACAGATTTATAGCGGTGGAGGTACAAAAAGTTAAAGCAGGGATAAAGAGGGGATATAAAGGAAAATAGCGGAGGTGCTAAAAGCTTCATTATATATAATACCAAATATTTAAAGTTAATTTATTTTCAATTTCACATCATTTTTGTAGGAAAATTATATTGTTTAATCTTATATAACAAACTGAAGATATCATGATTTATGCAGACTAGATTTGGTGACTACAATAGATTTCTATCTTATATTGAGCGCTTATTCCTTTAAATTAGGTCTTTATCCTATCTTTATCAATCTAGTTTAAAATAGAATTAGTCAAATAAACATATATATACTAGTTTTGCTAAAACGGATGCTAAAAACCCTTGATTTAGAAGGTACAATGGAAAACAATAGGGCTTAAAGCGTATTAACTGTTTAAAAGTGCTAAACTGAAATAGAGTAGTGGTCGAAGAGCACTATGCAGTATAGCGGAGATTTTGCGGGGCTTTAATTTCATAGGTTGTGAGTATAAAGCTCGTCGAAACGATGCTTGAATTCCAAATTGACAATTGCCACCATCCTAGCACAACACTACCATCGACGTCCTCCAAGAATATCGTGACTCCAACTTCATAAATGCTAATTGCCATCACCACAATGCCCGCACCATCCATCACTGCTCTCGAGTTGTCAGCTGCCTCCTGTTGCCAGCCTTCACATCATCGTCGATGACAACTTCGCCATAATTTTTATGAATATCTATATGTCCTTCACAAATGCATGAAAGGAAAAAAGTTCAAGTATGTCTGGATTGCGCCAATTTTGCGCCTATTTCTACACAGCCTAACTCAATCTAACGAATCCGGTGACTATTGGATAGAATAAGACTGCTTGCGTACTCTTTCGAGATATGGCCATAAAATTCTATTTCCTACTCCACTCATGCATCAAATACTTGTTAGCATCTAACGTTGCACAACCATAGCAACCATGCAACCAATACAAGCAAAAAAGGTCAATTCTACCTAGTTACCACAATCAATCATCATAAATATGAGGTAACAATGATAAGCACTACACATCCATCAAACATCACATAAGTTTGACAATACTCAAGGTTTACTCCAAACATTAAATAAATCGACAACAACAAATTCCGTCAAATGCGTACTAACCACATTATATTAGTAATACAAACATCACCTCATCCAATGTGTACCGACCCATTATATTAGTGTTAAGAGAGTTAGGGTATGCCTAGAGCCAATTATATAATTTGTTACATATACTAACTCTATAACCAATCTTCTTCGCAATAAAGATATTTAATTTCTATTATATACTTCGTTATATTATGGTATAGTCAAATAATTAATTTAAAGTAAATTGATTAGAAAATTCTCAAACAACATGTTATGTGACAATAATTACAAATAGTTAGAACCATGAGGAAATTATCACAACATGGAATAACATATTATTTTAAGGGAAATTTTGTCATACATCATTGTAATTATAGAAACAAAGTTCTAGGTCTCTCTCAATTTCTTTTTATAAAACACGTCCATATTTTTTGAAAAATAGGTGTAACTCAAGGAGTATTTGTTTAATTTTACAAACCTTAACATGGGCCAATGTTATCATTGTCCATAACTCATAACCGCATACATGGCTTGGCAGCTACTCTTAATTTGGGAACGAGAGATGTAAAAGTGAACGAATTATAAAAAAGATGAATGTATAAACTAGTTTTTAAAGGGAATGGATTTAAGATAAATAAGTTTTAGAAAGAGGGACATATCCTAATTTTCATTTGTTTTAAATATTTCTGGTCAAGATATTTGGAGAAAGGTATCGATACATTCGTTGAGATCACAATATATAACGATTATCCAAATATTGGGTAGTGTATTACTCATGGCTGATGACACCAAATGGTACATAATGTAGTTAATGGATAATTACGGAAAGAACCATCTGAGAGTTTTTTGTTAGTTAATAACAATTAAGGTTAAATAGGAAACAACAGAAGGATGACATTGCACAATTCTTCCCACTTAAGAATGCTGTTGAACTTCAATGTAGGCACTTTACTTTGATTATAGGTAAATCATGATACGATGGCCATTGAGCGATTATAGTTGGATTTAAGTTGAAGCAGTGAAAAGCGAAACTTTATCAATAGAGAATTTGTCTCCTTAATTATACGAGGTTAGAATCAAGGTCAACATTAGTCAACTTAAAGTCAAAATCTTTGACTAGAGTAGTACTAATAATAATAAATGCTATTATTGAACCAATGACTTTATTTACAAACTAATCGAGTTGAATGTGGATAATATTATATTTTAACCAACACCAAATTCCATACATCCTAAAGTAATATAGTTATGATGAAGAGAACGTGTGTAAATAATTGTTACTAAAAGGTTACCGCTTAAAATATAGATATTCAAGGTTCAATTCTCAAAATACCACTCTTTTCAATTTATAATAAACTAAATACCTTTCTTCCTTGTAAATTAAAATTACTAAATAACTTAAATAAAATACTAATTTTTTTTTTCAAAATAACAATTCTTCATTTTTCCAAACATTCTGCATTTTTTTTTCAAGCATTGTATTATGTTAAAAATATTGTTTTCTTTTCAAAATATATTATTCTTTTCAAATCATTATGTCAAAATGCCTCGTCCTAGTGTTTTGCAGTCTCTCTCGTTAATGTTGGCCATACGCATTGATTAGAATTCTTAAAGCACTCAACGGACAAATTAACACCAATAAAATATCAAAACATTTTAAATCGCTTTGCAAAAATCAAATTCATATGCTTTCTTTTAGTAGATTCACATATTAATGGTGACTACGTTATTACCCAAACAACATATTATTATCAACACACAATCGATCAATCCAACATCCACAAGTAAGCATTCAATTTAATTTAATTTATTTGTATGTATAGTATTTTTTTAAACCATAAACAACAATGCAATTCATCACAAATCAATCAAACAACAAACAAATAAACGCATTCAGCGGAAAACCATCTATTAGATTCCGTTGCGCAACTCCGATCACTATTGGATCCTTCTACTCAACTAGCCCATAGATGTTTATTCAAAAACACCAATGTCAACACTACTGGTCTGACATCAATTCTATATTTTACTTCCTCCATAAACAACTTGAATTCCACATGGAGATTAACACACAAAAGTGGTAAGGATAGAATATTAATAAATATATAGTAGGAAAAACAACAAGTACGTCTCTAGATGATTACCCCGGTAACCATCGAATACTCCTACCATCTCTTTAATATAGAGAAACCACCCAACACACTCAAGGGGACAAGGACTCTAATCTTTCTAAGGTCCTGAATCGTGTCTTTTATATATGATGTACTGTTCTGAACCTTGCTTTAATACTGTTTTGTAACACCCTCACCTCTATACTCATACTATCCAAGAGTATTAACAAGTAATACTGTTAGATAATATGGAGAATGAAGTGATATGGTGCACCCATGTGAATATTTCCTTGGTCTAACACCGATACGTATTTAAACATCAAATATAACTTACCACAAAATGTACATAGTATCGGCAAAAAGCAATAAACATGTGTGCCTCTAGGATAAAAGAATACACGATATACAGAAATACCAGAGATCAAAGAGTCAATCACAGCGATAATATATAATACTAAATATATAGAGTGTGTACAATTTACATTACACAAATATACATAGAGGAGACAACATAACACATAATGATACTAATTGTACCAAATACTATCCTCCTCCATGCCCAAAACACAAGCTGGTCTCATTGTCCCTAAAACCGAAACATCCCAGACCGACCCAAGTATTATATAAATAATAAACGGGTCAGACTATAGCAAATCCAAGGTCAATAAACATAAGGGCTCTGTATATATACTGGGTATAAATAAATATAGTAATAATATTATCTCAAATAATTCCATCATATACTGTAGAATGACACAAAACCCAGTATAAAGATGTGATCACCCATATAAAACACATCTGATCAGAAATTATGGAACAACATCTAACGGGTGAATCATCCATATCCAACAATCATCATCAGAATCCCGAATTCAGTAAAAAGGTTTGTGGTAGCACAAGGCAATGCCCAAGTACAATCAACAATGAGTAGGTTGTTCGCTTGAAGCGAATAGGTCATCTGCTTATCAATCATATAAAAATAAGTACATGGATTTGCTATATCCTAGACATAGTCTCAGGTAGGGGTATAAATAACATATGTCCATCAACCACACACAACAAAACTAGACGAGAGATTGACATCACCTTTTCTTGCTCTAGGAGCCTCACATGTGTTCGTCATTGCTCCTATAGTCATCTATTATCTTCCCCTCGGTATTATGATAATATCCATCGCACATCATAAACACTCCATAGGACTATCCTCTATATCAATCAAGATTCGAAACATTGCCCCTATAAGTAATCGATTGCTAGCCTAGGTAACACAGGGGCAAACGCACATAGCTAAGGCACACAACAATATATGCCGACACACAGTAAGAGGCCGACACATGGCCAAATACATAAAATGGTGTCACGGGTTCGGAGCGCGACCATCGTAATTAGGCCGTTGGGATGGATACTGGCCAATCTGGTTCACTTTCGAAATAGAAAGAAAGTTGGACAAGGTAGATGAATACATAATATCTACACTCAATAGCTAACACATAGCTACTCATATGTACCAACACATGGCTATGTATATTGCTGCCCCACAGCTTGATAATATTGCCAATACATGGTGCTGCATATTGCTACCACACAGCTTGATAATATTGCCAAAGCATGGCTATAAATATTACTGCCACACAACTTGATAATATTGCCGACACGCGTCTATAAATGATTACCGACACATGGCAATACATGTGACTCACTACAGTGAGTCTCCACAAATCCCCATCATGTGAGTGTCATCTACTTAGAATGAATAACTGAATAAATATCGGGACAGTGTCCTATACCACCGTGTGGATACTCAAACGTTTATTCACTGCTTATAAACTACACTCAATCACCAAAATATTCTATATAATGAGTCCAAAGAATAATCGGATTACCGAATGCCCTTTCCTATCAGTGTTAAAACCACGTTTATTCAGATTTCTCATCACATAGAATTAAATATAATGGAATCAAACAGAAAGATATCATCATCATATCATATCAAATCATAAATCAAATCAATATCAACAGTGAATCATTTATATGATCCACTTCAGCATAAAAGAAAAGAGAATTAAAAAAGTATAAAAAGTAAATAAATTAAGTATATGATAATAAAGTGTATAAGATCTTTCTTTAAACATTTACATCAAATATTCAAATATATATAGAGCATAATTGAATAATTCATAAATATCCATATTATTAGAAAAATAGATTTTGAATTATCTAAAACATTGATCAGAAAATATTTCATACTTTTCATAATCTTATAATCTTTTAAATAATTACTTAAAACTAATTATAGAATTTTCTTTTTAGTAAATCAATAAATTTAGATAAATCTTTTTAAAATCAATTTTTATATTCTGAAATCAATAAAAATCCTTCAAATATTTTATATATTGTGTAATACTATATAATTGCAAAATAATGATTTAACGAAAAATTCATTTTCAAATCTTTACTAACATATTTTAAAACATTCAAGATCACTTAAAAAATCAAATATCCTTTATTGAGATCTATCCACAAATTTTCTTTAATTAAATTTACTTTAAAATAAGTATACAAACTTCAAAATAAATTTCTTTTTATTTCAAAATATTGATTAACATTTAAAATCTCACTTTATACCCAAATCATTTACAGCTAATATTAACTCACTTAACAAAATTTAAAAATCATGTCATAATCTTTCATAGTTACATAATTATCTTCAAATAATTTTATAATTTGCAAAGTAGGTTTTATTTACACAAACTATAATTTATTATTCAAAATCTCCTTTTTACATCCAAAACTATTGATACTACTCTTTAAAATCAATTTAATGTACTTATCGAAATCACTTCACATTTTCCAAATAATATATAATTTTTTTAGATAATGATTTAAAAACCATTTCTTAGGTTTAATGTAATAAAATATATAAGTATAATAGTATTATAAAATGTTTTATGATCTAAAATGAACTATATATATAATTAAAATAGATTTCTAAAGTATGAAAAATAAAATAAATTAGGTAAATTTTTAGTAGATAATTTATAAAATACTTTTAAAATGATTTTTAAACCCTCAAATAATATTTCAAAGGATTTCAAACATCATTTTAAAGCAAGAAGCAAATACACACACATATTTATGGAGTAAAATCACTCCATAAATATCTCAACAACCATTACCATAAATATTGCATGACCCGAGTCAAGTTCCGTCGAACTCCGCTGATATATAAAATTCATACATCGACATATACTATAAGAAGATAGGGTCTTTAACTACCAATTGTAAGTGTATGCAAAGCTTGCCTAATTGTAGGTAATATGTTTTAGCTACCAATATTGAATTGGTAGACACTAGTAGGTAAAGGTTAGTGGGAAAAGAGTCTTTACCTACACTTATTAGTAATGGTAAGCAAAAGAATCCGTGTATCCTACTAAGTTGTGAATCAAATAACGAGTCATCAGCTAATGTGTTTGATGATGTGTCATCCTACATGGCTGCTGATATAGTAGCCACAGTAGCATACACATAGCATACATCAATGCCGCCACTTGACATCTTGTGGTTGGTCCATGTGTCAAACAACAATTTATCCACATGTCATCATTTGATTAGTACATGGACATCATTTTTCTTAGGCCATGTGGTATCATTTCATTAGTCCACATGGAATTATCTATTTGGCATGTGACATCACTTGTTGGTCTATGTTGCACAATATTATTGGACCACATGGCGATATTTTATTCGTCCACATGGCATTATTTTATTGGTCTATTACACAATTCATATTTTGGTCAAATTTAATGGTTATATGTAGGTAAAAGATAATAACAGTTGTTTATAAATGTTCCATATTAGAAATAGACTAGAAAAAAAAACATACATTATTATTATCTACAAAACTAATATACCGACAATCCAAATAACCAAATCAAAGCAGCTGTAGTCATTGCTATATTCGATCACATGTATATGTAGTGTACATAAACTCGCACTTATATATATATACAAACAACTGATGCCCATGTATATATAATTTACAGAAAATAACTTGAAAAAACTAGATGTCTCTCCTACACAATTGACATGAAGCATGCTTGATGAGCCATCTATCGATACACTGTGTAACGACCCGTTAAATTCGATGATATTAAATGAGTTAATTTAATATGATTTCTAATCTAATTTAGAATGAAATAAAAGTATTAATATTTTATTTGAGTAAATGTAGGAATTAGATATAGTAATTGTAATTTAATGTTAACCATTTAATATTTATATGGCAATAGATTTGACAATGTAAATTTTCATACTTAGTTTTAAGTTAAATATAAGAAACCTATATAAATGTTGAATTAGTGAATATTAATAAAAATATTAACTTGAATGGAATTCATTTATAAAAAAAATAAAAATTTGTGGAGATTGTTACATTTGGTTGTAAAATAGATAATGACTAAATAAAAGTGACCGTTGAATAAACCAATGCAATAAGTGTAGATAAGTAAAATTTAATGAATGTTGTCAATAATAAACGTACTTAAAATAGTAATAAATTAATTAAGGATATAAATAGTAAATTTGTGGACATGATTGGTAAATATAACTAAATAATATGAAATAAGCATGCATTTATGATATAAAATATAAGTCAATGTTAATTTCACCTATAAATGTCAATTCATTTAATAGCAGGGTTTTAAATCAAGTAACGGATTTGTTAAAGTTTTAATTGATAATTTAATGTGAAATTTATTGCAATTAAGTGACCTAATTTTTAGATAGGATAAATTGATTTTTCATAAAAGATTGTTAATTCCAGAGGATGTAACCAATGTTAATTTCATTCATAATATAACAAGTTGGATCTATTGTAGTAAATGGAATTTAATATTCAATCATTTGAATTAAGACAAATAGAGATATTAAGGCAATATGATATAAACCATGATAATCGTACCGTAAATTGACATTGATTGAATAGCTAAATCTGTGCATACCCAATTAATTGAAACAGATGGTAAAGTTTTAATTTATTGAAATCAGCAAATTTGAAATTAAATTCAAGTTATACTAATTGGTGAAATAATACGCAGCAAAATTGTAATTTGACATAATCAATGTTAGGTAAGAAATTTTATTTTGTCAAATTGATAATAGGATATAAATGGCAGTCAATTAGAATTGAATGAACCTTAATGTATGTTAATGAGAATTTGAGGCAATAGTCACCAGATATGAAGGAAATAGGATAAATTGAAATGTAGTCTATTTGTAAAACAATAAGTGATGTAATATAGAAATGAAATCTAAGAATATTGAAACAATAGATTTTGAATCCAATATTAAATCCATCTATTTAAAATTTATGGATGAAATAATCATTGATTTATTTAATTTAATAGAATTTTTGGAGATTTAATTTATAATTTTGAATATAATGAAATGTAAGATTTACACTGAAATTTATAGACTTATCAACTTTTAATGCACATCTAAACTTGTTAAAACCTTTAATTGATTATGAGATATATAAGCGATAAAATTTGGCCAATTTTAGAATTTAGATAAAAATTTGATTTTTATAATTTATTTTAATTTATTTAATGAATATAAAAATAGCCATTTTGGCCACGGACTCGGACTTCGACGAAACCAGTTTCATCGGATCCGTATCGGTGAATTATTGTAGGGTTTCAAGTTTCGTATCGATCGGACCTGTCGTTTAATCGTACGGACGCGAAACGCCTTAAAATCGATTTAATTAAAATCAATTTGAAATCAATTTGGAAATCTTGTTTTCAGCATAACTTCTTCATACGATCGAATTTGGACGTGAAACTTTTTCCATCGCGTTCAGAATATTTTAAAATACCTATCTGGATATATGGGTTTAACAAATTTCGTTCCAGGTCAGAACGGGCTTTTTGGGCCAACTACCGTTTAGCACGTTCGTAATTCGTGCCCCCCTAGCCTTCTTCTATTTGCCTATAAATATGCTGTGATAAACCCTAGCCTCTTTTCTATTGTCATTTGGCTGTACGTTCATTTTCTTCATCTCTTTCTCTTCCTCAATGGTTTCAAAACCTAGATCTATCTACAATTCAAAATTTCAATGAATCCAGAAAAATTCCATAAAAATATATGTCATACTTCTCAGTGTTCGTAATCTGCTGGTGTGATTTGTTTTTCGATTGGAGCTATCGTTCGTCCAGTAGAATTCAAATCAATTTCGGCCGTTCATATGTGCTTTTGCGATTTTAACGGCGGATCTTCAGAGTTGGCTCGATCGGAAGGCATGAGGGCGTAGATGGTGACTAGAGGAGCCGATCCATCGGCTCGTTTCATCGGATAGGTGCGCCAATTCGCCAGAATTGGCTTGGGAAGTTCGCGGCGGCGGCCTTGATTTTTGCGACCGGAGTTCACCCCAGGGGCGGCGTAGGATCGGCCGGAGGCGGGTGGGCCAATGGCGAAGGCCGATGGTCCTGGAAGCGAAGGAGATGGCGACAAAAATTCACTGGAAACGGCGGATAGGGCTTCGGCCTGGTTTGTTTCGCGACGAACGAAAGGGAAGACGGTCCTGTATACGCGCTTAGTCAACGATGACGTGGCCAGACCTTTTTGTTGTGAGGTTGCTTTATTTCTTTTTATTTTTAATTCATTTTCAATCGAATTAACTCGTGTAACTTTCTCATACAAACTCCGATTTACGCGAGATTTTTTTTGTTAGGATCGTAATTAAATTCCAGATCTGTTGACGCTGGTTTGGAAAGATTTGGAGAACGTCGAATTTTTGGGTTTAAATTGGATTTGAATTCAATTTAAATCCCAAAGGTGAGTGTTTTAACCCACTCACAACTTCTAAAAGTTTTTATGTTGTTAAATATATTTTAGATATGAGTAGAAATTTATTTATAACTGTTTGGCATGTTTTGTTCATCATATTTGCTAAATCGAGTTATTTAATTTAACTGTTAATTTATTTTATTTATTGCATATTAATTGACAGTTAGAATTTATTTATTTGCATAGGAACTGCTAGTAAACAGTTATAAAGTTTATTACTAATTATAAACTTTTAGTTTAATAGTTGATTAAATTTATTTTTGAATATAACCGCCAGTTATTACCTGATATATATTATTAGATATATATTGATATTGAATTATTATTGGATAATGATTGTGATTTGGATGATGGATGATGTTGATGAATGTATGTTTTATTTTATATCATTAACTGCAAGTTATCATGCATTTTTCGTTTCATTCGGGATTGTGGTTTGAAATGATATACAACCGCAAAATTTTATTTTTAAATTGCGGATTGAAATGATAAATATCCGTATCACTTGACCATAGGATAGAAAATTATATACAGGCACCGTGATCTATATATAAATTATTTTAAAGTGATTTCTATGGTTTGGATGGGATACGGTTTATAAAATTGTTTAATTTTGATATTTTATTAATGTTATTTTTCTATATATATACATATGAAGTTAAAAAATTTGAATTTAAGCTGTGTATAAATCTATTAAATAAAAAATGGGAAAATTGAGAAATGGAATTTGATAATTCACATTATATGTTTAAGTTTGGAAAATTTTAAGGTATGATATTTATAACTGGATTTTTCCAAGATAAATTTAAAATGAATATTTTAGTATAATTTAATTGAAGAAAATATTTAATTGCTAGAAATTTGGAGTTTTATTTATGGATTTTTATGTAAATATTCAAGACTAAATAATAGAACATTTAATTTGGTTGAAGGAATAAATTCCAACTTCAGTTTTGAAATATTAATACTCCAAATGGATATATATAGAAATTGAAGTGGTTTTGGAACTTGAAAGTGGTATTTAAATTTTGGTTTAGACTTTAAATAAAGAAATATATTTGTAAAGCCATGGAGATTATTTTCTTTACAAAGTAACCTTAAAGTTAAATCATTTATTTCGTATACCGATGAATATCCAAACCATTCAAGTTTTAGAAGTTATGGTTTTAAAATATATGAATTTCGAAATATTATGCTTTGAAAGTATAAGTCAAATATTTGGTTTCAGATATTTTAAATTTTAAAGCAGTATGATTTTGGAAAAGAAATAGATTTGGATAAAATGATATCATATTGTTTTGGGTTTTAAGATGATATCATATTCATAGTTTTGAAATGGAATTTTTATTCTGGTTTTAAATATAAACTATTTTAAATGACCGCGGTGTTATAATAACGATTGGTTGGCAAAGAGACCGGGATCGGATATGGACATACTCTTTGTCGATACCGAAAACCACTTTGACTAACCGTGTACGCGGTGGAGATTCCAGAATGAAGTAGGTTGGTGGCGGCGTTTCCTGTAAGGTAAATACGTGGACCCGACTCCCGTGAGTTTGCATAAGGTGGCTAAAACAGGAGCGATTCTCGGGCCAATGAGGTCATTCCTCTGATCGAACGCACTCCTTCGATACTATACTCTGACTTTGGATTGATTCGGTGGCCACTATTGATTTCTTTGATTTGGGGGTGTTAGTCGAGGTGGGCGGTAGCTGCGGCTATGCGTTACCATCAGCCCGGATAGCAATTGGTATATCTACCCTGGCATTGCCTAGTTGTGCCGTGTCACCTACCCTAGCGCGCCTTATACGATTTTGGTTTTGTACCATACCTATGGAGTGCCCTCTGACGACGCCCAGTACGGGGGAGATTACGGTACTGTATAGACTATGAGAATATATTCTGTGTTAAGGGCTACATGGGTAACCCCTTAACGCTATTAAAAAGTAAGTTTATTTTACAATTAGGCACTATTATAATAGCGCAATATACTACATAGTAAATAGTTTAACGGATCCTTAGGAGATGTAAATCCCGAGCATCTCTTGAGTTACTGCACTCATGTTTACTCCTGCTGATTTAACTCATATAAGATCTTTTAGTTCTGACTCGAGTGTTTTGTCTTTTCAATTCGCTCGGATCAGTCCGAGCGTTTCAGGATTTGAAGTTTTAGCTCTGGAGGACGAAGATGAAGATTTGTAGTATTACTATCTACTATTTTATTCCACTACACTGTATTCCGCTGCATTGATATTATTAGTATGTGAACTCTGATATTTAATTGTATAAAGAAGAATCAAATGTTTTGAAAACAGTTTTATAAACTGTATATTTTATTATTATATTTTATCCTTCCGCTGTGAGATTCTATTTTGTTTTTTTCCTTCTCTGTTTTTCTTATTTACCCCATAACAATTCGTCCTTCCGTATGGTTTGAACTGGCACGTGTGTCTGTTTAAATCGTGCGAAAAGGCGGGACGTTACATCTGGTATCAGAGCTTTGGTTTAACGATAAACCTTAGCTTTGTGGGGTTTGACTCTTTGGTAATAGGGTAGTAATACCCTATGGGAGTCGCTGAGTGTATATATATAAGAGAGCGTATTTGTTAGTGTTATAAAAAGATTTTGATATTGTGTTAATCTGTTCTGTTTGTATTCATAAATTCTGGTTGGTGCATGGGACGCTATGACATCAATAGGGATTTCTAAACACTTAATAGGACAGACCGACATAATATTTGTTTAATATAGGTAAATGAAATAATTTTGCCTATTATATTTTCTATATATATAAAATAAATTTTCCAAAAGATATATATATATATATATATATATATTTGGTTGCAATAGATTGGTTGTTAGGAATAAAATTTATAAATAATAGGTAAAATAAGATTGAAATTAGAATCAATGAAATTTGTAAATTTTAGAACTTAAGTCCGGGACTTTTGAAAATTTGCTTTCAAAGGATTTATGAAATATAATAATTTTGTTTATAAGTATTTCTTATATAAATATTTAGTATAATTCGGAAGAATTGTTTTAAAGAAGATTTTGGAGAACATAAATTTTGTACTTTCCTCTCTGTCGCTGGAAAATAATTTCGGTGATGGCGGCCGCATCATCGACTTTCATTTTCGAGTTTCGAGGGGGAAAGGCCACTGTAGTAAATTCTACTGCGAATTTGTTTTGAAAATATCTAAAATTTTAATTGTTTTAAATATAATTAGAGGTATATAAGTTATAAGAATATATTTATCTATTATTTTAAAATAAATAGAAATTTAACCCGGTATTTAATTCTTAAATTTCCATTAATTAATTGGTTAAATTATTTTAGTGAAATAACATGTAAGTGATGAAATAAAAGATTGAAATCTCTAATTTAGGCAAGAAATTTAATGCAAAGTTATAAATGGGAATTAAAGGAATTTGAAATATGTAACATATGAAAACAAAGAGTAATATTGTTGAGCATTAAAATTTATTAAAAAGATGAGATAAAACCTGTATAAGTTCTTTTGCATTTTTCTTTAACATATATAACTTACCAAATATGAAAAATTGAAATGTTAAATAAGAGATTGGAATAGAATATTATACAAGTAGAAATTTTGGAAATAATGAAGTATTCAATGAATTGCTATTATAAATGAGAACTTAATGGCATAAACTTAAGTTATAATTGAAATTTTACAAAAATTAAAGGTAAGTATTATTAATAGGTGATTTAAACTTAAGTAAATAAAATGAAATTCTCTAATAAATAAGGATGGATGTGTAAGGTTATTAACTTAAGTATGATTTAAATGCTACTAGTCTAATATAATAAAAAAGTATGTAATATAAATAAATGACTGTAAACCCTAGGTAATAAATTAATAAAATCCTGTATTTATAAGAATGGAGGTTATAAGGTTAAGAATTTAAGTATAATTAAAAGGGGTTACTGTAATTAAATATAACAGAATGTAAGCATTTAATAAATGATTGAAATTGAGAAGTGCATTAAATGTAATACAAATAAAAGAAACTTACATAACCTGGAAAACTAAAAATGAATAAGGGCAAGTAATAAGTAGAAATAAGGAAACAACCATTGAATGAGAAATAAAATTTGTAGCAGTTAGAAATAAATGTAAATTATAAAAAGAAAGGTTATGTGGTTTGGATAAAAGAAAGGAATGCAAACAACTTAAGTATGTAATGAAATTTTATAAGTTAATTTGATTTGCTGGATTGAATTGTTATTGTGTGATTTAGGGTTGGTTGGGTAAGGAAATTTGAAGTGGTTGGATGAATAAACAATCTATTTTAGCCCATCTAAGACTGTTGAGTAAATGATGCACTGGATAGTTATTGTTCATTCCGTACCATTTCAAGTTTTGAACCCGAACAACTGTTTGTTTGTTTGACTGAATGGTTGTTTTGTTTTGTTATGTATGCTGTTTGTTGAAATGGATGATTGTGTATTGATTGTTGTTAGTAGTTGAAACCATGAAAATAGTTCACTTGAGATAAATTGTTAAACCTTTGGATTTTTATAAGTGAAATGCAGGTTATGGAAGCAACTGCTACTGCTTTTGGTTCCATAATAATAAGCGAAAAATTGCCCGACAAATAGTACGTTTCGGATTACGTTTTGAAGCGCTATTTATATAATTTTCCCGTGTTAGGATATAATATTTTGGATAATATATGTAATATAATTGTTATATTTTGATATTATAGTTTCTTCTGAGCCTCCCCGTACAAAGGAGACTCTGCCAAGATTTTTCCATAAATTTTGGACTTAGAATTACGTTGAAAATGTTTTCCTAACTTTAATTATTTAAGTATAAAAGAATATAATGATTATAAAACGGGTATATTTCATTTAAGGAAATTAATTTAGTAAATTATTGTTTATAAGTTAATCTTTGAAATAAGATGTACTGTTTTTTTTTTATTCTTCCTTTTCCCTTCTTTTTTCCTTTTCGGGGACGAAAAGTTTTGAGTGGGGGAGAGTGTAACGACCCGTTAAATTCGATGATATTAAATGAGTTAATTTAATATGATTTCTAATCTAATTTAGAATGAAATAAAAGTCTTAAGATTTTATTTGAGTAAATGTAGGAATTAGATATAGTAATTGTAATTTAATGTTAACCATTTAATGTTTATATGGCAATAGATTTGAACAATGTAAATTTTCATACTTAGTTTTAAGTTAAATATAAGAAACCTATATAAATGTTGAATTAGTGAATATTAATAAAAATATTAACTTGAATGGAATTCATTTATAAAAAAAATAAAAATTTGTGGAAATTGTTACATTTGGTTGTAAAATAGATAATGACTAAATAAAAGTGACCGTTGAATAAACCAATGCAATAAGTGTAGATAAGTAAAATTTAATGAATGCTGTCAATAATAAACGTACTTAAAATAGTAATAAATTAATTAAGGATATAAATAGTAAATTTGTGGACATGATTGGTAAATATAACTAAATAATATGAAATAAGCATGCATTTATGATATAAAATATAAGTCAATGTTAATTTCACCTATAAATGTCAATTCATTTAATAGCAGGGTTTTAAATCAAGTAACGGATTTGTTAAAGTTTTAATCGATAATTTAATGTGAAATTTATTGCAGTTAAGTGACCTAATTTTCAGATAGGATAAATTGATTTTTCATAAAAGATTGTTAATTCCAGAGGATGTAACCAATGTTAATTTCATTCATAATATAACAAGTTGGATCTATTGTAGTAAATGGAATTTAATATTCAATCATTTGAATTAAGACAAATAGAGATATTAAGGCAATATGATATAAACCATGATAATTGTACCGTAAATTGACATTGATTGAATAGCTAAATCTGTGCATACCCAATTAATTGAAACAGATGGTAAAGTTTTAATTTATTGAAATCAGCAAATTTGAAATTAAATTCAAGTTATAATAATTGGTGAAATAATACGCAACAAAATTGTAATTTGACATAATCAATGTTAGGTAAGAAATTTTATTTTGTCAAATTGATAATAGGATATAAATGGCAGTCAATTAGAATTGAATGAACCTTAATGTATGTTAATGAGAATTTGAGGCAATAGTCACCAGATATGAAGGAAATAGGATGAATTGAAATGTAGTCTATTTGTAAAACAATAAGTGATGTAATATAGAAATGAAATCTAAGAATATTGAAATAATAGATTCTGAATCCAATATTAAATCCATCTATTTAAAATTTATGGATGGAATAATCATTGATTTATTTAATTTAATAGAATTTTTGGAGATTTAATTTATAATTTTGAATATAATGAAATGTAAGATTTACACTGAAATTTATAGACTTATCAACTTTTAATGCACATCTAAACTTGTTAAAACCTTTAATTGATTATGAAATATATAAGCGATAAAATTTGGCCAATTTTAGAATTTAGATAAAAATTTGATTTTTATAATTTATTTTAATTTATTTAATGAATATAAAAATAGCCATTTTGGCCACGGACTCGGACTTCGACGAAACCAGTTTCATCGGATCCGTATCGGTGAATTATTGTAGGGTTTCAAGTTTCGTATCGATCGGACCTGTCGTTTGATCGTACGGACGCGAAACGCCTTAAAATCGATTTAATTAAAATCAATTTGAAATCAATTTGAAAATCTTGTTTTCAGCATAACTTCTTCATACGATCGAATTTGGACGTGAAACTTTTTCTATCGCGTTCAGAATATTTTAAAATACCTATCTGGATATATGGGTTTAACAAATTTCGTTCCAGGTCAGAACGGGCTTTTTGGGCCAACTACCGTTTAGCACGTTCGTAATTCGTGCCCCCTTGCCTTCTTCTATGCGTTACCATCAGCCCGGATAGCAATTGGTATATCTACCCTGGCATTGCCTAGTTGTGCCGTGTCACCTACCCTAGCGCGCCTTATACGATTTTGGTTTTGTACCATAGCTATGGAGTGCCCTCTGACGACGCCCAGTACGGGGGAGATTACGGTACTGTATAGACTATGGGAATATATTCTGTGTTAAGGGCTATATGGGTAACCCCTTAACGCTATTAAAAAGTAAGTTTATTTTACAATTAGACACTATTATAATAGCGCAATATACTACATAGTAAATAGTTTAACGGATCCTTAGGAGATGTAAATCCCGAGCATCTCTTGAGTTACTGCACTCATGTTTACTCCTGTTGATTTAACTCACATAAGATCTTTTAGTTCTGACTCGAGTGTTTTGTCTTTTCAATTCGCTCGGATCAGTCCGAGCGTTTCAGGATTTGAAGTTTTAGCTCTGGAGGACGAAGATGAAGATTTGTAGTATTACTATCTACTATTTTATTCCACTACACTGTATTCCGGTGCATTGATATTATTGGTATGTGAACTCTGATATTTAATTGTATAAAGAAGAATCAAATGTTTTGAAAACAGTTTTATAAACTGTATATTTTATTATTATATTTTATCGTTCCGCTGTGAGATTCTATTTTGTTTTTTTCCTTCTCTGTTTTTCTTATTTACCCCATAACAATCCGTCCTTCCGTATGGTTTGAACTGGCACGTGTGTCTGTTTAAATCGTGCGAAAAGGCTGGATGTTACACACTGCAAGTGAAAAACATATTTACAGTGGTAGACTCCTCATGCTTTCTTCGACTTTAAATTCATGCAAAAAAATTTAATACTTCTTAATCATAATTTAATAATTAGGCTTAACATATCAAGAAAACATTTTGCAATAGAAGTCATACCTGAAGGCAAATTGAGCAGCATACTGACTCTGATGAACTATTCATTGATATCTTAGTTGTTCCAATTTTACCAACTGTACCTTATGACATGCCTTATGTGCCTTCTATGTCGAATATGTCGAGGAACTTGATTACTGGGGAGTCTACTGCGATTGTCTACACAGAACATATATACGATCTAGATATCTATTTCAGTTTAATGAAATATCAGTCTATAATATAATGATTTGACAGTATGTTATCAGACTATGTGCTGCACGTCCTATCATATCTCTAACGAGTCTTTAGCTCAAAAGACTAGTAAGGACATCGATCAGTGGTCAATTGTACAATGATAGTAAGAATGTTAGGTCTTAAAATTGAATGTATTACATGTCTTCATATTGTTACGTTAATATTATTGTTGTTTCTACTAGTTCGATTTCCTTTTTCATATAATATTATTTTAAAATATTTTAACAATTATAATTATAGTTAAGGTGTTATGATGACTTTTATAGAGTTGTCATAATTTAAAATGGTCATTGTAATACACCGTGTTTTTCAACTTATGATCCATATGTCAGTGTACCATGAATACTAAGTGTGTGTATGTGTGAGTGTGTGTATATATATATATATATATATATATATATAAAAGCATTGCTAAAGCGTAGTTGTTTCAAGTTGCATTTTTTGTATTTGATTATATACATATTAAAACTCCATTGCAATTTTATTCAATGTGTATTTGACACTTACATATAGTTGTGATAAGTTGGTCTATTCTAAAGCAAGACATAACTATTTAGTAAATAAATATATCTAATACTATAGCGGCTAATCAGACATAAAATATAACGCAAAATTTGACATTACATACCTTAACAATCGGATCTCGATGTGTTTACACAAAGGGTTGAATTCAAAAGGGAATCCATTGGTTCATATTTGTTTTGTCATCAACTATGTCACAAACTTGTGTTCCAACAGAATTTCCCATTATATAAATTGGATTTTTTTTCTTAAGTTTAAATCATTTAGAGAAACAAAGAATGCTACACATAAAGTCAATACATTAATTACTTCAATTACTAACAAACATTGTTTTTTGAAAAAAGACGGACAAATAATTATCCTTCAAATGGTAAAGCTCTCGAACATTTAGTAAGTTAAACATAAAATTTTCAAGTATTTTCAAACTGATTATAAAATTTGGATGAAAAAAACAAAAAAAACAAGTAAATACTTTTCTATTCAAATATCAAATGGTCGGTCCTATTATTCAACCTGTTAATGTTGCATTTAACCTCAACATCCGCTTTTGTGCTAATATATGCAAGTCATGGACTTTCGAATGTGTAATCATAATCATACGAAAAAATACTAACCTAAAAACTGAAAATTGATTGAAACACGTAAGACACATGATAATTATGTGATTTCTTGGACTTACTTGAAGTATATGGCAAGAATAGCAAACCAAAATTTCATATCTAATTAATCATTAAATCTGCTTTATGGTATCTGTATACTTGCAACTCTCTTTTTTTCTTTATCATATCCTATTTTCGCTTCAATAAATACACCATATCAAATTAGAGCATAGCACAATAGAGTTCCTTAATACTCTTGCCACCTATATATCAATAGTTAGTCCTCAGGTGCTTTTTTCAACTTACACACCCCAATAGAGAAAAGGCTAATTAGTGCATTTATGTATAGAGTGAAAAATATTCAAGTGCTTAATACTTATTCAAACTGACTTAAATACCTTACATTCAAAAATAAGACCAAATTATGCAATTTTCTTAGTATAGAAGCCAAAGCTTTCATATTAAATTCTTATAAATAAATGCGTCTTTTTCATCATCCGTGTTCATGTGCTCCATTCTCATTTCAAAATGTCCAACTAAGTTACATTAACTTGCAATGCCACAATATATTTTCTCATTTCAAAATGTCCAACTAAGTTAAATTAACTTTTCTTAAAGTCTATGCGGAGAAGTATTCAACATGCCTATATAATACATCTAATAAAATAATAAAGATGATTAACACTAAACTATTCCAGAGAATGTGATTGGTTCCGTTGCATCACACTGCTCAAATTACTTTCATTAAGCCGCTAGGTACTATTCAACTTTTCTTCTCCTTATATGAAAATATAAAAGAATAAAACAAAGAATTTATTCTATCAGTGAAATAGTCTAAAACTGAATTATGTTATTTGTCTAAAATAACAATTAGAAAGGAATCTAAAGAAAGAATTACACATAATTGGTTTTGATAATAAACATATAATCTAATATACAATAAAAAATTGAAAATTAAAACCTAAGAAAAAAGTTTGATTTAATTAAATAATTTATTCTAAATGAATTGGAAAAATATACCTTATGGAGTGTACTGAATGGATGAAGCTCTAGGTTCGAAAATAAATCTAGGCTAATTGCGAAATAGATTAAGTGACATCAGGTTGAAAGGGTATAATAATTCGAGAATGGCCTTAACGAGAAGATATGAAAGGGGAATTAGTTTTCATGACCTAAATTGGTGGAGCTAAAATGGCGGAGAAGTACTGATGGTTGATAGGCGACATGAAATATTATGGAGGAGGTGAAGAGAAATAATATAGCATGAATGAAAAATAAAAGGACAATAATGAATAAGAGATAATATGGTTTTATTAAAGCTGGTTTTGAAAATGAAGGGATAAACAATTAGGGAAAGAAACAAACGATTAGGGAAAGAAATAAACAAACGATTAGGGAAAGAAACCCGAAGAAGTTTATAAATGAAGTGGAAGGGTTTGGCGATAATAGAGTGGATGAATAAAAATTAAAGGAAACAACTGCAAAAATGTAACCCAAATTAATAAGTGAGTAGTATTTCAACCGAGGTTAATTGGGAATAGAGGATGCAATTTATTCTATCAGGGAAAAAGTATAAAATTAAAGTATGTTATTTGTCTAAAATAGCAATTAGAAAGGAACCTAAAGAAAGAATTACACATAATTAGTTTTGATAATGAATATATAATCTAATATACAACAAAAAACTTGAAAACTAAAACCTAAGAATAAAGTTTGATTCAATTGAATAATTTATTCTAAATGAATTGGAAAAATATTCCTTATGGAGTGTGCTGAATGGATGAAGCTCTAGGTTTGAAAATAGACCTAGGGTAATTGTGAAATAGAGTTCAGTGATATCAGGTTGAAAGGGTATAATAATTTGAGAATGACCTTAATGAGAGGATATGAAAGGGGAACTAGTTTTCATGACCTAAATTGGTGGAGGAGAACTGATGGTTGATAGACGACATGAAATATTAAGGAGGAGGTGAAGAGAAACAATATAGCATGAAAGAAAAATAAAAGGATAATAATGAATAAGAGATAAAATGGTTGCATTAGCACTGGTTTTGAAAATGAAGGGATAAACAATTAAGGAAAGAAACAAATGAATATGGAAAGAAAAAACCAAATGATTAGGCAAAGAAACCCGAAGAAGTTCATAAAAGAAGTGGAAGGGTTTGGCGATAATAGAGTGGCTGAATAAAAATTAAAGGGGACAACTGCAAAATGTAACTCAAATCAATGAGAGTAGTATTTCAACCGAGGTTAGTTGAGATTGGAGGATACAATTTATTCTATCAGTGGAAAAGTCTGAAATTGAATTATGTTATTTGTCTAAAATAGCAATTAGAATGGAACCTAAAGAAATAACTACACATAATTAGTTTTTATAATAAACATATAATCAAATATACAACAAAAAACTTGAAAACTAAAACCTAAGAATAAAGTTTGATTCAATTAAATAATATATTCCAAATGAATTGGAAAAATATACCTTATGGAGTTTACTGAGTGGATGAAGCTCTAGGTTTGAAAACAGATCTAGGGTAATTGCGAAATAGAATTCAGTGGTCTCAGGTTGAAAGGGTAT
The DNA here is from genome assembly GCA_030765085.1 of Allium cepa. Classification (NCBI taxonomy): domain Eukaryota; kingdom Viridiplantae; phylum Streptophyta; class Magnoliopsida; order Asparagales; family Amaryllidaceae; genus Allium; species Allium cepa. The sequence continues at coordinate 331,480,139 of CM060932.1, forward strand.
AATAATTTGAGAATGGCCTTAATAAGAGGATATGAAAGGGGAATTAGTTTTCATGATCTAAATTGGTGGAGCTAAAATGGTGGAGGAGAATTGATGGATGATAGGTGACATTCATGCTATGGAGGAGGTGAAGAGAAACAATATAGCATGAAAGAAAAATAAAAGGACAACAATGAATAAGAGATAATGTAACGACCCGCCATTTCAAAACATTCAAATCGATAATAATCCACACATTACAGACTTGAATTGCTCAAAACAACAAATTGTTATTTATATTTGGCAAAACTTAGCATATACAGTAAGTAAATCAATCGCAAAATCACAAAAACGGAGTAATACAACAATACATGGTGGAATAGACAAATAGTAGTTCATGAAGCTACTACAGAAACATCAGAGTCTAAAGAAAAATACAACAAAAATCCCAAATATAAGGAAGTCTCTAATACATAAGCAAATGACAAATCTGAACATATATAACTAGAAATAACTGAAAAGATGAATAGATAAAAGATAGATCTTAAAGCAAAGCTTCAAGCTTTAAAGGCGAGTCTAAAAATGCTGTGATACTCAGGCTGACCCGAGCATAAAGCAAAACACAAAACACTCGAGTCAGGATTAACATTCTTATGCAAGTAAATTAACTCAGGTGAAATGTCCAAGTGGAATGCAATATAACTTAAAGGATGTTTGGGATTCCATCCTTTAAGGATCCATGGAACTATCTACATACATAATATAATACGTTACATAGATAATGTCTACATAAAGTAAAATATTAAAATAGTATTAAGGCATTATCCATATCCCCCTTAAAATATTTATATAAATACCATAGTCTATACATTACTATAAACTCCATCGGCCATAAACCAAACTCGTAATGGGCACGATAAGGCATGCGAGGCAATGTAGAGGGCAGGATACTACCGTTTTGCAGAATCGGACTGGTGGTAACACATAGCAGCTACCATCGCCCCCTCGAGACAAATTCCCATAATCAAAGGTGCGCACCAATCAAATCATAAAGTAATAGATATGGTTTCGAAGAAGTATGCACGATCGGAGGTTCGACCTCACTTGGCCTAGGTATGGCTCCTGTTTTAGTCATGTCAAGCTGACCCGAGGGGATCAGGGTTGCGTTCATACCTCATGCAGTAGCGTTCGCCAAACCATCCTACTTTGTTTTGGATTCTCCACCACGTGCACAATTGTTAAGGTGGTTTTCGATAGTTGCAGAGAGTATGACAATATCTGATCCCCATCTCTTTAACAACCAAACGCTTATTTCACACCGTTGTCATTTACAAATCACTTTTATAAACTTTTAAATAAAATCTCAAATCACAAAATAAAATCAAATTTTAATATTAAATATCTAATTTAAATTATATTCAATTTTGAAAATATTCACTTAATCACCTTTAATCAAATCAAATTATAAATTCATATCCTTTCAAATCTCAAAATCAATAAGTTTCAAATCAATTTTTATTTAAATTCAATTCTTAAACAAATCAAATTTCAAGTCAATTTTAACTTATCTTTCCAACCTTTATTTATTAAAGTTAATATAAATTTTAAATAAATATCTTAAACATATTATATACATATATGAGTTAAATTAAATTTTATTATATTGAATCTTATTATTAAATTTATTTTATATTAAATCTTATTTTATATATATTTAAAAATAATAAAATTATAAGTAAAATCTTAAAATTTACATTTTTCCAAGACTTAACTTACAAATTTAAAATTTCCAAACATATATTTATAAATTTAAATTTACACACATATTAAAATAAAAATCTTTATATTATATTTTATGAAATTCTTATTTATTAAAACACATCTATTTCTTTTCAAAATTTTGGAAATCATCTAAAAAAATAAACCAACGGTGTATATAGTTTTATATCCTATGGTCAAGTGATATAGATATTTATCATTTCAATCCGTAATAATTTAAAATTTACAGGTATACATCATTTCAACCTGCAATTCCAAAATTTCAAATTCAGTAAAATTGGGCTTATCATGTCAACCCATAATGATTTTCCCTAATCTATAGGCTCATTCGGGTATGTATCATTTCAACCCATTGTTATTTTTCTAACAAATAGGGAACTTGCAATGTGAGAATAACAGAATAATAACATAAAATGACATAATATATCAATGACAAGCATATATCGTAATTAACAATTTAAAATAATATATATACATCATGTTATGGTGTCATATGTCAAGTAAAATAGGTAAACAATTAAAATAATAACATATCGTACTTAACAATTTATTTACTAACCAATTCATAACAACATATTTCAATTGTTATTTCATGTGAAATAAATTTACTAAACATATGAATGTCAATCGTAAGTGATCGCTCACCTATCGGGGCTATGGAAATAATGACAGCGAAGAAAGTGACATAAACACGCACATGGATAAGCGACAAAGCTAGAAACTGCTACTGTAATCTTTTGAAAGCGGCGAAACAAAGTAAAGCTAGGTGAACTTGAATTCGATAAGTCAATATATATATATATATCTCCCTTTTCTATGTAAAGGAGGATAAGTAGGCTTGGGGTTCGATTGCTAGCTTAGGTGGCTATGGAATACTGCTCGGCTTGACTAGGAAGCGAAGCGGCTATTACGTGGCATTGCGGTGGTTGGAGTGTGTAATGGAGGCGGCACAAGGTGGCTGAGGGGTGATTTGGTCAGAAATGGAGGGAGGACGAGGCCGAGGAGTGGGAGGTGGGGTCTGTGATGGTTGCTAGGTGGCAAGTGGCCGTGGAGGAGGAGGGAAGATGGCTTGTGGTCGGTTGGGGTGGCTGCGGCAAGGCCGTGGAAGGTGGATTGCGGTTAGTGTAGGAGTAAGGCAGGTCGAGTGTGGTGGAGAGGCGATTCAGGGAGGATGGGCTATTCACTTCGGCGTTGATGGCGGATGGTGGGTTTCGGCATAGGCGGATGTGGAGTTTGGCAGTGTGGAGGCGGAGCTGCTGAGTCGAAGGAGGAGAGAAGGGAAGGGTGCTGGCGGCAAAGAGGTCTCGGTGAGTGAAGGTGGGGAAAAGGCAATCAGGTTCGGATAGGCAGAGGGGCGAAGAAGGCGGTGAAGTTGGAGGTGAAGAGGAGCCAATGGATGAGCAGGTTTATCAAAATATACAAGCCAACTTGTATCTCTTTCTGTTACATTATAGAACGGCAGAACAAAGAAGAGGAAGGAAAGAGACTGAAAGTGGGAACCGGAATATAAATTAAACGATGGGATTGGTGAAAGCAAGACGTTGATTTATGAAAATAATAAAAGCTAATAACCATTTATTTTCTCACGGTGGGTAAATGAATGGACACTGGGAAACCCAAAATACTCAAAATAGGTAACGATACAGCTAAACATTTATCAGTTTTCGCCGTGTACCGGACACCGAAATACACAAAAGAATATATTGCGGAGATCAACGTGATGACATGAACAAGATGATACACAGATACTAGCAACACGACCTACCTATCAAAACTCCATTTTCGCTGCCAAAAATGTTGCTAAATCATCGAAAATAAGATAAACGAGGCTAGACCAGTCCAAATTTGGCGAAATGAAAAATGACGTCTTACTCAAAAAATATTCAATATTTTTCTTATGTAAAAATATTTGGATTTCAAAAATATTTTATTGCCATCAAATTTTAACTGATTTTAAATTAAAAATTTCACAACTGAACGGGCTTTCATATTTCCCGATAAAAAATTACCTCTTGCTATGTTTAAAGAGACGTATCCCAAATATCAAATTTTGTTGCTAAATTTTATTGTTTATTTTCATGAAAAATTTAGTTAATTACGTTATTTAAATTGTTAAATTTCTAGGTCGTTACACTCTCCCCCACTCAAAACTTTTTGTCCTCGAAAAGGAATGAGATAGAAGAATAGAAGAAAGCAGAAAGATAAGATAAATTCAAACCAATATTACCCGTGACAAACAATTTAGGATTTGAAGCACGCGTGGACTCCTCAGTTTTCCAGGTGCAATCCCAATCATCTTACTCCACTGTACTTTGACCAGACCGATAGATTTCCTCCTAAGATACTTCATGCTATCGACAATACAAAGTGGCTTCCTCTCGATAGTGAGATTTGGCTTGTCGTTCAAATTCTCTAATAAAGCAGGTTGAATAATCAAAGATGGATCATGTAGATATTTACGAAGGTGAGATACGTGAAACACGTTATGCACACCCAATAGCTTTTTCGACAAATCCACTTTATAAGCTAAAGGACCAACCCATTCCAAGATGCGAAAAGGATCAATGAATCTAGGAGCAAGCTTCCCTTTCCGACAAAAGAAAACCACATTCTTCAGTAGTGAGATCTTAAGAAAGACCTGACCACCCACTAAAAATTCCAAATCCCTTCTCCATCTATCAGCATACTTCTTATTCCTATACTAAGTAATCCTCATCTTCCTCTTAATATCATCAACCTTTTCGGATGCTTACAGAATCATATCAGGCCCAAGAACTAAACGATTACCGGATTCAATCCAGGAAGATGGAGATTGCGAGATTGTCCGTAAAGAGCGGTAAACGAAGACATCTTGATACTTGCCTGAAGTCAAAAGAATGGGATTTAATTGATTTAAGATTAAGATGATTTAAATTCAAAATAAAGTTATACCTGATAGCTGCTGTTATAAGTGAATTCACGAGATGGAGATGATCTTCCCAAGATCCTCCATAATCAAGAACACAAGCATGAAGAAGACCTTCTAGAATCTGATTTACTCTTTTCGTTTGACCAATGGTCTGAGGATGGTAATCAGTACTAAGGTTAAAATGAGTACCTAAAGCTTCCTAAAAAGCTTTACAGAACTTGTTGGTAAAGATAAGGCCACGATCACAAACAATACCAGATGGAACACCAAGGAGTCAGACAACCGCCCTTATATAAATCTCAGCTAAGCTCGAAGCGGCTCGATTCGACTTGATTGGAATAAAATGAGCTGATTTGGTCAATCGATGGACAACTACCCATATACTCTCATTACCCCTTCTAGTCCTCGGTAATCCATCAATAAAGTCCATAGAAACCTGATCCCACTTCCAAATGGGAATCTCATGGGGTTGCAACAATCCAGCGGTCTTCCGTTGATCAGCTTAACCTATTGACAAGTGGCATATCTACTAACATACATACAGATATCCCACTTCATACCACTCTACCAATACAACCTCTTTATATTCTAAAACATCTTCATGACATCTGAATGGATAGAGAGTCTGGACTGATGATTCTTCCTAAGTACCTCTTGCCTCAAACCGTCGACATTCGGAACACAAATTCGGTTATTAATCCTAAAAACTCCATTTTGATCAATTTGTGCTCCTAACTCACTCTGGTTATCACCTTCTCTATTCCGACTATTCTCCTTCATGAGCTTAAGCATCTCATCTTCATCTTGCTTGGCTTCAATACGGTCCATAAGAGATGAAGAAGCTATAATCTGACACAACATGGCTCTCTTCCGACTCAAGGCATCGGCTACAACATTGGCTTTCTCGGGAGTGTAGTTGATGTCGAGGTCATAAGATGCTAAGAACTTAAGCCATCTAACATGCCTTTGGCTCAAATCCTTTTAGGTAAAATATACTTAAGAGACTGATGGTCCATAAAAAGCTCAAACTTAGTTCCCAAAAGATGATGCCTCCATAGCTTCCAAGCAAACACAACAACAAGTAATTCCAAATCATGAGTGGCATAGTTAGCTTCGTAGGGATTCAACTGACACTAACATAAGTAATGACCTTCCCATCCTACATCAAGACAGCACCCAAACCTTCTTGACGAGCATTAGTATAAACTGATAATCCTTCATTCTCATTCAGAACAGTAAAAAAAGGAACAGAAGTAAGCTTTTGCTTCAACTCATTAAATTTAGCTTCATACTTATCACTCCAAAAAAACTTAGCATTCTTACGAGTCAAAGCAGTGAGTGGTGCAGCTATTCGAGCAAAATTCTCAACGAATCTCCAATGATAACTGACAAGGCCCAAAAAGCTATGGATGTTGGAAGGAGCTTAGGTGTCTCCCAATCCTAGAATAGAATAAGGTGGATAAGTTCAAAGGAAGATAAGATAATTATATTACAAAAGAGGAAAGGTGGATAGACTTACATTAATCGCGACGACCTTACCCGGGTCAACCGAGACTCCAATTTCAGAAATAATGTTCCCAAGAAAACGGACTTCATCCCTCCAGAAACGACATTTAGAGAATTTTTCTTTCAACTGATGACTCCTAAAAGTTTCCAGAACATATCCCAAATAAGATTCATGCTCTTTCTCTGACTTAGGAAAGACGAGAATATCATTAACGAAAACCAGGACAATGTTGTTGAGAACATAATGGAAAACACGATTCATGAGATCGACAAAGAAGGCAGGAACATTGGTTAATCCAAAGGGCATGAGTAACCATTTATAGAAACCATTCTCGGTTCAGAAAGCTGTCTTGGGAATGCTCTTCTCAGCTACACGAAGCTGGTGAAAACCGATGGCAAGATCGAGCTAAGAAAATACTTTAGCTCCATAGAGCTGATCGAACATATCATTGATACAAGGAATAAGATATCTGTTCTTAAGAGTAAGCTTGTTCAACTCTCTATAATCAACACATATCCTCAAAGAACCATCAGATTTGGTGACAAAGACCACACCTGCACCCCATTCAGAAAAACTCTGCCTAATCAAACCCTTGGAGAAAAAGTCTTCAATATGCTTCCTTAACTTGACTCTCTCTGGGTGCCATCCGTCTGGGAGGTAGAACAACTGGTCAGGCTCCAGAAATAAAATCGACGCGGAATTCAATTTTCTGCTTAGGAGGAAGAGAAGTGACTTCACCAAAGACATCCGAAAAGTGTTAGACAACAGGGGTGGAGTCAAGATCACTAGGCTGAGAATCAACCGAAAAGATAAAACTACCTGCATAATCCTGGGGCCTTTGACATTCGATCACAAGAGAATTACCCTAGTTGTCTATTAAAGAAACAGTTTAGGCTTTGCAAGAGATAACTGCATCATAACGCTTTAACCAATCATCCCCAAATAAGATATCAAATGCATAAAAAACCGAGGACATAGAAATCTCCGGTGAATCGACGCCTGTTGTAAAAAAGTTTCACTCCTTTACAAATCATACTAAGGTTGGCAGGACCGCCGATAGGATTAGTCACACATAAGGATGAGGTTGCCAATTGAGATTGCAACATGTGCTCAATTTTTTTACAAAGACCAACAGAATAATGCTATGGGATGCTCCAATATCAAAAAGAACATAAATAAGAAATCATGCAAGGAAAAGGTGCCTTGGAGAGTAACTTGGGTATCACTAGTAGAAGGAGGAGTGAAAGAGGTCATATCAAAGACTTCAGATGTCTTGCCCTTCTGCTGAGTGGGACAATCCTTCTTGAAGTAGCTAGGCTACAAACAAATGTGGCAAAAGTTGTTTGTGGTTGTCTAGGCTAGAGTAATAGCGGCTCCGGTAGAAGATGGACAACTGTTGGCATAATGACCCTGCTGGTCGCACTTGAAACAAGTTGTAACAACCCGTATATTTGAACCATTTAAATTGACAATAATCCACACATGTCAACTTAAATAATAAAAAACACGAATCATTACAGGATTATAAATGCATAAATGTAATGAGAATCAATACGACATCACAGACACAGAACAATCACAAAATAATGTAGCGGAAAATACATCGTCATAATAGCAGTTCATGAAGCTACTACATGAAGTACAACAATGTCTCAACATATTGACCGAAAGGAAATACATAAATGCCCAACAGGCTAGTAGATCAATACTGGAATAGAAATAGACGAATAAAGATAAATGCTAAGTCTTCAGCATCTTCAACCAACCTTGATCAGCAACTGGATAGCTTCAGACTGACCCGAGAATATACAAAAAGAAACACTCGAGTCAGGACTCAAAATCTTATGCAAGATAATCAATTGCAGGGAATAAAGTCCATAACTCAAAGATGAATAAAATAACATCTCTAAGGGTTCGATAAACTATCTATATATACAATAGAATACGATATGTAGATAATGTCTAATCAGTAAAGTACGATATTAAAATAGCGTTAAAGCGTTACCATAATTCCCCTTAACACATTTTATAATGCCACGGCCTATACAACACCGTAAATCCCACCGTAAACTAGTGGTTACCAGAGGGTACCCCATAAGTATAACTCAAAACAAAGCGTAGTGGTTGCGAATAGGATAATCTGTATGACAAGGTACATGAGGCGATACCAACTAGGATACTAGTAGGTGCGTGATCCGGACTGATGTTGAGCATAGCCGGCAGCTACCTCAACACCGCGAAACAACACTCCCAAATCAAAGGGGTGCACCCAAATTGAATCACAAAAGTAATAGATGGTATCGAAGAAGTGTGTCCGCTAGAGGTGGCGAACCTCAATGGCCCGGCGCGGCTCCTGTTTTAGTCATGTCAGGGGTCATCCAATATCGTTCTCTTTCTTCAGTCAACGCGTTCACCAAACCATCCACTTCATTCTGGATCAACACTCCGCGTATAATAGTTACTAAAGTGGTTTTCGGTATCGACAGAGAGTATGTCCATCTCCGATCCCGGTCTCGTTAATAACTACGTATTTATTACCCGATGGTCGGTTAAATTAACGTTTACACAAATCAAAGTCCAAAAGTCAAGGTGCAAATTTGACTTCCAAAATTTGACATTTTACGATTCAATTTATTTCAGACATTTAAACATATTTCCAAATGCAATTTTTAGTTCAAACATTTGAGTTAACAAAAATTAAGCATTCAATTTAATAAGATCTAAATTTCGCTTATTAAATTTAGTTCATAATCAATGAATTCAAGTTAATGGTCAATTTAGTTCGAATCATTAAATCAAATTCTATTCATTTCAATTCATATTTACATTCACTGTTATCATAAATTCGCTTAAATCAATTTCATTAACTGAATTCCTTTTTATCAAAACTTTATTTGATTTATTTACCAATTTAATTAAATTTCTTTTTAAAGGAATCCGTTTCCATTTATTTGGTTCAATGATCTACACATCACAAATAAGTTATTTCCGAGTTACAAATCAACTTAATCCATATTCCATTTACAATGTATGGATTTGATTAATTCATTAAATTTGAAATCATTTAAATTTAAATTATCACTAAATCAAATCCATAAAACTTTAGTTAGTTTTGTATTCCACTTAAGTCAAATTTTCTTAATCTCAAATTAAATTTATAACAAGTTTCAAATCTATTTAACTAAAACCGAGTTTAAATCTAAATCTAACAAATCTAACAAACTTTTAAATTATTAAATTCTAAAATTTTACTTGTTTCTAAATTTCATTTCAATTATTCAACTTACTTAACTTTAAGTTTTCCTAAATCAAATTACAAATTTCTCACTTTTAAATTTGTCAATTCATTTTAATCAATTAAATAGATTTATTAATCCGTTTCAACTAAATCCATTAATTTACTTCAATTAATCCATTAAGTTCGTTACTTAATTTCAAACAAATTGTTAAGTTCATTCCTTAATTTCAAATAGATTTCAATTTCAAAATGATCTTGTTGACCAGTCGGGTTTCTTATTTCAATTAGCTATCCTAGGCCAAGTTATTTAATTAGGTATCAACCCAATAACATTCAATAAATAAAAGAAAATCTAAGCATAGCAAAGGGAGCTTGCAGTGTGATAACTGGGATGATGTCAAAGTAAATAAACCAGCAGTAGCAACCATACATAACAATTCAATAATTTATTTAAATAATCCCGAAATAATCGTATAATCTACATTTGTTATTTATGCAAATTAATATAATTATTCCTAGAATCCACACTATCATTTCATGCAGATTAAAGATTATTACATTATGTTTTTCCACTTGGTGTCTATTTTCAAATTACTACATCAATCATACATTCAATGGTTCAAAGTGTAGTTAACGCTATTTCCACGTGTCGATTTATTTAACATTTAAAGGGGTCAAGTTCAACATATATAATCCATTTTAAATTGTTAACTGTCCTATATCAAATTAAATTGCATATTAATTATCGCTTATATTAACAACCAAATTCAACATCACATAGCAAATTTAGTGTCACAACTATTTACCATAAACCAACATCAAATCACAATTTATCACGTTAAATCTCTTTAAGCAATACATGGCATCAATTAGAAATTTTAAATTCCATCAATACTCAATTTTCTTGTATAGCAATTAACAGTTTATGTGAACAATTTTAACCTCAACCATTTTAACATCCAAATTAATATTAACAACATCTATCACTTGATTATCATAGCAAAATAGATTGAGTCGTGAATGAAATATTCACATTGCGTGGTTAGAGAAGATGACGAAGCACGGAGACGAATAGATAAAATAGACACTAACAAGCACGACGCAAAACGAACACAAACTGCAATCAAACAAATAATTAATCAATAATTTGTTTATTGATATATATATATCGATTGAATATATATATATATATATATATATATGGTTTATTTATATATATATATGTATATATAAAAACCATACCAAATAACGAAGCAAGATAGATTCGACAAGCGGGATGGAAATAGCTTATGCTTCCGGATCAATAGCAGGAGCTGGAATAAAACACATAGCAACAGACTATATGTGAGCAACCGGAAATTTCGAAACTATATACGGTTATAACATAACAGATTACACATTCATATTAATATATATAAAACAAAGCAACAGTTTTTAAGAAAATTTTTCTGCATGAACCACACAAACAGAGACTTTGGGTTCCGGATTGGGTACGAAGGAGGCTTCGGCCGTGGTCAGGCAGTGGGGTGTTGTGAGTCGGAGAGGAGCAGTTCGCCAGAGGCACGGTGGGTTGGCGTCAGGCGAGGTCGGGTCTGGAAGCGGATGGTGGCAGCGGGGACACGGGCTGGACGTGGGTGGGTTCGGGTGGCGGATGGTGGCCTGGGCGAGTGGGTTGCGTAGGGGAGTGGACGGTCGTTGGCGGTTGCTGGCGTTGTGGGTGTAGTAGGTGGCGTGACAGAGCAGGGGTCGACGTGGGCAGTGGGCAGTGGAGGGGGAGAGGGTGGACGTGCATGGAGGAGTTTGGGTTCTGTGAGTTTCATAATCTGGGGAAGACAAAATAATAAAAAGAATGATGAAGGAGGGAGAAGAACACGTACCATAGAAGTAAGCAATTAATGAAGTGAGCAGTTAATGAAGTGAGCAGTTAATGAAGGCAGAGGGTAGCAGATATATACAGAGAAGTTTAGAGTCCCAAGGTCAACGCAATGATGTCCTCGGTAAATGTGATGACTATTGGGTTTCTTAGAGTGCTGATGGTTGAAGGACTCCTAGAATTCTAAACAGTGTAGAAAGTTGGGTACCGGTTTGTGCTGCGAAACGGATCAGTTTGTACTGTGTTAAACAATTATAATTCGCAATGCCGAACTCCGATTGACGCAAATAAATATACCGTTTTGATCAGCGCAACGAGCCGAACGCAACGGTATGAAGATTTTGACGATTTGACATTGTTTGTGAAGTGGTTAATCTAATTTAGCTGTTTGCTTGCGCGAACAATTTAACTATCAATTAAAAGCGAAATTCGACTTAACGAAATGCGCCGTGATGATCAAAATATTTTTCTTATGCAACATTGTGAAAAATATATGGATTCAGGCAATAGAAAATTTACACATAAAATTTAAACTAATATGTAAATATGACGAACGAAATTTACTTCAATATTTTTCAATGAAATTTGACGTACGCCTATGTCTATCTAGACGCATTCCAAATGTGAAGTTTGGATAGAAACAGAATTTGTTTGTGAAAATTCGAATTCCTACATTAAATAAGCGATTTTAAAATTTTAAACTGGGTCTGAATTTCAGGGTCGTTACATTCTCCCGCGCTCAAAACTTTTCGTCCTCGAAAGGGAACAAAGTAAAGAGTGGAAGAACAGATAAAAGAGATCCGATGGATATCGAATAGAGTATCAAATAAAGTATAGAGTATAGAATGAAATTTACCTTCAACAAACAATTCTGGATTAGAATCCCGGATACTCTCCTCGGTTTTCCAAGTACAATCACGATCATCGGAACTCCATTGGACTTTGACTGGGCTGACAGATTTCCTTCTAAGCTGCTTCATATCTCTATCAACGATACGAAGTGGTCTCCTCTCTATAGTCAAATCCGGCTCAATATCAACCTCATCTAACTGAGCAATAGGAATGGTCATGGATGGATCATGTACAACTTCCGAAGATATGAAACATGGAATACGTTGTGCACGTCCTCAAATTTCTCCGACAGTGCAACTCTGTAGGCTAGTGTACCAATCCTCTCAGTGATAGTGAATGGTCCAACAAATCTAGGAGCGAGCTTCCCTCTTCGACCAAATCGAATAACATTCTTCAAATGTGATATCTTAAGAAATACCTCATCCCCAACCTGGAATTTTAAATATCTTCTACGCCTATCTGCATAGCTCTTCTACCTATCCTATGCGGTTTTCATCTTCCTTCTAATCTCGTTAACCTTCTCGGATGCTTCCATAATCATATCTGGGCCAAGAATTAATCGAACACCAGGCTCAATCCAACAAGCTGGCGATTTGCATGGCCGTCCATATAAAGCTTCGAACGGTGCCATATCGATACTTGCCTGATTATAAAGATAGTTAAATTTCAATTCAATTTTACTTATTTAAATTGAAAATTTCTGATTTACGTGATAACTGTTATTATAGTGAATTCGACCAAATGGAGATGGTCTTCCCAAGATCCACCGAAATCAATAATGCAAGCTCGGAGCAGATCTTCCAAAATCTGATTTACCCTCTCAGTTTGGCCATCTGTCTGAGGATGATAGGCTATACTTAGATTCAGTTTAGTGCCCAAGACGTCCTGAAATGCCTTCCAAAATTTACTAGTGAACAAAGGATCTCTATCGCATACAATACTAGATGGAACTCCATGAAGTCTAACAATCTCTCTCATATAAATCTCGGCTAAACTCGAAGCAGTACGAGTGGTCTTAACAGGAATATAGTGAGCATATTTGGTCAACCTATCAACAATCACCCATATACTCTCGTTACCTTTTCTGGTCCTCGGTAATCCGTTAATGAAGTCCATAGAAATCTGATCCCGTTTCCAACACGGAATCTTTAGGGGTTGAAGTAATCCTGCCGTCTTCCGGTGATCGGCCTTGACTTGCTGGCAAGTGATGCATCTACTGACATATATAGAGATATCTCTCTTCATCCCACTCCACCAATATAAACGCTTCATATTTCGATACATCTTGGTGACACCAGGATGAAATGAAAGTGATGACTGATGGTCTCTCTAAGCACTTCTTGTAACAACCCGGGGTTTTGTAACAATTAATTATCGTCAAATGACGATTTAATTTGGTTGCTAATTTCTTTTGGCATTTAACCAATCGAAATTCATTTAAATATTTAATTAATATTGTTGGGCTTTAAAAATTAATTTTAGCCCATATTTTGTTTGATGCCGTGATACATCCAATACCTGTTCCCTTTTTTATTTCATTGGAAAACCCTAAACCTAAAAATCAAAAACACACGAACGAGATTAAAAATGGAGGCTCGTTCGTATTCGTTCCTCTTCTTCAAATTAGGGTTCGATTTATAGTGGTTTCGGCTGCTTGATTTGAGTTCTCCATGGCTTCGACGCATAACCATTCGATCTTGGAATGCTCGATGGAGTTCGATCTCGTTGCTTTGTTGAGCGTCTTGTGAGATAACTTCGGCCGCTTGACTGTGTTCGTCTACGCTTCGTACTAAGGTGAGTAATCTTTATTACTCACATCTAATTCGACTTAGTGATATGCTTTGCGTTTGATTTGGTTTTGTTGTTGATGCTTTCTCTGATTTTATCAAATTCGTGTATTTTCGTGTTATTTGGTTGACTCGGCTTTGATTTTGAGCTGTACAATATCTCGTGACCATCTCGGTATTGATTTCTTATTTCTGGTTATACTGTGCACCTGAGTTCAAATGCATTGAGCTCTGGTTTCATTTCTTTGGTCATGTGTACATCTCTCTTGTTCACTGTTCATGTGCCTCTTTGTGGCTTCAGTTTAGAACACTTCATAGTTGTACTTCTTGCTCTTTGCTTGGAGTTCAGTAGCTTGTCTTCTTTTTGGCTAGGTCTTTAGTCTCTGTTCGACCTGATTTTGCTTTGGTTTATGTAGTCTGTAGTATCTCTAGTGTGCACTTATTAGCACTGTCACTTTGCAGGAATGACTTCGACACTGTTTTGATGCTCGGGTCTTTGACTTGTGAACTGCCTTTGTGGTCTTTGTATTCATGTGTATCTGGTCAAGTTCATTGCTGTTTTGAGTCTTGTCTCTGGCCATTCTTTGGTCTCTGACCTGATTTGTAGTATGAGCTACTAACTTGCATTTCAAATTAGTTGGTGGTGGAATTTTTCACCTGTACATGTATCTCTGGAGTAGTGGCATTCATTCCTTACTACCCTGATTTTGTTGCAGCCATTTTACTGTATATATATATACACTGGCGACTGTACATTTGAGTCTTATTCTTGCTATTTGGCACTGTGCTTCGAGTATATGAGCAGTTACAATTTGAGTTGAAGCTGCCTTGACCCTTTGAACTTAGTTGATGTTGGTTTTGTGATTTTTGGTTTATTACAGTTTGATGTGAATTGCATCTTTCTATTGAATCATGCTGCAACAAATTTTGGTTGCTGTAGCAGCACCATTCGACTTAGATGGCTGTTTGTTTCATTTATGCTGCTGCCTGGTCTGGTTCATCTCGTTATCTCGTTCTTTGACTGGTTTTTGATGCACATACGTGCTTCCCCTTCCTGAGGCAGTGGCATTGACTTTCTTGAATCTTCACTCCTCTTCATTAGTGAGGCTATACTTTTGTTACTGCACCTTGTTCTTGATTATGATACCTGTACATTAGTTACTAGTTCATGTTTGTATACATGTTGATGCCAGTTGCCTCTGTTGGGTAGCTTATCAGTGTTGCGCTATGCTATGCTGTGTCACTGCAGTTGGTTTATGAATATTTGGGCATTCAGGTTGCGTGCAAAAATCCATTTGTTGCCAACCTGTGGCCATTGTGCCTTAATGCTATTCCTTTATATGTATGTCGTACATTGTTTTCTAGTACAGTTGCAACATGTTGATTGTTGCAGTTTGTATCTGCTGTATCCTTGCATTCATGTGGTGGCTGTAGTACTTGTTGCAGTTTGCCCTTGGATTCATTTATGCAGTTTGCCCTTGTCGGTTTGCGTTGCATCGATATTTGATTCTTCATTGATTTTGGTTCGTTGATCTTTTGGGTACATCATCACTGTAGTGGCAAGGTGTTCGACGGAAATTCTATCGGTTTAGAAAACCGTCGAACGAATTTTGAAATAAAATTTACCGCAAGCGCACGGTGTACGAATGTAGCACGCGGCGAATACGGGTCGATCCGCAGGGAATTGATGATTTTAAAAAATTGATTCAATCAAATTAAACCAAGGTTGAAGAGAATGTTAAACTAGAAAAGAAGAAAAACAAGCAAAAGAAAATTGATAAAAATATGAGTGTTAACAATTTAGAGGCAATTCCACTCTCTAGATCACATAAATCAACAAAATGAAGTTATGATCTCTCTTTTCTTGTCATTAGCGAATTAGTTGATGTGCTTATCACGAGTATGATATATTTGTGCTATTAATTAGCTCAACATAAACCATCAAACTATAACACAACCACTAATACACTTTTAAATCTCATAAAATATGACAACAAAGTTGAAATAAAAATCTATTTTAAGCATAGCCTATTAACTATTGTTTAGAAATATAGGCTATCAAATTTCAATTTCAACATTCACTTCTTTGCCATAATCATAAGTAAATGAAGAGACAATTTGTGTTTTGTTTGTTTAAGCATAGCCTATTTGTTATGAACAACATAGACTATCAAATTCAAAGCTAAACAACATCATTAAACCACTTCAATCATTCTCATTAAGCACAAAAAGAGAGCATAAACATCAAATTAAGTTGAAGCTACATGATTAGAGAGCTTCATTATCCCTAAATTGAAGGGGTTTAGCCTCTCATATTTGTTATCATATGAACAAATGTAGCTAGCAACATGAAAGCAAAAAGAAAGAAAAATGAAAGCAAATGAAAAGAAAACTATTCTACTTGCATAAAAGTAAATCTACACTACTAGCATGAAAGGAAATGAACATGCATGTAAAAGAAAATACTAATTAACATTGCATAAAAAGAAAAGAAAATTACATAAGATAAAAATGACTAAGCAGCCATGAAAAGAGAAAGAGAGCTTTCTTTTATTTGATATAAACTAAACTAAAGAGAAGGAGGCCTAAGAGAGACTAAGAGAAGAGATAGGGCCTTGCATGAAACATAAGGGGTTATTTATACAAGCATGAAACCCTAATCCATATTTTTGGGGAATGCGTAAAATACCCTTGAGAAAGTGTGGAGGCCAAGTAATCTTTAGCATGTCTTAATCTCCCATTAAGTGTACATGAAATCATTAACTCCATAAGCATGTTCATTAGCCTTTAATTTGTACATCAAGGTAGGTGGGTAGGTGGGGTCCTCCATGATCTTCACTTTGAACTATTTTCATCTTCATTCCTTTATATCCATTTTGTGCGTGCATGTTTCTTCATGAACCCACTAATATGAGAAGCTAAATTCTTACAAAATATTATAGAAATTTTCAATTAATTTTTCTCAAAGAAATATATGCACACAAATGACCGTTTTGCCCATATATGAAGATGAATATGTGACAATTTGGAATAATTTGAATTTTTGGTTTAAACAAGTTAAAATACCCGATATGATCATTTATTTAATTCAAATAGATTAAATATGGTGGTAAAAATATGCACATATCCACCTACCCACCTACCCACCTACCTTAATTCAAATAGGAATGGTTTTATGAAGACACATGCATGCAAAATAAATACAAAGGAATGGAGATGGAAATAATTCAAAGTGAAGAACATGGAGGACCCCACCTACCCACCTACCTTAATGTACAAATTAGAGGCTAATGCACATGCTTATGGAATTAATGGCTTCATGTACACTTAAATGGTGATTAGTAGAAGCTAATGATTACTTGGCCTCCACATTTTCTCAAGGGTATTTTGGGCATTCCCTAAAAATATGGATTAGGGTTTCATGCTTGTATAAATAACCCCTTATGTTTCATGTAACATCTCATCTCTCTCTTAGGCCTCCTTCTCTTTAGTTTACTTTATATCAAATAAAAGAAAGCTCTCTTTCTCTTTTCATAGCTACTTAGCCATTTTTATTTTATGTGATTTTCTTTTCTTTTTATGCAATGTTAATTAGTGTTTCCTTTTACTTACATGTTCATTTCCTTTCATGCTAGTAGTGTAGATTTACTTTTATGCAAGTATAATAGTTTTCTTTTCATTTGCTTTCATTTTTCTTTCCTTTTGCTTTCATGTTGCTAGCTACCTTTGTTCATATGATAACAAATACGAGAGGCTAAACCCCTTCAATTTAGGGATAATGAAGCTCTCTAATCATGTAGCTTCAACTTAATTTGATGTTTATGCTCTCTTTTTGTGCTTAATGAGAATGATTGAAGTGGTTTAATGATGTTGTTTAGCTTTGAATTTGACAGTCTATGTTGTTCATAACAAATAGGCTATGCTTAAACAAACAAAACACAAATTGCCTCTTCATTTACATATGATTATGGAAAAGAAGTGATTGTTGAAATTAAAATTTGATGGCTTTTATTTCAAATTAATAGTTAATAGGCCATGCTTAAAATAAATTTTTCTTTCAACTTTGTTGTCATATTTTATGAGATTTGAAAGTGTATTAGTAGTTGTGTTATAGTTTGATGGTTTATATTGGGCTAATTAATAGCACAAATATATCATACTTATGATAAGCACATCAACTAATTACACTAATGACAAGAAAAGAGAGATTATAACTTCATTTTGTTGATTTAAGTGATCTAGAGAGTGGAAATTGCCTCTAAATTGTTAACACTCATATTTTTCTCAATTTTCTTTTACTTGTTTTTCTTCTTTTCTAGTTTAACATTTTCTTGAACCTTGGTTTAATTTGATTGAATAGATTTTTTTTGAAATCATCAATTCTATGCGGATCGACCCGTATTCGTCACGTGCTACATTCGTACACTGTGCGCTTGCGGTTATTTTTATTTCTAAATTTTTCGACGGTTTTCTAACTCCATAGAATTTCCGTCGACGAACAAGTTTCTGCCTTCAGACCACGGTGCAACTGCTGCCTCTCTCTACAACTTTACAATCCATCACCATTTCAGCCCCTCTGCCCTCTGTCCACACCCACTGCATACTTCACTGACCAAACACTTCTCGACTGCCTAAGCCACCATTCAGACCCTCCACTTCTTTGCACATCCCACAACAAACTTCAATCTACCCTACTTCCCATTCAACTTCCCTTGCATACTATTCCCTCTTGCTGCATTACCAATCATCTCTACATCACCTCATCGCCATAGCAAGTGCAGACATCACTGAACTTCAGCTATCATTTGCTTCCACTTCCTTTCTACCACTGCATTGTTACACTGCCAGAGACCATCCCCTACCATCTACTTCAGAATTCCAACTTGCTACACCCAATATTCTTCATCACATTTCCTTGCATTCCCCTCCATATTTGATGTGCACGTAAATATGCATATTTTTACCACCATATTTAATCTATTTAAATTAAATAAATGATCATATTGGGTATTTTAACTTGTTTTAACCAAAATTCATATTAATTCCAAATTTTCACATATTCATCTTCATATAAGGGCAAAATGGCCATTTGTGCGCATATATTAATTTGAGAGAATTTAATTGAAAATTTCTATAATATTTTGTAGGAATTTAGCTTCTCATATTAGTGGGTTCATGAAGAAACATGCATGCACAAAATGGATATAAAGGAATGAAGATGGAAATAATTCAAAGTGAACATCATGGAGGACCCCACCTACCCACCTACCTTAATGTACAAATTAAAGGCTAATGCACATGCTTTTGGAGTTAAGGTTTCATGAACACTTAATGGGAGATTAAGACATGTTAATGATTACTTGGCCTCCACACTTCCTAAGGGGCATTTTGGGCATTCTCCAAAAATATGAATTAGGGTTTCATACATGTATAAATACCCATATGTTTCATGTAGGCTATCTCTTCTCTTAGTCTCTCTTAGGCCTCCTTCTCTTTAGTTTAGTTTAGATCAAAAATAAAATGAAAGCTCCTCTTTCTCTTTTCATGGCTACTTAGCCATTTTTATTTTATGTAATCTTTTATATTTTATGCAATTTAATACATGCTTTTTCCTTTTCATGTTCATTTACTTTCATGTTGTAGTGTAGATCTCTTTTCTTTTATGCAAGTTAATTAGCTTATCTTTTCATTTTGCTCTCTTTTTCCTCTTCATTTTGCTTTCATGTTGTTAGCTACATTTGTTAATAAAATGACAAATATGAGAAGCTAAACCCCTTCAATTTAGGGGTAATGAAGCTTTCTAATTAATGTAGCTTCAACATTTTGTCAATTCATGCTCTCTTTTTGTGCTTAATGATGATGATAGAAGTGGTTTTATTTGTTGTTTTTGCTTTAAATTTGATAGTCTATATTGTTGACACCAAATAGGCTATGCTTAAACAATCACTAACACAAATGCCTCTTCATCAATATATGATTATGGCATAAGAAAGTGATTTGAAATTAAAATTTGATAGCCTATATTTCTAAATAATAGTTAATAGGCTATGCTTAAAATAGATTTTTATTTCAACTTTGTTGTCATATTTCATGAGAGTTAAATGTGTATTAGTGGTTGTGTTATAGTTTGATGGTTTAGATTGGGTTAATTAATAGCATAAATATATCATACTTATGATAAACACATCAACTAATTACACTAGTGAAAAGAAAAGAGAGATCATAACTTCATTTTGTTGATTTATATGATCTAGAGAGTGGATTTATCTCTAAATTGTTCTTTTAACTCTCATATTTTTATCATTTTCTTTTGCTAGTTTTTGTTAGTTTCTTACATTTCTAACTATTCACTCTCAACTTCGGTATAATTTGATTGAATAGAATTTTAAAATCATCAATTCCCTGCGGATTGACCCGTATTCGCCGCGTGCTACATTCGTACACCGTGCGCTTGCGGTTATTTTTAAATTTAAACTCATTCGACAGTTTTCTAAAACGATAGAATTTCCGTCGTCCGAACAAGTTTTTGGCGCCGTTGCCGGGGAATTTATTTTGATTTTATTTTCTATTCTTCAGATTATTTTTCCTTTGATTTTTGTGCGTTTTTGGGAAGATGGCGAAGTTCGTGGATGATTGAGGTAAGGGGAAAGCTGCAGGTTGGTAGTAAGCGATGTCAATTGGGTTTCAAGGGTTGGGGGATTTCGATTGCAGTGTGGTAATTTGCAGATGTGTTCAGAAGAGTGAAGTGATTACAGTGTTTATAGGGAAGAGTAATGGATGTAAATGGAAGAGTCGAAGAGTTGTAGCAAGGAAAGGATGGTTGGCAGTAGAGGCACGTTGTAGTCGGCGAGGCCTTGTGTGTCAGGCAACAGAGGGTTGGGTGTGAATTAAGGTAGAAGTGGGACAGTGGAAGTTGCAGTTGTATGCTGCTGCGAGTGGTGAGTGACAGTCATGGTCAGTGAGAAGTAAGTGAAACTGCTTGCTGCTGGAAGAAGTCGAGTTCGCGGCGACTTGGTGATAGAGGTGGATCGGTCGCGAACTATTGATGGAGGCGAGGCGAAGGGATTTTGTTTCGATTGCAGTAGTTGGGTTGAGGAGCGATTGGTTGCGGAGGTGAGGCTATTTCGATTTTTGACGAGAAGAAAGAGGATTGTTGAGGCGGTTGCGAAATCGATTTGGGCGAGTTGGAGGATGCCGAAGTCGTGAGTTGCGAAATCAAATTGAAGCAGTTTCGGGTTGATGAATTGGGGAGGTGCGTATGACTGTTCGAGGGGGCTACAGTTGAGTTTGTCTAAGTGGTTGATGGCTGTAAATGTTGTATGGAGTATGGGAAGTTGACTGAGCGAAAAAGTGGAGTTGTTGGAGTTATGGCTGTTGACTGACAGGGGTTGGTGAATGTTGCCTTAACAATGGCACTGAAGTTTGGGGCTGTGAATGATATCGTTTATTATTATTTACATGAAAATGAAGTGTATTTACACGACATCAGATAGTATATTCCTAAAAAGTAAATGAAACGGTCTTCCAAAGACCGATTCATTTGTCTCGTCAAGTACACAAGACACGGCCTAAGCTCGAAAAACAAAACCATAAAAGATTTTGAAGTCGAATGTGGATTTGGAAAAACGAATGTCGTTTTATTAAAAATCTTACGAGTTGTTTTATTTTTGAAGATTTTTGGGATTGATAAAACAATTGATTGAAATTCACATTTATTTTCACCAAATTGAAATTCAAGTTTATCATTGAAAACCTCTTCCAAATTATCGATTTCAAAATCAAAATGGTGATCGAAATCTTCCCCATTGAAATTTAATGACTCATTTTCGAAAAGTCCATAAAACTCACATTCATTAAATTCATCTTCCTTCGTTGGATTATCAACAACTTCATCGTAAATATCCATTTAAAAATCCAAAGTTGTTGTATTCAAATTTTCAAAATCGAGAAAAGGAAGGTCGAATTTTAAATTTGGCTCCACACCCTCAAAAGAATTGAAATCCAACTCAATTACCGTGTTTTCAACAACTTCATTACGATCATCATTTTCAGTTTCAAAAGTTGTTGTTTGAAAATCATCGATTTGGGTAAAAGATGGATTATCAATTGACTCGTCGCACATTGAAATTTGATTTTGTTTCTCACGAAAATTTTCTAATGTTTTAATCAACAAATTCGTGTGATCATCGTAAATTTCATTCATTTGCTCAACAAATTCAAATTTGTAATTATTAACTTGAAAATTTTCGATTTGGACTTGTTGAGAACAAGAATCGTTGAATTCGATAAACGGGGATTATTATTTGATTCTTCGCAAGTTGAGATTTGATTATGATTTTCATGAAATTTTTTGTATTTTTCAAGTAATAAATCCCCGTTATCTTTTTCCATTTGGTCAACAAAATCAAATTCATGATTATTAATTTGAAAATTTTCATTTTGAATTTGTTGACAACCAAAGGTTTCAACCGTATCAATATTGAAACTATTCCCATTGCCAAAATTATATGAAAATTGGTTCACATTTTCGTCTTGATTTTGAAATTCATCTTGAAACTCGAAATTGAATTGGCATGGGTTACACTCGAAATCATTTGAATTTTGAAGTGAATTCATATTTTGATTATTTTGAAAACCTTGATTCGAGTTATTAAACAAATATGAATTACATAAATCATTTATCTCTTGATTTTGTCGTGTAGAAAGTTCGAGTAAAGATGAAATCATTTCAATGCTATTTTCAAGAGTCGAAGGTTGGTCATTGTTTTGAAAATTTTGTTGTTCGAAATTTGAATTATTTACACAAAAGTTGTTAAAATATCCATACGAATTTGGAGTGAACTCATATGGATTATATTGATTTTCACAGTTAAATTCAAGTGAGTAAGAAAAAGGAAACTCGGACATGTTCAAGATTTTTTTTTTTGGTTTTTTTATAAAGAAAATTATTTACAAGTAGAATTTGTTTTTCAAAATGGAAAATAGATTTTTTTTTTCGTTTTTGGATTTTCAAAATTTTTTTGTCTTTTTTTTAAGAGAAAGTTTTGTATATTTTTTGGATTTTTGTTTTTCTAATTTTTTTGGATTTTTGAAATTTCAAAGGAAAAGGATTTGAAAATTTCAAAGAAAAATAAAAGGAATATTTACAATTTTTTTTTAGTTTTGGATTTTTGAATTTTTCTTTATTATCCGTTTTTAAATATGCATGAACTAATGCTGCTAAATGAATGCGGTGGTTAATTACAAATGATTTATTCTAAGTTAACCCAAAATTGTATTATCACACATTGTCTTAGATAAACAAGATAGTTCTCAGCCAGGTAACAGACATGATTTATCGGTGCACCACGAATCACCGTAGCAATGCAGCCGAAGGTTTAAGTACCTTCAGAGAAACAATTCAATATAATATTTACGAATTACCGTAATATTTATAACTGATTATTGCTCTGTCGTAGCCTAGACACCAAGAAATTAAATTGTTCAAGGAAGACAACTTGTCAATATACAATTAAGAGCTATCGTCATTATTAATCAAGATTCTAAGATGAAATGCAAAACAGAAATTAAACGTGTATTAACAATGCAACTACAAATGAAATTTTTTTGTTTGTTTTTTTTGAATTTTTTTTAATATAATGCAAGCAACTAACAATGCAAAGCAAGATAAATGCAATAAATGGAGATTAAAAGCAGCAACAAAATTTATAAGCAAGCAGGCAGTTATTTTTTTTAGGCAAGCTATGTGAAGCACACAACTCTTCTAATCTGCTTTGGCAACCTGAAAATAGAAACTAGATATATACAATTTTTTTTGTTTTTTTTTTGTATATTTATCAAAGAAGAAAACCAAACAAGTGAAAAACAAAACAAATGAAAATAAAACAAATGAAAACTCAAACAAGCGAAAAAGGAAAATTTAAACAAAGTGACACTAGAATTTTTTTTTTGAAAGAGAGAAGGAATTTTTTTAAAACACAACTTAGACAATTTAGCACTACAATTAACTAATCCTACAAAGGAACCAGCCCACAAGCCCGCAAACACTAGCTGCCCAATTTTTTTTCTAATACTTCAAAGCCGGTCGCGAACTGTTGAACTGCTCAAAACAAGTCATACCCAGATATCGAAAACAATGCCAGAAATCAAAATCAACCCTACGAATTTGAATTTGAGTGTTCGATTTGAGTGTGGGGTTTGCGGTGAGTGATGGAAACTCTCGGGTTGTAGCGATAGATGCTACAGTTTGAAGAGATGATTGTGGTTGTTCAAGTTAAGAGACGATGTCGGAATTGGGTTCGCGATTGACACAGTGGTGACATTTGTTCAAGGCGAGGCTTGATGTTGGGTATTTGCAGTTGCAGAACGCTTTTGGTGACGAAGAATTGAGTGTGTTTGCACTTGGGATAGGATTTGGTTTTCAAAGCGATGGTTCAGGTGCCACGTCGATGATGGAATCGGGTTGTAGCAGGATGCGATGGAGTTGCTTTTTGGAGGTGATTGTGGTGTTCAATTTTCGTAGGGATGGAGTTGTCACCAGCAGCAGTTTCTGTCGATTGTGGGGGGAAGTCGTGATGTCAATGATTGGACGAGGAGATTGGTTAGGCAACACGTGTGGTGGTAAGGATGTGATGACAGGGTGATGCAACAGGGTAATGGATGGGTTGTAGGCAATGATGGTCAGAGGACCAGGTGATGTAGTTGATGGTTTCTAAGGTGGAAGAAGGTGGTGGGTTTACAGGTGGTTGTTGAGTACTTGAAAGATTTTGAGGAGGCAGCAGTTTGATGTTGATGGCAGTGGTGATGTGGTTATGAAATTTGAAGCAGGGGGTTATTCTAGTTGAAATGGATGTATGGAGTTGAAGAAGGTAGGTTTAGTTGCGATGGATGTTGAGAGGCTTGTATGAAATGGAAGAGTTGATCAATGACAATGTGACACTGATGGTTGGTTTACGCAGTTTCGAAGTGGGTTGTTTCGAGCAGGAGATGGATGTTTTTCACTATGAGGAGGTTTTGAAGTGTAGTGATGAAGGCAGAAATGTGGAGTGGCAAATGTGGGTTGTTGGATTTGGTCTCGAGTTGTGACTGAAGGGGGTTGGTAAGTAGCTGCAGATAAAAGAAAGTGTTGGAGATCTGGGTAAGTTGTTGTCAATAGTTTGTATAAGTGTGATGTATGAAGTTTATGTTTGTGGCACAGAGAAGGATGAGATGCACAGAGGTTGTGAGAAGTTCAGGTGGTTGAGGTGAGTGGTCTGTCGTTCTGTTGCAAGCAGAAGTGGTTTCAGGTGGTGAATGTTTGAGGAAGGAAGTATATGTTTTGGGGAAATGGTAGGCAATGGCACAGATGCACAGGGAACAGTATGGTTATACAGAGCAGAGAATGAATGCAGTATTGAAGTGTTTGTGAATGAAAAGGAATGAAAGTGTACACTGTGCAGGCAGAGAGAGGCAGAGAGATGTTTGTGTATTTGTGAAATGTAAATTGATGTAAAATGTAAATGCAGCTGTAAATCTGTTAAATCCAATTTAAAATGGAATTTTTTTTCTTTTTGAATTGTATATGATTTTTGTTTTAGAAATGCAATGAAAATAAACTACAACAAGCGCACACACAAGATTGAAAACACAAACACAATTTTTTTTTTGAAATGCAAACACACACAAATTAAAAAACACACAAAAATCAAAGGAAAAATAATCCGAAGAATAGAAAATAAAATCAAAACAAATTCCCCGGCAACGGCGCCAAAAACTTGTTCGTCGACAAAAATTCTATCGGTTTAGAAAACCATCGAACGAATTTAAATTAAAAATAACCGCAAACGCACGGTGTACGAATGTAGCACGCGGCGAATACGGGTCGATCCGCAGGGAATTGATAATTTTAAAATTCTATTCAATCAAATTAACCAAAGTTGAAAGTGTGATTAGCTAAAAAGTAAGAAACTAACAGAAAGAAAAGAAATGCAAATATGAGAGTTAAATGACAATTTAGAGAATAAATCCACTCTCTAGATCATGTAGTTCAACACATGAAATCATGATCTCTCTTTTATGGTCATTAGTGTTTTAATTGATATGTTTATCATAAGTATGACATATTTGAGCTATTGATTAGCCAACATAAGCCATCAAACTATAACACACCCCTTAAAACACTTACTAACTTTCATGAAACTTGACAAAGAAAATGAGAGTGAAATCTATTTTAAGTATGGCCTATTAACTATTGATTAGAAACATAGACCATCAAATTTTAATTTCAAATCACTTTCTTATGCCATAATCATATATTGATGAAGAGGCATTTGTGTTAGTGATTGTTTAAGCATAGCCTATTTGGTGTCAACAATATAGATTATCAAATTCAAAGCAAAAACAACAAATAAAACCACTTCTATCATCATCATTAAGCACAAAAAGAGAGCATGAATTGACAAAATGTTGAAGCTACATTAATTAGAGAGCTTCATTACCCCTAAATTGAAGGGGTTTAGCTTATCATATTTGTCATTTTATTAACAAATGTAGCTAACAACATGAAAGCAAAATGAAGAGGAAAAAGAGAGCAAAATGAAAAGATAAGCTAATTAATTGCATAAAAGAAAAGAGATCTACACTACAACATAAAAAAGAGGCATGTAAAAGGAAAGAGCATGTATTAATAACATAAAAAAAGAAAAATTACATGAAAATAAAAATGGCTAAGTAGCCATGAAAAGAGAAAGAGAGCTTTCTTTTATTTGATCTAAACTAATGAAGAGGAAGAGGAAGAGAGGAGGCCTAAGAGAGGCTAAGAGAAGAGATAGATTACATGAAACATAAGGGTATATATACAAGTTTTAAAACCCTAATTCACTTTTGGGGAATGCCCAAAATGCCCCTTAGGAAGTGTGGAGGCCAAGTAATCATTAACATGTCTTAATCCCCCATTAAATGTACATGAAACCGTTAACTCCATAAGCAT
The DNA here is from genome assembly GCA_030765085.1 of Allium cepa. Lineage (NCBI taxonomy): Eukaryota > Viridiplantae > Streptophyta > Magnoliopsida > Asparagales > Amaryllidaceae > Allium > Allium cepa. The sequence goes on from CM060932.1 coordinate 331,507,029, forward strand.
GTGCATTAGCCTTTAATTTGTACATTAAGATAGATGGGTAGGTGGGGTCCTCCATGATCTTCACTTTAAATTATTTCCATCTTCATTCCTTTATATTCTTTGTGCATGCATATTCCTTCATGAAACCACTCCTATTTGAGACCATTTTCCTACAAAAATATATATAAATTTCTAATTAATTTTTCTCAAAGAAATATATGCACTTAAATGACCGTTTTGCCCCTATATGAAGATGAATATGTGAAAATTTGGAATTAATATGAATTTTGGTTAAAACAAGTTAAAATACCCAATATGATCATTTATTTAATTTAAATAGAATAAATATGGTGGTAAAAACATGCACATTTATGTGCACATCAATACTCATCACCATCAAACAAATACCAGAGCAACTCCACTACATACTGTAAGAACCATCCATCACTCACATCTTCATAAGCAACTACAATCCATACGCGACCAAACTGAAATCGCGATCACCCAACTCCACTGACCTTGCCGCAAACAAACCATCGAGATTTCAAAAGAAAAAAAGCACAAAGTTTTAGACTACCACAAAACTACTTACAACTTCAACCACTTCTTTTACCTCTGCCGCACTGCAACGAGATCACCTCCGACCATCACCCCTGTTCTCTGCCTCACTGCATCCTCTAACACCGACCAATAGCCACTGCACTTCGATGACCACCAACAACCACACTTGCAATCCCCTGACCTCCACCACCATCAACTGAATCACTGCCTGCATCTCCTTTACAACCTCCAAAGCACTGACACCATACCGACCTGAACAACAACCTACTGTTAGTCAGCCTTCAGACATCACCACCCCAATCGACTGCAGCCACATCGCGAACCAACCACATCGCAAACCATCAATCCTTCTCTAAACGCACGACCTCACCTCAAACTTGAACATCGCTTCACCCTAATTCGTAACCACTGCAACCTTTAATTCGAATCGCCTCGAACATCAAACTGCCGTCAACTCAATCATTTTGCCAACCCAACCTCGAACAGCACCCCATCAACACCGAGTAACCTCGAACCGAAGCTTGTGTGATTTGAATTTGATTTCACATGAGAATTTGATTTCTTTGAGAAAGTGTGAATTTGATTTCATTTCTTCAATCGGTTTGGGGATTATCTGCGTGTCAAAAAAGAAAAAAAGAAGAAAAGAAAGGGAGAGAACAATATAATGTATGAGGGGTTGATCATATTTGGTCCAGTAAATGTATATTTTTATTTGTCAAGTTTCTTTTAAACCAAACCTTTGTTTTAGCTTTAACAAAAAAAATTCGTGCTTTCATTAAAAAAAAGGGGGAGGGTTGAATTTGTTTTGTTTTAATTTGTTCTAGTTTACATTTGTTTTAGTTTTTCTTTGATATACATATAATTTTTTTTCTTTTGTTTTTTTATATATCTTGTTTCTATTTTCAGGTTGCCAAAGCAGATTGAAAGATTTACTTGCTTCGCTCTGCTGCCAAAAATAAATTACTGACTTGCTTATAAAAAAAATTGCTGCTTTCATCTCTACTTTTATTTGAATTGCATTGTTGTTTGCTTGAATAGTAAAAAAAAAATCAAAAATTCAAAAACAAAAATCCATTCGTAGTTGCATTGTTAATACACGTTTACTTTCTGCTTTAAATTTCATTCTAGAATTTCTTTTAGTAATAACGGTTAGACATCGATAACACTTAATTGTATATTGGCAAATTGTCTTCTTTGAACAATTTAATTTCTTGGTGTCTTGGCTACGGCAGAGTAATAACCATTTATAAATATTACGGTGATTCGTAAATATTATAGTGGTTGTTCCTCTGAAGGTACTTAAACCTTCGACTGCATTGCTACGGTGATTCGTGGTGCACCGATAACCTCTACCCGTTACCTGGCTGAGAACTATCTTGTTGAATTAAGACAATGTATGATTATATAATTTTGGGTTAACTTAGGATAAATCATTTGTAATTAACCCTTGCATTCATATATTTGCATTAGTTCATGCATATCTAAAAAAAAATCAAAATCCAAAACTAAAAAAATTGTAAATATTCCTCTTCTTTTTCTTTGAAATTTTTAAAACCCTTTTCTTTGAAATTTCAAAAAAAAAATCCAAAGTTTTTTAAGGAAAACCAAAAAAAATTATAAAACCTTTTCAGAAACAAAAAAACAAAAATCAATTTCCCTTTTGAAAAATAAATTTTATTTGTAAATACTTTATTAAAAAAACCAAAAAAGAAAACTTCTCAAAAATGTCCGAGTTTCCATTTCCATATTCACTTGAATTTTACTATAGTTGTGAAAATCAATACAATCCATATGATTTCACTCCGAATTCGTATGGATATTTTAACAACAACTATTCCATAAACAATTCGAATTTCGAACAACAAAGTTTTCAAAACGATGATCAACCCTCAAATCTCGAAAATAGCATTTCATCTTTACTTGAACTCTCTACACAACAAAATCAAAGTGTAAACGATTTGTGTAACTCATATTTGTGCAATAGTTCAAGTCAAAATAATCAAAATTTGAATTCACTGCAAAATTCAAATGATTTTGAGTATAACCCATGCAAATTCAATTTCGTGCTTCAAAATGAATTTATAAATCAAGATGAAAATGTGAACCAATTTTCAAATAATTTTGGCAATGAGAATAGTTTCAATAACGATACGATTGAAAACTTTGGTTATCAACAAATTCAAAATGAAAATGTTCATATTAACAATCATGAATTTGATTTTGTTGACCAAATGGAAAAGGATAACGGGGATTTATTACTTGAAAAATACAAAACTTTTCGTGAAAATCATAATCAAATCTCAACTTGCGAAGAATCAAATAATAATCTATCATTTATCGAAATTGACAATTCTTGTACTCAACAAGTCCAAATCGAAAATTTTCAAGTTAATAATTACAAATTTGACTTTGTTGAGAAAATGAATGAAATTTACGATGATCACACGAATTTGTTGATTAAAACATTTGAAAATTTTCGTGAGAAACAAAATCAAATTTCAATGTGTGACGAGTCAAATGATAATCCATCTTTTACCCAAATCGATGATTTTCAAATAACAACTTTTGAATTTGATAATGACGATCTTAATTAAGTTGTTGAAAATACGGTAATTAAGTTGGATTTCAATTCTTTTGAGGGTGCAAAACTCGATTTAAACTTCGATCTTCCTTTTTCTGAAAATTTGAATACGACAACTTTGAATTTCAAACTCGATTTACACGATGAAGTTTTTGATAATTCAACAAAGGAAGTCGAATTTAATGAACATAAGTTTTATGGACTTTTTGAAAATGAGTTGTTGAATTCCGAAGGGGAAAATTTCGATCACCATTTTGATTTTGAAATCGATATTTTGGAAGAAATTGAACTTCAACCAATTTTTCTATCTACCCCAAAAATCATCGAAAATAAAACAACTCGTACGATTTTCAATAAAACGACTTTCATTTTTCCAAACCCACATTCAACTTCGAAATCTTTTACGATTTGGTTTTTCGTGCTTAAGCTGTGTCTCTCACATTTGACGAGACAAATGAATCAGTCTTTAGAAGACCGTTTCATTTACTTTTTGACTATATACTTTCTCATATCTTGTAAATAATAATCTTTCATGTAAATATAGGATTTTTATTTTTCTCCTTCCACTTGGGTTGACTGTGGGGACACGGTCAAAATCAAGTGTGGAGGGGAGATTCATCTTCATTTTTTCTATTTTTCATGGTTTATTTTTGCTTTAAAATCTCAAAAAAAAAATTAAAAAAAAATCCCTAAAACAAATTTTGTTTTGATTTATTTTTAAAGGAAACGCTATAAGATAAATATATGGTTTTGGTTTATTGAATTGAAATTTTTGTAAATTTATTTGTCTTAACAAAAATAAAAATGAAGTTTGATTATAAATAATAATGGTTTAACTAGTATATAGGAAGATTCATATGTGTTAATTAGGAAGTACATCCTAATTGAAAATCTTTGTTTTAAAAAGTGGTTGATTTAAAGTAAAGGATATAATAATTTTTTTGTCTTCTAAGTTAAATAGCGCTAAGATGATTTTGCAAAACTCTCTCTCCCTCTTAAAAAAATATAATATAAAAACAAAAAATAATAACATCCAAGTATTCACTCTCTTTTAAAAGTCCTCATAGTTATGCATTGGTGAATTACTTGAAATCTTTGATTATGTGCTTTCATACTCATTTAAAAGTCCTCACGGTTATGCATGTATGGAACACATATAATAAAACAGACTTAATAAAAACCACATACGGTCGATAGGTGTATGCAAGAAAGTGTGTGCACACGCCATGCTCTGTACCCCCTTCACATAAGCCCGAAAGGCAGTGCATGTGTGGTATATCTGGCCTCAGTTTACCTGAGCTAGGTGTGTAATTTTTCTTGCAAATAATGAGAGAGCAAGCAATTGAAATCCTTGCACTATTTTTACTTAGTTGGTTTGATCTGTTGTTGAAAAGAAATGAAAATACCACTTTGATAAACTTTGATAATCAACTAAGAATCCTTTCCATAATTACACTTTGTTATCAGCCTAAATAACGAATTAAACTATAGTATATTTATGATAACTTCATCTTTATTGGAAACTTTGACGAGTGAATGACTTAAATTTTAAGATAATGACCGAAACCTATATTTAACTTATTTGTGTTGATTTAAAAGTAAGTCCTTCATTTGTAAATATTTTCAAAAACTCGCATTCATCTCTTTGCAAATAAATCTTGCATTTTGTAAAAGTTTTCATCCTACATTTGGATTTTGTGGGTAGTATCCGTTGAAAACCCTCACGAGACAGCACTCGTCCTACCGAGGACACTCAGAGGTTTAACGGCTTGTTGCATACGCTCAATGCAATCGTGCTCCCTATGAAAACGGATTTATCTTAGTTTTTCTTTATTCGAGGACGAATAAAAAGACAAGTGTGGGGGTATTTGATGTGCACGTAAATGTGCATATTTTTACCACCATATTTACTCTACTTAAATTAAATAGATGATCATATTGGGTATTTTAACTTGTTTTAACCAAAATCCATACTAATTCCAAATTGTCACATATCCATCTTCATATAGGGGCAAAACGGTCATTTGTGTGCGTATATTTCTATGAGAAAAATTAATTGGAAATTTATATATATTTGTGTAGGAATTTGATCTCAAATAGGAGTGGTTTTATGAAGACACATGAATGCAAAATAAATACAAAGGAATGGAGATGGAAATAATTCAAAGTGAAGAACATGGAGGACCCCACCTACCCACCTATCTTAATGTACAAATTAGAGGCTAATGCACATGCTTATGGAATTAATGGCTTCAAGTACACTTAAATGGTGATTAGTAGAAGCTAATGATTACTTGGCATCCACACCTTCTCAAGGGTATTTTGAGCATTCCCCAAAAATATGGATTAGGGTTTCATGCTTGTATAAATAACCCCTTATGTTTCATGTAACATCTCATATCTCTCTTAGGCCTCCTTCTCTTTAGTTTAGTTTATATCAAATAAAAGAAAGCTCTCTTTCTCTTTTCATAGCTACTTAGCCATTTTTATTTTATGTGATTTTCTTTTCTTTTTATGCAATGTTAATTAGTGTTTCCTTTTACTTACATGTTCATTTCCTTTCATGCTAGTAGTGTAGATTTACTTTTATGCAAGTATAATAGTTTTCTTTTCATTTGCTTTCATTTTTCTTTCCTTTTGCTTTCATGTTGCTAGCTACCTTTGTTCATATGATAACAAATACGAGAGGCTAAACCCCTTCAATTTAGGGATAATGAAGCTCTCTAATCATGTAGCTTCAACTTAATTTGATGTTTATGCTCTCTTTTTGTGCTTAATGAGAATGATTGAAGTGGTTTAATGATGTTGTTTAGCTTTGAATTTGACAGTCTATGTTGTTCATAACAAATAGGCTATGCTTAAACAAACAAAACACAAATTGCCTCTTCATTTACATATGATTATGGAAAAGAAGTGATTGTTGAAATTAAAATTTGATGGCTTTTATTTCAAATTAATAGTTAATAGGCCATGCTTAAAATAAATTTTTCTTTCAACTTTGTTGTCATATTTTATGAGATTTGAAAGTGTATTAGTAGTTGTGTTATAGTTTGATGGTTTATATTGGGCTAATTAATAGCACAAATATATCATACTTATGATAAGCACATCAACTAATTACACTAATGACAAGAAAAGAGAGATTATAACTTCATTTTGTTGATTTAAGTGATCTAGAGAGTGGAAATTGCCTCTAAATTGTTAACACTCATATTTTTCTCAATTTTCTTTTACTTGTTTTTCTTCTTTTCTAGTTTAACATTCTCTTCAACCTTGGTTTAATTTTATTGAATAGATTTTTTTTGAAATCATCAATCCCCGCGGATCGACCCGTAATCACCACGTGCTACATACGTACACCGTGCGCTTGCGGTTATTTTTATTTCTAAATTTTTCGACGGTTTTCTAACTCCATAGAATTTCCATCGACGAACAGGCACTCATCTTGAAATATCTAAAGAGATTTAGAACCAAGAATAGAAAATCATAAAGCTTTAAGAAAAATATAATTAACGAGTCAAAAGAAGTTTGAATTAAAAGGATCTGGGTATTAAATCGATTCTCCTCATTCTAGGGTATTGATACCCTATCTCTAATGAGTTTATATAACCCCAAACTAAGGTTTTTAGGGAAACCAAAGCTCTGATACCAACTGTAACAACCAGTATATTTGGACCATTTAAATTGACAATAATCCACACATGTCAACTTAAATAATACAAAACACGAATCACTATGGGATTATAAATGCATAAATGTAAATGAGAATCAATACGACATCATAGACACAGAACAATCACAGAATAATGCAGCGGAAAATACATCGTCATAGTAGCAGTTCATGAAGCTACTACATGAAGTACAACAATGTCTCAACATAAGGTGACTGAAAGGAAATACATAAATGCCCAACAGGCTAGTACATCAATACTGGAATAGAAATATACAGATAAAGATAAATGCTAAGTCTTCAGCATCTTCAACCAACCTTGATCAGCAACTGGATAGCTTCAGACTGACCCGAGCATATACAAAAAGAAACACCCGAGTCAGGACTCAAAATCTTATGCGAGATAATCAATTGCAGGGAATTAAGTCCATAACTCAAAGATGAATAAAATAACATCTCTAAGGGTCCGATAAACTATCTATATATACAATAAAATACGATATGTAGATAATGTCTAATCAGTAAAGTACGATATTAAAATAGCGTTAAGGCGTTACCATAATTCCCCTTAACACATTTTATAATGCCACAACCTATACAGCACCGTAAATCCCACCGTAAACTAGTGGTTATCAGAGGGTACCCCATAAGTATAACTCAAAACAAAGCGTAGTGGTTGCGAATAGGATAATCAGTATGACAAGGTACATGAGGCGATACCAACTAGGATACTAGTAGTTGCGTGATCCAGACTGATGTTGAGCATAGCCAACAACTACCTCAACACCGCGAAACAACACTCCCAAATCAAAGGGGTGCACCCAAATCGAATCACAAAAGTAATAGATATGGTATCGAAGAAGTGTGTCCGCTAGAGGTGGCGAACCTCAATGGCCCGGCGCGGCTCCTGTTTTAGTCATGTCAGGGGTCATCCAATATCGTTCTCTTTCTTCAGCCAACGCGTTCACCAAATCATCCACTTCATTCTGGATCAACACTCCGCGTATAATAGTTATTAAAGTGGTTTTCAGTATCGATAGAGAGTATGTCCATCTCCGATCCCGGTCTCTTTAATAACTACGTATTTATTACCCGATGGTCGGTTAAATTAACGTTTAAACAAATCAAAGTCCAAAAGTCAAGGTGCAAACTTGACTTCCAAAATTTGACATTTCACGATTCAATTTATTTCAGATATTTAAAACATATTTCCAAATGCAATTTTTAGTTCAAACATTTGAGTTAACAAAAATTAAGCATTCAAGTTCAATTTAATAAGGTCTAAATTTCGCTTCTTAAATTTAGTTCATTATCAATGAATTCAAGTTAATGGTCAATTTAGTTCAAATCATTAAATCAAATTCTATTCATTTCAATTCATATTTACATTCACTGTTATCATAAATTCGCTTAAATCAATTTCATTAACTGAATTCCTTTTTATCAAAACTTCATTTGATTTATTTACCAATTTAATTAAATTTCTTTTTAAAGGAATCCGTTTCCATTTATTTGGTTCAATGATCTACACATCACAAATAAGTTATTTCCGAGTTACAAATCAACTTAATCCATATTCCGTTTACAATGTCTGAATTTGATTAATTCATTAAATTTAAAATCATTTAAGTTTAAATTATCGCTAAATCAAATCCATAAAACTTTAGTTAGTTTTGTATTCCACTTAAGTCAAATTTTCTTAATCTCAAATTAAATTTATAACAAGTTTCAAATCTATTTAATTAAAACCGAGTTTAAATCTAAATCTAACAAACTTTTAAATTATTAAACTCTAAAACTTTACTTGTTTCTAAATTTCATTTCAATTATTCAACTTACTTAACTTTAAGTTTTCCTAAATCAAATTACAAATTTCTCACTTTTAAATTTGTCAATTCATTTTACTCAATTAAATAGATTTATTAATCTGTTTCAATTAGATCCATTAATTTACTTCAATTAATCCATTAAGTTCGTTACTTAATTTCAAACAAATTGTTAAGTTCATTCCTTAATTTCAAATAGATTTCAATTTCAAAATGATCTTGTTGACCAGTCGGGTTTCTTATTTTAATTAGCTATCCTAGGCCAAGTTATTTAATTGGGGATTTATCATTTCAACCCAATAACATTCAATAAATAAAAGAAAATCTAAGCATAGCAAAGGAAACTTGCAGTGTGATAACTGGGATGGTGTCAAAGTAAATAAACCAGCAGTAGCAACCATACATAACAATTCAACAATTTATTTAAATAATGCCGAAATAATCGTATAAATCTACGTTTGTTATTTATGCAAATTAATATAATTATTCATAGAATCCACACTATCATTTCATGCAGATTAAAGATTATTGCATTATGGTTTTTCACTTGGTGTCTATTTTCAAATTAGTACATCAATCATACATTCAATGATTCAAAGTGTAGTTAACGCTATTTCCACGTGTCGATTTATTTAACATTTAAAGGGGTCATGTTCAACATATATAATCCATTTTAAATTGTTAACTATGCTATATCAAATTAAATTGCATATTAATTATCGCTTATATTAACAACCAAATTCAACATCACATAGCAAATTTAGTATCACAACTATTTACCATATACCAACATCAAATCACAATTTATCACGTTAAATCTCTTTAAGCAATACATGGCGTCAATTAGAAATTTTAAATTCCATCAATACTCAATTTTCTTGTATAGCAATTAACAGTTTATGTGAAAAAATTTAACCTCAACCATTTTAACATCCAAATTAATATTAACAACATCTATCACTTGATTATCATAGCATAATAGATTGAGTCGTGAATGAAATATTCACCTTGCGTGGTTAGAGAAGATGACGAAGCACGGAGACGAATAGATAAAATAGACCCTAACAAGCACGACGCAAAGCGAACACAAACTGCAATCAACCAAATAATTAATCAATAATTTGTTTATTGCAATATATATATATATATATATATATCGATTGAATATATATATATAAACCATACCAAACAAAGAAGCAAGATAGATTCGACAAGCGGGATGGAAATAGCTTATGCTTCCGGATCAATAGCAGGAGCTGGAATAAAACACATAGCAACAGACTGTATGTGAGCAACCAGAAATTTCGAAACTATATACTGTTATAACATAACAGGTTACACATTCATATTAATATACATAAAATAAAGCAACAGTTTTTAAGAAAATTTTTCTGCATGAACCACACAAACAGAGACTTTGGGTTCCGGATTGGGTACAAAGGAGGCTTCGGCCGTGGTCAGGCAGTGGGGTGTTGTGAGTCGGAGAGGAGCAGTTCGCCAGAGGCGTGGTGGGTTGGCGTCAGGCGAGGTCGGGTCTGGAAGCGAATGGTGGCAGCGGGGACACGGGCTGGACGTGGGTGGGTTCGGGTGGCGGATAGTGGCCTGGGCGAGTGGGTTGGGTAGGGAGTGGACGGTCGTTGGCGGTTGCTGGCGATGTGGGTGGAGTGGGTGGCGTGACGGAGCAGGGGTCGGCGTGGGTAGTGGGCAGTGGAAGGGGAGAGGGTGGACGTGCATAAAGGAGTTTGGGTTATGTGAGTTCCATAATCTGGGGAAGACAAAATAATAAAAAGAATGATGAAGGAGGGAGAAGAACACGTACCAGAGAAGTGAGCAATTAATGAAGTGAGCAGTTAATGAAGGCAGAGGGTAGCAGATATATACAGAGAAGTTTAGAGTCTCAAGGTCAAGGCAATGATGTCCTCGGTAAACGTGATGGCTATTGGGTTTCTTAGAGAGCTGAATGGTCAAAGGACTCCTAGAATTCTGAACAGTGTAGAAAGTTGGATACCGGTTTGTGCTGCGTAACGGACCAGTTTGTACTCTGTTAAACAATTATAATTCGCAACGTCGAACTCCGATTGACGCAAATAAATATACCGTTTTGATCAGCGCGACGAGGCGAACGAAACGGTATGAAGATTTTGACGATTTGACATTGTTTGTGAAGTGGTTAATCTAATTTAGGTGTTTGCTTGCGCGAACAATTTAACTATCAATTAAAAGCGAAATTTGACGAAACGAAATGTGCCGTCATGATCAGAATATTTTTCTTATGCAATATTGTAAAAAATATTTGGATTCGGGCAATAGAAAATTTACACATAAAATTTAAACTAATATATAAATATGACGAACGGAATTTACTTCAATATTTTTCAATGAAATTTGACGTACGCCTATGTCTATCTAGACGCATTCCAAATGCGAGGTTTGGATAACAACGGAATCTGTTTGTGAAAATTCGAATTTCTACACAAAATAAGATTTTAAAATTTTAAACTGGGTCTGAATTTCAGGGTCGTTACACAAGTGATGGAAGATAAGTCAAGAGATCGCTTCTGAGACGAATATCCAATACCTTGAAAATTCTGCCATTTCTTTCTTATGCCGATGAAATTTGGGCTTCCTCTTTTTCGAACTGATGGAATGGCCTTGAGATGCTAACACGACCTGCTTTCCTTTGGAAGTAGGGTTCTTAAATCCGGTGGCCATATCCATAAGAGAAGTGAAGGTTCCATGAATATGAATAATCAAACGGTCATAATACTCCAAATGAGCACTATGGATAAACTTCTCATTCTTCTTGAGTAGGATGTCGATCAGATTGGGCCTAAAATTAGATAACTCATTAAACTTTCTCTCATACTCTGCAAAAGTCATATCCCCTTGCTCAAGGTCCATAAAAATACAGATCAAATTTGGTCCAAAATTAGATAACTCATTAAACTTTCTCTCATACTCTGCAAAAGCATCCTTAAAAATACAGATCCAAGATATAGATAAAGTCCAAAAAGATAGATTCCAAAGAGATGGCCTAGCAAAAGGACAACTAAAGATCTCACCTAAACTACTGTCAAGTGATATTCGCCTTGATGGTCTGAGCGATAACAGACTGCCACCAATCTTGAGCAGACTCCTGCAACTGGCAAGTAGCTAGCTGATGCATCTGAGCATCTATGATCTCACGTCCGATGAAAATCCTCTCTAAACTCTTCAACCACCGCTGAGCCCTAATAATACACTTTGCTCTGGTGAACTTGGTTCCTCCAAGCTGAGAGTACACCTTACAAAGAGTGGTGAACCTAACGGGCTGAGCTGGTGGAACAGGTGCAACAACAAATGGTACGAGGGCATTTCCATGACCCCTAGCTCGAACGTTCCTACGGTTACTTTGGAAAAGACAAGAATGGACTTTAGAACAAAGGTAAAGTTCCAAAATTCAAAAGAATCTTAATCAAAGAGAATTCTAACTAAGAATTTCAAGCTCGAACGAAGATGATTCTATGATTAGTTTAACTCATTTTAGGTTATTACTACCCTATCTCAAATGAGTTTTTACTCTATAAGCTAAGTTTTGCCTAAACTAGACTCTGATACCAACTATAATAACCTACAATTTCAAACCATTCAAATCGATAATAATCCACACATGTCAGACTTGAATTGCTTAAAACAACAGATTATTGTTTATATTTGGAAAAACTTAGCTTATACAGTAAATAAATCAATCACAAAATCACAGACACAGAGTAATACAACAATACGCAGTGGAATAGATAAATTATAGTTCATGAAGCAACTATAGAAACATTAGAGTCTAAAGCAAAATACAACAGAAATCCTAAATATAAGAAAGTCTCTAATACATAAGCAGATGACAAGTCTGAACATAAATAACTAAAAATAACTAAAAAGCTAAATAGAAAAAAGATAGATCTCCAAGCAAAGCTCCAAGCTCCAAAGGTGAGTCTCAAATGCTGTGATACTCAGGCTGACCCAAGCATAAAGCAAAACACAACACTCGAGTTAGGATTAACATTCTTATGCAAGTAAATCAACTCAAGTGAAATGTCCAAGTGAAATGCAATATAACTTAAAGGATGTTTAGGACTCCATCCTTTAAGGATCCGTGGAACTATCTACATACATAATACAATACGCTACATAGATAATGTCAACAGTAAAGTAAAATATTAAAATAGTGTTAAGGCGTTACCCATATCCCCCTTAACACATTTATATAAAGCCGTAGTCTATATAGTACTGTGAACTCCACCAAACCGATGGTCTACCATGGAGCACTCCATAGGCATGACACAAACCAAACTAGTAATGGACGTGATAAGGCATATGACAAGGCATGTAAGGCAGTGCCTAGGGTATGATACTACCATTTTGCAGAACTAGACTGGTGGTAACGCATAGTAGCTACTAACGCCCACCTCGATACATACTTTCGTAATCAAAGGTGCGCACCAATCAAATCATAAAGTAATAGATATGGTTTCGAAGAAGCATGCTCGATCGGAGGTGTGACCTCACTGGTCCAGGTATATCTGATGTTTTAGTCATATCAAGTTGACCCGAGGGGGTTAGGGATACGTTCATACCTCATGCAGTAGCGTTCGCCTAACTATCCTACTTTGTTCCAGGTTCTCCACCACATGCATAGGTTTTAAAGTGGATTTCGGTATTATCAGAGAGTATGACAATATCCGATCCCGGTCCCTTTAACAACCAAACGCTTATTTCACACCATGGTCATTTATAAAATCACTTTTAAAAACATTTAAATAAAATCTCAAATCACAAAATCAAATAAAATTTAATATTAAATATCTAACTTAAATTATATTTAATTTGAAAATATTCACTTAATCACCTTTCATCAGATCAAATTATGAATTCATATCCTTTAAAATCTCAAAATCAATTAGTTTCAAATTAATTTTGGTTTTAATTCAATTCTTAAACAAATTAAATTTCAAGTCAATTTTAATTTATCTTTCCAACCATTATTTATTAAAGTTAATACAAAAATCTGTTAAAAAATATTAATACAAATTTGAAATAAATATTTTAAACATATTTTATATATATTAGTTAAATTAAATTTTATTATATTAAATTTTATTATTAAATTTATTTTATATTAAATTTTATTTTATGTATATTAAAAAATAATAAAATTATAAGTAAAATCTTAGAATATACATTTGTTCAAGACTTAACTTATAAATTTAAAATTTCCAAACATTTAATTTTTAAAATCTGAATTTACACACATATTAAAATAAAAACCTTCATATTATATTTTTAAAAAATCAATATTTATTAATTCACATCTATTTCTTTTTAAAATTTTGGAAATCATTTAAGAAATAGACCAACGGTGTCCGTATATAGTTTTCTATCCTATGGTCAAGTGATATGGATATTTATCATTTCAACCCTTAATAATTTAGAATTTACGGGTACATATCATTTCAACCCGCCATCCCAAAATTTCAAATTCAGTAAAAACATTTGGGTTTTTCATTCAACCCATAACGATTTTCCCTAACTATAAGATCATTGGGTATGTATCATTTCAATCCATAGCGATTTTCCTAACTAACATGGAACTTGCAGTGTGATAACAATAAAATAATAACATAAAATGACATAATGTATCAATGACAATCATATATCATAATTAAAAATTTAAAAATAATATATATACAACATGTTATGGTGTCACATGTCAATTAATATAGGTAAATAATTAAAATAATAACATATCATACTTAATGATTTAAGTGCTAACATATTCAAATTTAACAACATGTTTCAATCGTCATTTCGTGTCAAATAAATTTACTAAACATATGAATGTCAATCATGAGTGATCGCTCATCTTTCGAGGCTATGGAAACAATGACAGTGAAGAAAGTGACACGAACATGCACACGGATAAGCAACAAAGCTAGAAACTAGTTCTGTAATCTTCGGACAGCGGTGAAATATAGCAAAGCTAAGTAAACTTGAATTCGTGAGTCAATATATATAGGAGGAGAAGAAGGCTTGTGGTTCGGCTGCTAGCTTAGGTAGTTGTGCATTACTGCTCAGCTCGGCCAGGAAGCGAGGCGGCTGTTGCATGGCATTTTGGTGGCTGGAATGTGCGATGGAGGCGGCACAAGGTGGCTGAAGGGTGGTTTGGTCGGCAATGGAGGGAGGACAAGGATGAGGAGAGGGTGGTGGGGTCTGTGATGGTTTCTGGATGGCGAGTGGCAATGAAGGAGGAGGGAAGATGGGCTGTGGTCGGTTCGGCGGCTGCAGCAAGGCCGTGGAAGGTGGATTGCGGTCAGGGAGGGAGTAAGGGCGGTCGAGTATGGTGGTGTGGCGGGTCAGGGAGGATGGGCTGTTCGCTTTGGCGTTGACGGGGAGGGCTGGGACACAGGCGGATGTGGAGTTTGGAAGTGGAGGGGCGGAGCTGCTGAGTCGGAGGAGGAGGGAAGGGCGCTGGCTGCAGAAAGGTCTCAGGGAGTGAAAGTGGGGAAAAGGCGGTCGGGTTCGGATAGGCGGAGGGGATGAGAAGGCGGTGAAGTTGGAGGTAAAGAGAAGCTAATGGACGAGCAGGTTTAGCAAAATATATAAGCTAACTTGTATCTCTTTTTTTTATATATTATAGAATGGCAGAACGAAGAAGAGGAAGGGATGAGACTGAAAGTGGAAACCAGAATATAAATTAAATGATGGGAATGACAAAAGTCAGATGTTGATTTATGGAAACAATAAAAGCTAGTGACCATTTATTTTCTCACAGTGGATAAATGAATGGACATAGGAAACCCAAAAGACCAAAATAGGTACCGATACGGCTAACCGTTTCGCAGCTTTCAACGTGTACCAGACACCAAAATACATAAATGAATATACTATAGAGATCAGCGTGATGAGACGAACAAGATGGTAAATAAACATAACGACATGACCTACCTATCAAAACTCTATTTTTGCTGCCAAAAATGCTGCTAAATCGCCGAAAATAAGATAAACGGGGCAAGAGTAGTCCAAATTTAGCGAAACGAAAAATGGCGTCTTACTCAGAAAATGTTCTACATTTTTCTTATGTAAAAATATTTAGATTTCAAAAATATTTTATTTCCATCAAATTTTAACCGATTTTAAATTAAAAATTTCACAACTAAACAAACTTACATATTTCCCAATAAAAATTTACGTCTTGCTATGTTTAAAAAGACATATCCCTAATATCAAATTTTGTGCTAAAATTTTATTGTTTATTTTCATGAAAAATTTAGTTGATTACGCTATTTATTTCGTTAAAATTTCTGGATCGTTATAGATAATACGGTTGTATTAACGCTGGTTTTGAAAATGAGGGATAAACAATTAGGGAAAGAAACAAATGATTAGGGAAAGAAATAAACGATCAGGAAAAGAATCCTAAAGAAGTTTAGAAAAGAAGTGGAAGGGTTTGGTGATAATAGAATGGCCGAATAAAATTTAAAGGGGATAACTGCAAAAAATGTAACTCAAATCAATGAGAGAGTAGTATTTCAACCGTGGTTAACTGAGAATGGAGGATAAAATTTATCTATCAGTGAAAAAGTCTAAAATTAAACTATGTTATTTGTCTAAAATAGCAATTAGAAAGGAGCCTAAAAAAAGAATTACACATAATTAGTTCTGATAATAAATGTACAACCTAATATACAACAAAAAACTTGAAAATTAAAACCTAAGAATAAAGTTTGATTCAATTAAATAATTAATCCCAAAAAAATTTGAAAAATATACCTTATGGAGTGTACTGAATGGATAAAGCTCTAGGTTTGAAAATAGATCTAGGGTAATTGCGAAATAGAGTTTTGTGATCTCAGATTGAAAGGGTATAATAATTTGAGAATGGCATTAATGAGAGGAAATGAAAGGGGAATTACTTTTCATGACCTAAATTGGTGGAGCTAAACTGGTGGAGGAGAACCCATGATTGATAGACGACATGAAATATTACGGAGAAAGTGAAAAGCAACAATATAGCATGAAAGAAAATAAAAGGACAATAATGAATAAGAGATAATGCAGTTGTATTAACACTGGTTTCGAAAATGAAGGGATAAATAGTTAGGGAAAGAAACAAACGATTAGGGAAAGAAATAAACAAACGATTCGGGAAAGAAATAAACGATTAAGGAAAGAAATCTGAAGAAGTTTAGCAAAAAAGTTTAGAAATAATAGAGTGGCTGAATAAATATTAAAGGGGACAACTACAAAAATGCAACTCAAATCAATGATAGGGTAGTGTTTCAACTGAGGTTAATTGAGAATGTAGGATACAATTTATTCTATCAGTGAAAAAGTCTAAAATTAAATTATGTTATTTGTATAAAATAGTAACCAGGAAGGAACCTAAAGAAAGAATTACACATAATTAATTTTGATAATAATCTAATATACAACAATAAACTTAAAAACTAAAACCTAAGAGTAAAGTTTGACTCAATTAAATAATTTATTCAAATGAATTGGAAAAATATACCTTGTGGAGCATACTGAATGGATGAAGCTCTAGGTTTGAAAATAAATCTAGGGTAATTGCGAAATAAAGTTTAGTGATCTCAGGTTGTAAGGTATAATAATTTGAGAATGGCCTTATTGAGAGGATATGAAAGCGGAATTAGTTTTCATGACCTAAATTGGTGGAGCTAAAATATTGGAGGAGAACTGATGGTTGATAGGCGACATGAAGTATTACGGAGGAGGTGAAGAGAAATAGTATAACACGAAAGAAAAATAAAAGGACAATAATTAATAAGAGATAATATGGTTGTATTAACTATGGTTTGGAAAATGAAGGGATAAACAATTAGGGAAAGAAACAAACGAACGATTAAGGAAAAAAAATAAACAATTAGGGAAAGAAATAAACAATTAGGGAAAGAAACCTGAAAAAGTTTAGAAAAGAAGGGGAAGAGTTTGGCAATAATAGAGTGGCTGAATAAAAGTTAAAGAGGAGATCTGCGAAAATGTAACTCAAATCAACGAGAGAGAAGTATTTCAACTTAGGTTAATTGGTAATGGGGGATACAATTTATTCTATCAACGAAAAAGTCTGAAATTAAATTATGTTATTTGTCTAAACTAGCAATTAGAAAGGAACCTAAAGAAAGAATTACGCATAATTAGTTTTGATAATAAACATATAATCTAATATACAAGAAAAAACTTGAAAACTAAAACCTAAGAATAAAGTTTGATTTAATTAAATAATTTATTCCAATGAATTGGAAAAATATACATTATGGAGTGTACTGAATGGATGAAACTCTAGGTTTGAAAATAGAGCTAGGGTAATTGTGAAATAGAGTTCAGTGATCTCAGATTGAAAGGGTATAATAATTTGAGAATGGCCTTAATGAGAGGATATGAAAGGGGAATTAGTTTTAACCTAAATTGGTGGAGCTAAAATGGAGGAGGAGAACCGATGCCTGATAGGCGACATGAAATATTACGAAGGAGGTGAAGAGAAACAATATAGAATGAATGAAAAATAAAAGGATAATAATGAATAAGAGATAATACGGCTGTATTCACGCTGGTTTTGAAAATGAAGGGATAAACAATTAGGGGAAGAAACAAACGATTAGGGAAAGAAATAAACAAATGATTAGGGAAAGAGATAAACAATTAGAGAAAGAAACCTGTAGAAGTTTAGAAAAGTAGGGTAAGGGTTTTGCGATAATAGAGTGGCTGAATAAAAATTAAAGGGAATAACTGCATAAGTGTAACTTAAATCAATGAGAGAGTAGTATTTCAACTGAGTTTAAGTGAGAATGGAGGATACAATTTACTCTATCAACGAAAAAGTCTAAAAGAAAATTATGTTATTTGTCTAAAATTGCAATTATAAAGGAACCTAAAGAAAGATTTACATGTAATCTGTTTTGATAATAAACTTGTAATCTAATATACAACAAAAAATCTTGAAAACTAAAACCTAAGAATAAAGTTTGATTCAATTAAATAATTTACTCCAAATGAATTGGAAAAATATACCTTATGGAGTGTACTGAATGGATGAAGCTCTAGGTTTGAAAATAAATATAGGGTAATTGCGAAATAGAGTTCAGTGATCTCATGTTGAAAGGGTGCAACGACCCAGAATTTCGGTTATTTGAATTTGGAATATTTTATGGATTTTTTAATATATAAAAGTATATTTTATAAATTTAATAACTTGAATTTCAAATATAACAATTTGTTGGATAATTTAATCATTGAAATTAATAACTGAAAAACGGTTAAATAATTTAAATCTTGGATTTTATTTGGATAAAAATTATTTAAGGGCTTATTTAATTCCTATTAATAAGAATGAAGATAATAAAAATTTAAAATTTGATTTAAAGGTGATTTAACTAATTTTGAAATTTACTCGTTTTAATTAACGAGTGAAAATAGCCTTCCAAGGCATATTCTTGGATTTTGACAAAACTAATTCCATTGGTTCCGTAATAGTGTATTATTGTTGGATTTTAAATTTCATGGCACTTGGATTCACGTTTTAGTCATACTGGATAGAAATGCGTTGAAATTTATATCGAAAATTTAATATTATAATTGGGTGCAAAAGCTATATTCTTCATACGATCAAATTATGCCTCAAAATTTGTTCCATTTCATTCAGAATAGGGGTATAACATAAGGAACACTTGACGGCACGCCTTGATAGGGGTTCGAAATTTTAAGTTACTTTAAACGAGATATTTTGAAATTTGTAATAATATATTTTTAGTCGATGTCATTGCACAGCCTCCAACCTTCCATTTCAAGTCGACTAACAGCCACCTTACGTTGTTCTTCCTCCCAAACCTTATTTAAACGCACAGCTAAGTAAAATTATAAAAAACAGCAGATGGAAGAAAAAAATGGCAACTTCAAAAATTTATTTCTTGATTTCTACTCAATTAATTTATATGAAACCACTTCTAAAAATCTCGTTGTGGAATGAACTTTGACCGGAGATGTTTTTGTAGGGTGCAATTTAATATCTAAACTCGACAGTAAAGGGGTAGTGGACTAGGGTTTGATTATCTAAATGGTGGCGTACTAGGAATGGGCGGCCGTGGATTCAAATTCATAGTGGAGGAGCACATCTTCTGGTGGGATCTGGTGATGTGCGGCACTGAGTAGGGAGTCGCGACCTTGGGCAGAGGCACCACGAAGAAAGAAGGTCAATCATAGTTTTGGTCATTCAAGTGGAATAAGATGGGGTCCATCGGAAAGCTCGAGCGGAGATGGAGTGATTGGCGAAGGTCGTGAAAGTTTTCGTCGAGGAATGGGGGCGTTTGGTCGTGCGTGTATGCTTGGGGAATGTTGTTGCCGTGCATGATCATTGTGGAAGAAGGAAGGGGAATAGAGGATCGGATTCGTGACAGTGGGCAGGGAGTGTTGCTGTTTGGGGTGAAAAGGATTTGTTTAATTATATAAATTATTGTTTTAAATTAAATCCATAACTTATAATGTTAATAACTCTCGCATACAAGGTCCGATTGGGACGAAACAAGTTGAGTTGCATTCGTTATCGAGTATACTACGTTATGGAACTGAATGAGTCGAGATCTAAGCGATTGGAATTTTGCATTCAAAACAAACGTCTGTTTGATTTTAGAAGAACCAGAACGCTTCAGCGCTAACTGGAATCAATATGAGTAAATCTCACTCATTTGGATAACTATTTTTATTTTAAAGTGTTATAAATTATTTATTGGTTAATTGGATGGATTGATAAATTATTATAAGTTGGATGTTATATTACATATATCAGTATATATATATATATATATATATATATATATTAATAGTTGGACATATTTTCCTCCGATTGGAGCAAATGAGACACTATGCACCCCACCGTCGAAGTGGGATTGGTATTTTATTTTGTACAACATCTGTGGTTGCAAGGAAACGGGTTGGAGGGATCCAACCGGATTCCGCAAAAATGTTGATTTTTAATTTATATATATAGTAATGTATGATGTGTTTGAATAGTCCATGATAGATTATGATGTGATTTGAATTTATTGGATGTTGTAGTTGCACAGGATTGGCATTTTATACTGATAACATTTGTGGTTGTAGAAAAATTGGTTGGAGGGATCCAACTAGATTCCTCAAAAATATTATTTTAATTTCATATATAGTAATATATGACGTGTTTGAATAATCTACAATAGATTATGATGTGATTTGAATTTATTGGATGTTATAGTAGCACTAGCCTTGATTTAGGTACTATAAATACCATAAATAATATTTTTGAATTTAAAAAGGAAAATTCAAAGGTGATTTTGGAAATGAAAATAATTATATTGAATTTTGGGATTATTTAAATGGAAATTGGTTTGGTTAAAATAAACGATTTGATTTTTGATATTTGTTCATATATTCCATAAAATGGTTTCAAATTGAGAATCTAATGGTTTTGGAATATAGTTTGTATTATTTAAGAAATAGATTTATAGATCGAATTTTAATTAGAAATCGATTTACAAATAGGTTTTTGTACTATAAACTGGGAATGAGTCTATGAAAATTTATAAACGATGTTTATAAATAAGTGGAATAATTTTCATTTGATAAGTGGGAAATATAAATTCATCGTGTTAATTTAAAATGAGATAAGGAAACCGACTTAGAAAGAAATAGTGGATTCTCTTTTGGAATCTGGAAATAGTTGTGAATTTGGAAATGTAAATTGGATTGTGATAAATCGAGAAAGATTCATAAGTATAAAAATGGTTATATTGGATTTTAAAAATATATTTTTATCAAGAAGTGAAGTTGTTTTAGAAAAGGATTTTTATTCATTAAATTATTAATTGGACTAAAATATTTCTGGAAGTTAGTTACTTAAATATTTAATACCGATTGAAATTAATTCTAAATTTCATAATAAGCTTTGGAAATCGATTATTATTATTTGTGAATGAAATGAAAATTTGTTATCATTGTTATTTAGCAAGGGGTGGTGATATTTTAAATATTCACTTAAATGTGTTTGAAAATATATTATTTTACTTTAGAATACTTATTTTAAAAAGGCAGATTTTTGGAAATTTATTGAAGTTACTTATAAGTATTCTCCAGATTTGTAAATAAGATTGTATTGAATGGATGCGATTTTATAAGAAAAATCTTATCATGGAATTCGGGAACTTAAGAAAATTGGAGTAGAAGAAATTTCCAGTTCATTTAGATATGAAAACTTCAAAAATGAAACTGAATTCAATATAGAAGATATAAATTGTTAGTTGGATTATAAATAAGTATAACCGATAATTTTTGGAAATTTGTAAAGGGAGATTACAAATGGTTTAAAATTTGTAAAGAATATTTCTCTAAATTAAACTTTGAAATTTATAAAGTAGTTTTATAAATAGGTTTTGAAATATTTATGAAATAAAGAAATTTTTGGGAAGTAATGGTATATTATCATAGCGTAATTCGACGGCAGAGATTGCCTACAGTTTGGGGGTGTTTTTGCTAGGATAGCGACGCAACCATTGTGCAAACTGCGATCTATGATTGACTGCGTTGTGAAAATCGGGAGGTAGAGATCGCTTAAGTTAAGTTTGATTTTTCTAGGTTCGAGACACAAGCATCGAGCTGCATTCCATGGTCGATACCTAATGGAGCTTCCATATTTATTTAATGAGTTTTCAAGTATTTTTGAAAGAAAAGATTTGTGAATATACTTATTCAGATGAAATAAGTATGCGCCTGTTTTAAATGAGGAATTCAAATTTATCAAATTTAAATTAAATGAGGCTTAGTGATTTCAGTGGGAAATGTAACCTTTGGTTGAACGTTTATTTATTTGATAGTTAAATAACCGATTATCAAATCTTGGGCCAAATATGCAATCCTTCTTAATTTTGGTGGTAGGAAACGATTTCATACTTAACATTAAGGAATTTTGACTCTGGAAATATCTAGGGGAAACGCGGGAATTATATGGTACAGTTTCCATCGACGATGATATACTGTACGTATAAACTCGTTGTTCTTCTAGGATAAATGATAATGATATCTGTCCACTAAAATGGTTAGGGGGTGATCCCCACTCTTTTTTATTTTTGATTATTTCCTAAAGAACCGGTCTTGAGCATTTTGGAAATCGACGATTGGTTTATGGAGCACCCGAAAAGCGGGAGATTGTACTCGTAAGAGATGACTCGGAACCGTTACCACTCCAAACCCATATAGGGTTCTATAGAGGAGTTTTTGTGTTATATTGAGATGTTGAAATTTATGTGTGATTTCGAGACCGTTGAGTATAGGAATCCGTGTGTGGTTCCAAGATCTATTCGAGATGTGTGAATCTATATGCGATTCCAAGGCCATTATGGTGTAGGAATCCATATGGGATTCCACGATCTATTTTTGGAGCGATGCATAAGATGGAACGTCGAATATAGCCTCATTAGCAGAAATGACTAAAACAAGAGATAGGAGGCATGGCCAGTAGGGTTGGCAAACCCATAGGGTGTAATCAGTTCCTTTTTTAGTAGTACATATACCTCCAGTTGTTTTTGGCATGCCGGAGCGATGCACTCGGTCTTAGCAAGACCAGCTATGTTTTTCCTATAATAACCTGGCTAGATGGGTATGATGCTTCGGAAGGATAACTCTGATCCTTCTGCAGGAATACCGATCTCGAAGTACTGAGAGCACCTCCATGGAATCCTACACAATTAGCGAACGAGCCTTATCACGAGCATCACACCTACTTGATTATTATTATTTTGCCCCTTAGACATTATTATAATATCACTGGATTTCTATAAAAATGTTTTGGTTATCGCAAGGTAAAAACCCGTCGTATTTATGTGTGGCATGGTCTTACAAGATACCTTGTTTTTCAAAGGATTTTGATAACAGTAATAATTCAAATTGAGTGTGTTTTTCTCACTCTGGTTTTTCAGACTGACTCGCATGTTATTTTATTAAAATGCTCGGGTCAGACCAAGTATTACAGATTCCGATTAGGATGTTATGGAGCATAGTAGACGTGCTGGAGGATTCTCAGGCGTATTCCACGTACTTGATTATATTCCGCTGTGTGTGTATGTTGTATATTCAGCAGTTGTGAGGGAAAGTTATTATAACTGTCCAGATTGATTTTTTGATTGTTGTACTCTGATGATGGTATGTAAAATAACAGTTGTAGTTCTTTTTGTGTAAAGATATGTTATTATCTATTGTATATTTTTCCATTGCAATTGTGAGATTCTGTGTTATTGTTTAGATTCTTCTTATCTTCTCTCTTCTTCTTTACCCTTAATCCTCCTTTTTTGTTCATTTTGGGTTGACATGTGTGGTTTATTGTCAGCTTAGATTGTACAGAAAAGCGGGTCGTTAGAACGTGGTATCAGAGCTAATGGTTAAGCGAGAACCTAGCCTTTGGTGGGGCAACTCATTAGAGATAGGGTCAGTAGTACCATAGAATGAGTTTGAGTGTGTGTGTGCATAAGCGCGTATTTGTTAGTGATTTTTTTTATATCGTGTTGATTGGTCTGTTGAGTGGCTTATGGATTATGGTCAATACGAGTAATTAATGTCATTGATAAGGATCTCTAAAAACTTGAACAAAGAAGTTCTACATGGTATTGTTTGAAATTAGGTAAATGAAATAATTTTACCAAGATTATATTTTATGTATAAAGCTATAATTTTTCAGAAATTATTATCATATGGTGTGCTTGGATGTTAGAGAATGAAAATATTTGATTATCATTTGTTGTTATTGTGTTCTAATAAGGGTTGATATTATAATGTAAGCAAGATTAAAAGTTAAGAAATAATTTCATATAACAAAATGGAATTATGTAAATATGATATGAAAATGTGATTTATAAATTGAAAGGAAATAAAATTTCAGAGTATATTATAAATATGATTTATAAAAAGGATTTAGAGGCTAGAAATTTGGAAATTTAAATCCTTTTGGTTTTGAAATTTTTTTCCAAAAGGTTTTGGGAAAATAATAGGGATATTAATGGGAAAGTATTTTTGAAATATTTTGAAAGGGTTTTAAAGAAAATAAAAGCACAGAACTCACTTCGGTCATCGAAAAATAATTTCAATGATGATTGCAGCATTATCTATGTTCATTTTCGAGTTTCCAAGAGAGGAATTGCTTCTAATTAGAGTTTTGATTTGAAAGAAAAAAACTAGCTTGATTTTTAGAAGTCAAAAGGGATGATTTGATAAACTAAAGGATTGGGTGTGTATATATGGTTTTAAAGACAATTTGTAATACTTAAGAATAAGGGGTTTAAACTATGGGAATTTTCATTTAAATCTTTTATTAAAAATATGAGAAAATAAGTTTTGATAACTTATAAATTTGAAAATTTACAAGTTAAAGCAATGTTTAAATTGTTGAATGTGAATGTAAGGAAAGTAAAATTTGAAATTGAATTATGGAATGAGATTTAATTTAAATTAAGTTAAATAAAGTGAAATTGAAAATTTAACCTAAGTTAAGCTAAGTGAAATAATTCTTGGAAATGGAATTATTTGAGATTTGAAATAAATTAACGAGGGAACTAATTAAATTAATTAGTTAATTGGATATGGGTTGGAAGGTTGATTGATAAAATCAAATGTTGAAAATGGAATTGAGTTGAAATGGGATTTGAGTTAAAATGGATATAGACTTAATTTGTATAGAATGTTTAAAAATGAACTTAAGCAAACAGATTCTATGGAATGATGTTTAAGTGATAATAGTATTATGAATATACTATGTAAAGAAGCGAATATACTAAGTAAATGAGGGTGTGAATTATGGACTGAGAATAATTGATTATAATTGAAATGAATGTGAACAAAATGAAGTTGGTATAGAAAAGAAATCAATTGGAAATAAATGCGTAAGTTGTACACACATTATTTTATTTGCTTAATGAATTGATCTAGATTCGGGCACAGAATTTCAAGATAATTTATATCGATCCAGGTTCGGATTTTTCACTCGATTCTCGATGGCGAACACTGCATATGGATTTTTGATTGATTCTGGGATTCTCTATCATATTATATGGATATGCAAGGAGAATGACGGTTTCTAGTCAAGGAACCAGATCTGAGTCTGCACTAGAGGGTCATGTGAACGATATTAGTTCGGAAGTGAAATTGTGTGATCGAGTGATCAGATTGGATATTGCGTACGGATGATATATGACATCATATAGTTTTAGTAAAGCAAATGTTGGAAATTGGAAATGCGGGATGATTATGAACTACATAATTGGGCATCATTGGTAAACAAGATGTAGATATTTAAAAGAAAGAGCTAATTTGATGCTTTTAATTGGATTGCCCAACTAAAGGTACTTATTTATATTGTTGAATGATTGATGGTTTTATGATTGAGCCACTTGGCTTTTGTTTTCTTTTATTGATTTGGGCTCACTGTGGCGATTTGTAGTTGTTTTGATCGAGCCTCAAAAAGGAGAGGCTGGCAAAAAAATTCGAAAATTTAAAGAGTTAGAAATTTTGAAGAAATTTATGATAATTAAAATTTGGTATTGAATTATAATTTGAAATGATTGAATGGATAATATTAGCTGAATTTTTTGGATGAATTTGAAAACTTAGTCAAAGCAATAACCAGGTTCCAACAAATGGGTTTTGAGAAGTTAAAGGCTTAAATGGATTTGGAAAGTTATTTCAACTAAATTGTTTTAGAAAAGAAATGGGCTTGTGCATTTTTCCTACCTTGGCAATTTCGAGGACGAAATTCTTTTAAGAGGGGAAGAATGTAACGACCTAGAATTTTGGTTACTTGAAACTAGAATATTTAATAGTTTTTTAAATATTTAAAAGTTTATTTTATAAATTTAATAACTTGAATTTCAAATCTAACAATTTATTGGAAATTTAATTGTTGAAATTAATAATTGAAAATTTGTTAAATAGCTTAAATCTTGGTTTTATATGGATAAAAATGATTTAAGGGCTTATTTAATTTCTATTGAAAAAGTAAGGATAATAAAAAATTTAAATTTTATTTAAAGGTGATTTAACTAATTTTGAAACTTACTCATTTTAATTAACAAGTGAAAATAGCCTTTCGAGGCACAATCTCAAAATTCGATGAAACTAGTTCCATCGGTTCCGTAATAGGGTACTATTATCGGATTTCAAATTTTTGTGGAAATTGGTTTCACCATTTGGTCGTACGGAATAACAACGCTTATAATTGTGTTTAAAAAATCTCTTCTCCATTCGATCGAATTAGGCCTCGAAATTTGTTCCATTTTGTTCGGAATAGGGGTATAACATTAGAAATGCTGGGCGGCATGCCTCGATAGGGGTTTGAGTTTTTAAGTTACTTTAAACGAGATATTTTGAAATTTTTAATAATATATTTTTAGTCGATGTGATTGCACAGCCTCCAACCTTTCATTTCAAGCTGACCTACCAACCATCCTACATTGTTTCTTCCTCCCAAACCTTATTTAAATGCACAGCTAACTAAAAATATAAAAACCAGCAAATGAAAGAAAAAATGGCAACCTTCAAAATTTTATTTATCGATTTCTACTCAATAAAAAAATATGAAACCACTTCTAAAAATCCCGTTGTGGCATGAACTTCGAACGAAGATGTTTTTATGGGGTGCATTTCATATTCGAACTTGACAGTAAAGGGGCAGTCAACTAGGGCTTCAATTATCGGCTGATTGGTGGCGTACTATGAGAGGGCAGCTGTGGATTCGAATTCGTGGTGGAGGAGCACATCTTCTAGTGGGATTTGGTAATGTGCGATGCTGAGTAGCGAGTCGCAACCTTGGGCAGAAGTTGAGGCGATGAGAGCGGGTCGATCAGAGTTTTGGTCATTCGAGTGAAATAAGGTGGGGTCCAACGGAAATTTCGAGCGAAGAGGGAGTGATTGGCGAAGGTCGCAGGAGTTTTCGTCGAGGAATGAGTGCATTTGGCTGCGCGTGTACGCTTAGGGAGTTTTCGAGTGAAAAGGATTTTTATTCATTAAACTATTAATTGGACAAAAATATTTCTGGAAGTTAGTTACTTAAATATTTAATATTGATTGAAATAAATTATAAATTTCATAATAAGCTTTGAAAATCGATTATTACTATTTATGAATGAATTGAAAATTTGCTATCATTGTTATTTAACAAGGGGTGGTGATATTTTAAATATTTACTTAAACATGTTTGAAAATCTATTATTTTACTTTAGGATACTTATTTTAAAAGGGTAGAGTTTTGGAAATTTATTGAAGTTACTTATAAATAATCTCAAGATTTGTAAATAGGATTGTATTGAATAGATGTGATTTTATAAGAAAAATCTTATAATGGAATTTGGGAACTTAATAAAATAAGAGAAAAAGAAATTTCCAAAACGTTTAGATATGAAAACTTTGAAAATGAATCTGAATTCAATAAAGGATTTATAAATTGTTAGTTGAATTATAAATAAGTATAATCAATAATTTTGGAAATTTGTAAAGGGAGATTACAAATGGTTTTAAATTTGTAAAGGAATATTTCTCTAAATTAAACTATGAAATTTATAAAGAAGTTTTGTAAATAGATTTGGAAATATTTATGAAATAAAGAATTTTTTGGGAAGTAATGGTATTTTATCGTAGTGTAATTCGAAGGCAGAGATTTCCTACAGTTTGGGGTATTTTTGCTGGGATAGCGACGCAACCATTGTGCAAACTGTGATCTATGATTGATTGCATGGCGAAAATCGGTAGGTAGAGATTGCTTACGTTAAGTTTGGTTTTTCTGTGTTAGACATACAACCATCGAGCTGCGTTCCTTGGTCGATACCGAATGGTACTTCCATATTTATTTTAATGAGTTTTCAAGTATTTTTGAAAGAAAATATTTTTGAATATACTTATTCAGGTGAAATAAGTATGTGCCTTTTTTAAATGAGGAATTCAAATTTATCAAATTTCAATTAAACGAGGCTTAGTGATTTCAGTAGGAAATGTAATCTTTGGTTGAACGTTTGTTTATTTGATAGTTAATAACCGATTATCAAATCTTGGGCCAAGTATGCAATCCTTCTTAATTTTGGTGGTACGTAACGATTTCCTACTTAATACCGTGGGATTTTGACTCTGGATGTATTTAGGGGAAAGAAGGCAATTTTATGGTGCCATCAGTGGTGTCATACTGTACGTATAAACTCGTCGTTCTTCTAGGATAAATGATAAGGAGATCCGTCCACTTAAACGGTTAGGAGGTGATCCCTGCTCTTATGTATTGTCTGATTATTTCCTAAAGAACCGGTCTTGAGCATTTCGAAAATCAATGTTTGGTTTATGGAGCGCCCTTGAAGCGGGAGAGTGTACTCGTAAGAAATGACTCAGAACTGTTACCACTCCAAACCCATATATGGTTCTATGGTGGATTTTCGTGTTATATTGAGATGTTGAAATCCATGTATGGTTCCGAGACCGTTGGGTATAGGAATCCGCGTGTAATTCCAAGATCTATTTGAGATATGAGAATCTATATGCGATTCCAATGCCATTATGGTGTGAGATTCCATATGGGATTCCGTGATATATTTTTGGAGCAGCGCGTAAGATGGAATGCCGGACGTAGCCTCATCAACGAAAATGACTAAAACTAAAAATAGAAGGCATGATCAGTAGGGCTGGCAGACCCATAGGATGTAATCGGTTCCTTTTTCTAGCATTATCAATACCTTCAGTTGTTTTTGGCAAGTCGGAGCGATACACTTGGTCTTAGCAAGACTAGTTATACCCCGACTAGACGGGTATGATGCTTCGGAAGGATAACTCTGATCCTTGTGCAGGAGGACCGTTCTCAAAGTACTAAGAGCATCTCCGTGGAATCCTACACAATTAGCGAACGAGCTTTATCGAGTTTTGATTTTATACTAGTATTGTTGTGATGTACACAGCATGAGCATCATAACTACTTGATTATTATTATTTTGACCCTTATACATTATTATAATATCACTGGATTTCTATAAAAATGTTTTGGTTATCGTAAGGTAAAAACCCATCGTATTTATGTGTGGCGTGGTCTTACGAGATACCTTGTTTTTCAAAGGTATTTTGATAACAGTAATAATTCAAATTAGATGTGTTTTTCTCATGTTGGTTTTCCAAACTGACTCGCGTGTTATTTTTATTATAATGGACCGGTTAGACGGAGTATTACAGATTCAGGTTAGAATGCTATGGAGCACAGGAGACGTGCTGGAGGATTTTCATGCGTATTCCACATACTTGATTATATTCCTCTGTGTGTGTATGTTATATATTTAACACTTATGAGGGCAAGTTATTGTAACTGTCCACAATGATTTGTTGGTTGTTGTACTCTGATGATGGTATGTAAAATAAAGTTATAGTTCCTTTTGTATAAAATATGTTATTATCTATTGTGTATTGCTCTGCTCCGATTGTGACATTCTATGTTATTATCTAGTTTCTTCTTATCTTTTCTTTTCTTCTCCACCCGTAACAATCTTCCTTTTTGTTCATTTTGGGTTGGAATGTGCGATTTATTGTCATCTTAGATTGTACAGAAAAGTGGGTCGTTACGAAGGGTATAATAATTTGAGAATGGCCTTAATAAGAGGATATGAAAGGGGAATTGGTTTTCATGATTTAGATTGGTAAATCTAAAATGGTGGAGGAGAACTGATGGTTGATAGGTGACATGAAATATTATGGAGGAGGTGAAGAGAAACAATATAGCATGAAAGAAAAATAAAAGGACAATAATGAATAAGAGATAATACGATTGTATTAACGATGGTTTTGAAAATGAAGGGATAAATAATTAAGGAAAGAAACAAACAATTAGGGAAAGAAATAAACAAACGATTAGGGAAAGAAACCTGAAGAAGTTTAGAAAAGAAGGTGAAGGGTTTGGCGATAATAGAGTGGCTGAATAAAAATTAAAGGGGATAACTGCAAAATGTAACTCAAATCAGTGAGAGAGTAGTATTTCAACTAAGATTAATTGAGAATGGAGGATACAAATGTGAAATATTCAATTCTATGTGTAATAGAATAGATTATCTTATTTTCCCCCTAAATTTACATTATTAGAGGAAATTATCTTATTTTGCTCTTAATTAAATGCCTCTAATACTTTTAATTTTGGTAGTGTACGTGACTTGTACCGTTAGATTTGATTTAAAATAAACGGTTAGATCTGTAGCTAGAGGGGATGGTATTGATTGTGTTTCTCTAATAAACTAGGAAGAGTATATTTTAGCCTATTTGGATGATGACATATTGGTATGAACTTGTGAAACTTTTTAGAAAAATTGCAACGCTTACATTTTAATAGTCAATTTTTTGAACGAAATGTTATTAATAAATGATTATTGATTATTAATTATTTAAAATTTAATTACTGTTTACTAATTATTAATTTCTAATTATTTCATATTTCAAAATAATTATTAATAATTAATAAATAAGTGATTTAACAAAGAACATTACTAGGATATGCAAATGAATTTTCATTCCAAAAACGAAATTGCTAGGATATGGTTTTTTGACACATCATCACACAACTCGTCAACGTTATTTCTAATGAAAAGTTAAAATGATAGGAGGGAAATATAGGCGCCAATTGCAAAAGAAATTTCCTCCGGTATATGTGTAGGTAACACATTTTACTTGCACATATTTATTGGTAGATAATCATCTTTCCAAAATGTTATAATATTGGCATTATTTACCTACCAATAAATCTTACCATTAAATATTGGTAGATAAATGTTATCTTTACCTACCTATATATATTAGTAGGTAAAATACTGTTAGGAAAAGGTCGGATTTCTTGTAGTGAAATAAACAAATATTTAGTTCAATTTGCAAACGATAGGGTTCCATTTGTAAATCAACACTTCCAACCAATACAAACCATTTACTATCTCAATATCACCCGATTTCAAATTAGCCCAATATCCCGATCAAATAATTTATCCAAGTAGACAATTCAATATTCTTAATCAATCAAATTCCAAACAACTAATTCAAACAAGCAATTGCATAAATAATCAGGATTATATTTATAAGATGTGAGTGGAAATAAGTATAGTTGTGAGTGAGAAAACTCACCGAAATAACGCTCGAACTTCCAAATCATCGAACAGCTTCATCTCAGCTCAATCGTCGACACGAGGCAGCCACCTCCACATCCCTACCCAAAAGCCACCGACCCCACCTTGCTCAACCTTCATTCACGTCAATCTTGGTTGCACTAATCACCAATGCTCGCGCTACTTGCCCCACGTAACCATCGACCTTCGTTGTCAGGCCCGCCATCACCAACAGAGACACCTAATCGTGACACCAGGTCATCTTACCTACCTGATCGCTACTCCAGCTCGATCTGCACCAATGCATCAGCCCTCATCGCGATTCATCTCATGCCCATTATGATCGCCGCCCCTTACTGGGCCTTGTTTGCCACGTCACTGCCTAGTATCACGGTCGAGTGTGTTTTCTTATTTTATTATATTGTTTTAACTAAGTCACGTTTTCTAATTTTCTCAAAAGGGGGATTAGGGTTGGATTTGAAAATCGGGTTTTGGTAACCTCTTGAAATAAAGAGAGTTTTCCAGAAAGTAAAGGAATGGATTTGGGCCAAAAAAATTTGCGCATTAGTTTTAATTAGTTGATTTTTCATTTCTTTCCCTTTATTTTTTACAACTCGTTAAATTTTATTACAAATAAATTTCAATTTGATTTAAGTTAGCGTATACTTCATTATATTTTAGATTCAATTAAAATAATTTATTCAACTTTAATAAATTATTTGAAAAGGATTTACTAATTTACTTTAAATTATGAACTCCTTAAATTTTCTATTATAGCCTTCAATAAAATAAATATTCACTTCAAAATAATAATCATCAAATATCAAATTTAAACAATTTTATTTTAATTAAATTTATTTATATGACGTAGAATGCTGGGTTGTTACATATATACTTCATTATATTGTGGTATAGTTAAGTAATTAACTTAAAGTGAATTAATTTGAAAATTCTCAAATAACATGTTATGTGACAATAATTACAAATTGTAATCATGAGGAAATTATCACATGAAATAACATATTATCTTTAAGGGAAATTTTGTCGTACATCATTATAATTATTGAAATTAAGTTTGTCCCTCTCAATTTCTTTTTATACACACACTCACATATTCAGAAAAATAGGTGTACCTCAAGGGGTATTTGCAAAATTTTACAAACCTCAACATGTGCCAATATTATCATTTTCCATAACTCATAACTGCATACATGGCTTGGCACTCTTAATTCGGAAATGAGATATGTAAAAGAGAAAAAAAATATAAAAAAATGGATGTATAAATAAGTTTTAGAAAGAGGGATGTGTCCCTAATTCCACTTGTATTAAATTTCCGGTCAAGATGTTTTAAGAAAGGATATCGATATATTTGTTAAGACCACAATATATAACTTTCTCCAAATGTTGGATAGTGTATTACTCATGGATGGTGGCACTAAGTGGTTGCATTATCGTAGTTATTGGGTAATTATGGAATAATCCTCCCCAAAGTTTCTTGTTGGTTAATAACAACTATGGTCAAATAGGAAATCTCAAAGGAATGACATTACATTGTTCCGTGGACTTAAGATTATTGTTAAACTTCGTTGTGGACGGTTCACTTTGATTATTGGTAAATCATGATACGACGACAATCGAGCGACTATAGTTGGATATAAGTTGAAGCATTGGAAGTGAAACACCATTCAATAGAGAATTTGCCTCCTTAATTATATGAGGTTAATATCAAGGTCAACAGTAGTAAAATCAAAGTAAAAATCTTTGGTCACAGTAGTACGATTAATAGTAAATGCTATTATTGGACCAATGACTTTTTTATAGACTAATCGAGTTGAATGTGGCGAATATTGTAATTTTGACCAAAATCAAATTCCATACATCCTAAAGTAATACAGTTATGAGGAAGAGAACGTGTGTAAATAAATGATACTAAAAGGTACTACTTAAAAGTAAAACTGGATTTTGCTGATGAAATCTATAAGTGATGAGTTTGGTTTACTGCTACAGTTGTTAATGGATACCGGAAAAATCCAAAATCTATCCGCATCCGTATCCGAAAAGCGGATAAATATCCATATCTAGAAAAATGGATGCGGATACGAAGACATCTGCATTTGAAAATTATCCATCCAGATTTTGTTAGAATTATAGTTTGAATTATATGTATTTTAGTACAATGAAAGATATTTATTCATTGTTTTATTAAGTTAGCAGTTTATATTATATGCATATAAAACTTATTAGCAGTTCAAAACTACTTATCATCATCATATTTTTTAATTTTAACACTTTTATAAGCAATGAGATTGAAAAAAACTTATGTTAAATTAATATTTTCTATTTATATCCCTTGATTTATTGGTCGTTGGCGGGTGGGAAAATTATCCGATAAGCGTTCGTATCCACAGATGTGGATATCCGATATCCAAAAATGATTTTCAATGCGGATGCGAATGCGGATATGGCACTATCCGCATTCGAAAATATCCGTTGATATGCCTACATATTGTCATTCCACTAGCTAAGGTCATATGTGACATTAACATTTGAATTATTCAAATATTAATCACTGAAGGAATTCACACATGCGAGTCGCACAACTGAATTCATGCAGTCTTCGAAACAACTTACGATTTAAATTTTTTATAATAGTTATAAATTTATTTAATTAAATAACGTTTAAGGAATACTAATTACTATTGTATTTTATGTTTGGGTTGTATTTAGTAAATGGGGTGCCTCTAGAAATGTTCTGAGTGCTATTAGTATTTAATTGGATGCATATATAAGAGTTGTTTATGTGCGCATTAATATAAGGTATCGATGTACATTTAGATTGGATTTAAATGAGGTTAAATGGGTATGGGTGTTTATTTGGTCTATTAAGGGACCATAATGAGGCTGGCTATAGAGGGAATAGATGGAGTCTTTGTTTTGACTTGCTAGGAGGAAATAGTGGATGATGTTTTCCATCTGATCCCCTATATAAGCAATCTAAAGCCTCTATTATTTGGATCTACTTTCGGCCTCCTTTCTCCATCGTTTTGGCCGGGCCTCTACCTCTCCCGAACCAGCAAATTTTGAACTTATTTTCAACATCTAAACTCATGTAACACAAGATTTGGTGGTGGTCTATAGCTTGCAACTTTGGGTATAATACAAGGATATTTAAGGGACAATCTGAACCGACGAATGAGTTTAAGGTCACTTCTTTAAGGTATATTGTATTTTACATCTTTATTACTATTATATGATATATAGAACAATTTTCATATATACTGCCGCCATGGTCAATTGATTATTCAGTTTTGATAAGTCAATAATTAATTAAATGCACTAATTGAATTTGATACGATGATATGAATTAAATATATGCATGTTAATTTTATTTTGGCCATATAAATACTTTAATATACATAAAATAATTTTAAAATAAAAAAATATATATTTAATTATTTTAATTATCATTTATATATTAAAATCAATTTTAAATTATAAAATATTGTCCTCTAAATTAATAATATATAAAATATGTTTTATTCTAGAATACAAATTTATAAAATATTTTTCCAAAAAGGGTTTATATATATTTATTAAAATTACTTTCGGTTTTTAAACCACAAGCCATTTATTTGGTTTCTGTTGAAATTATATATTTGCATATTTACGTATTTTATAATATGTGCTTCACTCGAAATATTTATATATATATAACTAATATTTTAAATTCGACCAAATATGTTTTAAATAAATATATTTTATAGAAATATTACTTAGTCAAACATAAGATATTTATATTTTGAATTAATTTTAACGATCTGGATTTAAATATAAATATTTATTTACCAAATCAAACTTAGATTTTTTTTGTATCAGACAATTTAATTCTGGCAATTAGTATAAAAAATAAATGCTAAATATATACATGACAGATATAAGTCCCAATATCTACACATGTATATATTTTACAATGCTTATTTATGTTATGACACATGCCACACATATATGTTATCACACTTATGCTTGAATATTTATATTGATATATTCGCGTTTATACATTTAATAAGTTTAAATAATATAGATTAATTAAATAAAACAATTAATAATAAAATATGATTTTATTAAAACAACCAGATTAGATCTAGTTTTAACAGTAGATTTCATTAGCCCACTAAAATCTAATTAGGTTTTTTTTTGAATTTACCAATTTCACCCACTGTTAAATGAGTTAGACCTAACAATGATATTAGAGCCCAAATGGTTTACGCGATCTAATTAGCCAATATTTAAAGCCAACTAATTAAGCCTACTTATCTGATATGTGTCTATAATAGTAGTGTCTAGGCTTGAGTTTGAATTATCAAGTATTCTCCGACCCTGGCTATTAGCGTGACCTAATGAGTGGAGTGAGTCTAAAAGGTTGGTCCAGATGTAAGGCCCAAATTGATTTTTGGGCCTAGGACTAATTTTCAAATTAAGATTGAAAATATAAAATATACATTAAATTTAAATGTTAAATTAAAAATATAAAAGAAAATTTTATAAAATTAATATAATTTTTTTCAAAATTGATTTGAGAAATCATTTTAATAATCTTTGAAAATTTTACTATTTAATATGATTAATTAAATAATTAATTAAATATATGTATATGTTGATATACACACACACACACGCATATACATATGTATAATATAAATATTATAGTAGAACATATATTTACCTTAAAATTTTCAAGATAAATTAAAATAAACATATTGAATTTATTAAGAATTTTAATTAAAAATGCTTTAATCAAATAAATAATTTATTTTAAAAATATGTAATTAAATGTTATTAATTTAAGCATATACATAGATATGTATATATGTGTAAAGCATAAATGTTATCATTAGTTATTCATCTTAAATTGTTTAGAATGAAAAAATAAAATTTTGAATTTAAGCAAAATTTAATTGAATAGTTAATTATTTTAATTGAATATGATTAGATTAATATAATAAAATTAATTAAATATGATCCTAATACTAAAATTAAAAGTTAATTAAATATGATTTAATTAATAATATATAAATATGAATATTATATAAGTCTAAACAATTATAAATAAATTAAACTTATATAATAATATATAAACTAACATGAGCAGAACCGTAATAAACCTAAAAGGGATTTTTGAAATAAATACATATGTATGGGACACATCGTAGATTCAGATGTGTTCGACACTTGAATCACAAGGGTATTTCATAAAAAATACATTATTCTTTAAATCGATATCACTCAAGGTATATATTAAAGATTGTGAAATCTTAATATGCAATTGCCCTCTATCATTTATATATTGATAGATTACATGCGTACACTCTAGTTGTTGAACGATGTCAAACTAGAGCTCTTTTGTGTAGTACTATTAATATATTGCTTAGCTAGTATTTAGAGATAACTAATTATGCCTACTTATCCGATATGTATTTAGAATAGTAGTGTCTAGACTTAGGGTTGAATTATCAATCCCTGACTATTGGCCTAGCCTAATTATGGAGTAAGTCTAAAAGATTGGCCCAAATGTAAGGCCTAAATTGATTTTGGGCCTTGGACTGATTTTCAAATTAAAATTGAAAATTTAAACTATATTCTAAATTTAAATGTTATGTTTAAAATATAAAAGAAAATTATATAAATGCTATAAAATAAATTTAAAAATTTTCAAAACTAATTTATGAAATTAATTTGAAAATTTTAATATTTAATTATTATGATCAGTTAATTAAAGGTTAATAAATTAAATATATGTATATGTTGATATATATATATATATATATATAAAATATAAATATTATCACTGAATATATATTTATCCAAAATAGTTTAGGATAAATTAAAACAACAATTTTGAATTTATTAAGAATATTTAATTTAAAATGTTTTAATTAAATAAATACTTTATTTTGGAAATATTTAATTAAATTTTATTGATATAAGTATACATATACATATGAATGTATGTATAAACTATAAATCTCATCGTTAATTATTCATCTTAAATTGTTTAGAATGAATAAAATAAAATTTTTGAATTCTTTTTAATTAAATAGTTAGTTATTTTAATTAAATATGATTTTGATTAATACAATAAAATTAATTAATTATGATTCAATTAATAAAATTAAAAGTTAACCAAATGTGATTTAATTAATAATATACATATGACTATTATATAAGTCTAAATAGTATAAATGAATTAAAATTATACAATAATAATATATGTATTAACATATATAGACTATAAGAAACCTAAAATAGATTTTTGAAATAAATACATACGTATAGGACGTATATCGTAAATTCAGGTATGTACGACACTTGAATCACGAGGGTATTTCATAAGAAATATGTTACCCTGCCTTTTGGTTAAGGCCGGAATATCAAAAAATTGATTAAAAAGGATGGATATCACGACTGGAAACTAGACTATGATCGATACCGTCAAAATTGGATCAAACTCCAATCAAGGTGGGATCAATTGGGAATGATGAACTAGGCTTGGAGAACATATTTCCAAATTTCGGGTCAATCGGAGATTGTATGCTCGAGTTATGGATGGATAAAGTTTCATGGAAAACTGGTTTGTATCGATCCATTCGTATCGATCTAGGTGGATGACGTCCGTATCCATTAAGATCGATACAAAGGGCAAGCGGATGGATCGATACGAAGAAGGGATGTAGAGGATGGATACAAAGAAAGCGACGGATGTTAACAGATGGATACGAAGGGCATCGCCTTGGATGGATACAAAGCAAGGACTTTGGCGTCGATACAAAGGTAGGTTATAGGGATCGATACGAAAAGCTCAAAAACCGATGGATACGAAGAAATGGATCGAACCAAGGAAAGTGGTATACAACCATGAAATATGAATCTCTACATGATACTCGGGCCACATCATCGATACGAACCCTATCGATACAAATGTATCAATACGAAGTCGCCAGCCTACTTGCTTTGTCAACCTTGGATCGATCGTAACTCTCAAACCATAAATCCAAATGCTGTGAAATTTTCATAGAAGCTTCCTTATGCACTCAAGAACATCCATGTACGATCTCAGCTTCATTGGACCATTTTTGGATCGATATGAATTATACTCGGATCGATCAGGATCGATCCTAAATGACTCTAGATCGATATGTTGGGCCCACCTGTGCATGCGAAGAGGTATTCTAAGTTCTGGGGTAGATATTTTCAGATCTGCATCTATAAATAGAAGCTCAATGACAACTAAAAGAGGAGCTTCTTCGGCTTTTTTAGGCAAAGCTCTGTCATTTTGTTTACTGATTTCAAAGTCTTGTAATTGTAATTACAATATAAAAAGAATAGAAGGATCGATTCAAAGTGGATATAGGCTGGAAATAGCCGAACCATTATAAACCTTGTGTTCTTCGCTTTCTTACTCATTTTGATTTTGCTATTTCTTCATTTTTATTCTCTATATTATCTAAATCTGAGATCCGTGTTTGAATATTATGGATCTATGTGCAAACACTGGTGCTTTCACGACTTTCGGGGTTTGTGACCAATTTTGGCACAGACACTTTGACGCTTTTAACGAGATGGACTAGCACCCACTAGAAAAAACTTGGAGTTCATATTTTGAAAGCTAAAGGATCAAATCTAGAAGGAACCATGGTCAAGCAATCATTAAGGAGACAGAGAACGGAAAGGAGTCAGCCAAAGGAAGTCAGGAGGCCTCTTCAAGAGCTAATCAGACCTCAGTTTTCATCACCATAGACGAGATGGAGATGATGATGGATGCTATGTAGGAATGGATGCTGAAAAGGCAGGAGGAGATGATGCAAAACCTACTCTAACAAGTTGGACAAGCTGGAATGAAAAATGAAGGGAATGGAACAACAGGAGCAGAAGGAGTCTAGAACTAGAGTCAGGACATGAAGCCACCCGGATTCGGGATAGAGCGGGAGCACACCCCCGGATCATGTTGACCTTATTCCATGCAGGATTCTAGGCAATACTATGCAGTTTGGCGTCGATGGAGGAATGAATGCTCGTTTAAGAGAACAGATCAAAATATTCTCTTGTGAACTCAGGGGGCAGGTCAGAGGCAACGGGCAGGTCAGAGGCAACTGGAAAGGACCACAACTTGATGATAGTGACAGATTGGCAGAGATGATCAGACGGGCTATGAGGGGAGGATTGGTGAATAGAGATCTCGAGGACAAGAACATGAGTTCTTTCACTGCTGTGATCAGGTATGCTAGGAATCCACCGGATTTCAAGCTACCAACGCTAGAGGTATGATGGGAGAACGGATCCCGCTGTTCACTTGAAGAGGTACATGAGGCGTATGGAAGTACTAGGGCATCAGAGGAAGTCATGGCTCGGTGCTTCTCTTTGTATCTGACAGATATAGCAGCACTATGATTCAAACAACTAGAGAGCGGCTCTATTGGCACATGGACGGATTTGATTGAGAGATTTATGAGGCAATTTCGGATCCACATAGTCAGACCCAAGAATGTGATGACTTTGACGTCGATAAAACAGTGGAAGGGAGAGCCACTTAGGGATTTCTTAACCAGATTCAATGCATAGGTAGCCTCGGTGGATCGACCCGATCCGTCGATGGTTTGATGGCAGCAGTCTTAGGAATTGCAGATAATTCAGATTTTAAGATATCGTTGGAACGAGATCTGCCGTTGGATCTTGGGGAGTTTTATCACAAAGCAGAAAGGTTTTTAAGGCAGGAAGATGAAAAGGCTGAGAGAGAGGAGAGAGGCTGAAGCTTATGCAGTAAAAGGTGGTGGTTCACCCAGGGAGGATTCAAACAAGGACGATAGAAGAAAAATAAAAATGAATGATAACGGCAACACTTCGAAAAGGCAACCGAGGGAATCAAAATTTTCTTCTTGCATGGATTTAACTGAAACTCTAGAAAGGGTTTACTTGGATACTCGTGGGCGCCTCCAGTATCGAAGGTTGGCAAAAAGGGAACCCTCTAAAAACGAGTGGGCATCGAGAAAGCATTGCCTATTCCATAAGTTAGATGGGCATAGCATGAACTACTGTAGACATTTGAAGGATATTATTGAGGAACATGTGAGGAATGTCATTTGCAATAATATATGGGAAATCGAGCTCTGGCAGTGGAACATGAGCAGCCACTGCCCACCTCAAACGAAGATGGCATTAGATCTAGGCATCGTCAGCTTATTATCAACTGATTAGTTTGTGGCATGGAATAAGTAATGGACCTCGAAGTAATACAGCTAAGTTACTTACACATGTACGAGATCGAGGATGGTCCCTAAGCATGCTCTGAGATGATGATAAATCATGATTCTTGGGTCTATAAAATCTTGTTTTCTTTCTGTTCTTTTACAAATTTTGGTTTCTTCCTTGGTTGTACGGACTTTTATTTAGTTTTTCCCGGTTGTACAGACTTTTATTTTGTCAATTGGACTTTATGATGATCGGATTTGGATTAATGGAATAAATAATACATGTCACGCGATTACGGACCCGACCAAAGAGATGGGGCTGTAATCGCAAGCTATGAGTCCTTTCGTCGAAGAGTGATGTAATAGACTCAAGACAATATAAAAGTCCTCGATCGGAGAGTCGATGCCAAAAAAATACAAAAAGTCCTCAACCGGAGAGTCGCGACCGAAGAGTAGAAAAAGTCCTTGACCGGAGAGTCAATGCTGGAGAATATAAAAAGTCCTCGACCGGAGAGTCGAGGCCGCAGAATAAAATAACCTCGATCGGTGAGTTGTGGTTGAAGAAATATAAAACGACCCGACGAGGTCTATGGATTTGGATTTGGGCTCGGAGAGGTCCCGGCTTTGGATTTGGACCCAGAGAGGTCCTGACTTTCGATATGGCCCCGAAGCAGTCTTGGATTTAGATGTCGACCCGAAGAGGTTGAGAATTTGGTTATTGGATATGGATGGATTAAAACTAGTTGACGAGTTCGGATGGATATGAAATTAGCTAAGGATTTGGTTACTGTATTCGGAATAAGATATCGACTCGGAGCTGTCATGGATTTGGCCAAGTATATGGCTATGACACTTGGATAGAATGGCTTGGTAATGGATTGGATTATGGATCAGATGGTATGGCCATCGATGGAATATGGATTTCAGGTACGTATTTAAAGCTATTCAAAAAAACGCCTTCCTATCGCAAGGAATGATTTGGGGGACAGATGTTACCCCATCTTTTGGTCAAGGCCGGGATATCGAAAAATTTGTTAAAAATGATGGATATCAGGATTGAAAATCGATTGGAAACAAGGCTATGATCGATACCGTCAAAGTTGGACAAGCTCCAATCAAGGTGGGATCAATGGGAATGATGAACAAGGCTTGGAGAAGGTACATTTCAAATTTCAGGTCAATCGAAGTTTGTATGCTCGAGTTATGGATGGATAAAGGTTCATGGAAAATTGGTTCATATCGATCCATTCATATCGATCCAGATAGATAGCAATCGTATCCATTGAGGTCAATACGAAGGGCAAGCGTATGGATCGATACGAAGAAGGGATGTAGAGGATGGATATGAAGAAGGAGACAAACGTTGACAGATGGATACGAAGGGCATCGCTTCGTATGGATACAAAGCAAGGACTTTTGCATCGATATGAAGGCATGTTATAGGGATCGATACGAAAAGCTCGACAATCGATGGGTACAAAGAACTAGATCAGACCAAGGAAAGCGGTCTACAAGCATGAAATATGGATCTCTGAATGATACTCGAGTCACGTCATCGATACAAACCCTATCAATAAGAATGTATCGATACAAAGTCGCTAGCCTACTTGCTTTTTCAACGTTGGATCGATCGTAACTCTCAAAACATAGATCCAAATGCTATGAAATTTTTACAGAAGTTTCCTTATGCACTCAGGAACATCCATGGTCGATCTTAGCTTCATTAGACCATTTTTTAGGTCGATATGAATTATACTCAGATCGATCAACATCGATCCCGAATGACTCCAGGTCAACTTGGTGGGCCCACCCGCGTATGTGAAGAGGTATTCCAGGTTTAGAGTGGACATTTTCAGGTCCGCACCTGTAAATAGCAGCTCA
The DNA here is from genome assembly GCA_030765085.1 of Allium cepa. NCBI lineage: Eukaryota > Viridiplantae > Streptophyta > Magnoliopsida > Asparagales > Amaryllidaceae > Allium > Allium cepa. The sequence goes on from CM060932.1 coordinate 331,549,928, forward strand.
ATGACAACTAAAAGAGGAGCTTCTTAAAAGAAGCTATGCTATAGGATCGAATAATATGGATAAACTACTTGTGCGGAATAAAATAAATTAACAGTAAATGCAGTAAAGTGAAAGACACCAGAGGTTTTTATATTGGTTCGGAGCACTGTCCTACGTCCAGGCCTAGACTCCTTTTGTAATTTCACTAACACAATCCTCACTTAACCCAGAGGAACAGGTTTACACCGCCTGAGCAACCGAACAAGACTTCAAGCACCTAAGCAACCGAATAGTACTTCTACTGTCTGAGCAACCGAACATGACTTCTTTACATATAACAAATGTATCTGACTGTAGTGTGTTCTTAAATAACACTGATAATTCAATTAAGTACAATCTTACTATAATCTTCTCCTTTATGATATATAGTGTGATGTTCTTTGAGAATTGTGGAAGATAAAGTAATCAATGATCAAAGTATGTAAGCAATTTGAGTGCAATTTGAAAGATTGAGAATAGATGAGAATTCAAGAATGATAAAAGTAAATTTGGTGAATTGTTTGTTGAATTCTGTAATCTATTTATGTGTATAAAGAGTTGCAACTATAGATGAAAAATTATATTGAAAAGAACAGGTGGAACCATTGATTTTGAAAATATATCTCTTCGATGAAGAGAAGTGACTTTTCAACAAAATAGCAGTTAGAAATATTCAGACGTCTGAATAAAAAAATTCAGACTTCTGAATTGGATTAAAATGCAAACAACAAGCTTTTAGGCAAATTTTGACTAAATTCAGACGTCTGAAAATTTTCATTCAGATGTTTGAATATTGTGAAACAATATCCAGGTTTCAGCATTCAAATCTCTGAATGAATGAATTCAAACGTCTAAATTCAGACCTTTGTGCATGTGTGTGCATATTTATTTATATATATATCGTTTCAGGAGAGATTTCAACAAATTTTTAAGTAAAATACAGACTCTAGACACACCATACTCAGCTTTAAACATACGAAAAGGAATCTACAATAAATCTCCTGCAAAGATGGTTAGTATACACAGAATATTTTATATAGCGTGTCATAATTAAAATCGAGATTCCAACATTTTCCCCCGTTTTGATGATGACAACTATATAATCAATAACATAAATATTTATAATATTGTTACTCCCTTCGTCAATATGCATAATTTTTAGATTTCTCCCCCTTTGTCATCGACAAAAAGAAAGAGCAAAGATATCAATAGACAGATCATCTCATTAAAGCAAGTTGAGTTTTTAATACAAGAAGGAACAATAGGAATAATAGTTAAAAAAATTCTCATACAACTTGACAAACAAACTCAAAGCATAAGAAAATCAAACATAATTTAAAAATAGACATAGATAATTAAAATTGTCTGGAAATAGACGGATCATCATGATTAGAACTCGAGCTTGAGGAGGACCACTGAAATGGGATGGGTTGTAAGCTTGAGTGGATGAAGAACTCGAACAAGAAATTCGATCCTATATTTTATTGTGAAAGCCTTTAATCGAGTTGAATTTTCTTTCCGTCTTCTTCTCAAGTACCTTAATGTACCGATGAATCTTTGATTGATTTAGGGAGAGAGTGATAATGGCTTGTCTTGAAGAAGTGTCCGCGCCAATTTCTTGAATGGTGTCATCGTCCTCCTCTTCTTCTTCATGTTGAGTATGAGAAGAAAAAGCAATACTAGTGTCTCTAGGTTGAGGAACACTAATTTGGACATTTTGAGACCATTGATGGAAGGAGATGATTTGTTGAGGAGGAGGCCGTGGTGGAAGACCCATCAATCCTAAAGTTTTAGCGCCTAACTCACTAATAGTTGTAAAATCGGAGTCGAGCATTGGTACACCGACATTGAGGAGGATGTGCATAATATAAGTACCATAATGAATGGTTCTATATTTTCTCCGGATTGTGATGTATTGAAATTCATCCAAAATAATTTTTCCCCAATTCATTTGTTGTTTGGAGTAGATAGAATAAAGAGCTTGAAAATTTTCTTTATAAACTTTTTCATAACTCCCCGTCCTTGGTTGTAAATAATGAATAAGTGCATGGTGAATGAGTCTAGCTTGTGGCCTTAAGAAGGTAGATTTTAAGTTGTCCAAATTTATAAGTTGATCGGACAAGAAACGGTGTGAAACTTCATCTCGATGATCCATATCAACTTCAATCTCATTAATATCAATTCCTTCATAAGGAAAATTTAAAATATGAACTAGTCTTTGTAAGGGTAAGAAGATCCTTACGCCATAAACTATTGACCAAACATAATCTTGACGGTTTTGGAGATTATGATGATCAAAATTTAAATTTGCGAGAAAAAGTTTGATCATAAGATGATTAATCTTGACATTGTTAGGAGTATACCCAATTAAGCTATCGAAGTGGAATTGTTTCGCCAACTCTCTAATATGATAAGCTGCAAAATTCGAGAATTTCATGAAATGCTCCTTCGAAGAAGTTTGAATTCTTCATTGAATTATACCGGGAAACAACAACATCGTTCGATAGCCACTGTCGAATTTGATCTTCAGATGGTCTGGAGGTTGATTCTCTAGTACGTTTTGATCTTGGTGCCATTAGAGAGTTCGAGGAAAGGTAAAAAGCTTTGAAAGAGTTGAAAATGGGGGCTAGGGTTATGAAATAATTGGGAACGAAGTGAAAAAGGTAATATATAGTGGGTTAAAAAGCAGGGGTATAAGTGGAAAGAAAAAATAGAGGAAAGGTGGAAAAAATGGCTCAGAAAAAATTCAGCCGTCTAAATAATTTAATTCAGACGTCTGAATTGGACTAAGTTGCAATCCGCAAAGAAATAGTTCAAATTCGACCTGATTCACACGTCTATTTTGTTCGATTCAGACGTCTGAATCTGGGATAAAATTCTTTTTTACCTTGAATATTCAGACGTCTGTTTTAAATAAAACTACCGTCTGAATTTTCTCAGAGGTTCAAATCAGCTTTATTGAATATACAAAACAATATATATAATCAAATATTTTTAAATGATACAAGTTTAGAACAAACAAAAGGAAATAATGAATGAACAATAGTATATAAACAAAAAAAATTAAAGAGGTTTTGAATAAGAACTTGGAGTATGATATGAATCTTCTTCAATTTTAGTGTTCTCTACAAATGGTCGAAGTGGAGACCATCTATTGCCATGTTCCCAAGAATTTGGTGATGTCGGTGGATGTTGTGGTGATGGTTTCCAAGGATTGTGACGATTTGGAGAACGAACAGTAGACGGTTGATTAATTGTGTCTTTGGAGGAAGAATCCACAAAAATTTTAACGCGACTTGTTCCAAAAAGCTCAACCGTTTGGCATTAACTTTTTGTTCATAGTATAACTCGCGCTGTAATTCTAATGTTTCTCTCTAGTAGTGATGAATATCATCTATTTTCTCTTTTGTAGATGGTGATCCAAAAAGTGAGACAATTTTGTTGTTTTAGTAGGTGGAGTATATCCAGTAGGAGTTGAAGGTGGAATAATCGGGACCGGTTCGTAAATTGGTGTTGGAGTTGGTAAATTTACCAATCCCGAGGAAATAGAAGTATAAGAAAGATCAGATGATTTGGAGTTGTATTGAGATGACATTTTGGAAAAATATTTGGTACTTTTAAAAAAAAATCTTGTACGAATTCTGGTGCAATAAGAAGAGGAATGGCAGAGAATATATAGTTAGAGTTATAATAAAAATAGAAAAAGTTTTTATGGTTAGGATTATAATAACCATAGAAAAAAGTGGATGAAATGAAAGGTAAATAGAAATATAAAAACAAACTAAGGTTTCATTAAAAAGGCAAAGTAGCAAAGTGGTAGAACAGTAGACTACCGAGTATCAGATCTCGATTTCGAGTGCTGGAAGACTATATTCCTCCATTTTTTTTATTTTTTCATTATTATATTTTGTTAATGAAAATTTATAAATCTTTAAAAGAGACGATTCCAAGTTTTCGTCTTAAAATGATAAAAGAATTTTCATTTAATGGTTTTGTAAAGATATCTGCCAATTGTTTGTCAGAGGAAACAAATTCTAGATTTATCAGATCTTTTTCAATATTATCATGAAGAAAATGACGACGAATGTCAATATGTTTTGTTCGTGAGTGATTGGCAGGAATTTTTTGATAAATTTATAGCACTAGAATTATCACAGTAAATAGTTGATTTGGGTAAATTAAAACCAAAATCTTGTAGTGTTTGTTGCATATAGATAACTTGAGCACATGCCAAAGCTGCAGAAATATATTCTGCTTCTGTGACGCCCCACCTCTATACCCACGCTAGCCAAGAACACTACGGAGTAATGCTGTCGACTAGCACGGAGAATAAGGCTGTTGAGGAGCGACCATCTGTATAATTGCTTTGTGCGAGTACCGATATGCCAGATAAAAATATATCTTTTCATCTCAAGAGGAAATTCGACATACCGACACAAACTCAAAGCTACTACACAGTGGCTATAAAGGTCTTCGGAAACAAATATAGAAATAAACATAACACAAATCAGTCACAGATAATTCATATCACAAAGGCGGAAATAGATATGAATATTACACATAAAAGTGTACATCAGAGTAGTGGTCAAATAAGATCCACAATATCGAAAAGAAAAGATACAAGTGCTAGACAAAAGAATAAGTATACATCATAGAGTCTGTATCTCAAATGTATACAACAAAAACTACTAATCTAAGTAGTTAGCCAAAAGTCAGATGATGGTCCGATAAGGAGTCAAGCAGAAACACCTGTAAAATCTCAGTCTGACCCGAGTATTATTTAAGAAGAAAATAATAAACGGATCAGTCTAGCTATAATTATCAGATAAAATGAGATATAAGAAGAGATGTAATAAAAACGTATGATAACCCAAAAATGTCATATTGCGACAAGTATACATAGAAAATCAACTAAATCATACAAATATCTCAAGAATCTCATAGCATCAAAAAGAATGTCATATTCTTCATTTAATTCACCAAGCCATAATAAATGACATACATATCAATGCCAACTAAAAAAGGTGGTGGAACATAAATTCCAGAAATCATCAAATAGAAATCCAGAAATCACAATAAAAGGATGGCCAATCCCATAAAAATGAGCCGGATCTCCTCCTGACAGGGTATAGTCCCCCATTGCGGACATTGAGCCGAAGCTCCTCCTGACAGGGTATAGTCCCCCATTGCGGACATTGAGCCGAAGCTCCTCCTGGTGAGTCGAAACTCCTCCTGGCAGGATATAGTCCCCCATTGCGGACATTGAGCCGAAGCTCCTCCTGGTGAGTCGAAACTCCTCCTGACAGGGTATAGTCCCCCATTGCGGAAATTAAGCCGAAGCTTCTCCTGGTGAGTCTAAACTCCTCCTGACAGGGTATAGTCCCCCATTGCGGACATTGAGCCGAAGCTCCTCCTGGTGAGTCGAAACTCCTCCTGACCGGGTATAGTCCCCCATTGCGGACATTGAGCCAAAGCTCCTCCTGGTGAGCCGGAGCTCAATAAAATTGAGGTATAGTCCTCCTCATGGACAAAGAGACATCGCACATTGCTAGTCTAAACCATAAAATGATCATCATTGATCATCAAGAAGTGTCAATTACAATAAGCTAGTAAATATATGAGTTTAGCATCATGTCCCATAACCACTAGCTTAACTTAAATATTTGCGAACAAATTGTAGATCTCCACTAGAAAATTGTCACAAGAGATTCAATCGAACAAGTCCAAGAATTAATCAACGAAGTAAACGCAAGCGTTTCATACCACTCATTTTACCAAGTCGTTTAATTAGATTTCTCATACGAGTGAGGTAAAAGTTTGTATATACTAGTAGATTGGAAAATGGTTTTATAAACGAGTTTGGTATTGAAAATAGAGTTGAAATCGTTTTGAGGAAAGAGTTTTGATATTTACTACTAGTATAGAAAACCTTTATATTTTAAAGTGACAAATCATAGAATTGATTGTAGAAACAATCAATCATAAAAATTCACATTCGAAGATGTGAATAAAATCCAAAGAAATCGATACCGGATCCATCAAAATGGATATTCCCAAAAAATCACGATGAAAATGTCATCAAAGTCCATAATAAATGATAACAACAAAAAGGGAATCAACACGAATCGATTAAAGTTGGAAGTATACTCAAAAATAGCCAAAATAGGCAAATTAAACAGTTCCAGACGTCTGGTAGGTGTTCCCAGACGTCTGGCCCTAGTATCTGAAAGTATATGTGTTTTCTCCCTTCTATTTTTAATTCCTGGGCCATTTCAGACGTCTGAAATTTTCAACCAGATGTCTGAAATGATTTCAGAAGTCTGGATTTTGTTTCAGACGTTTGGATTTAGTCTCTGCCTTTTCCAGACCCCTTTCCAGACGTCTGGATTATTCAACCAGACGTCTGGATTTGGTTTCATACGTCTGAAATTAATTTCAGACGTGTGAAATCTTCTGCTAGGCAAAAAAACAGCCTAGACCAAAAATGGCAAATCCAAACCGAAATGCGATCGAACGAGCGATGGATGCTAAGGATTTATGCCAATCGACAACCCAACACTATAGGTTCTTCGACGAATCACCAAAAACATGTTCAAACATCAAAGATTGGATTTTTAAAGATTTGACTACAAAACACCAAAAATTGAAATATTCACCAAATCAATCCAAACCAAAAGCAAATGAACATAAATAAGTGTTAGGAATTCATACCTAACAAAAAAGATAGATATAGACATAGATGTGAGATAAAAATCTCACCTTTGAACCCAAACAAATGAAGAAGAAGAAGCTATGTAGAAATGGCAAGTGCAATTACTCTTCAATTCCAACTCAACAAGCGTGGAAAGCTAAAAAGAAGAACATTCCCAAAGTTAGGTTTAGGAATTTCTGAAATTCAAGAGAGGAGTTGGAGAAGATGAAGAGAAGGCTTACCAATGGGTTCTCATAGATTTTGGAGCAAGAACTTGAGCTAGCAAGAGGAACTAGGGCTTGGAGTTTCTAATTTTCCATCTTTCCCACCATTAATCTCTTTAGAACTGAAAAGTAGAGGAAGAGGGAGTGAATGAAGAGGGGTTTCAGTTTGGGGTATTAAGTTAGAACATTGGGCTGAACCCAACCCAAACCCAAAGCCCTAAGTGAAAAGTAGCAAAATTCTACTATCTCCAAACATATCGAAGCTTATACTCAAAAAGGTCGCAAACAGCATTTTGAACTCAATGGAAGTGGTCCCGAGTCCTAATTCAGCTGTTTGCAAAAAGTAGCTTTTCGGACTAAAATCCGACGAACGATGAAATATTTAAATAAAATATTTAAATATTTAATCGATAAATATGCGGGTTGTTACAGCTTCACATGTCGATAATGAAATACAGTTTTGTTTCTTACTAAACCAAAATACAAGAGACTGCCGAATGAAGTTACAAGTCCCACTTGTAGTTTTTCTATCTGTCCGGCTTCCTCTAAAATCAGCGTCACTATAGGATACTAATTCAAAAGGACATTCCTTTGGATAGAATAGTCCAAAGTCCTTAGTTTTATTAAGATACCGTAGCATGCGTTTCACTGCTCGCAAATGTGATTCTTTGGGATCTTCTTGAAATTGTGCGCACAAATAAACACTTATCATTATGTCAGGTCTACTAGCTGCTAAATATAGTAACGATCCAATCATACTTCGATATAATTTTTGATCAACACTTTTTCCAGTGTTATCTTTATCAAGATGTGTAGTTGTACGTATAGGAGTTGGTTTGGTAGAAGTATTTTCCATACCAAAGCGTTTAATTAGATTGTTATAATATTTTCGTTGATTTATAAATATACCATTTTCTAATTGTTTTATTTGTAAGCCTAGAAAATAATTTAATTCACCCATATGTGATATTACAAATTCTTTGGTCATTATTTTAGAAAATTCGTGATATAATTTTTCATTTGTAGATCCAAAAATAATATCATCAACATAAATTTGAACAATTAAAATATCTTGCTTGTTTCTTTTAATAAAAAGAGTTTGATCAACCTTCCCAACTTGAAACTAGAATCTATTAAATACCTTTAAAGATGATCGTACCAAGCTTAAGGTGCTTGTTTCAAACTGTATAAGGCCTTTTTAAGTTTATAGACATGGTTTGGAAATTGTTCGTGTGCGAATAAAGGAGGTTGTTCAACATAAACTTTTTCTTTTATAAAACCATTTAAAAAAGCACTTTTAACATTCATTTGATATAATTGAAAGTCATGAAAACATGCATAAGCTAGTAAGATTCGTATTGCTTCTAGTCTAGCGACTGGAGCAAATGTTTCTTTATAGTCAATCCCTTCTTCTTGATTATATCCCTGTGCAACTAATCTAGCTTTATTCCTAGTAATATTTCCTTGTTCATCTGCTTTATTTTTGGAGACCCACTTTGTACCAATAACCGATTGATCACTAGGTCTTGGAACTAAATCCCAAACGTCATTTCTTTAGAATTGGTATAGCTGTTTTTGCATAGAGATTAACCAATTTTCATCGGTGGATGCTTCTTTAATATTTTGAGGTTCATATGAGAAAGGAAATCTACATGGCCCATTTGATTTAATTGATTTCTTGTTCTAACAGATGAATTGAGTTCTGCAATGACATTAATGGAAGGATGATCTCTTAATAATCTAGGTGGAGATCTTAATTCATTGTTATTTTGAACAATGTTTTCATTATTTTCAAAATTTGAAATTTCCGTATTTTTGATATTATCAGGGAATTCTTCATCATCTCTTATACTTGGCATTTGATTAAAAATTTCATCAAAGGATACATGAAGTTTTTCTTCGATGATATTGGTTCTTTTATTATAAATTCGACAAGCTTTGCTTCGATCCGAATATCCTACAAAGATTCCTTCATTGGATTTAGGATCAAATTTGCCAAGTTGATCTTTTGTGTTTAAAATGAAACATTTTGAAAGGAAAACTTTGAAATAAGAAATACTTGGTTTTGACCATTAAGAAGTTCATAAGGAGTATTCTTAGTTAGTGGTCGAATAGAAACACGATTCAAAACATAACAAGCTGTCTCAACTGCTTTAGTCCAGAAATGTTTTGGTAACGTACTTCCATTTAACGAAGTCCTTGCACATTCTTGTAAGGTTCTATTTTTACGTTCTACAACTCCATTTTGTTGTGGAGTTCTAGGAAACGATAAATTATAGAATATTCCCTTCTTCTTACAAAATTGTTCAAAGGCTTCATTTTCGAATTCACCTCCATGATCACTCCTAATGTTTTTGACTTTCGATCCTTTAAAATTTTGAATTATTTTGACAAAAGTTTTGAAATTATCAAAAGTATCACTTTTATTTTTCATAAAAATAGTCCAAGTATATCTAGAAAAATCATTAACAATTACAAACACATATCCATTGTGATTAATGGATTGTGCTTGTGTTGGTCCAAATAAATCCATATGTAATAATTCAAGTGGTTGTAAAGTTGAAATAACCTTTTTAGATTTAAAAGATGACTTAGTTAATTTTCCTAACTGACATGCATCACAAATATGATCAATTTTAAAATTGATTTTTGGTAGACCTTCTACTAAATCATTTTAAGAAAGCTTATTTATAGCTTTGAAGTTAACGTGATAGAATCGTTTGTGCAATAACCAAGGATCATTTTCTTTAGCTATTAAACACATATCCGAATTATGGTTTATTTTCATATTCAGAACATAGATATTTCTGTCTCTACTTCCTTCAAAGATAAGATTTTGTTTTTGATCAAAAATTCTACATTTATTTTCAGAAAATGTGATTTTGAATCCTTTGTCACATAATTGGCTGATGCTAAGTAAATTATGTTCCAAATTTTTGACTAGTAAAGCATTGGAAATAAAAGGTAAATTTGAAATACCGTTGTTGCTCACATCGCCTTTGCTGATGATATAGCTTTTGGAGTTGTCTCCAAATGTGACGGAGCCTCCGTCTGAGTAAGTAATGTTTGATAGCATATCGTTATCTCCTATCATATGTTTTGAGCAACCACTGTCAAGTATCCATTTTTCTCTCTTCTTGAGTGGGACCTGCAAAAAATATGAGATAACATTGGTACCCACCTTTTTAATAGGGTCCTAAGAGTTAAGTCTTAGGAAACCAAACCCAAGAGGGTTCAGTATCCCATTTGAATATGTAATCTTTATTTTTATGAACAGTTTCCAAAAAGGTGTTAATATTTTTTTTTTAATCAAACTGTTGTTTGTTTAAGGAACCCAATTTTTTATGTTTTTTTAGGTAAGTATTCCTTTTTGATTGTTTTATAGTAGGATTAATATTTCTCCTAATTCTCTTAGGTGAAGCTTTTGTTTTCTTAACATATCATAATCCTTTCCTGCTTGAAATAGATTGAGAGCTATCAATAATTTAGATAAAGTTTCTCTTTCTTTATTAAATTTTGAAACATTTTTGGTGATGCTTTCTAACTTAGTTTTGAGACTAGTATTATCTAATTCTATCAATTTTACTTCTGTCTTTGATTCGTGATTTTCAGAAACAAAAAGGTCATTTTTTTTCTTTTTGAGTTTCAATTTATTGACTCAAAAGTGTGAGTTGAGAGTTAATATTAGAGAATGATTCTTGTAATTTTTCACGTTCTTCCACTAGTATTTTCTTCTCATCTTTAAGCATATCTCTTTCGAGTTCTGCTTTGTTCTGATGTTCACGAGTCTCCTTATATTTTCTTTTGAGATTTTTGAGAGTTTCAACTAGCTCTGAATTTTTTCTATCATATCATCAAATGTAAAATCACTAACCTCTTTTTCAGTAGCCATGAAGCAAACATTAGCTTGCTTGTTTTCACTATCACTGCCATTATCTGATGAAGAGGTATCTGAATCATCCCATGTCACAGAGAATGCTTTCTTTTTCTTATCTTTTCTGCCCTTGTTGAAGTACTTTTTCTTTAGTTCTGGACATTCTTTCTGGATATGACCTTTCTTATGGCAATTAAAACATTCTAGTACTGAAGATGATGGTTTTCTTGGAAAGTTCCCTTTTCCATTGTTTCTGTTGTTTTTTCGGAATTTCAAGAACATTTTCAAATTTTTGGAAATAAACGCTAGATCTTCTTCATCTGAATCTCCATACTTTTCTTGTTCAGCATGGAAAGCTATGTTCCTTTTGTCCTATGCTTGTACTCGTTTTTTCCTGCAAATTCATTTCATAGGACATTAATGTTCCTATTAACTCTTCTGGTTTTATGGTCGAGATGTCATTAGCTTCTTCAATAGCCAAGACTTTTCTTTCCCATTCATCCGTTAAAGAGTTTAGGATTTTCGATACAATATCAAAATCAGTGAACTTTTCTCCTAATCCTAATAGTGAGTGATAGATATCTTGAAATCTAGAGTACATATCATTGATGGATTCATCTTGCTTCATTTTAAAATTTTGAAACTGATTTTTGAGCATGGAGATTTTGCTTTGTTTGACTTTGTTAGTTCCTTCATGTGTGATTTTAAGTGTTCTCCATATTTCATAAGCAGTTTGACACATGCTAATACGGTTAAATTCATTTCTATCTAGTGCACAAAATAACATATTCATAGCTTTAGCATTGGCTGAGGAATCTAATTTTTGTGTGTTTGTCCATGTGGAGTATTCTCCTGTAGGAAGAGTGTATTTATTTTGTGTGATATTCCATGATTCAAAACTATTTGATTGCATATAGATTCTCATACGAGTAGCCCAATAATTATAGTTCAAACCATTGAAAAATAAAGGTCGTGCAGTAGATTGACCTTCTATAAAACTGGTGTTAGTGCTTATAGTGCTAGTGCTTATAGTACTAGTGCTAGTGTTACTATCCATATTAGCAAAGAATCAAATAACTATGTAACAGTTAGATGAAAACCTTGCTCTGATACCAAATGAAATGAAGCTATGCTATAGGATCGAGTAATATGGATAAACTACTTGTGCGGAATAAAATTAATAAACAGTAAATGCAGAAAAGTAAAAGACAACAGAGGTTTTTATGCTGGTTCGGAGCACCGTCCTACGTCCAATCCTAGACTCTTTCTGGAATTTCACTAATACAATCCTCACTTAACCCGGAGGAACAGGTTTACACCGCGTAAGCAACCAAAATGGACTTCAAACGCCTAAGCAACCGAATAGGACTTCTACCGCCTGAGCAACCGAATAGGACTTCTTTACAAATAACAAATTTATTTGACTATAATGTGTTCTTACATAACACTGATAAGTCAATTAAGTACAATCTTCCTATAATCTTCTCCTTTATGATATATAATGTGATGTGCTTTGAGAATTGTGGAATATAAAGTAATCAATATCAAAGTATGTAAGCAATTTGAGTGAAATTTGAAAGCTTGAGAATAGATGAGAATTCAAGGATGATAAAAGTAAATTTAGTGAATTGTTTGTTGAATTCTGTAATCTACTTATAGTGTATAAAGAGTTGCAACTATAGATGAAAAGTTATACTGAAGAGAGCAGGTGCAACCATTGATTTTGAAAATGTTTCTCTTCGGTGAAGAGAAGTGACTTTGCAAGAAAATAGCAGTTATAAATATTCAGACGTCTGAATAAAAAAATTCATACTTCTGAATTGGATTAAAACGCAAACAACAAGCTTTTAGGCAAACTTTGACTAAATTTAGACGTTTGAAAATTTTCATTCAGACGTCTGAATATTAAGAAATAATATCCAGGTTTCAGCATTAAGATGTCTGAATGAATGAATTCAAACGTTTGAATTCAGACCTTTGTGCATGTGTGTGCATGTATGTGCATATATATTATATATATATATATATATATATATTGTTTCAGGAGAGATTTTAACAAATTTCGAAGTAAAGTACAAACTCTAAACACACTGTACTCAGCTTTAAACATTTGAAAAGGAATCTGCAATAAATCTCCTACAAAGATGCTTAGTATACACATAATACTTTATATAGCTTGTCATAATCAAATCGAAATTCCAACAGCTTCTTTGGCTTTCTAGGCGAAATTCTATCATTTTGTTTATTGATTCAAAGGCTTGTAATTTTAATTACAAGATAAAAGGAATAAAAGGATCAATTCAAAGTGGATGTAGGCCGAAGATAGCCGAACCACTATATACCTTATGTTCTTTGCTTCCTTACTCATTTTAATTTTGCTATTTCTTAATTTTTATTCCCTACATAATCTAGATCTGAGATCCATGTTTGAACATTGTGGATCTGTGTGCAAACACTGGTGCTTTCATGACTTTCGGGGTTTGTGACCAATTTTGGCACAAACAATATATACTATTCTAAATCGATATCATTCAACGTATACAATAAAGATTGTGAATCCTTAGCATGTAATTACTCTCTAACATTTATATATTCATAGATTACGTGGTATACTCTAGTTGTTGAACAATCCCAAGCTAGAGCTGTTTTGTGTAGTACCATTAAATATTGCTTAGACGAGGCAAGATATAAACATGTATTTGTCGAGAAAACTCAAGGTACATGCATTATACTTAGACTATTGCGAAATGATAGGTAAGTGTGAATAATATATCTTGATTTATTAAGAAAACTCGTGGTCAAGATCGAGATTAGGGCAAAGACCACTATTAGGGGATATGTGATACAACTATAAAGAGTTATCCATCGCTTGTGGGACTATGATTTATTGAGCAAACTCAAGGTCAGAATTCTAAAGCAAGTGAGTTCTAACACTCATTAGAGAAATCGAAAGATTTCTATATTTCTCTCAAATTTTTGAGGAATATAAAAACATATAGTAGGAGCCTTATTAGAAAAATGAAACGAACACATTTAACCTAATAATATTGTAAGTATACATGCTATACAAATTAAATTATCAACTACAATAAATTTGTGCAAGTAATCTAACTGATAAAATTGTTTATCAATTGAAATATATAAATGAACTGAATTAAAATTGAGGGAAAATATATGATATACTTACCAAATTTTTTTGTTATGCTATCATTTTAAGGCCAATACAAGCGCCTAATGGTACAACTACTAAATACATTCACTCCCTGGTCGCTTAATTGCTTATTATCCCGAGACTGTTATTGTCTTATATAAGTTTTAAACTCTAATACAATACAAGAGTATGACTATTTGATCCATATTCTATCACATATAAAAGTTGTATGGTGAACAATCAAGTTTATAATATACAAAGTTTCAAAGAGATTGGCTCATTTAAAATGGGAAAGTAAACCATAATGTAAGATCACGTATTCAATATGATTAAATACAACGAGAATCTTAATATGTCGAAAACAACAATAAAACCAAGGAATAAAGACCGACCTAGAAATTTGAACAGTGAAATGTCAGTTTGGATCAGTCTAACACCCCATAAATTTAAATATAATTAATTAAAGTAACAATTATTGGAATGGTTAAATTAGAAAACTAACTAATATAGTATGATAAGTATTCGGGTGCACACTTACTTATTACACTGTATTTAATGACAACCTACTATGCCTTTTTAAATAAAGCTTAATTTGAATGAATTAAGCAAGAAAGGGAATGGCAGGTCGATGGCCCATAAGTATGTGTAATATAAATGGTGTCATTATTCATATACAATCATTGCTCATAAAAAACAAAAACAAAAACTTTGCATCTCTTTATTGGTGATTTTAGCCGAAGCGAGAAAGAAGAGGAAAAAAAGAAGATTTGAAGCTAAAGGAACTACAGAGGTTGGTAAATATTCTCTAATTCCTCTCTTCTTTAAATATCTCACAGCCAAGTCAATATTGACTTTTTTGCATTTTTCTTTTAACTCTTACGATCCAATAATTTAATGTCATGATAGAAACATATTATTAGAAGTGGATTTTGATTTATAAACTTTTCCCATAATAAAACAAATTATTTCGAATTATTTGAAGGCCGCATAATATGAATAATGGCTAGAAATTAGGAGCTTGAAATCATGGTTAATTTTACTATGATTTTTTAGAAATATGTTAACTGATGTGCACGTAAATGTGCATATATTTACATCCATGTTTTATCTCTTTTTATTTAAATAAACATCATATTTGGGAATTTTTAACATGTTTAAAACCAAAATTCAATTATTTTCAAACCATCATATTTTCATCTTCATTCAAGAGCAAAATGGTCATTTTTGTGCTTGTGTCAATTCAAGAATTTTTACTTGGACATTTTTTTTCTTCATTTTTATAGGAATTTGGATGCATATGAAAGAGACTTATATGAAGATACATGCAGGCACAAATGAAATACAAAGGATTGGGGAGGAAATAATTCAAGTTCAAGATCATGGAGGACCCCACCCACTTACCTAAATGTACAATTATGAGCTAGTGGACAACTAAGTGGAGGTTAGAGCTTCATGCACAACAAATGACATATTAATTAGTGGCTAATGGTTACTTGGTGCCCATACTTCCTAAAGGGCATTTTAGGAAGCCCCCTAAAAATAGAATTAGGGTTTGATGCATGTATATATAGCCCTCTTATGTACATGAAATCATCTTCTACTCTCATATATGTTTAACTAGGAAATTAGCAAGTTGTAAACAAAAAAATCAAAGTGAAATAAAAATGGCTTCCAAGCCTCTTTCTTAGCCTCTTTCTTCTCTCTTTTCTACATGTTTTTCTTTGTTTTATTGTTAATGTTTATTCTATGCTCTCTTTCTCTTTATATTCATAGCATAGATTTACATTCATGCAAGAAATGTAGTATATATTTCTATGCAAGTATTTAGTAGCTAATCTCTTTTTCTTTCTTTGCTTATTTTCTATTTTCTTCTCTTTTTAATGTTGAAATTTACTTGTATTGCTTCAATGCCACAAATGAGTAGCTAAACCCCTTCAATTCAGGGGTAATGAAGCTCTCAAATATTATGTAATTTCAACTTTTCTATGGTTTATAATCTCATTTGATTTATGCTTCATGAAATAAATTTTGATATAAGTTTATACAAGCGGGTTTGATAGCTTATATTGCTTATGCAAATGATTTATTCTCATTCAACATAAACACAATTTACATCATCATTTGCCAGACAAACCACTTAACAAGACAATCACCACCCAATTCTCATTGCTACAACATTACAGCCAACCTATTACAACATCACAATTGTCGAACCACTGTAATTGCCTTCATCAACCAACATAGCTTCACCATCACTTCTAGCATAACAACAGCCACTTCATCAATTTCAATGCATCATTACCTTATCATCTCGACTACTCTACAAATAACCCACCTTCATCAATCGTCATTTGCCTTCTGCTTGCCTACTGCACAACAACTCCTACCACCATATACACAAACCATCCACTGACACTGTCTCCATTACTCAACAAGCACTGATATGCTGCAAACAATCCCACTGCATCATACAACTTCACTGTTGTGCCTTCCCTATTTCAACTTGAACCATCACCATAGCTGTCACAAATTCTGACAACCCTACATTTCACCCTCCATCCACTCAAAAGACCACCTCATACTTCATTGTCCCCTCCCAAACAACTGCTTCACCTTCAACTGCAACTACAATTCACCACTAAACATTACATCCTCCTGCTTTCGTTTTTCGACAGCAATACCCTAACAACCAAAAAGAGAAAAAACTTACAGGGCTGCATCAACAACCAACCCTCCACATCGACCACAGCAACGCAAAATCATAACCCAACTCGACTACTCAATCAAATTGCCACCAACCACCCTCAAATCGCATCACCTACAAAATTGCACCCAACCTAAATGCTCGAATCAATGATTATCGAAAATTGGAATTCTGAATGAACCATTGATTTGTTTATTGGCATCGGTATTGAAATTTGAGGAGATTGGAATTCGTGGATTGATTGAGTTTCTGATATTTTTAGTAGGCTTCGCATATACTGGAAAAGGATTCGTGGATTGATTGAGTTTTTTTAATTTAAGTGGGCCGGGTTGTGTTGTTTTGGGTTGATTTGTGTTTTGGGTTATGTGTTTTGTGAAGTGATTGATTTTGGATTTTTCTTTCCGGAAAAAAACACAAAAGGGTTTTGTTTTAGTTAGTGTTGTTTTAAATTGTTATAAGTACCACCCTTATGTATATTAAAATAAAAAAATTCAATCATTTTTAGTTTAGTTTGTTTTGCATTTAATTTCTTTTCCTCTCTTAAAAAAAAATTTCAATCATATATATTTGTTATAACTTTAATTTGTTTGGTGTTATTTTCATTTATTTTGTTTTGATTTGTTTGGTTTGAGTATCCCATCCATTAAAAAAATAAAATTGTATATATCTTATTTTTCATTTTAGGTTGCCAAAGCAGAAAATCAAGAAGCAGAATTGCTTGCTAATAATTGCTTTGCTAAAAAATCGCCGCTAAAAAAAACAATTACTAATAATTCTGCACGCTCTGGTATCGTGCTCCTTTTCCCTTGTTTTTATTTGAATTGCATTGTTGGTTGCTTGCATTTGCATTTATATATAAAAAAAATTCAAAATCCAAAAACAAAACAAACTTCATTTTAGTTGCATTGTAATTTCACGTTTAATTTCTGCTTTGCATTCACCTCATCTTATTTTCTTTTCAAAGGGCAATACCCCAATTCAAACAAGGTGAGGGATTTCATCACCCTTTTCTTAGCCCACAAACGCATTTCATCGTAGAATTTGACTAATAATAAAGGTTAGACATTGGACCTAAGAGTGTTACGGCCTCACTTAGGGCTTAATGTATCTTTACAATTGTTTTATTTGAACGATTTTATTTCTTGGTGTTTAAGCTACGGTAAAGTAATAACCAATTATAAAAATTACGGTATATGTAAATACTATACTTTGAAGGTATTTAAACCTTCGGTTGCATTGATACGGTGATTCGTGGTGCACCTATAACCCCTGTCCGTTACCTGGCTGAGAAATATTTTTGTTGATTTAAGACAAAGTATGATTGTACAATCTTCGGTTAGAAGCTACTAAGGACAGAAAACTATAATTAAGTCCTTTGCATTCATTTAGTTGCATTCGTTCATGCGTAATTTAAAAAAAATCCAAAATCCAAAAAAAAAAATTAAATTTTACTTAACTTATCTTTTAATCAAAACAAAAAAAAATCTTTTTTTCCTTTCTTTTGAAAATTTTCAATCAAAAACAAAAATCCAAAAATAAAATAAAATCTTTTCAAAAAGAAAAAATTTGAAAATTCAAAAACAAAAATCAATTTTATTAAAAAAATCCTTTTGGTAAATATTTGAAAATTCAAAAAAAATACGAAACCAAAAAAAAAAATCAAACTTTTCTTTTGAAAATAAATCTCACTTTGTAAATAATTTTCTTTCTCATTAAAAAAAAATTCCAAAAACAAAAAACAAAAACAAGAACAAGTTTTCAAATCTTCTTTCATTCGCTAAACTCGATTCTAACTCCTTTTTCTTCTCAACTTTCACTTGTGCATGAGTACTTGAACTCGTGACACCACAACAAATCGTTAGACTCGCGACCCTTCTACAAACTGTTTAACTCGAATAGACATCCTCTCGAAATGGCGAACGAAAACACCCCTCGAACTCTTATGGAGAGAATCTTCCCCGATAGAGTTTCTATTCCATCTTGCATCACGTTACCCCCCCCCCTACGGGTAACCATTTCGAAATCCACTCGAACCATATTGCCATGCTCCCAAAATTTGGCAATTTCGAGCACGATGACCCATACATTTTCTTGACTAAATTCGAATAAGTTTGCGCAACCAATAAACTCCAACAAGTTTCAGATGACGAAATCAAACTTCGATTAAACCCATTTGCTCTTACGGATTACGCCGAAAAATGGTTGTACAGTTTACCATCGAACTCGATTAAAACATGAGAAGAATTCGTAAAAGCTTTCTTAAAAAAGTTCCACCCTTTGGAAAAAATGAGTAGAATTCGAAATGAAATTGTAAATTTTCATCAATTCAAGGGAGTACCATTCAGAAAATATTTTGAAAGATTCAAAGAGATTTTGATAAAATGTCCACACCATAACTTTGAAAAATGGACGATTATCTAAATCTTATACGATGAATGCGAAAACAGCTCACGGACCATGCTCGAATCAATGTGCCAGGGCAACTTTCTTGCCCAACATCACGACGGTGCTTGGCAATTTCTTGAAAACCTCGCCGAAAAGTTGTCCCAATGGGAACGTTCGAATGAAAGACCAATTTACTCACGATCGAGTGCAAACTTGATAGGATCTTCTTTTGCTTTGGAAGCTAAGATCGGCGCAATGATTAAAAAATTTGATAACTTTTTCTCATCGAATCAAATGAACCAACTTCCCAACCGATATGTTATAAATGCAATGATCCTAATCATATAGCCGATTAATGTCCCAATTCTGTCGAACAAATCAACGCTTTTAATAAAGCCAAAAACGACCATTTTCTCCAACGTACAAACCTGGTTGGAGAAATCATCTAAATTTTGCATGGAATCAAAATAATCCCAATATAAATATTGTTCGTCCCAATTTTCAAGCATTCCCAAATAATGCTTCGAATCCTCCCTTTCAGCCCACTAATTTTCAACCAAACTTTGTGGGTCCTTTCCATAATCAACTACAACAATCAAATTTTCAACCAAATGCTGCTCATCCTCCTCAAGACGATAAATGTTTAACTTCACTTGAGAAAACTCTTGAAACGTTGGCTAAGGCAAATACTCAAAGCCTTCAATCAAACATCAATTTGCAAAATTTATTGACTTCATATATGCAAAACACAAACCAATCAATTGCAGAACTCGAAATGCAAATGAGTCAATTAACCACTTCTGTAAGTGAACGTGAACGAGGCAGTTTTCCAAGCCAGCCCCTTGCAAATCCCAGAAATCAAAACACAAATTCAAATCAAGCCCATGTTTTTCAAGATAGCAACGTCACCAATTGAATGCTATCGCAACTTTATGTTCCGGTAAACAAATCGATAATCAAGTCGTGAACCCAAATGACTTACCGAAAACTTCCCTTAACACTTCTAAAACAACAAACGAATCTGAACAGAACGTGGAGAAAAACGTCGAGTCGAATGCCATTCAAAATTCTTCTTCTTTTACTCGAGTAGACCCGCCTACCGAGTATCATGTCCCATTTTCACATCGTCTTCGACCAAAGAAACACTCAGACCAAATGGAAAAGATGTTGGAAATTTTTAAACAAGTGAAGGTTAACATCCCGCTTCTTAAGGACTTGTGCACCCAAAAGCGACACACTCAATGACCCAAAAAAATCTTCTTAGCCACCAGTTTGAGTGAAGTCTTATCCCAATCCATGCCCGTTAAATACAAAGATCCTGGCTGCCCTACGATTTCTTGTACGATTGGAGATAAGACGATTAACAAATGCTTGATAGACTTCAATTTGATTCCATACTCCGTGTACGAACAATTAGGCTTAGGTGAGCTCAAACCCACAAAAGTTACGCTTCAATTCGCCGATCGTTCGATTAAAAAGCCCGTGGCAGAAATCGAGGACGTGTCCATTCTAGTAGGGCAATTCATATTCCCTGTTGACTTTATCGTTCTCGAAACACAACCCGTGACAAATCCCTCGAGTCAAATTCCATTGATTTTAGGCCAACCATTCTTAGCCACCTTAAATGCCTTAATCAATTGTCGTAACGGATCGATGAAAATCTCTTTTGGAAACATGACTTTAGATCTTAACATTTTCAATCTTGAAAGCCCATCGAATGAACCTCGTGACGAACTTTGGAAGTTACTGCCATTCATGAGAACTTCGAAAACGAGACACTTGACCTTAACGACCAATGCAAAGCCAAGTACAAAAAGTTGTTTCCTGAAATTACCAACGAGATTGAATACACTCTTCCCTTTGAATCGCTTCAAGTTGAGTCTGAATCTCAACCCAACTCTTTGATCGAAAAACTCCCGAAGTTGGACCTCAAACCACTTTCCGATCACCTTAAGTACGCATACTTAGGTGAAGACAAAAGGTTGCCCATCAAAATTTCCGCAACTCTCTCTCTTGATCAAGAAACCTCGTTACTCTCTATTCTTTCAAAAAATAGAGAAGCAATTGGATGGTCAATATCCGATATAAAGGGAATTAATCCCGCTCTTGTTTAACATCGCATTCATTTAATCGACGTTACCAAGCCTGTTCGCGACGTGCAATAAAGGCTTAGTCCAAAAATGAAAGATGCGGCGCGTGATGAAATTCTTAACTTCTCGACAATGGAATCATTTACCCAATATCTGATAGTCATGGGTTAGCCCATTTCATGTTGTACCGAAAATGTTTAGGATAACCGTTGTCAAGAACGATTCAAACGAACTTATTCCAACTCGTACTCAAACGGGGTGGCGTGTTTGCACTGTCTATCGAAAATTGAATGCCGTAACATGAAAAGATCACTTCCTTTTTCCTTTCATCGACCAAATGCTCGAACGTTTAGCCGGTCATGAATTTTACTGCTTCCTTTGTGGTTATTCTGGCTATAACCAAATTCCAATCGCTCCCGAAGATCAAGAGAAAGCGACTTTCATGTGTCCATTTGGTACCTTCGCTTATCGACGTATGCCATTCGGACTTTGTGACGCTCCTACGACTTTCCAACGATGCATGGTTGGAATCTTTTCCGACATAATTGAACGCTTTCTAGAAGTTTTTATAGACGATTTCTCAATCTTTGGCGATTCTTTTCCCGATGTTTACATCATCTCGAGTTGGTTCTAAATCGATGTAAAGAAAAACATTTGACTTTGAATTGGGAAAAATGCCACTTTATGGTCAAACAAGGCATGGTCCTTAGACATATCATCTCAAATAAAGGCATTGAGGTAGATAAAGCGAAAATCGAAGTAATTGCAAATCTACCCATTCCAAAATCTGTTAAGGACATTCGATCATTTCTAGGACACGCTGGTTTTTACCGACGCTTTGTAAAAGGCTTTAGCAAAATCGCTCGTCCTTTGACGACTCTTCTCGGAAAAGATGTTCCATTCAATTTCAACTTGGAGTTTGGAGGATTTTTTTTTGAAAATGCCATGAAGAACTAAAAAAATGAAAATGAGACTCCCTCCCCCCCACTTAATTTTGACTGTGTCCCTAAAGTCGATGCATGATATAATGAGTGTAACGGGGAAAAATATGTACATATTTACAAATAAGGGTTAATATTCTAACTAGACGTAGATTGGCTCGTGAAGGATCATGAGATCCTCCTCTTGGTTATTTGGAAATTCCAACAAAGGTTTCAAACGATGACCGTAGACTTTGAAAATTGGTCCCTCCCTGGGGTTTTCTATTTCTACGGCACCATGTGGAAAAACAGTTCGTACCACAAATGGTCCGGTCCATCTTGATTTAAGTTTCCTTAGGAATAAATGAAGTCTCGAGTCATATAAAAGAACTTTTTGGTTAGACGAAAACGTTTTCCTTAGGTTTGACTTATCATCAAAAACTTTGGTTCTTTCTTTGTAAATTTTCTCATTTTCATACACATCGTTCCTAATTTCTTCAAGTTCGTTGAGTTATAGTTTCGGTTTTCGCCAGCTTTTTCAAGATCAAAGTTTAAGTTCTTTATTTCCCACAATGCTTCGTGTTCGATTTCAACTGGTAAATGGGAAGCTTTACCGTAAACTAAACAAAATGGAGACATCCCAAGGTTAGTTCTAAAAGAAGTACGATAAGCCCAAAGCGCGTGGTCAATTCCTGAGACTAATCTTTTCGATTTTTGTTGACAGTTTTCTCCAAGATTTGTTTTATTTGACGATTCGAAACTTTAACTTGCCCACAAGTCTGGGGATGATACGGAGTGGATAACTTGTGGGTTATCGAGTATTTCCTCATTAAATTTTCAAAAGAACGGTTACAAAAATGGGTTTCGTTATCATTGATTATTGTGCGAGGTGTGTCGAAGCTCGAAAAGATGTTTTCTTCGAGAAATTTCACAACAACTCTATGGTCATTGGTCTTGCATGGAACGACTTCGACCCATTTTGAGACGTAATCAACAGCGAGAAGGATATACAAGTTTCCAAAAGAATTGGGAAAAGATCCCATAAAATCGATATCCCAAACATCAAAGATTTCGATGGTAAGAATAGGAGTTAGAGGCATCATATCTCGTCGAAAAATTCGTCCAAGCATTTGACATCGATCGTAAATTTTACAAAATTCAAATAAGTTTTTGAAAAGAGAAGGCCAATAGAAACCACACCGGAGCACCTTTTCCGCAGCTTTTCGAGGATTGAAATGTCCACTGCAGGCTTGATCGTGGCTAAACGAAAGGACTATGCCTTGTTTGACCATAAAGTGGCATTTTTCCCAATTTAGTGTCAAATGTTTTTCTTTACATCGTTTTATAACCAACTCGAGATAATGTAAACATCGGGAAAAGAATCGCCAAAGATTGAGAAATCGTCTATAAAAACTTCTAGAAAGCATTCAATCATGTCGGAAAAGATTCCAACCATGCATCGTTGGAAAGTCGCAGGAGCGTCACAAAGTCCGAATGACATACGTCGATAAGCGAAGATACCGAGTGGACATATGAAAGTCGTTTTCTCTTGATCTTCGGAAGCGATTGGAATTTGGTTATAGCCGGAATAACCATCAAGGAAGCGGTAACATTCATGACCTGCTAAACGTTCGAGCATTTGGTCGATGAAAGGAAAAGGGAAGTGGTCTTTTCATGTTACGGTATTCAGTTTTCGATAGTCAATGCAAACACGCCAACCCGTTTGAGTACGAGTTGGAATAAGTTCGTTTGAATCATTCTTGACAACGGTTAGCCCAAAAAATTTCGGTACAACATGAAATGGGCTAACCCATGAACTACCAGAGATTGGGTAAATGATTCCATTGTCAAGAAGTTTAAGAATTTCATCACGCACCGCAACTTTTATTTTTGGATTAAGCCTTCGTTGCGCGTCACGAATAGGCTTGGTAACGTCGATTAAATGAATGCAATGTTGAACAAGAGCGGGACTAATTCCCTTTATATCGGATATCGACCATCCAATTGCTTCTTCTATTTTCAAAAGAATAGAGAGCAACGAGATCTCTTGATCAAGATAGAGAGTTACGGAAATTATGACAGGCACCGTTTCGTCTTCTCCTAAGTATGCGTACTTAAGGTGATCGGAAAGTGGTTTGAGGTCCAAATTCAGGAGTTTTTCGATCAAAGAGTTGGGTTGAGATTCGGACTTAACTTGAAGCGATTCAAAGGGAAGAGTGTACTCAATCTTGTTGGGAATTTCAGGAAACAATTTTTCGTACTTGGCTTCGCGTTCGTCATTAAGGTCAAATGTCTCATTTTTGAAGTTTTCGTGAATGACACCAACTTCCAACGTTTCGTCACGAGGTTCATTCGATTGGCTTTCAAGATTGAAAATTTTAAGATCCAAAGTCATGTTTCCAAAAGAGATTTTCATCGATCCGCTACGACAATTTGATTAAAGCATTTGAGGTGGCTAAGAATGGTCGGCCTAAAATCAATGGAATTTGACTCTAGAGATTTGTCACGGGTTGTGTTTCGAGAACGATAAATTCAACAGGGAATATGAATTGCCCTACTCGATTGAGCATGTCCTTGATTTTTTCCACAGGCTTCTTAATCGAACGATCGACGAATTGAAGCGTAACTTTTGTGGGTTTAAGCTCATCTAAGACTAATTGTTCATACATGGAGTATGGAATCAAATTGACACTCGCACCTAAGTCTTTCAAGAATTTGTTAATCGACTTATCTCCAATTGTACAAGAAATCGTAGGGCAGCCAGCATCTTTGTATTTAACGGGCATGGATTGGGATAAGACTTCACTCAAACTGGTGGCTAAGAAGACTTTTTTGGGCACTTGAGTGTGTCTTTTTTGGGTGCACAAATCCTTAAAAAAAATTGCGTAAGTGGGGACTTGTTGAACGATTTCAAGAAGCGGGATGTTAACCTTCACTTGTTTAAAAATTTCCAACATCTTTTCCATTTGGTCCGAGTGTTTCTTTGGTCAAAGACAATGTGAAAATAGGACACGATACTCGGGTCTACTTGAGTAGAAGAAGAAGAAGAATTTTGATTGGTATTCGACTCGACATTTTGCTCCATGTTCTATTCAGATTCGTTCGTTGTTTTAGAAGTGTCGAGAGAAGTTTTCGGTAAGTCGTTTAGGTTAACAATTTGATTATCGATTTGTTTACCGGAACGTAAAGTTGTGATAACATTCAATTGGGTGACGTTGCTATCTTGAACTACATGGCTTGATTTGAATTTGCGTTTTGATTTCTGGGATTTGGAAGGGGATGGCTTGGAAAAGAGCCTCGTTCACGTTCACTTACAGACGTGACTAATTGACTCATTTGCATTTCGAGTTTTGCAATTGATTGGTTTGTGTTTTTCATATATCAAGTCAATAAATTTTGCGAATTGCTGTTTGATTGAAGGCTTTGAGTAGTTGCCATAGCCAATGTTTCAAGAGTTTTCTCAAAGTTAAACGTTTATCGTCTTGAGGAGGATGAGCAGCATTTGGTTGAAAATTTGATTGTTGCGGTTGATTATGGGAAGGGTCTGCAAAGTTTGGTTGAAAATTGTTGGGCTGAAAGAGAGTATTCGAAGCATTATTCGGGAATGCTTGAAAATTGGGACGAATAGTACTTGTGTTGGGATTATTTTGGTTCCATGCAAAATTCGGATGATTTCTCCAACCAGGGTTGTATGTTGGAGAAAACGGGTCGTTTTTGGCTTTGTTAAAAGCGTTGATTTGTTCGACAGAATTGAGATACTGATCGACTATATGATTAAGATCATTGCATTTATAACACATCGGTTTGGAAGCTTGGTTCATTTGATTCGATGAGAAAACTTTATCAAAATTTTTAATCATTGCGTCGATCTTAGCTTCCAAAGCAAAAGAAGATCTTATCTAGTTTGCACTCAATCATGAATAAATTGATTTTTTCGTGCGAACGTTCCTATTGGGATGACTTTTCAGCGAGGTTTTCGAGAAACTACCAAGCATCATCATGATGTTGAGCAAGAAAGTTGCCCTGGCACATTGATTCGAGCATGGTTCGTGATCTGTTTTCGAGTCCATCGTATAAGATTTGACAAATCGTCCATTTTTCAAAGCTATGGTGTGGACATTTTATCAAAAGCTCTTTGAATCTTTCAAAATATTTTGTGAATGGTTCTCCCTTGAATTGATGAAAATTTACAATTTCGTTTCGAATTCTACTCATTTTTTTCCAAAGTGTAGAACTTTTTTAAGAAAACTTTTACGAATTCTTCCCATGTTTTAATCGAGTTCGATGGTAAGCTGTACAACCATTTTTCGATGTAATCCGTAAAAGCAAATTGTATTAATCGAAGTTTGATACCGTCATTGGAAAGTTGTTGGAGTTTAATGGTTGCGCAAACTTGTTCGAATTTAGTCAAGGAAATGTATGGGTCATTGTGCTCGAAATTGTCAAATTTTGGGAGCGTGGCAATATGGTTCAAGTGGATTTCGAAATGTTACCCGTAGGGGCAGGTAACGTGATGCAAGATGGAATAGAAACTCAATCGGGGAAGATTCTATCTATAAGAGTTCGATGGGCGTTTTTGTTTTCCATTTCAGGAGAATTTTCTGCTCGAGTTAAAAGGTTTGTAGAAGGGTCGCGAGTTCAACGATTCGTTGTTGTGTCACGAGTCCAAGTACTCATGCACAAGCGAAAGTTAAGAAGAAAAAGGAGTTAGAATCGAGTTTAGGGAATGAAAGAAAATTTGAAAACTTGTTCTTATTTTTTTTTTTTTGAATTTTCTTTTTTTAAAGAGAAAGAAAACTATTTACAAAGTGAGATTTATTTTCAGAACAAAAGTTTGATTTTTGTTTTTTTTGGTTTCGTATTTTTTTTTTTGAATTTGCAAATATTTACCAAAAGGATTTTTTTTGTTTTTAGAAAATTGAATTTTGTTTTGAATTTTCAAAAAAAAAATCTTTTTGAAAAGATTTTATATTTTTTTTGGATTTTTGTTTTTGATTGAAAATTTTCAAAGGAAAGGAAAAAAAAGATTTTTTTTGTTTTGATTAAAAACTAACTTAAGTAAAATTTATAGTTTTTTTTTGGGATTTTGGATTTTTTTTTTGTTTTTTTATAAATATGCATGAACTAGTGCAACTAAACGAATGCAAAAGACTTAATTATAGTTTTCTGTCCTTAGTAGCTCCTAACTCGAAATTGTACAATTGCACTTTATTTTAAATCAACAAAAATATTTCTCAGCCAGGTAACGGACAGGGGTTATCGGTGCACCATGAATCACCGTAGCAATGCAACCGAATGTTTAAGTACCTTCAGAGGAACAACCAGTATAATATTTACGTTTCACCATAATTTTTATAACTGGTTATACTCCGTCGTAGCTTAGATACCAAGAAATAAAATCGTTCAAATAAAACAATTGTGAAGATATAATTAAGCCCTAAGTGAGCTCGTGACACCCTTAGGTCCAACGTCTAACCTTTATTATTAGTCAAATTCTAAGATGAAATGCGTTTGTGGGCTAAGGAAAGGGTGATGAAATCCCTCACCTTATGTGAATTGGGGTATTGCCATTTGAAAAGAAAGCAAGATGAGATGAATGCAAAGCAGGAATTAATTGTGAAATTACAATGTAACTAAAATGAAGTTGGTTTTTGTTTTTGGATTTTGAATTTTTTTTATATAAATGCAAATGTAAGAAACCAACAATGCAATTCAAATAAAAACAAGGGGGAAAAAACATGATATCGGAGCATGCAGAATTATTAGCAATTGTTTTTTAGCGGCGATTTTTTAGCAATGTAATTATTAGCAAGCAATTCTGCTTCTTGATTTTCTACTTCGGCAACCTGAAATGAAAAACAAGATACATACAATTATCTTTTTTTAATGGATGGAATACTCAAACCAAACAAATCAAATGAAAATAACACCAAACAAATTAAAGTTAAAACAAATATATACGATTGAATTTTTTTAAAGAGAGAAAAAGAAATTAAAAGCAAAACAAACTAAACTAAAAACGATTGAATTTTTTTATTTTAATATGTAAGGGTGGAACTTATAACAATTTAAAACAACACTAACTAAAACAAAACATTTTTTTTTTGTTTTTTTTGGGAAAGAAAAATCCAAAATCAATCACTTCACAAAACAACACAACCCAAAACACAAATCAACCCAAACATAGCTCAACCTAAAACAACACAACCCGACCCACTTAAATTAAAGAACTCAATCAATCCGTGAATCATTTTCCAGTATATACGAAGCCTACTAAAAAAAATCAGAAACTCGATCAATCCGCGAATTCCAATATCGATGCCTATAAACAAATCAACGGTTCATTCAAAATTCCAATTTCTGATAATCATTGATTCGAGCATTCAGGTTGGGTGCAATTTTGTAGGTGATGCGATTTGAGGGGGGTTGGTGGTAATTTAATTGAGTAGTCGAGTTGGATTACGACTTCACGTCGTAGTGGTGGATGTGGAGGGTTGGTTGTTGATGCAGCCCTTTAAGTTTTTTTTTCTTTCTGGTTGTTTGGGGTATTGCTGTCGATAAAGGAAAGCAGGAGGATGTGATGTTTAGTGGTGTATTGTAGTTGTAGTTGAAGTTGAAGCAGTTGTTAGGTAGGGGGCACTGAAGTATGAGGTGTTCTTTTGAGTGGATGGAGGGTGAAATTTAGGGTTGTCGGAATTTGTGACAGTTATGGTGATGGTTCTAGTTGAAATAGGGAAGGCACAGCAGTGAAGTTGTATGATGCAGTGGGATTGTTTGCAGCATATCAGTGCTTGTTGTGTAACGTAGACAGTGTCAGTGGATGGTTTGTGTATATGGTGGTAGGAGTTGTTGTGCAGTAGGCAAGCAAAAGGCAAATGACGATTGATGAAGGTGGGTTATTTGCAGAGTAGTCGAGATGATCGCGTAATGATGGGTTGAAATTGATGAAGTGGCTGTTGTTATGCTAGAAGTGGTGGTGAAGCCATGTTGGTTGATGAAGGCAACTGCAGTGGTTCGACAACTGTGATGGTGTAATAGGTTGGCTGTAATGCTGTAGCAATGAGAATTGGGTGGTAATTGTCTTGTTAAGTGGTTTGTCTGGCAAAGTTTGAAGTGCGTACAAGTATAAGAAGTAGTGCAGTGGACTGCTGTTGCACTGGGTTGAAGATGACAGGCATGAAGGTGTAGTTGACTGTAAGGTTGTGAAGCGATGAAGGTTGGTTTGGAGTCGGGAGGAATGATGCAGGAAGGGCCTATTTGCAGATTTTGTTGTAGAGGAAGTTTGGCACTGTGGAATTCTAATTTATATTATTAGTGATAATGTTGGTGGGAGATATGATGGTTGTGAGCTGCTGGAAATTGGCAATATGGTGGACAGGGTGGTTTGGTGAAGCAAGAACATGCAGTGATGTTTGATGATGGAAGGGGTGTTTGAATGTTGTGACAATTGAAGTTACAAGTGAAAGCAGTGGGCAGTTTGGTTTGTAAGGAGAGGAGGAGCAACAGTGTAGTTTGAATGCATTAGGCAAGGGAAGTTATGGAATGTTGTGGTGGAAGGAAGTTTGCAGTTTGCAGAGGCAGTCAGCGAGAAGCTTGCTGTTGTGGAAAGGATGCAGGCTGTTCGGTTGCCGTGAAGACAGAGATGAAGTTGCTGTATCTTGATATCAGTGGAAAAAATATGGTGGTCGGAGTGTACTCAAGCAGCGATGAAGTTTAAGTTGTAGAAGGTGGATGTTAATGTCTTGGTAGATGGTTGTTACTGGTTTGTATGGGATTGCAGTTGATCTTTGTTGATCAGGTGCTTGTATGTGCAGAAGTAATGGTAGGAACAGGAGTAATGATGATGTGTTGAGGATGGGAAGTGAAGGCAGTTGAATGTGGGGATGTTTATTGAAGTAGTGTGGTACAAAGGCAGGGCATAATTGATGTTGTCAGAGGTGTTTGATGAAGTTAGCAGTGAGGTTTTTGTTATCAGTGGCTTTGAAGGTTGGATCAGTGGCTTTGATGTTGTATATGGTGTATGTATGTGGAGATGGCTGCTGCTGAAGTGGTAGTGTAGTGTATTGTCATAGGAGTGGACAAAGCAAATGTGAGAGATGAAAATGCAAAACAGAGAAGTTTGGTTGTGCAGGGTTGTGCAGTGCACAGTGCACAAATGTACAAGTTTAAAAAAAAAAATGTAAATGCAATGTAAGGTGTAAAAATGAAATGTAAATTTGTACAATAGAAAATGAAATAAAATGTTTTTTTAATGAAGAGATGCAAATGCAAAATGAAAAGAGAACAACAAGCACACAACAAATTGAAAGCTAAAATCAAACAACAACGCACACGAATTTCTTTTCTTTTTTAAATGCGCACACAAAAATAAAAAACACACAAAAATCAAACAAATTAATTCGAAGAATAGAAAAATAAAATCAAAAACGATTTTCCGGCAGCGGCGTCAAAAACTTGTTTATCGACGGGAATTCTATCGAGTTAGAAAACCGTCGAAAAATTTCGAAATAAATTTACCGCAAGCGCATGACATACTATTGAAGTACGTGGCGAGTACGAGTCGATCCGCAGGGAATTTTTAAGATTTTAAAAATTTATTCAATCAAATTGGACCAAATGGAGGAGAAATTGTTAACTACAAAAAGAAGCTAAAGCTAAAATGTGATTTAAAAACTATCAGACTAAAGAAAATTTAGAGGAAAACCCACTCTCAAATTTTTGTAAATCAACAAACAAATATTTATGATCTCTAACTTTGATATTAAGTGAAATAATCATTGCATTTATCATAAGTATGGTTTGTTTATGTTATTAGTTAACACAACTCAAACCATCAAACTATAATACAACAATTATACCATTTATAATTCTCATGAAAATGAAGCCAAAGCAAAAGCTATTTTAAGAATGATCTATTTACTAGTTATTAGCTAATTTCTAAAAGAAATAAGCATGGCTGAAGGGTTATAATAAGAAGCCGAAAGATAAATAATTGTTGTGGTAAGTAATAAAAACAATTAATAAATATTGGGTTAAGAGACTAGATCCACATTTTATGCAGAACGTGTCAACAAAGTGCTTATAATGGTTAGAAAGGACCAAGTCAAATGAACTTTTGGAATCAAAGGCTTGAGCCTAAGGAGAGCTGTGTCAAAAATGATAGTGAACTGAAATCTTAAGTATGAAGACCTAAGTACGAATGCTAAGAAATGCTAAGTGTAAGGTTGAGCTTCGGTAAATCGAAGGTATTAACCAATGGCGTAAGATGGTCAACGGTTAAGGAGGACTTATGGTAAAGGAGATGATTTAGGAAATTTAAGGATTTAATATCATAAGTCACCTAAGCTATACAAAAATAAACTTCCTAAATGAGATTGGGGGTGGTGATTGCTGAAGGCAAAGTAGATTACGATAAGATAATCGAAACTAATTGGTTTCTAAAGGAGAATTTATGAGAATTCTTAAGATGACCGAAACTAAAATTTGAGACATTGATGAGAATGCAATGAGTAGTATTATTAATTGAAAGATGGTTAGATGAAATGTTAGCTTAATGAACAACTAAGTGAAAACCTAATAGGGAGTGGTTAAATAGTAAGTTTGGTAGATAATATAAGGTCTGAAGTGGCAGTCGAGAGACCAAAAGTGTAGTGTAAGGCCTAGCGTGTCAACAAAAACCAAAAGCTTTGGTGTAAGGCTTGAAGAGGCAACCGTTCGGACCGAAAGCATACGTGTAAGGCCTGAAGTCACAACCAGAATATGAAATGAAGAAGGCACATGGCCTTAATGGCAGCCGAAAGGTAAATCTTAATTTTGGCGTAGTGTAAAGGCATAAGGCCTATGAAGCGGCCGAAGGTTAAATTACGACACTTATACATAAGGCATAAGGTCTCGAAGTCAGCCGAATGATAAGACTTCAATCATGTATCTTTAGCATAATGCATAAGGCCTTACTCCCGACCAAGGCTAAGGAATTTTGGTTATGAGTAATAAAATAATATTTCTATGGAAAAAATCGAAAGAACGCTTTCGGTGAAGACTTCACGGTATTGTTTTGACACCTAATAACAAGCCCATGAATTAGAGTTACTTATAAATCAGATAATTTATTGCTTTGGTATAATATAGGGAAAAACCTGTCCCGCATATTAGCAGGATGGTCTCGCTCAGTACACCAAATGGGTAAATTAGAAACACATGATATTTTTATTTTGAAACATATATCAACCGTTTCTAGCTTTACAACATTTATCTAGTGTTTTCATGCCCATATAATTGTGTTGGATCATAAGGTTTTGAATGCTGACAAGAGGCAAATGATATTCACGAATCTACGACTACGCCAACATCCAGACTCAACAACTCAAGTATGTATATAGAGTCTAGTTTAGTGCTTTGTTAAAATCTTTCCTCATGAATCATCATTCACATAAACTTGCATGCATATTTTAATCAAATCAAGTTTTTAAAAAAATGCATGGAGCAGGACTCGAACCCGTGTCACTAGTTTAAAAGGCAAGTGTACTAACCAAATGAGCTATAAGGATTTTTATTTATTAACAGAATTCAGTCGACTGAACCAGATCATCCAGTCGACTGAATTTGTGCATTTTAACATAAATGTGCATGTTTTTAAATTCAGTCGACCGAATGATCTGAGTCAGTCGACTGAACCTGAACCCGAGAGTTTTTACACTCTGTAATCAGTCGACTGACTTAGATCATTCAGTCGACTGAATCCTGCAACTGTCGTTTTTTATGAAAAGACATCTCTTTTCTGAATAGTTGTCTTCCTCCTCAAGGGTTGCAACCATTGCTATTCGCAGAGATCTCTTCACCAGCAGTTGCAACTCCTTAACTACGATATATATGCATGAATTTCAAGATCAAATCACTTCACTTACTTGAATATACTTGAATCATATTTTCTGAATTAACCACTCTCTTGAATTCATACATTCATTGCTTACGTATTCATTTCATATTCTTCAAGCAGTTTGAAACTTTCTAATCTTCATATATACACAACTACACACATCATACTTGAGGAAAAGATTATAGGAAAGATGTACTACAAGTGACAAATCCGTGTTATTAGAACGCACAAGGTCAAAACAATCTTTTGTATTTGTTGAAGTCCTGTTCTGTTGCTCAGGCGTGTGAAGTCCTCTTCAGCTGTTGAGGCGAAATCCTGTTCCGCTGCTCAGGTCCTTTTTCGGCTGCTCAAGGGTTGTATAAACATGTTCCTCCGGGTTAAGTGAGGGTTATTAGTGAAATTCCAGAAGGAATCTGGGACTGGACGTAGGACTGTAGGTCCGAACCAGTATAAAAACTCTGCTGTGATTGTTTCCTGCTTCTTGCTTTATTTTTTCTATTTTTTTCACGCTGCTATTATATTTATATTGCTACTACTGTGATTACTGCACGTCAACTTTGTATCTATATATTTGGCCATCATCGATCCAGTCACTACAACAAAAACATCTTTCCGCAACTGCCAAAAACAGTTGTAATAGATCTATTACAACGGGCAGCCGCCCGTCGTGATATCCAGAGTTGTAATAGATCTATATTTTTTTACAACGATCTTCGGCAGTTGTAAAAAAGTCTTTTACAACTGCCAGTGGTAGTTGCAAAAAAGGTCTTTTACAACTGTCAATCGCAGTTGTAAAAGGATCTTTTACAAATGCTATTAACAGTTGTAAAAGACCCTTTAACAACTGTTATTGACAGTTATGGTAAAAAAAATGTAAAATAAAAATAATAAATTCTAAACACATTTTGCAATGCAACAAGGACATATAAGCAATGAGAATACAACAGATTTTGCAATGCACTGCAATATCAGTAGATAATACTGCAGTATCCATAGTCAACATTGAAGTAAAACTAAATATCAATATAACAAAGTGAAATAAAACTAACTGCAATATCAGATTTAGTCAATACACGTCACATTGTTATTTGCTGAAAATAGAAAAACGAATTCAGAGTACAAATATGTCAAAGTCAAGAGCCTCTTAGGTTCTACAAATGCAAATAAAATAATTCTGGACTTACAGTGAATGTAAATACATCTAAAGGGAATACCTGTGCAACAACACAGTGCACGCCAACCAATTGCCATAATTCACCTCAACTCCAAAAATGCCAGATATTACAACATCTTACCACTTCATCCACTTTTGTTCAACAAACCACCCCGATGACAACCTACATACCGTTGATACACACTACCTATCAACAACAGCTACCAGTCTTCATTGCCAGTGAATGCTATAACACTCTACCACACACTGCCTTCAAACACTTGCCAACCCCTCTAACTCACATCTGCCTTCTACCCACAACAACTATTGCGACTGTAAAAACTGCCAATTCCACCATCAATTTTCTCCCGACATCCACAAATATCATTCCCTGTTCAAAAGAAACTGCATACCATCAGCAGTTGCTGCCATGCACCCGAAGTCGCAACGCCTCCTGCAAACGCGAACTCAACGCCTATTTCAACAGACCGCAAACCCCACGAAATCTGTGCAACTGAATATCCCACGAAAATGAAATCGATTAGTTTACTAATTTATAATCAATTGTCATGCAGATAGAAAATCTACCTTAACCGTTTTTGCCAAACACATATTGCCGTGGATAACATAAATGATCTATGAAGAACTAATTATACAAAGTCTGAATAATGTTATTATAAATGAATACCCCTAGATAGTCATTTAAAATTCTGAACTAAAAAATCTTATGGTCCAAAATTCTTTTAAATTAAAATAAAATACTTGTTGTAACTTTTTGCTAATATCTTCTGTAGCTATTCCTATCAACAAGCAACTCTACAACTTCAGTTATGTTTGTTTCACAACAGGCGCCGCAGGCATTGTTTTCTCCGCCTTCTACCTTCTAGTAACTTTTAATCTTCTACCTACACACACATGTATATCATATTGAAAAGTGTTATAGCTCTTGCTCTGATGCTTCCATTTCATATGTTTTAAACTACTTTTTGTTTCAGAATAAATGAATAAAACAGCCTTAATCGATTGTATTTTGACTGAATATACTAGGAAGTCCAATAGCTTCACCAAACGTAACGATATTTCCACTTGGTCTCATGACATATCTTATAGAATTCGAAGCTATAACCATAGCTTCTTCCGCTTTTTTCTATATAAATATGTATCATTCATTCCTAAGTAATGATAGAAAACATAATCAAGCCACACTATAATAAAAAAAGTTGGATGTTAAATTGAATTTTTCACCTGTGCCAAGTCATCCCGCTGTTTGCGCAGCTTCTCTTCCTTCTTTTTTCTGTTGGAATCTTGACCCAGTATTTTTCTAATTGCCTCGGCCTATGGAATATATAGTGTGAAGGGAAAATCGAAAGAACTATTATATTTCAAAGCCCAGGATAAATATTATTTGAACTAACCTCAGACCCCCTATTTTCTTTCTCAACTTGCATTTTGCGCCTCTGTGCAGCTTCTACCTTCTTTGTCAGTTTTTCCTCTTCTGTAAGCTTCTGCTCTGCAAACCAAACAAAAGACGTACATACCATTCAAAAAAAGCCAGTCATGTTATCAAAATTAATAATTCAATTAAGTAATGTTTTATTTCTTGAGGGAGCTAGAGGCAAGACGTTATTTCACCGTGCTTTAGAAGGCTTTTCATTGTCTACATTATCCTGGAAACAATGAGCAAGTGAAATGTTGCATTGTTATTTTCTTTCTGCTCTAGTTTTACTTCCTTACCATTACAATCGATAGCACGAAAAGGAAAAAAAGAAGAAGATAATACATATTCCACTTTTATAACATAAGAAAACAAACAAAACATCTAATTAAAATTTAATTTAATTTGACCTGGTTGAAAGAAGAAACAGAAACCTTGTTGTAACTAACAAAAAATACCGATGTTGCATAACCACTTTTAGGTTTTAAAATTTATGAAGTGCCAACTAGTAAGGAATGATACCTGGTAACTCAACCTGCTCTTAGGTTTAGAAGCTTCAGAAGCTACCAAGGGCTTTGTATTTGAATTGCTATTCTTATTGTACGTTCGAAATTGTTCTTTCGAGTCGTGTAATTGAAGGACAAAGCCACAATTCTTAACAAAGTAAATAGCTAATGGGTCTCTATTGTATGTAGTCTAATTTTGTGATCACTGCATCTATTAGTATAAATATTTTGAGAATCAAAACTAGATTTTTGATTGTTTAAAACATGTATATTTTCGATTTTGTGATCGCTGCATCTGTTAGTGTGTGTGTATTTTGATTGTTTAAAACGTGTATGGCTGTCAAATTTCGTAGGTTATTCACATATGAACCACCTTTGCTACTTTCTAACTTACTAAATAAGTGGATTTAAAACTGAAATGGACATATAATATCTTCCTTTTTATTTTCTCTTGCTTCTTCTTCCTCTTATTATCAAATGATACAAATATTTGTTTCCCTCGCCATAGTAATTTTACAATTTTTTAAAATGTCAATTGTGAATTTTTTTCAACCTTGATTTGCTTTCGTTTGCTGTAAAAGATCCAAGTAGGATTATCAACTATTGCAATAAGTCTGCAAGAGTTTTACATTAACCAATAGTAAATAAAAATTAGGAACAAATGGATAGTTGTATCCACTAATTATAGACTGCATAAGCATTGAAAAAATGCAAAAGATGATACATTGTGTACCTTCAACCTCATTATTTGTAAAACAAAGGGGCATCAGTACACTAAAATGCAGAAATTCAATGCTAAAGCTTGCAATAAAGACTATGGAAGAAGATGAAAACACAAGGCTGATTGTAACGCTATCATGATTTGAAAACGTAAAATAGGACAAAATAAGCAGGAAAATATTTGATATTAAATTATTAAGCAACATTTCACCAAGCACTAAATGGACAATAACAAACCTTCTTAAAGCACTGCCTATCCATCTGCTGCAGAACTCTGGCGAAAAGATACACCAGTCCTCAAATGTTGGGGAGCATGATAATGCACTTCTAACAAAAGGATGTTGTCCATTATATGTTGTGATTCCAAAAATTTGCTATCTGTTTCAATCTGCCTGCAGAAGATTTATAGAAAAAATGATTTGTTTTTCTCCAGAAAATAATGATGAATGATAATATTAGTATAACAATAAAGTAAATAAAGGTACAGAACAAATGAGCAGTAATAACAAGTGGTATACAATAACAGAAAATGAATAGTTGTACGGCACAGATAATTAACAGTGTTATAACAGTATAACACAGTATAATAATTTTTGCGCCCTGCACCATCTTTGGATTAAAAAAACATACGGGTAAACAAACAATGTTGTGTAATAACACAATTAAGTTTCTGCATTGTACGCACAGGCTCATATTACTCATACAGCAATACATGTTTACTCTCATTAATATCCTGTGGCAGAAACTTACAACTGACGTGGCACATCCAACACTAGTGAATGATTACTTCTAAACATATTTGTTATAAAAGAGTTAATGAATTAAGAACAACATTAAGGGCCAGTGACCATAATGGTAGGGCTTTTGGCTGTGTAACCATTATTATTGGGCCCAACTCCCCTAGGCATATGATTATCGCCAGTTCTAGTATCGATCACTAAATACTGCATGAGAGTCTTGCACTAGTCATTTATAGCCTAAAACACTATGTTACTCCTATCTTAATTGTTTCTGAAAATACATTTTATAATAACATATGATAAGATTCGGGTATTATCACACCATCAAACTTCACACTGGTTTTCAACTTTCCATACCAAATAGCAATTATGGAGAGCTTCAACACATAATTGTATAACATATATTTTTACAGACGTACAATTTTCAAACACAAGATGGTCTAAAACGTTACTTCTTAATATATTCTCCCATTACCAATTTTGTAAGTTGGTAAATAAAATCATCAATATAAATATAGTACTTCATATCTGCATGCTTTGCCTTTTGTTTTATTATTAGATGAATTTTTTTTCTTTTGACATAAAGGATTACATAATTTTAGGAACAATAGCTTACTTCAAAAGCGCATCTCTCCAGGAAGGCTCCACGTAAAAACAATAGTTTAGATCTAAATCTCTTAGTGTCTTGTTTTCATCAATTTCAACATTTTTAGCACAAATTAATAATGCTTAATTACAGTTTCCAGAATGGGCACAAAGCAATACAACTTCCTAGAAATTACTTATTATTAAGGAACAAAAAACTAGAAGAAATAAAAACCAAGTTGAAATCTCTATGAATATATTACCGTCACGTAATCTCGCGCCGAGGAAAATGAATTAGAGATTAAATATTTTGCTGGAAGTTTTGGTACAGCCATTCCATAATTTGAAACTGGGAAAGAGAACGCTCACTTGTTGTCACTTGCTCTGGAGGAAATCGCCTTTGGCTTACGACCTTCCATCTTCTTCAAAATCTACAAACGAAATTGAATGAATTCAATTAAAGATGGACGTGAAAGCGGATGATTTGGGGGAAGGAACGAATTCAGTTAATAATCGTTATCTGAATTATTACGAGTAAAAATACCTGCAACTTCGTCGATGGCAAAGCAACGGCAGCGAGTACAACGACGACGAGCGAAAAAAGAGGTGAGCAACAACGAGGACGAGGACGATACAGGTAGAATTGGAAGCGTGCGCAAAAGAGACGAGTAGCTTTGGGTTAGGGTTTGCAAGATTTGATGCAAGAGGGCAATGACAGAGAGAAATCGATTGGGTTAGGGCTTGGAATAAGAATATTTTGCGGGCTGTTTTTCTTATTTTGGAATGTTTAGCGGGCGAATGAAATATGGGAGGGAAACGTGAATTTTGACAGTTGTAGAAACCTAAAGACAACTGCCCAAAAGAGTTGTTATAGATAAATACTTACAACCAGCGCAAGCAAACAGTTGTTACAAACAATATATTACAACTGCTATAAATTTTTTTTGTTGAAAGTGCATTTTTTACAACTGCTAAAAATAAACAGTTGTTATAAAACACCTATTACAACTGTCCATTTGTGCAAGTTGTAAAGGAATAGTTGTAAAATGGTTGTTTTGCTGTAGTGAGTGCATAACGACTAACAATTGGTATCAGAGCCTGGTATTTTAGAGGTCGTAACAACATCCTAGAATAAATGGTTACGAAGAGATCTAGTCAAGGCAATAAGAAGAGGAAGAGCAATAAAGAAAAATCAAAGGAGAAAACAAATAAATGCTTCATGGCAAAAGATAATGAGGTTAGTGATCTAAGTTTTGATGATATGATAGAAATAAATTCAGAACTTCTAGACACTTTAAAAAGTTTCAAAAGAAAATATAAGGAAGCTCTAGAAAATTAGAAGAAAGCAGAATTCAAAAGAGATATGCTTAAAGACGAGAAGAAAATATTAGAAGAAGAACTTGAGAAAATTCAAGATTCACTCTTTGACAATTCTCAACTCGCTCTATTAAGTCAAGAAATAGAAGCACAAAAAGAAAAGAATAATGCTTTAGCTTCTGAGAATCATGAGTTAAAAACAAAAATTAAAATTGTTGAGTTAGATAACACTAGTCTCAAAACTAAGCTTGATGACATTACTAAAAATATTTCCAATTTTAATAAAGGGAGAGAAAATTTATTCAAGATTATTGAAAATTCTCAACCTGCTTCAAATAAGAAGGGATTAGGTTATGTTAAGAATTCAAAAGCTCACAATGATAAAAGTGATTTAGGATATAATAAAACTGATCGTAGAAATAGCACTAGATATGCTTTCATGTATAGTAAAAATGATAGTGCTAGTACTAAATTTCGAGTAAATCCTAAATCCAATTTTTACAGAAATTCAAAGACTACCATGACCTATAATGTTGATAATTTCTCCAGAAGTACAAAATCATTAACAGGAAATATGAATAAAAATTATCTCAGTATTTGGGTTTCTGTTAATTGGAAAAATAGAGAAAAATACATTGATGATTATTTTGATATGGTAGTTAATAATGAAAATTATATTTATAAAGGTTCAACCACACCCAAATGTGTATGGTTTCCTAAAAACTAGGAAATTATAAGAACCTTGGGTGTCGCATGCTTTAAATGTTAATTTTTTTCTGATACCTTACAATATAAGTAGTAGTTATTTTGTTTTATATTGTTCTATGTTAACACTTATGTAAAATATTATTTATATCATCATATAAACTCTCCTTTTTGTCGATGACAAAGAGGGAGAAAGATATTGCACTAACGCTATTTGTAGGAATAAACGATGCAAGCTCAGATTAAGGGGGAGAAAAGATTAATTATTTTCAAGAATATATAGCATAGATTCAGAGGGGAGAAATTTATAGCACAATTACAGGAATATATTCAGGGGGAGAGATAAGTCAACAACGCTTGTCGAAGATTCGTCCATAGCAAATGAAGTTGTCATCATCAAAAAGGGAGAGAATGTTGGATCATAAGGTTTTAAATGCTGACAAGAGAAAAATGATATTCACGAATCTACGACTACGCCAACATCCAGACTCAACGACTCAAGTATGGTTCGTATAGTTATATATTTTTTAACAAGAGTCGTCAAGTATCTATATAGAGTCTATTTTAGTGCTTTGTTAAAATCTTTCCTCATGAATCATCATTCACATAAACTTGCATGCATATTTTAATCAAAATCAAGTTTTTTAAAAAATGCATGGAACAGGACTCAAACCCGTGTCACTAGTTTTGAAGGCAAGTGTACTAACCAAATGAGCTATAAGGATTTTTGTTTATTAACAGAATTCAGTCGACTGAACCAGATCATCCAGTCGACTGAATCTGTGCATTTTAACATAAATGTGCATGTTTTTAAATTCAATCGACTGAATGATCCAAGTCAGTCGACTGAACCTAAACCTGAGAGTTTTTACACTCTGTAATTAGTCGACTGACTTAGATCATTCAGTCGACTGAATCCTGCAACTGTCATTTTTTGTGAAAAGACACCTCTTTTCTGAATAGTTGTCTTCCTCCTCAAGGGTTGCAACCATTGCTATTCACAGAGATCTCTTCACCAGCAGTTGCAGCTCCTTAACTACGATATATATGCATGAATTTCAAGATCAAATCACTTCACTTACATGCATATACTTGAATCATATTTTCTGAATTAACCACTCTCTTGAATTCATACATTCATTGCTTACGTATTCATTTCATATTCTTCAAGCAATTTAAAACTTCCTAATCTTCATATATACACAACTACACAAATCATACTTGAGGAAAAGATTATAGGAAGGGTGTACTACAAGTGACAAATCCGTGTTATTAGAACGTACAAGGTCAAAACAATCTTTTGTATTTGTTGAAGTCATGTTCTGTTGCTCAGGCGTGTGAAGTCCTCTTCGTTTGTTGAGGCGAAATCCTGTTCCGCTGCTCAGGTCCTTGTGCGGCTGCTCAAGGTTTGTATAAACATGTTCCTCCGGGTTAAGTGGGGGTTATTAGTGAAATTACAAAAGGAATCTGGGACTGGACGTAGGACTGGAGGTCCGATACAGTATAAAAACTCTGCTGTGATTGTTTCCTGCTTCTTGCTTTATTTTTTCTATTTTTTTCACGCTGCTATTATATTTATATTGCTACTACTGTGATTACTGCATGTCAACTTTGTATCTATATATTTGGCCATCATCGATCCAGTGCATAACGACTAACAAATTGTTTTTCTATTTTTTTCTTTTTCAAATTTTTTAATTTTAGCATGGAAAAAACCCAAATTAAAAGCATCCAGATAACCAAAAGCATGAACCGAACAATACCTAAACCATTTACCATTCCCAAATCTAATTGCGGCAGCTTCATTTTGTGTCTGCGATATCATTCCAATGTCGATCTCTTTGTCTAACCCCACTCCCACAAAAGGAATTCAAATCTAATCAAGCTTCCTTCTTTGACAACGCTACGGGCATTTACTGAAAAAACCCTAAAGGAAATACATCATTATTTATAGTTTGATTCAGGCAACTCAAAAAACTCTACAATTATCGATTAATTTTGATTGAAATCTAGTTTAGGTTGTTTTTTGTTCAAATTGCTGTACTTATTTTTAATGATAATGAAATTGTTGATATATCAGGGAAAATTTGTTATCATGAATTCTCTAAGATAATAATAAGAAGTACAAAATAGCACTTATATGAAATGGTTGTATGCGTTATCTTATTCTAGGGAAATTTTGTTCTTTATTGCTGTAACACCCCACCTCTATATCCATACTATACAGGAGTATTACTGTTAATATTATCAGATAATACGGAGAATAAGGTGATATGGGCTTATGCAAGTGAATATTCCCTTGGGCTAACACCGGTAGTATTTCAAAAATCACAAACAACTCAAATATACATACACAGTATTGGCACAAAGCAATAAACACGTGTGATTCCAGGAAAGAACAATACATAATATAAAATAAATAACATAGAACATAGAGTCATTAACACAAGCATAATATATAATAATAAATATACAAATCTAAATGGGATATGAAATAGGTCAATCTCTCAATATCTTAAATATATTTACATACAAGATAGAATCAATTCATACAACCCAATAACCTTTGCATACAAGAGTCCATATATGATGGTATACAATACAACTAATAATCTAATCTCGAACGAAGCCCAATAAGCCAATCTGGTCATATCGTCCCTAAACCTGAATGACTTGGACTGACCAGAGTATTATATAAATAACCCACAGGTTAGACTATATCTAATTCAAAGGATCAATATACGCATGGATCTTTGTATAGAATGGATATAATAATAATGTGGTAACACCATCAAAATAATTCAAAACCATAATCGCAACGTCAATCACAAACCATGCAAAAGAAAATGTCATCACCCATATAAATCAAGTCAAACAATAAATCGAGGAAATAGCACCAAATGGGTGAAAAAAATCCATGCATTCAAATATCATTAATATAAACAATTGCAATATAGGACATGCTCTCTCAGCAATGCCCCCGATTATCTCTTAGATAATCGTAAAATAGACACACCCGGGATCTGTCATAGTCATCACAAATAAAACAAACATGCAAGAAATACAAATATGGCATACCCTCGGCAGCCAAATGGCATCTCTCAGATAACCATAAAAGATA
This sequence comes from Allium cepa, assembly GCA_030765085.1. Lineage (NCBI taxonomy): Eukaryota > Viridiplantae > Streptophyta > Magnoliopsida > Asparagales > Amaryllidaceae > Allium > Allium cepa. The sequence goes on from CM060932.1 coordinate 331,593,143, forward strand.
GGAAAGGGTCCAACTCAATGCTCTCGGCATCTTTAGCTATTCTCAATAGCAATATAAAAAATGTGTACGGGGTTACTCATCTGTAAGGATTCTTAGTCCAAAGAATAATCAAGGATATCAATGATCCCATAATAATTATCCAGACATTAGCCTCATAGCAATCATCTTGGCTCTCAACCAGAGAAATAATCATGTAGTCTCTTAGACATCTAATGATCTTCTTAACTCTTAGTATCATAGATAGTCATTGGGATCTTAGTTCTATGAGCTATTAGCATAATGTTTATATATAGACACGCACACACACACACTTCGGCATCAGTCTCAACAAATGATTAGATCAGCTCTCAACCGTTAACACAGTGATCTCATATAGGTAAATAAGTAGTAACATCTCATGCTATCTCATCAACCATAACAAGATGGGAGATTGACAGCCTCAGCCTACTCAAGGAGCCTTCCTCACATGCTCTCAGTTCTACTCCTATAGTCTTTGTTACCTCGATGGCCATCGTGACTCAATATCCATAAAATGTAAGACTACACTATGCATTGACCATGACCTTGCAAGTTCCCCTAACAGTAATTGACTGCTGGCCTAGGTGACACAGGGGCTATGACTCTCAGCCATGGCTCTCGATCATATACATCAACAGGTGTCATGGATTCGGGGAGCGACCCCGCAATTAGGCTACTATGATGTACATTAGCCAATCTAGTTTGCTTCCCGATGTATGATAGGAGCACACGCAATAAACAAACACTATCATGGCTCTCAGCCTGCATACTTTCAACATGCATCACCTTAAATATAATAAGCTATATACCCGACCTTGTTAGAGTGACATCTACTTACAGAAAGTAATCGAACAAAGATAAACTTATGCGTCCCATACCACCTAGTGTTACTCGCCTATTTGCTCAATACTCGTAAATTACACTCATTATTGCACAATATTTCTACATAATAGGTCCAAAAAATAACCGGAGAAATATTGTTGAATGTCTCATCCCAAATGTAATTATAACTCCGTTTATTCTAATTCCTCGTTACACCAAAATATTAAACAATCAACACACCCAATTTTATTGTTTATTGATTCAGAAGGGGTTTATAATATATTTTCTCCCAGAATATTCAAAAGATTTCAAATATTAAATTTTAATTAAGAGAAAACCAATCTATAAAATTTGCCATCTTTTCTCAAAACCCTTTTTTCATTCAAAAATAAATATTTGCAAACCTTTAATTTAATTACTAGGAAATTTATAAATCGCGATTTAGGCTCAAATCCCATATAACTCGTTCTAAAACAATGCATACTTTTTTAAAGATCTTCTCTAATATTTGAAAGTAATAATATTAATAAATGAGTTCTACAACTTAAGATTTCCTTTATGACGGGTTTAATGAATTTGACTTTTCCCATAAGGATACTTAAACAAAAATAAAAATAATCTTCCCATAACCATAAATAAAATTTCTAAATGAAATTCCATTAAATAAATAAATAGCATTTAACATATGATTATTTCAAAGTATTATTTACCACTTCAAAATTCATTACATTCGAATAAAATTATAAAATCTCTTTAAAATTTAACTTCTATTTTAGTATAACCCATTTAAATATCCTTATAATCAATAATAAATGAAACAATCCCCACATTCATCATTTCCAAATAATTTTTATTTGTATAATTCTCAAAATTACTTTGTATTTATATTTTTCTAAAGGCACTCTACTACAAACTTTCCATTAATTACAATCCCTTCAATATTAAATAAGAAAATCGTTCCAAAAATTTTATTAATTTATTTTTGAAATAATTTATTGCTTTCAAACCATTCCATTTCAATTTATTCCCCTTTCGATTAATTTTTAATGTATCTCATCACTACAACAATCGACCAAAATTATGTGATCTCATCACAACAATCAATCAAAATATGCAATTCAATTCCATATCAACAAATAACACATTACTAAACATTCAACAAAATATAGAAATATGATCTATACATATTGGTGAGTTATCAAAATATAACTCATCCAAACAATACCATTATACCCAATCAACTACTTAACATCAACTTTAATTCATCACAATCCATAATCAAAGTAAATATGCAAGGGGATAATCGTTCTACACATAGAAATTTTGGTTATAATAAATAACTCGCCTTAAAATTCCAACCAATTTCTCCGTAGCATCACTGCCAATGAACGCAACCCTCATTCTCGAAGTCAGCTGCTTCTCTAACTCGACCTCATGCACAACAAACACCCAAACTAGTCGTGCTACCTTCGATCATCAATCCAAGTTCGCAACATTCCCCATCGCGCATGTCAGAAAATGGTGTCGATGCTCAAGTCGCATCGACCTATCTCCTTCCAGGCACGACTGCTTTAGCCTCTACTTGGCCACGCTCGACCCTCTTGTGCTAATCACCATCACGTGCATCAACTAGCATCACGCATGTAAAGACCCATCTTTTTTGTACAGTTTAAATCGACAATAAACCATACATGTAAACTCAAACCATTCAAAAGGTAGGATTGTTAATGGGGTAAATAAGAAAATAAGAGGAAAAAAAAAATAAACACAGAATCTCACAGCAGAACGATAAAATATAATAATCAAATAAACAGTTCATGAAGCTTTTTATATTCACATTTTCTTATAATCTATACAACATTCATCTGAGTTATATATATATATATACACACATCAGAGATAAATAAATAATGCAGCAGACAACATGATGCATGACTAATAATAGTAGTAATATACCAAATCCCCGTCTTCGTTCTCCAGAATAAATATTCAATAAGTCGAAAAACTCAGGGCTGACCCGAGCGTAATGAAAAGAACAAAACATTCGAGTCAGGACTAGAATATCCTTGTGTAAGTTAAATTGATATCGCATATAATATGAGTATCACGGTGTCAGAAATGCTTACGGGATTTCATATCTCTTATCCAGTGTATAACGTGTGTGCAATAACTCAAGAGATGTTACGGGATTTTCCATCTCTTTAAAGATCCTTCAAAATATTTGTTTGTAGTAGAATATGCTACATATATAATGCTAGCCAATAAAATAAATAATTTTCTTAGTGTTATGGCTTTACGTTAATCCCCTTTAACGCGTTTTTAAGCATTGTCGTACAGTAGTACAGTTTGCATATGAAACACCAGTTAAACGGTTGGTGGATAGGGATGCGCCGTGATACGACAACACTAAACCAAAATCATAAGGGTCTCGTTTAGGGATAAAAGTATGACAAGGCACGTGAGACAATGCCCAAGGTAGGATACTACCAGCTTACCCTTCCCGACTGGTGGTAACGCATTATAGCCATGATCGCCCACCGCGTCCAACACTCCCATAATCCGTAGGGTGCGCACCAATCAATCACAACGTAAATGATGGTATTTCGAAAAAGTGCGTCTGCTCGGGGTAGCTAGCCCACTTGGCCGGTACGGCTCCTGTTTTAGTCATTTCAAATTGGCACAAGTGCCAGGCTAATCTATCATCGTTCTTTTTCTTCAAATCCAACAAACGATGCCAAATTCAGCCACTTCCTTCTAGATCATCACTCCACATACACAGTTGTCAAAGTGGTTCCGGTATCGACAGAGAGTATGCCCATATCCGGTTTTGATCTCTTTAACAACCAAACATCATTTTACACATCGGTTGGTACTTTTACATTTCGAAAACCGTACATACTTGATATCAAAATATCATATTTTCTTCGAAATAAAATCCATTTCGAAACCATTATACTTACTCAAAATATATCATTTCGGTTTAAAATCATTTTTGTCATAATATCACGATTTGCTTCCAAAATCGTTTCGAATTCCAATTTGGGTTATATCTTTATTTAACCCAATTCGTATTAAAATTCATGACTTAAAAATAAACATTCCACTCCTGACTGGTTTGAATTTTTGAAAAAATAGTTTAAATAGTTAAAAATAGTTTAAATTGGTAGAATACTTAAAAATAGTTTAAATGTTAAATTAATTTAATATAAAATAATTTAAGTACTAAAATGGTTTATATAGCAAAATAATTTTGGAAACCAAAATTATTTGTATATTTAAGAAGATAGCCTTTGAATAGCTTTATATTATATTATTTATTTCAAAATAGATTCAAAGTCAAACCGATCCTATTCCAACTTTCCAATTCAAATAAATTTCAATTTCTATTCAAACGATTCAATTTCGATCTCAATTCAAATCAATTTCAACTTCAATTTCCAATTTATTCAATTCCACTTTCAAACCCAATTAATTCAATTTCAATTTATATCGACTTCGAGCTTATGATTTTCAAATATCGATTTAAAACACTTAACCAAATTATCCTTCGATATTCAATTTAAAATCCAATTTTTAAATATAATTCAATTCCGAGCCCAACTCGAAATATCATTTGTACCGCTTTTAATTAGAAATATTTAAAGTCTGAATAAAAATCCAATCTTTTAAAAACAAGTCGATTTCCAAAATTCAATTTTTATTTCGATTATAACTTCAAAATCTAAACTTCGATTATTTAAACAATTTCGATTACCAAATTAAAATTTCAACATTCATAGCTCAAGTTCAAAATAATTTAATTTCTACAAATTTGATTTTTATTTCTTTTAAATCAAAATCATTCAAATAATTTCAAATCAAATTTTTTAAAATCATTCAATTTAACCAATCCGGTGTCCGTATAAAATTTTCTATCCTATATCCAAGTGATCAGTTATTTCAATTTAATTTCAAGGATAGATATATATATCATTTCAATCCAAATCTCGATGCCATAGATATATATCATTTCAACCTATTTCTTAATTTATTCGAAATAATTCAATTTGTCGTTTTATATATTGTAAATAATTTATCAGGTGATAATAGGATATTTTAGAATAAATAAACATCCAAATCATCCAAAATATCAACAAATAGTATCTATCACAATCAATCATCCAAACAGTCAATATAATTCACAAAAATTTCATAGTTATTAATATCAAGTATTTTCTAGCAATTGATTTCAATTCAATTTTTATTTTTTTTACAGTTAATTCAATGACAATCTAGAAGACAATTAATTTTATCAAACTCTGACCAACAAAATTTATATCACTTCATAATACCAAATTTAACTAGCATAAAAATATTCTAGTACGTTGTGAGCGTTATAAAACATTCACCTAGATTTTTGTTATTGCTTTCACGTTCCAATTTCGACCAAATTCGAACGGTGTTCGAATTTAGCTTAAAATCCGAATAGCTCAAATCCTTGTCAAAACAGAGCCATTGTGTAGTATTCACTCATACGAACCCAATGTAACTAGGCTTGTTCGAATCCGATCTAAAACGAGTAAGTTATAGAATTTATAAGATTACATAATCATTATTATAATTAGTTTTACTAATTACATCTTATATTCAATTAATCTCATTCAAATTAAATTCCGCCGCTAACCCTTCTTCTACATCCTGCGTTGACCGTGCCCAAGTATCCATTGACCATGCCTCATCACCGCCACATGCCACTGGGGTTGCCATGAACTTCGCCTGAGAAACCGTCCACCTTTCCGCACACAACGCCTGTGGTCTCGACCTCCACCTCCCCTTCATCCCAGAGTTGTGGGCTATAAACGATCGGTCGTTCATATGCAAAATTCAACCACCTCTAACCACATCTCCTTTTGGCCCCACCACCAAAAGGAAGCTCTCGCCCTCCACAACTTTTCTCCTTCAGGGCCCATCGCTAATCGACCAACAACGCCATCGGAAACCAAGGAAAAACAAAACCCACCCATCCACTATCAACCGCCTCTAGCTGCCAAACCACCACATAAAAATCCATCTCCATTGTTGAGCAAGTTTGCCTCATCATCCTCTACCCATCTCCAGTTGACCATATTGCCAGAAAATGGTCGTAGTGGTCCAAAAGAATGCGGGCCGTAGGATGCAAAGGGGAAAAAGGCTTCATTTAAAAGAGACGGAACGTTTATATAAATTTTTTCTTAATTTTCGTCTACATTGAAATGAAGAGGGAACATTATTTTGAAACGCAAAAGGGTAGGTACTAACATAGATTAGGGTGATAGGTTGGCTGATGGCGAAAGAATGAAAGTTGACGTAAAGGTGGGTTCACGTCAACACACACACACACATATATATATAACTTAAAATTTTGAACCTCTATCGAAGCATGCCGCTAGGCGTTCATAATGTTATACCACTATTCTGAACACAATGGAACAAATTTCAAGTCCTAATTCAATTGTATGGAGAAGATAGCTTTTTAGACCCAATTATTATATTGAATTTTCGATATTGAATTCAACGCATTTTTATCCCGTACGACTAAATGATAACTCCAAATGCTACGAAATTTGAAATCCGATAATATACTATTACGGATTCAATGGAACTAGTTTCGCCGAAATGCGAGACTGTGCCCCGGATCGCTATTTTAATGTCTCGATTATAATATAAAATTTTCAATTTCAAATTATTCACTTTTAAATCCAATTTTAAATGTTAACCATCTTCATTATTGTTTAAATAAAATTTACATCAACTTCCGATATCATTTTAAGTCTTGCTAAATTTAGGATTCAGTTATTCAAATAATTTCCAATATTAAATTTAAACAATTTAATCGTTCACCATTCAGCAAATTTCAATATTAGATTTTAAATGAATTTTAGTTATCAATCAATTACTTTATTTACGTCTAATGAATTCAACATCTATTATTTAATCCAACTAATTATTATAAACACATTCAATACATAGCAATTCTTTCAATACTTGTTATTACTTAAATTTTCGAAATTAGTTATTTTAAAAAAATTATTCAAGTTCATATCCAATAACTTACATTCAAAATCATTAAATTTTTATTTTTAACTATTTTTCTTCAATAATTACATTAAATTTAATAATTTAAAATAGCTAAAAATACGGGTCGTTACAACGCATACCTCCTTCAACCCTAATCGCGCCATTCAAGTCGCAGCCACAAGTGACTCCCCACCCCTCACGCGTGGCCATTAAAGTTGCGACCTGACTACATTTTTTTAGTTTTTCCCGAATCACGATTTTGTTTAGGGTTGGGCTAAATTGGGAGACATGCACTACAACAAAACAGCCTTTTTACAACGGACAATGCCTGTTGTAATATGGATTTCGCAACGAGCATGCGTCCGTTGTATTAGGCCTCGTTGTAATAGGTCGATCGTATTTTACCACGGACAATAAACGTTGTAAAAGACCGTTGTAATATACATTTTTACAACGGTCATCGGCCCTTGCAATAGTCTCTATGACAACAATTAAAGCCCGTTGTAAAATGTTGAAACTTACAACGGATTCCGACCGTTGTAATAGCCTATAATACAAGTGGCATAGCCCGTTGCAATAGGCTATAATACAACTGACATAACCCGTTGTAATACATGATATTGCATGTTATGGTAGAATCTACTACAACTGTTTTTACCCTTTGTTAAAAAAGATGCAAAATTTAATAATAAAATTCTAAACACATTTTGTAACTGAAGCAAACATCAGATAAGCATAAACAATACGCTATATGAAAATCAAACAATACATTATTGTTCTCTCAAAACTAATCTATCAAACAAACCAATTTAAAGTACTTAAATAGTTTTGTGGAAGAACAAAGGATTGTCCATACATTAATAATGCTGATAGATCATAAATGATTATATCTGAAATGGAAAAAGTTCAATGATACATCTATTGCCAAAAGCGGGCGTTATCATGTAGCATTCAAGCTCCGCTCCCTTGAAGAATTTGCTCCACTTTTACCAATCCTACCGTGTTCTATCAAACAATACCATCATTTTCATATCAAAGAACAGTTCATCTTCTCTTGATTTTTCAACCTGATATATAAATGAATTTTAAGAAAGAAAAACAAAAAATAGTGTTTGCGTCAAAATTGGTCACAAACACCCGATATCGTGAAAGCACCCGTTTATGAACACAAATCAGCAATTATCAACACAAAACTCAGATCTAAGCAATAACAATCACAATAATTCAGCAATAACAATCAGAAACACATGATTTATAGTGGTTCAGCGATCTTGCTTACGTCCACTCTGAAGCTTATGTCTTTATTGAGTCACTTGATGATTTCAATCAATTACAGCGGATTACAGTTGATAATAGTTCTGAAATCTGAGTACAACAGTGATGATGAAGAGTAGAATTGAATCCGGCAGAGTCTGGATGTCGAATGGCCAAAAAGATCCTCATTTATGAAGGCTCCAGGGTGCTATTTATAGACGTAGGAGGCTCAGATCTCGCTCAAACTTCGGGAGACTTTTTCTAGCACGTGAGTGGGCCCACGCGACCGACCCTACCAAGTTTCGACTCGATCTGAGATCGATACGAAGTGATTTCGTATCCATCAAAAAATAATCCAATCGAGTTGAAACTTGGCAGGGACAATCTTTACCTTGTATGGAAGCTACTGTGAAAATTTCGTTGCATTTGGATCAGCGGTTTGGGAGATATGATCGATACGAGCTTGTACGTTTCGGTTGGCTGTTTATTTCGAATCCATCAGTTCGTATCGGTCCCTTCGAATCGATCACCTCACGTGGTCTTGTGATGACATGGCGCGCATGTTTCGCCTCGATCCGGTCTTTGCTCCGAGTTGACCGTCTTGACTCCATAAAATTCGCCTTGTTCGTATCGAGGATGACACGTCACCCATGGTTAGTTGTGCTGATGGATACGAACAAGCCTCCGCTTATGGGTTCGAACAAGGTCTTGGGATGGAGACGAAGCAGTGAATCTCTGATGGATGCGAAGTTGGATGTTAGGTGATCGATACGAAGCCGATGGATACGAAACGAGCCATGCCGATGGATTCGAATAAGACACTCTAACCGAAGTTCGATCAATACGAAGTCCACCGATGCGAAGGCCCAGCTACTTCGATTGATACGAAGCCGATGGATACGAAACAGTACTCTGGGATGGATACGAACATGCTAAGACGATGCCCATCTGATCGATTCGAACTTGATCGATTCGAAGTGTGTGGATCCTGATGGATTCGAGCAAGGCAATCATTGATGGATTCGAACCCCATCGGTTCGAAATGGGCATCTTCCCAACAATTTGATGGATACGAACTGTGTACTTTGGCTAACTTGCATCGATCATATCTCGTTCATACGAACCCCGATTAACCTGAAATTTCAAACACTGGCTTTCATGGCGTTGCTTGTCAATGTTCTATCAATTGTAGCCTGATCCGGGCTCGGACAAAATTAGTCGATATCCATGGTGAAACAGCGCATAACTAATCTTTGAGACGAACTATCTTTGGTTTTTTCGATCAATCTCTTGGTATCGCGGCCTTGCCAAAAGGCGGGATAACAAATAGTAAACAAAGTAAATGCTAAAAAATCATCGAGTTATAACAACTCTTAACCTACATGTTAGGGGCTATAAGATTAAATCCTCCAATTAATCAAATTTGTAGAAAATCCATGTTAACAAACTTTCCTGATTTAGAGAAACACTCAGATATTGTAAATTCAAACCAATATCAAAGTGCTGTAGACATTGAATCTATAAAATTGAACATCAAGAGTGGGAAAGCAGATGATGCACGTAACAGTTCAGGCTAGCATACCACAGAAGATAGTGACGATTGAACTGTAGATCTCATGCTTGCAAACAGAAGCAGGTACGTTAGATTTCTAAAACCTGTGTAGTGTGAAAATATGAAATAAGTATACATAGGTTTGTAGATTAAAACATTTGGTCATAGCATTAACATTGATACACAAAAACTTGGAATCTGTGGTACTTCTTAATGTAAAATAGCAACATGCATGAGAAGAATAAAATGCAATATCATTACTTAGTAAGTTGTAGAATTGGTAGAGTCTAAGGCATGGTATCATCGTGAACTGTGCAGTCAGAATATCATGCATGATACTCGCATTTTTTATTTTAAAAAAAACAACAACATTGAAAAAAAATTTGATACAAATTCCATAGTGACACTTGATTTTTAAACTATGATTTTCAAGTTCTTTATTTTTTTTTCAAAGTTAGTATACAAATTCAGAACTGTAATGATCACTCCAACATTAGAGGTCGGGGACAATGTATTGGTATGATCACAAGAGTCAAATTTCTTATTTCTCCTTCTAACTGACCACTTTTACTTTATTATGTGGAATGTGTAGCCTCAAATTTCTGTTTATTTAACCAAAAAGAAGTACAAATATATGGTGCATATCAAAGATAGGCAAATATGGCCTGCGTAAATGCATTCCCCACCGTAATTACTAACATAGTAAAAAAATGAAATAAGTTTCAACTACAAACAAACTTGCAATGTCTACCTATGTTTTCTAAGAAAACAGTTATACTGACACATCAAACAGCATTGTAAAGGACTTGCTACAATGACACTGAGAGTGTACACGATGCACAACGTTGATATTAAGTGCTTGCCCTGTTGAACTTCTAATTGTTCACATGATGCTTTAAACAAAAAAATTGTGGATGAGTTCAGTGGCACAGAACACAGAAAATGGTTTGCATAATTTTTGGTTTCATCAAAGAGCACATAATTGATTCTCACATTACAACACATTGGGAAATGCCAAATCCTCCTAAACCAAAAATAGTAAATTGTAGGGGATTTAAACAGCTGCTACTAGAGTACTATACGTTGATTTGAAAGTGTGATGTAGACATGTGAAAAAAATCGTCAACTAAACCAAGCATAACTGACTGCAAAGTTAAAAAAGTAACCCTTTTTGCAAGCCTGACATGACGATGTTGTAACTGGCTGACCAATGGATACCCCACCCGTCTGTTGCTGAAGTCTGCAGTGGTAATCAAACGCTAGAAGCTTGTAATTTTGAGCCTGAAAAATCAGTTTAGATAAGGTTAGTACTGAAGATTTGGTAGAGGAATATGGTGAACAAATGTTAATTAGCGGAAAGGACTTGTAGGATTTGGCTTTGAGTGCAAAAATTCTGTTTGAGTGCATTTTTTCCATATACATTTTGGTTTCTATTTGGAAACCCTTGATTCAGTTGGTTTCTTGACTTTACAAAGAAGATGGAACTAGAATTGAAATTATAAAATAGTTTATTTATTTTTTATGTTTGCACCTTTATATTCTACAATTCTACATTGTTTCTGAATCAAATGTAATCAAACAATTTGTATATTTTCATTTTTACGGCCATGGGTTATCCGAGCACAACATCATGCCTCAGATACTCATTGGTAATTTTTCTTATCATTTCCATATATCTTACAGACGTCTATGCTTCAGGCAGGGTTTTCAATATCAAGATGAAACCTAAAGTTGTATCAAAAATTAGCAGGCGCGAAGCATATGAAATGCAAACTCATGGTCCTGCTCCCATGGATTTTCATCTCGGTGGTAATTATTCAATCAGGTATGCTCTAACCCATTCATTTTGCATATCAATACCATAAAATAAAAAGAAAAAAAAAAGATTCTTAAAATATGAAAATCCACAGGACTTACTTCACGGAGCTTTCAATTGGAACACCATCACAACTGTTTACAGTACAAGTCGACACGGGAAGCGAAATAACATAGCTGAATTGCCAAAACTGCAACGGCTGCGCAATAGATGACGATGAAAAAGGATGCACTTGAAACCGTACAGGGTTTGATAAGGGAATAGCTACTACCACTCCAGAAACCAGCTCTGAACCACGCAACAACACTCCATACAGAACAACCATACGTACTCAATAACAACCATACAACCAAACAGCTACTGCCACTCACTTCTATACATTGCAACCCCCTGCTCCATCATCTATTAGACTGCACACAAACTGCTCGTATGTCAACCTGACCATGCCACTACAAATCCACTTCAAACAGTCTACAACTTCAACCACAATATTCTCCCCCGCCATCAAGTTCCAGCCAACAACCCAAAATTCAACAAAAGAAAAAAGAAAAACCATTACCTCACATTCAAACGACCATTACTTAAACTGTCAGACAACCTCACCACGACAGAAAGCAATATCGCGACTTCAATAGAGCACAACTGAATCCAATTCAAACACCAGCAAAGCCCCCACCGAAGTGAACTTCCCCAAATCCAACCTCGCAAATCGCCTTCAAAACCCAACCGCAACCCTATCCCCAAATCGACTGCAATAAATCTCTAAACCACAAACTAGATTCGCAATCCACAAACTCCCAAAATTGCAACTTCACCCGAACAACCCATCGAAAATCGCCTCGACCTGAAATCAGCCACACACAACGAAAACCTGCGCAATAGATGCGGTGTAGATTCAAAGGAGTATGGATTTGATAAGCGAATAGCTTCTGATTTCTGATCGATATAGGTTTTCAGATTCGAAATAAGGGCAAAGCGATGATGGAATTTGGATTTGATAAGCAAATAGCTTCTAATTTATGATTGGTCTAGGGTTTATGATTCAAAGAGAGGGAAGAAGGATGGCGGAGTTTGGATTTGATAAGCGAATGGTAGTATGAGCAATCTGGGATTTCGGGTCTACGCAAAAAATAAAATAAAGGTACAGCGGTAAACGAAAATTACCCGGGAGCTTCAAATTTTGATTCCATAGTAGTGCCAGGTTCTCTTGTTTAAACTTTTTAGTAAAATTCCTTTGAATGGTTCACGGACTTGGTTTGGAAAAAACCAAAAGAAATAGAGTAAAGTATAATGCTAGAATTTTGCAAAAAAGGGAACTAACAAAAATTATTATAAATTATATATTATTAGGTATATATTATTGTTTACATATCATTATTTATATATTATTATTATATATTATTAACTATAATTTATTAATAATTAATTATAAAAAATATATTTATAAAAAATATATTAACTGAAAATAATAAATAAATATTTTTTGTAATTAAATATTAGTTATAAATTATTTAATATTTAATATTAATTGTAATAAAATCAATTATTAATATTATAACTGAAAATAATAAATAAATATTTTTTGTAATTAAATATTAGTTATAAATTATTTAATATTTAATATTAATAGTAATAAAATCAATTATTAATATTATTGATTATTAATTATTAAGAACTAATTAATAAAATTAATTATGAAAATTTTAAGTATTAATTATTCATCAGTAAATGAATAATAGTATTTATTAATTAATTAATATTTATTTATTGATTATTAATTTATATATTAACTATTAATTATTATATATTTATTTATTTTTTATTAGTAAGAATTATTTCATATTTCAAATTAATTGTAAATTATTATATATTAATTTATTGTTATTACTATTTAATATTTTTTATTTTTTATTTTTTATTGACTAATTAATTATATTTAATTAATTATTAATTACTAATTATTAATAGGAATTACTTCATATTATTAATTAAAATTAAGTCTTTTGGAATACTGATTAAGTTATAAATGATTAATATAATATTATTAATGATTAAATATTAGTAAATAATATTATATTATTAATTATTAGTAATTAGTAATATAATATTATAATTAGTAATTAGTACATATGATTAATATAATATTATTAATGATTAATTATTAAATATTAATAAATAATAAATATTAATTTGAAGAAAGATTGTAATTATTAATTATTGAATGTCGAAAATTGGCAAAATACATTTTTTACAACGGGTATTTTATGATCATTATAAAATTGGCATCGACTAAAATAGGCATTTTATGACCGTTGTAAAATCGGCTAAAATAATCATTAATTACTATAAGTTATAAATGATTAATATAATATTATTAATGATTAATTATTAAATGTTAATTTTTAAATATTAATAAATAATATAATATTATTAATTATTAGTAATATAATATTTTTTTTGGAACTGGTACTTTATATACAACAAATCATTGGGACAACATATCCAATGTCAAATAAACGTTCGAAAGCAAGTTTCGAACTTGTGACATCCTGCACCAAAGCCGAATCAATTAACCACTTGGACAAAGGTGCTTGTCTATTAGTAATATAATATTATAATTAGTAATTAGTAACATATGATTAATATAATATTATTAATGTTCAATTATTAAATATTAATAAATAATAATTATTAATTTTAAGACAGCATTGTAATTATTAATTATTGATTGCGAAAGTTGGCAATGGACATTAACTACAACAGGCATTTTATGATCGTTGTAAAATTTGCATCGGTTAAAACAGGCATTTTATGACCGTTGTAAAATTGGCATCTATTACAATGTGCATTTTTCGCCCGTTGTAAAATTGGCACCTATTACAACGGGCGTTATGAGTGTTGTAAAATTGACACCTTTTACAACGGGCATTTTGTGACCGTTGTAAAATTGACATCTATTACAACGGGCATTTTGTGAACGTTGTAAAATTGGCATTTATTACAACGGGTATGAAAGGACCGTTGTAATAGTAATCTATTACAACGGGCAGTCATTGCCCGTTGTAAAAAGTAGAGCCGACCCTACACCTTCAGTTGCCCTAGGAAAAATATAGGATGGAAGGGGAACAAAAAATAAAAATTGCAAGACATTCGAACTCATGTTCTCCAACTGGAAAGGATACAACAAACCACTAGACTAACTAATCTCATTAAAAAAATTGCCATTTCACTAATATTAATAGACTATTTGCAAACATGGATATTAAAAATGTTGCCCTTCTTCGCCGTGTTGCCCTAGGCGGCCGTCTTGATTGCCTTGCCCTAGAGCCGGTCTTGGTAAAAAGGGCGTTGTATATGGCATCTATTACAACGGTCCTGAATGAACCGTTGTAATAGCCTTCTATTACAACGGGCAGTCAATGCCCATTGTAAAAATGGCGTTGTAATAGGGTATTTTTGTTGTAGTGATGCGTCGGGTCTTGGATTTGGGAAACGGTATGAGTAAGGAGGAATTGTTTAGAAGGAGATGTAGTTAGTAAAGAAGGCTTGGGCTTTAATTTTCTCAAGTCTAAAATTAATTCATTTCTCTTCTTTTACATATCTCAATTCATTTACTTGTTAATGTAGTTCAATCTAATTAGATCGATCCACACTGCATCCCACGTATTATATTTCAATAATCACGCAATTTCATTTAATTCGATGCCTGCTTATTCATTAGCCACTATTTTTAATCACATAAAAAATATTTACATTTTTTAAAATATTTTATATTCAATTAATACCGATTATTAAATTTATTATTTGAAAAGAATTTTTTAATTTAATTAAATGTATTAACTCGTTAAATCAAAATCTTATATTAAATTGAGTTTGATTAAGTAAAAATTTATTTTTAAAATATTAATTATCAAATATCGAATTCAAACAAATTTTATTTGCAATTAAATCTATTTATTTATACGGCATAGAAATCAGGTATGTTACAATGGCAGTCCACCATATGCGAATGGCAGTCTGCACATGGGCCATACTTTGAATAAAATTTTGAAGGTATTATAAATCGCTACAAGGTTTTACTACTCGATTTATATAATAAAATATATTCCTACATCAGATTAATTTGCATTCACTAAAATTGTCAATATTTCGTTTTATAATTGTCACATATATATTAAACATGCTTAACATTACAAATGACTTCATAGTGTTGAAAAATAGAGCTAATACTAGAACAACTAAGACCAAAAAAATAGAAAATAAAACATTGGAGCTTTACGAGTCTTTATGCTTGAATACTTGGGTTCTTGGAACATCGTTATAATGTGTAAGGTGAAGTGAAAATGCATAAGCAAGTTCCATAGCATACTCATCATGCCCCGACCTCTATTATTATGGAATACAAATTATTCTTTTAGCTCTTTCAGGATTTGTATTTTTCATGTGTCTTATTATTCACCTACGAATTCACCTAACTAGGGTTGTCATTTGCTTATACACGATTACATTCTATGTACTCCCTTTGTTGATTATTTGGTGCATGTTTTTCTTGTTGTTTCATAGGCATGAGTGAATCTAGTATAGTATGTATGTTGGAGCCAACCTCATGTAACTCTTTTAGCATGAGTGAATTCACCAAATCAAGTTCTATCGGGTCCATGTTTTAAATATAATAATAATAATAATAATAATAATAATAATAATAATAATATGTGTTTTTATTCAACAAAACAATTGGGTGCATATGTAATAGCTACTTTTAATTTGAATTTCAGATAGATTCTTTACTTCTAAATTATTTTAGCTTTATAAGATATTACTCTCTCCTAAAGCAGGTAAACTTAGTGCATATTTTCATACCTTTGGATTTGTAAAAATGATTTTTGAAGGCCTTAATTATTGTCATAAACAATGACGTTTGATTTGACCATAGTGCTTCCTCTCTTTATCTGCATAATATATGTAATGTGTGAATCTGCGTTATGTTCAAATACTGGCGGTAATTGTGCAGGTTAATAAAATGTTAGTAATTCGAGCACTAAAAAGCAGATGAAAAGAGCTACTTGCATTGGTTATATTTTATTTGCTACTTACATTTTGTAGTTTATGTCTGGTAACATAGATGTGTTGCTGTTAATAAAATCAGCTGAATGCTTTTAAGTTGAATATTTACTTGAGCTTTCTTATTTCAATTTCATTCTCAATCTATAGCCAAATCATTACATTTTATGTCTGTTAATGCCATCTTTATAGTACTAATGCAATCAAGTCATATTTTGGCTGATCAAAATTGCTAACTTGTGTTAGTGCTTATACTTAATTTTGATATGCTATTTGGATCCTTAAATTTCAAACACTATTTTGGCGTGTTACCATTTTACCATGTGTGGATCACACAACTCATCGCTTAAAACAAGGTGCGTTCTTTGTTTTCTCATGCTTGAGTTAGGTTTTCCCGTTCATATATCATTAGTATCGTGTATTTGTCTCAATAAGAACTAATTTTACTTTTACTTTGCATCAGATGAATGGAATCCAACAGTAAATTTTATATGTGCTATAGTGCATGTTTTAGTTTACTGTAGGTATTATTTGTGCAATTATTTTAAGTTTTATATGTGCTGAGATGGATACTAAACTATACTATAGGTATTTCATGTCTTTTTGTCAAATTGCTTTTCTTTTACGGTACTAAATGCTAATAATATATTAATTAGCACTCATTATACAATCTTTTCTTGCTGGAAGTTGTTCAAACACAGTTTCAGTGTTCTTGGTCATGATCAGTTGGCTCTATAAGTCTTGCAACGTTGTCATTCCCTGTTCCTCAAGTACCGATCATATATTTGTACAATGTAAACCAACTACGATCCCGTGAATTGGACGGTGTAATACATGAAACGTGCAGTGCTTAGGTTGGCAGATCATTTTTTTTCAACTATGAAATGCACATCAGTATTTTCTCATTTTTCTTGTATTTTGCATTTATCTCATTTATCCTCCAAACATTTTATCCGTTATTATCGAATATACTCTTATGTGATCATCACAGTCTCACCAACTTTAACATTCTAATGTCAACGACGAATAAAAATCCTCCAAAGAAGGTTAAGTTTAATCGAAATGGATTAGCTGTTGCTCCTCTAGCAACTCAGTTTCAAAGTTTTGTGGGTGATCTTGTGAGGATTTATGTACCTATTAAACTAGTGTGAACTCGTGCTTCGCACACGGCTTGATCTTAAATTATAAGAAACATTACGTTTCAAGGGTATATTTTCATGCTTTTGAAGTAAATTTGCAATGTGAGAAGAAATATGGGTTAGCAATTAGCAAAGTACACATTCTTATATTAAAGTAAATTTGGAAAACCTAACAAAAACAGAGCTAACTTGAAAAATGAATAATGTTTAGTTAAAATTGTAGTTATATACGGACAACTAATAAGGAACTACAGTAAATAGACATTAGATATAAACAAATATTTTAAAACATTGATCTTAACAAATGAAATTCAACAAAAATAAACAATTTAATTGATACAATGCAAAAAATAGGGCCTTGGTTGTATGGAAGAAAAAACTAATCAGACAATTAAGTCGTTCCTTAAAATTTTTGAAGCAAGCAAATTTAATATGAAATCTCAGCCCGAATTATACGGTTGCTTTGAATAATTGATACTTGATGTCCAAAGTAAGAATGATAACAAAACTAATATAAAATGTAAAAGGGCATAACCAAGCATAAAAAACTATTAAAATTCCAACCACACTATAAAAACATCATGCTTTGTCAATTTGAAAGTTACAATGCCTTGAAACCTCAAACAAAGGTCACATGTCGTGAATGTGGGTATATAACATAAAGATGCCACTTCAGTCAAATATAAAACTTCCAATCCATCTTATATGAAATGACAACTCATAGAAATGAATTTATATGGTACATCACACAAACTTTTACTACAGACAATTGTAAATTTAGCACCGTAGATGATGATAATTCAATAATGGATTGGTTTGCCAATTTTACTAATACTTTTAAAACAAAAGTTTTTACTGTCATTGTATGTTTATATTCAATTTAATCAAAAAGACATATGAAACTCATTAGGCTGCTAAACAATTGAAACCAAATATATTTAGGTTTACAAAATTTAGTGTAGTGATCTTTGCACCTATGCTTAGTTGTAAGCTTGGTCCATTTGTGCCTGGTTCTTGATAATAGCTGCAGTAGTAACGTAACCTTCAAAATATTTATGTAAATTTGTGTTGAACTTGTCAAATGAGGAAGTGGTAAACATATATACTTTTACCTACTATCTATGAGTTTTATCAATATGCTACTGTAACGTCCCGCATTTTTGTATGCTTTAAATCGACGATAAACCACACACGTAAGAATTAAACCATACAGAAGGGCGGATTGTTATGGGGTAAATAAGAAAAAGAAAAAAAAAGAAAAAGAATAAAATAGAATCTTACAGCGGAACGTTAAAATATAATAATCAAATATACGGTTCATGAAGCTGTTTTACAAAACATTTGATTATACCTTTACAATACATATCAGAGTTACACATACCAGAGAATAATAACTAATGCAGCGGAAGCAGTATGAATGTAGTGGAACATTATAATAAATAATAGTAAATCTTCGCCTTCGTCCTCCAGAATATGGTCTTCCAAAATCCTGAAATGCTCAGGCTAACCCGAGCGAATTGAAAAGACAAAACACTCGAGTCAGAACTAAAATATCTTATGTGAGTTAAATCAAAAGGAATAAACATGAGAGCGGTAACTTAAGAGATGCTCGGGATTCACATCTCCTAAGGATCCGTTAAACTATTTACTATGTAGTAATATCTCGCTATTATCATAATATCTATTAATAAAATAAACTTACTTTTAAATAGCGTTAAACAGTTACCCAATCTCCCCCTTAAACACAATAATAGTCCGAGTAGTCCATCCAATATCATAGTCCCTCCTGATCGGGAAGCCACCAGAGGATACCACACGGGCAACGGGAGAAAACCAAACTCGTACAAGGCGCGCAATGGTAGGTGACACGGCACAACTAGGCAATGTCATGGTAGATATACCAATTCCTATCCGGACTGATAGTAACGCGTAGCGCGCAGCTACCGCCCACCTCGAGCCACACCCTCAAATCAAAAAAACAAAAGTGGCCACCGAATCAATTCAAAAGTCAGAGTATAATATCGAAGGGATGTGTCCGATAACAGGGGCTACCTTTTGGCCCAAGAATCGCTCCTGTTTTAGCCACCTTATGCCAACTCATGGGAGTCGGGTCCACGTATATACCTTAATAGAACGTCGCCACCATCCTACTTCATTCTGCAATCTCCACCGCGTACACGGTTGTTAAAGTGGTTTTCGAAATTGGCAAAGAGTATGACATCTTCCGATCCCGGTCTCTTCAACAACCAAACATTATTATAACACCGCGGTCGTTTTAAAATAATTATACTTCAAAACAGAATATAATATCCCTTTCAAAACCATATAAATCCGATATCATTTCTGTTTTAAAAACCCAAATCAATATGATATTATTTTTATTCAAAATATATCATTTTTCCAAAATCATAGTACTTTCAAATCTATATACCTTGAACCCCATAGCTTTGAAATATAATTTCGAGTACCTAAATGGTTTAAATATTAAATTACTTTATATAATAAAATAGCTTTTAAAATTTCACAAATAAATTCCAAATACCGATTTGAACCTCCAATTAAACCATTTCAATTTCCATATAATTCAAAGCTTTAAATATTCCACCATTTCAAAACTAATTCTTTGATAATTCCATATATATCAAATTTAATTTCTATTATTTAGATTTGAAATGTTTACTTAATAAATCTGATATAGTTTAAGTAAAACTCTTAATTTCAACAACTGGATATCCTTTCAATTTATTTAACTTGATATAACTTAAATCAACTTGATATTCATTTAAATCACTCTAAACAAAAATCAAGTTATAAAAATCATACCCTTTTTAAAATTCTAAATTTTATTAAATCCCAAATAAATTCCATATTCATCTTCCAACCTTATTCTCATATAAGTCATTATAAACTCCAGAAATTTAATTCAAATAAATGCTTAATCAAATTTTATCTTAATAAAATCAAATTTAATTATTAACTTTTTTTATACTTCGAATTAATTTTATACATAGCTTAAAACCCAGAATTTAACTATATATAAAATAACATTTATAAAATATCCAAATCACTATCTCATAAAACCATATATTCCTTTACAAAACCATAGAAAAATCATTTTAAAATATTTTTATATATAGACCATGGTGTCTGTATAAAATTTTCTATCCTATGGTCAAGTGAAACAGATATTTATCATTTCAATCCGTAATTTATAATTCAAAGCTTTAAATATTCCACCATTTCAAAACTAATTCTTTGATAATTCCATATATATCAAATTTAATTTCTATTATTAAGATTTGAAATGTTTACTTAATAAATCCGATATAGTTTAAGTAAAACTCTTAACTTCAACAACTGGGTATCCTTTCAATTTATTTAACTTGATATATTCACTTAAATCAACTTGATATTCATTTAAATCACTCTAAACAAAAATCAAGTTATAAAAATCATACCTTTTTAAAATTCTAAATTTTATTAAATCCTAAATAAATTCCATATTCATCTTCCAACCTTATTCTCATATAAGTCATTATAAACTCCAGAAATTTAATTCAAATAAATGCTTAATCATATTTTATCTTAATAAAATCAAATTTAATTATTAACTTTTTTTATACTTCAAATTAATTTTATACATAGCTTAAAACCCAGAATTTAACTATATATAAAATAACATTTATAAAATATCCAAATCACTATCTCATAAAACCATATATTCCTTTACAAAACCATAGAAAAATCATTTCAAAATATTTTTATATATAGACAACGGTGCCTGTATAAAATTTTCTATCCTATGGTCAAGTGACACAGATATTTATCATTTCAATCCGTAATTTAAAATAAAAATACGGTTATATATCATTTCAAACCGCAATCCCGTATCAATAATGACAAAGCAATAAAGAACTTGCAGATTATGATGATATAAATAAACATCCATTCATCCATCATAAAATCATATATCCATCACAATCATCATCCAAAACAATCAATCAATATCAATATATAACTGATGATATTTAACAGGTAATTAACTAGCAGTTATATTCAATAATAAATTAAATAACAATTTAATTTAAATAAATGCAATTAGCTGAGATGGTGATTAAAAAATATACAAACAGTTATACATAAATTCAAAATCACAACATAAATTAAATTTAACAAACATAAGAAATTTTAGAAGTTGTGAGTGGGTTAAAACACTCACTTTTTGAATTTAAATCCAATCTAAACCCAAAAATTAGACGGTCACGGAATTCGTCCAAACTAGCGTCAAAATGTCCGGAATTTCCATACGGACCTAACGGAGAAAACCGCACGTGAATTGGATCTCGTATGCGAAAGATATATAAGTTAGAACATTTTTAAAGTTAAAAAATATTAAATCAAATAAAACAATATAGGCCACGTCACATATTCTCTCCAGAAATCACGAAGCCCTACCGAACGACATACGCACGCACGCGAACCAACTCCAGACCCCCTTCACATTTTCCCAACTTTGACTGGCCACGGCCTTCGTTTAGCATCGCCATCGATGGAGGCGACTAGCCCCTCGCGATCATTATCAACGCCTGCCTCCTCCTGCCCAATCGCGACTCCCCTGAGCTCGGCGCCGCCGCTTGTAAACAAGGGTTTCAAAACCCTAAAACCGAAATTCAAGCCGCCACAGGTCGCGTTAGGTCATGCGACCACCACCCATCGCCTGTCTTGACCACCACCCATCGCCACCCGAAGACACTCCCTTCCAAACCCATATTTTAATTTCAGAAATCGTCGACGAAAGCAAAAACGCCCAAATCGGCAATTAGGTTTCGCATTTTATGCCCTTTGACCGCGATTTCTGCTCGATTCATGCACTGTTACGGAAAACGAGCACTAGACACAGGTTCCATTCGTCAATACCTTTTCAGCGATATAAAATTTGATGTTGTTTGAGGCGTTTGAATTTTTGGACTTGAATTTAATTTGTGTTTGAACCTAGAGTTTGTTTGTCTGCCATTGAGGAGGAGATATGGTTAAATTGTACGTACAGACAAATGAGAAATAGAAGTAGGCTAGGGTCTATAACCGGGTATTTATAGACAAAGTTGAAAGTAGAATATATGGACCTGATTTATGAACGCACTGAACGATGAATAGCCCGCAAAGCCCGTTCTGACTCCGGAACGAAATTGGGTCAACCCATATATCAAAATAGATGTTTTAAAATATTTTAAACGCAATGGAAAAGGTTTCAAGTCCAAATTCCATCGTATGAAGAAGTTATGCTAAAATCAAATTTTTCCCTAAATTGATTTCAATTGATTACAATTTCATTGATTTCAAGGCGTTTTGAGTCCGTACGATCAAACGACAAATCCAATCGCTACGAAACTTGAAATCCTACAATAATTCACCGTTACGGATCCGATAAAACTAGTTTCGTCGAAATCCGAGTCAGTGGCCAAAATGACTATTTTTTCATTAACTAAATAAATTAATAATTAATCAATTAAATCACCATTTAATTCAAATTCCATAATTCATAAATTTTATTATCTTAGATTACTTTAGTAATTTATAACCCTTTATAACCAATTACCATATCAATTTAAAGTCAACCAATTCATAACTACAGTGTTTAACTTTCAATTTTTAATAAATTCATTAATTATCAATCGCAATTCAAATTTATTTGATTCTTAGTCCTGTTATTCACTTCATTATCACCAAGAAGATAAAATTAATATTGGTTCGTGGTTTATTACGTTATTATTCCCAAATTTTCACTTAATTTCCATTGATGTAATATCTAGATATTTAATTTCATTTATTTGAAATAAACCCAATCACTATAATTTACATTCAAATAAATTAATAAATCTTGATTTACAATCCTTACATCAACCAATAGTCATATTATAAATGGAATTGACATTAGTTTCAAATATTACTTTAATTAACGTTAACGTAATAATTTATTTATATTTATTGCAATTGATTATCAGTTATAATTTAACATACTAAATAAATGGTTAACTTATAATACTTGTTACCATTAACGTTTATTTTCACTCAAAAGCTATTATTAACAAACCAAATGTTGCAATTTGATTTAGAACTACTTCAATGCATTAAATGAATGAGTAAATGATTAAAGTTTTACACTGTTGCCATATTTTCTCACATTCATACTTGATTATCTACTAACAATTATTATAATCACTTACAGAACATTGATTTTTATTCACTGACCATCTATTATAATTTAAATTCATTAATTTAATTCATCGCTTACATTTTATTTTCATATATTCAATTTGTAGCTAAGTATGCATCTACATTATTTCCACTGATTTGAATTTCATTCCATTAATTAATAATTACCTTAGTTAACATTAACGTAATATTAGATTATAATTTTTGTAACTGATTTCCAATTTTAAATCAACAAGCTACAAAATAGGTAACATACAATAATCGTTACCGTCAATCCTTTAGTCGCATTAATAAGCTTTTATTACTTACAAATCAATGTTGACATTTATCTTCATACTACAAATTTCATTCACTTATGTTCAATTTATAGCCAAACATAACATTTAGATTTATTTTCATAAATTGGTATTCCATTCAATTCATAAATTTATTAACTTTGATTAGTTTTCCTTTTCCAAACAATATTATAATTACTTACAGGACATTCAATTACTATTTATTATTATAAATTCATTAATTAATTCACTATTTGCCTTTGTTTTCTTATATTCAATTCTTAGCCTAGTATACAATTTACATTACTTCATTTAATCGACATTTTCATTTCAATTGTTAATACTTAGCTTTAATTTCCATGGTTGCATTTTATTTTTAACATTTGCTTCATCATAAATTATAACTTTTTTATTTCTTTCTAAATTTAATTACAGAAAATCTTATTAATTCAACCAATTTATTTATCAAAATTTATGGGTCGTTACACTCTCCCTCACTTAAAACTTTTCGTCCTCGAAAAGGAAAAAGAAGGGAAAAGAAGAATTAGAAATCAATATATCCCGCTTAAAATATTATATTTATAAACAAATGAATTTACAGAATTAATTAATTTAAATAAAATATACCAATTTATAACCATTAAATCTTTTTTACTTAAATTAATAAAGTTGGGAAAACTTTTTCAAAATATTTTCTAAGTCCAAAATTTACGAAAAATTTCAACAGAGTCTCCTTTGTACGGGGAGGCTCGGGAGAAACTATAATATCAAATATAACAATATACAACACATATTTTCCAAAATAATATATATCCCAACACGAGAAAACAATATAATAGCTCTATAAAACCGTAATCCGAAAACATACCTATTTGTCGGGCAATTAACGCTTAATTATGAAACCAAAAGCAGTAGCAATTGCTTCCATAACCTGTATTTTACTTATATAATCCAAAAGGAGTTAATAAATATATAAAATAAAACATTTAAGGTTGTTTTCAACCACCAACAACAATCAATACATGCAACAATCACTTGCAACCAGGTATACAACCATCACATAGAAATCAACACAAATCAATCATTCATTCATATCAAACAAAACAAATAGTTGTTCGGGTTCAAAATTTTAAATTGTACGGAATGAAAAATAAACTACTAAGCGTACCCTTCACTCAACAGTCTTAGGTGAAACTAAATAGATTATTCATACCTTCCAAACAAATTTAAAGTATCCTTACCCAAACTACCATAAACTAAAACAAATAACCAACAATTTCAGAAAATAGATCAAATTCATTCTTATTTATTCCATTTCATAATATTTGTTGTTTGATTTGTTTTCTTTCATATAGTGATTTATCTTTTTAATTTACACATTTTTTTCCACTTATTTCTTACAATTATTCAACTTCTCAGCATTTCAATTTATTTACTTAAGTTCATAATCATTTATATATAATCCTCATCTTTCTATTATATTTACTCATAGTCACATTTTCAATTATACTTAAGTTTATAATAACTACAACATCAAATTTTGTTTATTAAAGAATTTCATTAATTACTTTCATTACCTCAAGTTTATTTCTTGTATAATATCTATTACATTTTCTTATTAACATTTCAACTTTTTATATCTTTTGGTAAGTTATATATATGCCTTTAAGAATGTGACTAAAATTTATACATGTTTATCCCATTTCTTTTAATTAATTTAATGTTCAATAATTATATCCTTTGTTTTATAGATTACAATTTCAACTTTCTTTTTAATTCTATTTATACTTAGCATTAAATCTTTTATTTTAATTAAAGGTTCCAATTATAAATTAGTTACAACCCATTTTAGTACAATAATTGAAACTATTAATTAACGGAAACTTAAGAATTAAATACCAGATTTAAATTTCAAATCATAAAATAATAAATAAATATATTTATATATCCAATTATATTTAAAACAATTAAAATTTTATATTTGGTGATCAAAATAAATTCGTAGTAAAACTACTACAGTGGCCTTCCCACTTCGAAACTCGAAAATGAATGTCGATGATGGGTGCACTCGTCACTGAAATTATTTTCCAGCGACAGAGAGGGGAGAACAGAACTTATTTCTTTTCAAAATTTCTTTTTTAAAACATTTCTTTCAACTTATATTGAAATAATTATATCAGAAAATACTTCTAATAATATTATTATTATATTCCAAATCATTTGAAAGAAATTTTCAAAAACCTGGAACTTAAGTTCAAAATTTCCATCTTTCATTTATTTTATTTTCAATCTTATTTTACTAATATTTATAGATTACACTACTTAACAACCAATATATTACAATCAAATATAACCTTTATAAAATATTTATTTTACATATAGAAAATATAATAGGCAAATTTATTTCATTCACCTATATTCAAAACAAATATTGTGTTGGTCTATCCTATTAAGTGTTTAGAAATCCCTACTGATGTCATAGCGTCCCATGCATCAACCAGAATTTATATATACAAAACGGAACAAATTAACACAATATTAAAACCTTTTTTATAACACTAACAAATACGCTCCCTCATATATACACACTCAGCGACTCATCATAGGGTACCACTACCCTATCGATAAGAGTCAGACCCCATAAAGCTAAGGTTTTCACTAAACCAAAGCTATGATACCAGATGTAACATCTCGCCTTTTTGTATGCTTTAAATCGACGATAGACCACACACGTCATAGTTAAACCATATAGAAGGGCGGATTGTTATGGGGTAAATAAGAAAAAGCAGAAAAAGAAAAAGAATAAAACAGAATTTTGCAGCGGAACGATAAAATATAATAATCAAATATACAGTTCATGAAGCTGTTTTACAAAACATTTGATTATACTTATACAATACATATTAGAGTTACACATACCAGAGAATAATAACTAATGCAGCGGAAACAGTATGAATGTAGTGGAATACTATAATAAATAATAGTAAATCTTCGCCTTTTCCTCCAGAATACGTCTTCCAAAATCCTGAAATGCTCAGGCTGACTCGAGCGAATTGAAAAGACAAAACACTCGAGTCAGAACTAAAATATCTTATGTGAGTTAAATCAATAGGAATAAACATGAGAGCACTAACTTAAGAGATGCTCGGGATTCATATTTCCTAAGGATCCGTTCAACTATTTACTATGTAGTAATATTTGCTATTATAATAATGTCTATTAATAAAATAAACTTACTTTTAAATAGCGTTAAGGAGTTACCCAATCTCCCCCTTAAACACAATAATAGTCCGAGTAGTCCATCCAATATCATAGTCCCTCCTGATCGGGAAGCCACCAGAGGATACCACACGGGCTACGGGAGAAAACCAAACTCGTACAAGGCGCACTATGGTAGGTGACACGGCACAACTAAGCAATGCCAGGGTCGAAATACCAATTGCTATCCAGACTGGTGGTAACGCGTAGCGCGCAGCTACCGCCCACCTCGATCCACACCCCCAAATCAAAAAAACAAAAGTGGCCACCGAATCAATACAAAAGTCAGAGTATAATATTGAAGGGATGTGTCCGATAAGAGGGGCCACCTCCTTGGCCCAAGAATCGCTCCTGTTTTAGCCACCTTATGCCAACTCACAGGAGTCGGGTCCACGTATATACCTTTATAGAACGTCGCCACCATCCTACTTCATTTTGGAATCTCCACCGCGTACACGGTTGTTAAAGTGGTTTTCAGAGTTGGCAGAGAATATGAAAACTTCCGATCCCGGTCTCTTCAACAACCAAACGTTATTATAACACCGCGGTAATTTTAAAATAATTATACTTCAAAACAGAATATAATATCCCTTTCAAAACCATATAAATCTGATATCATTTCTATTTTAAAATCCCAAATCAATATGATATTATTTTTATTCAAAATATATCATTTTTCCAAAATCATAGTACTTTCAAATCTATATACCTTGAACCCCATAGCTTTGAAATATAACTTCGAATACCTAAATGGTTTAAATATTAAATTACTTTATATAATAAAATAGCTTTTAAAATTTCATAAACAAATTCCAAATACCGATTTGAACCTCTAATTAAACCATTTCAATTTCCATATAATTCAAAGCTTTAAATATTCCACCATTTCAAAACTAATTCTTTGATAATTCCATATATATCAAATTTAATTTCTATTATTTAGATTTGAAATGTTTACTTAATAAATCCGATATAATTTAAGCAAAACTCTTAATTTCAACAGCTGGATATCCTTTCAATTTATTTAACTTGATATATTCATTTAAATCAACATGATATTCATTTAAATCACTCTAAACAAAAATCAAGTTATAAAAATCACACCCTTTTTTAAAATTCTAAATTTTATTAAATCCCAAATAAATTCCATATTCATCTTCCAACCTTATTCTCATATAAGTCACTATAAACTCCAGAAATTTAATTCAAATAAATGCTTAATCATATTTTATCTTAATAAAATCAAATTTAATTATTAACTTCTTTTATACTTCAAATCAATTTTATACATAGCTTAAAACCCAGATTTTAACTATATATAAAATAACATTTATAAATATCCAAATCACTATGTTATAAAACCATATATTCCTTTACAAAACCATAGAAAAATCATTTTAAAATATTTTTATATATAGACCACGGTGCTTGTATAAAATTTTCTACCCTGTGGTCAAATGATACGGATATTTATTATTTCAATCCGTAATTTAAAATAAAAATACGGCTATATATCATTTCAAACCGTAATCCCGAATCAATAATGAAAAGCAATAAAGAACTTGCAGATTATGATGATATAAATAAACATCCATTCATCCATCATAAAATCACACATCCATCACAATCATCATCCAAAACAATCAATCAATATCAATATATAACTGATAATATTTAACAGGTAATTAACTGGCAGTTATATTCAATAACAAATTAAATAACGATTTAATTTAAATGAATGCAATTAACTGAGATAATGATTAAAAAATATACAAACAGTCTTAAATAAATTCAAAATCATAACATAAATTAAATTTGACGAACATAAGAAATTTTAGAAGTTGTGAGTGAGTTAAAACACTCAACTTTTGAATTTAAATTGAATTTAAATCCAATTTAAACCTAAAAATTAGGCAGTCACAGAATTCGTCCAAACCAGCGCCAAAATGTCCGGAATTTCCATACGAACCTATCAAAGAAAACCACGTGTGAATTGGATCTCGTATGCGAAAGATATATAAGTTAGAACATTTTTAAAGTAAAAAAATATATTAAATCAAATAAAACAATATAGGCCACTTTACATATTCTTTCCAGAAATCACGAAGCCTTACCGAACGACAGACGCACGCACGCGAACCAACTCTAGGCCCCCTTCATAGTTGACCAAACTTTGACTGGCCACGGTCTTCGTTTAGCATCGCCATCGACGGAGGCGACTACACCCTTGCGATCACTGTCAACGCCCGCCTCCTCCTGCCCAATCGCGGCCCCCCCGAGCTCGGCGCCGTCGCTTGTAAACAAGGGTTTCAAAACCCTAAAACCGAAATTCAAGCTGCCACAGGTCGCGCTAGGCCATGCGACCACCACCCATCGCCTCCCCAAGACACTCCCCTCCAAACCCATATTTCAATTTCAAAAATCGTCGACGAAAGAAAAAACGCCCAAATCGGCAACTAGGTTTCGCGTTTTATGCCCTTTGAGTGATTTCTACTCGATTCATGCACTGTTACGGAAAATGAGCACTAGACGCAGTCGAGACCTTTCCAGCGATATAAAATTTGATGTTATTTGAATTTAATTTGTGTTTGGATCTAGAGTTTGTTTGTTTGTCATTGAGGAGGAGAGATGGTTTAATTGTACATATAGACAAATGAGAAATAGAAGTAGGCTAGGGTTTACAACCGGGTATTTATAGACAAAGTTGAAAATAGAAAGAAGGACCTGGTTTATGAACACGCTGAATGATGAATGACCCGCAAAGCCCGTTCTGACTCCGAAACGAAATTGGGTCAACCCATATATCAAAATAGATGTTTTAAAATATTTTAAATGCAATGAAAAAGGTTTCAAGTTCAAATTCCATCGTGTGAAGAAGTTATGCTAAAATCAAATTTTTTCCCAAATTGATTTCAATTGATTTCAATTTCATTGATTTCAAGGCGTTTCGAGTCCTTACGCTCAAACGACAAGTCCGATCGCTACGAAAATTGAAATCCTACAATAATTCATCGTTACGGATCCAATGCAAGTGGTTTCGTAGAAATTCGAGTCAGTGGCCAAAATGGCTATTTTTCCATTAATTAAATAAATTAATAATTAACTAATTAAATCACCATTTAATTCAAATTCCATAATTCATAAATTTTATTATCTTAGATTACTTTAGTAATTTATAACCCTTTATAACCAATTCCTATATAAATTTAAAGTCAACCAATTCACAACTACAGTGTTTAACTTCCAATTTTTAATAAATTCATTAATTATCAATCGCAATTCAAATAAATCAATTTATTTGATTCTTAGTCCTGTTATTCACTTCGTTATCACAAAGAAGATAAAATTAACATTGGTTCATGGTTTATTACGTTATTATTCCCAAATTTTCACTTAATTTCATTAATGTAATATCTAGATATTTAATTTCATTTATTTGAAATAAACCCAATCACTATAATTTACATTCAAATAAATTAATAAATCTTGATTTACAATCCTTACATCAACCAATAGTCATATTATAAATGGAATTGACATTAGTTTCAAATATTACTTTAATTAACGTTAACGTAATAATTTATTTATATTTATTGCAATTGATTACCAGTTATAATTTAATATACTAAATAAATGGTTAACTTACAATACTTGTTACCATTAATGTTTATTTTCACTTAAAAGCTATTATTAACAAATCAAATGTTGCAATTTGATTTAGACCTACTTCAATGCATTAAATGAATGGGTAAATGATTAAAGTTTTGCACTATTGCCACATTTACTCACATTCAAACTTGATTATCTACTAACAATTATTATAATTTCTTACAGAACATTGATTTTTATTCAATGACCATCTAGTATAATTTAAAGTCATTAATTTAATTCAATGCTTACATTTTGTTTTCATATATTCAATTTGTAGCTAAGTATGCATCTACATTATTTCCACTGATTTGAATTTCATTCCATTAATTAATAATTACCTTAGTTAACATTAACATAATATTAGATTATAATTTTTGTAACTGATTTCCAATTTTAAATCAACAAGCTACAAAATAGGTAACATACAATAATCGTTACCGTCAATCCTTTAGTCGCATTAATAAGCTTTTATTACTTACAAATCAATGTTGACATTTATCTTCATACTACAAATTTCATTCACTTATGTTCAATTTATAGCCAAACATAACATTTAGATTTATTTTCATAAATTGGTATTCCATTCAATTCATAAATTTATTAACTTTGATTAGTTTTCCTTTTCCAAACAATATTATAATTACTTACAGGACATTCAATTACTATTTATTATTATAAATTCATTAATTAATTCACTATTTGCCTTTGTTTTCTTATATTCAATTCTTAGCCTAGTATACAATTTACATTACTTCATTTAATCGACATTTTCATTTCAATTGTTAATACTTAGCTTTAATTTCCATGGTTGCATTTTATTTTTAACATTTGCTTCATTATAATTTTTTTTATTTCTTTCTAAATTTAATTACAGAAAATCTTATTAATTCAACCAATTTATTTATCAAAATTTACGGGTCGTTACAGCTACTGTCAGTGGTTAAGAATGTGCCTGAACTATTGATTCCCACTCCTTTGTGCCCTGCATAGAAAACAAATATTTAAAAACCCAACTATGAAGAAAAAGTTCATAAACAGTCTGAGACATGTTTCAATTGTAATACATATTACTATTACAATGTGCATTTACAAAAGTCTAATGGCATTACATGTATTCCAGATTTTATAACTTAGGTTAATTGAGTTTCAAATATGGATTGTCATTTATATTATGTTGTGTTTAGTTCTTGTTCAACTCAGTTTGTCACATTTATATATGAAGATGATTAGTAGTTATGTGACGCCCCACGTCTATGCTCACAGTAACAAAGGTTATTATAAGGAATAACGTCTGCTATCGCGAAGAATAAGGCTTTTTAGAAGCGACCATCCGTATATTATGCCTTAGACGAGTATTGATTACATCGATAGGAGTTGTGTAAATTACTCCCAAAGATATATATTCAATCCAAATCTAAAACGAAACTACAGTGGCTTAAGAAAAATTCAGAACAACTCATAATAGCAATAACACATGTAAGTATAATCACATCAGAACAGAAATATCAGATATATAGCGGAAGACAAGTCTGGAATACATGCTATAAGCATCGATCGTTCATATGAACCAAATGTGCATATACAAAGACATCAACTTACATGAGACGATAGTCAATACACCAAAAGTACACCTTGAAGACTAGACAAAAGATGGAGTGAAATTCCAAAAGCTGAAGCTGTAACTGAATCAGAGATAACGACTATCCTTAAATAACTCAGTTTGACCCGAGTATTATTTAAAAGAAAATAATAAACGGATCAGTCTAATTTAAACCTAGAAGTGAATGCATCGTAAACAACATCATAGTAAAATAATCATAGTCTCGAATGAGACTATTCAACATAAGAAATCAGCATAGTTTAAATGAAGAATTTTCGTTAAGTCCATCAAAATCAACTTTCAAATTCATAATTGAATTTAAAAAAGTAATTCACAAAATCTAGAAATCAAAAATAGATAACTAGAAAATCAACATAAAAGTGGATCGATCACATCATATGGCAAGTTTAAGCTACGCCGCATGTGCATCAACATATGGCCGGAGCCTGCTAAGTACCGTCATCATAATTTTTGGCGCCCAACAAATGACCCGAAGGTCCAATATTTGACCCGAAGGTCTAGTATTGATAATTGACCCGAAGGTCCATCATATGACCCGAAGGTCCAACATAGTGGCTCGAAAGCCCAACAAAACCATCAAAATCATCAAACAACAAATCCACAACGAATACTTCAATTAATGAGTCCGGAATTAACCGAATTAGTAAAAGCGTGGTTCCATATTCCGCACTTTTGCTGATTCGTTTAAATCTCTTCATCATTTTCTTGAAAGTGCAAAATTGTGTATTTTATATAAATAAAATTTTCTTTCTCAAACGGACAAGTCCGGAATTAAGCGAATCAGTAAAGTAAGGGTTCATAGTCCTCAATTTTGTTGAAGCGTTTAAATCGCTTCCTCGTTCTTTTGAAAGCGCAAATTGTAAAATTTTTGAAAATAATTTTATTTTAAAACGATTTTTAAAACAGTGATTAAAACAGTAACAACTATAGCAATTTCGACGAGGAAATTGCGCTTCACAAAACACCATAAAAACGGATATCAAATCGGCTTTGTGAGATAACCGCTTACAAATTCACTTTAAATTGACGGTTACTGAAGTCAAAAATAATAGTAATTTTTATTCGTTAAAAAATGTCGTCAAAACAACACGTTTCAAAAATATAGTACTGGATTAAAAATTCAGTTATAAAAATAACGGCAACAAAATACGTTTTAAAACCAAACACCGATTCAATATAAATTTAACAGTAGACTGCACTTCTATATATTCAACAAAATATTGCATTGATCACTTGCACTTATGCATATACCAAAAATGAGAGTCTAGCATTATACAATTTTCACGTAAGTAACAAATGTAAACAAAACATGAAATGAACTTGGTTTCTATGTAATCCAGCTTCATGTACGCACGAAAGAAATCAATACCCAAAATAAAGTGACCTGGACCAAAATTTTGTACACTTAAATTTTCACGAAAAATGAAGTAAACTAAAGATTGGACCTGAACTCATT
Organism: Allium cepa; assembly: GCA_030765085.1. Lineage (NCBI taxonomy): Eukaryota > Viridiplantae > Streptophyta > Magnoliopsida > Asparagales > Amaryllidaceae > Allium > Allium cepa. The sequence continues at coordinate 331,627,315 of CM060932.1, forward strand.
ATTGAAGCATGTTAACAAAGTAAGTAAATAAATGACCTGATCACTTTTACATGCACCAAACTTTAAGGCTACAGGCAACGCACCCTCTCTACGCATTCATGCATACTAAATATATTTGGACTTGGTTCCAAATATAATATGACCTATACACGTTTGTTTAGTACTCACTTTTACATGAACCAAACTTTAAGGCTATAGGCAACGCACCCTCTCTATGCGTTCATGCATACTAAATATATATGGACTTGGAACTGGGTTTTTTTTTTAGCCTAGTTTCATATGCTTTAACATGTGCATACGTAATAATGATGACCTGCACTATAATTGAACGCATGAACAAAATGTAGGCCTAGACACTACTCTGATGCACGAAACAGATATATAAAATGAGTGCCAGGCAATACATTGATACATGTACAAATATACAAGATGGTGGCCAGGCAATACATTGATGCACGTAATATACTAAAGCTTAAATGCTTGAAAGTGACCGATTTACCAAGGACAGAGGCAAAGCAAGTTGCAAGACTATATGAATCAAAGGACTAGAGCACCTAAAGAAGGCCACGCATGCAACAGACTTCAACATGAAGTGATAAACAACTTACATATATGCATGAATAAGGATATACATGAAGACTGCATATTCAAGTGCATCAGACCAACTGCAAAGTACAATGAGCACTGCAACTATAAATCAATGGTTCAAATGGTCAGGGAGGATGCAGACAATGTCAACAAGACCAGACTTTGAATCAACACAATACTTACCCACTAGACTTCAAGTTAGACATGAACCAAGTGCAGCTGAAAACCCAAAACTGCAAAATATGAAGTCTACAGCTCCAAAACATCACATACACATGCAGTAGCATCAACTAGACCAAAAGCTACACTGAAACCAAAGACCTCAAGTCTAATAGACAGTACAAAAAAGCTCAAACGATTAAATTAGAAGTGTGAGTTTGGCACTCACCTTAGATTTGGTTTCAGAAACAACTAGCAACAAAGATCTAAGAAGGAGAAATTTTTTTGAAACGCCATTAATGTTTTCTTGGAGTTACAGGAAATAAAATGAAAACGAAAAGAATGAAGCTACTATCTTCTCACATATAAGAACAAGTCAAATGAAAATGTGTGCTGGCCTTTATTTTGTACAAAAGCATTTAATGAAAACGTGCTCTAGCGAAGAGAAGGACATGCTGCATACAAAAATAATGATGACCGCAAAGCAAGTTTTCAACATTTGCTTTAATATGGACCAATTCTCACGTGAAGGCTAATGAAAAGAATACAACACAACTTTGTTATTTACTTCCATTGTGCTATCACTAAAAAAATATGCAACTGACTTAGAAATGGATTTCATTTTATATTATTTTTTCAATTTAAATTTTTCTATTTTAAATTCTTATTTCGATGGTAATTAAAATCACGGTTGTTACAAACCCCCCTTATAAAAATTACGTCCCCGCAATTTTCATACTAGAATTGTTTATAAAACCAATTATTTATCTCAACAAAGATTAAAATAGAAAAGATGGATAAGAATGCTCACCCCCATCCGAAGAGGAGAGAAAACCCGGATAAGAACGCTCGATGAATTCTCTGGTTTCTCAAGTGCAACCTTTGGGGTTTGCGGACCATTGAATTTTCACAAGCAGGACTTCTTTATTCCGAAGGCGTTTAACCTTCGAAGTTAGCACACGAATAGGATTTTGCACCATAGACAAGTCGGGTGAGATCTCAAGATCTTTCAACATAAGAGGATCAATAACCGAATCTGAATCTCGAAGGCATCGACGAGGCTGGGATGCATGAAATACATCATGAATTCTCGAAAACTGAATAGGTAGCGATGCACGATAAGCAACAGGGCCAATGCGTTCCGTAATAGGAAATGGTCCAATATATCGAGGAGCCAATTTCTCGGAGCTACTAAAACGCACCACACCCTTCATCGGAGAAACACGAATGAACACGTGATCGCCAACAGAAAATTCCAAAGGCTTCCTATGATGATCGGCATAAGATTTCTGCCTATTCTGAGCCTCTTTCATTTTCTGTCTAATAATATCAATCTTCTCAGAAGATTCATGAATATAATCGGGGCCAAGAACTAACTTTTTCCTCGATTCCAACCAGCAAGATGGTGATCGACACGGTCTTCCGTAAAGAGCTTCGAAAGGAGCCATACCGATACTGGATTGAAAACTGTTGTTATAAGAAAATTCAATAGGAGATAAGTGGTCTTCCCAACTACCACCAAAATCAAGAATGCAAGCTCGAAGGAGATCCTCTAAAACTTGATTTACCCTTTCAGTCTGACAATCAGACCGTGGATGATAAGCTGTACTGAGATTGAGCTTAGTGCCTAAAGCTTTCTGAAAGCTCTGCCAGAAACCACTAGTAAAAAGCGGATCTCTGTCACTAACAATAGAACTAGGCACTCCATGAAGTCGAACGACTTCTTTAATAAAAAGCCTAGCCAACAAAGGAGCAGTCCGATTGGACTTGATAGGAATAAAATGGGCTGATTTGGTCAATCTGTCAACAATCACCCAAATACTAGTATGGTCTGACCTCGAACGAGGTAGACCATCGATGAAATCCATGGAAATCTGATCCCATTTCCATAATGGAATCTCAAGAGGCTGCAAAAGACCACTGGGACGCTGGTATTCTGCTTTAACAAGTTGACAAGTCATGCAACGACTTACATAACTTGCAATATCACGCTTCATACCTTTCCAAAAGTATAAGTATTTCATACCAGCATACATCTTACTACTGCCTGGATGGATAGTATACTTAGAACGATGACAGTCCTCAAGAATGTCGTTCCTAAGATTAGAAACATTAGGCACGATCAACCTTCCCTTCTTCCAAATACAACCATGAACATCAATATCTAAATCCTTTAGATCATCATTTTGGGATTCCGATTTACAACTATGAATAAGATAAGAGATATTCAGATCTTATTTCTGGGCATTGGCGATCCGATCCAACAAACTAGGACGAGCTTCCATGCTAAATAAAAGCACAGGAGAATCAGAAACTGATGGACGGTCTCTAATATCACAAAGAGATAAAGCTTCCAAAATATTCCGCTCTGCTAGCATCATGGAAACAACAACTTGTTGCTTCTGACTAAGCGCATCAGCAACTCGATTACCCTTATCAGGGGTATACTAAATATAGAAATCATATGAAGCAAGAAATTCGAGCCAACGTTGTTGCCTCATATTAAGTTCTTTCTGAGTGAATAAATACTTCGGAGACTTATGATCAGAGAAGAGAACAAAACGCCCGCCCAATAAATAATGTCGCCAAATCTTTAGAGCAAAGACTATGGCGGCTAACTCTAAATCATGGGTAGCATAACGAATCTCGTTAGGCTTTAGTTTTCTAGAAGCATAGACAACTACTCTATCCTTTTGCATGAGAACAACACCGAGTCCATAACCATTGGCATCGGTATAAACAATAAGATCATGATTCCCTTCGGGAACCACTAAGATAGGAGCATGAGTAAGGAGATCTTTTAACTTCAAGAAATAAGTCTCACACTTATCATAACAAATAAAAGAAACAGTTTTCTCGTGAGAGTGGTAAGCGGTAAAGCAATGCGAGAAAAGTCCTTAATAAACTGGCGATAACAACCCGAAATCCAAGAAAACTACGGATCTTAGTAACGGTCTCGGGCCTCTTCCAATTATGAATAGATTCGATCTTGGAAGGATCGACAGAAATACCATCGAAAGAAACAAATGTGACCGAGAAACTTCACCTTATTATCCCAGAAATGACACTTGGAGAATTTGGCATAAAGCTGATGCCGACGAAGAGTGCTCAAAACAATCTCCAAATGCTGAATATGATTGGCTTCAGATTTGGAATAAATGAGAATATCATCAATGAAAACCAAGACGAACTTATAGAGATATTCCCGGAATATCTGATTCATAAGATCAACAAAATACGCCGGAGCGTTCGTCAAACTGAACGGCATAACAAGCCATTCGTAAGAACCATAACGAGTGCGGAATGCGGTAAGAGGAATATTATCTTCCGCAACTCGTAACCGATGAAAACCGGTAGCAAGATCAAGTTGGGAGAAGAGCTTAGCGCCACTTAATTGATCGAACATGTCATCGATTCTAGGTAATGGATACCTACTTTTGATAGTGAGCTCGTTATGCTTGCGATAATCAATGCAAAGCCTAAGAGTATCATTTGACTTCTTAACAAAGACAACGACGGTGCCCCAAGGAGATGAGCTAGAATGAATAAAATGCTTGGCTTCTAACTCAGATAATTGTTGCTTGAGTTCCTCATTTTCTTTAGCAGACATCCTCGTGGGAGGACGACTGACAGGATGAGCACCAGAGATATGATCAATATGGAACTCAATTGCCCTCTTCGGCGGCAAACATGAAATAGGCTCGAAAACATCAGAAAAATCACAAACAACCGGAATGTTATCAATGACATCCTCCGATTCAAAGGAAGAAATGAGAGCATTCGAAGTATGATCCATGCTTCGAAATATAATAGATAACTGCTCGATAACATTGGGATGCTTGAGATATAAAGTTCTTTCGGGCATAGGATTTGAACTTCATAACGGACGAGCCAATCCATACCCAAAATCATATCAAAACCAAGATGATCCATAACATGCAGACTCGCATGAAAGGAAAAACCATATAGAATAATCTCAACATCAACACATAACAAACCTAGAGTAGAAGATCCACCAATAGGATTCAAAATCCTCAAAGGGTCGCAAAGAGTAATAACATCCAAAAGAATAATATCAATAAGCTCCTTTGACACGAATGAATGTTATGCACCGTATCAAAAAGAACTCTAATAGAACGACCATGAAATAAAATAAAACCTTCCAAAACAAAAGGAGTAATACCTTTAGGTTTAGAAGAATCGCCAGAAGCTTTAGCAACATTAAGCTTACTAGATTTGAAACCCTTAGGAGAAGTAGGACAATTAGAAACCCAATGACCCTCTTTCTTGCAATAGCGACAAAATCGAGGCTTAGGACAGCTACGGAGAAAATGATCCAAAGAACCACAATTATAGCACGCCCTCTGAATAGAAGGTGCACTACTAGGCTGAGAACTAGAGGTAGCTTGCTTCTTCTTCTTCTTGTTGGAAGAAGAATTAGGCCTATGAAATGGAAACCTCTTATTTTTGGGGTTCTTAGAAACCTCAACCTCATCACAACTATCACGTTCCTATTCAACAGCTTCAAGGCAAAGTGTCGAATCAACAAGTTCCTCAAAAGAGAGCTTAAGCTGAAGCAAAAGAACTTTCTTCAAATACTTTTTCAAACCATCAACAAAACGAAGATTCTTCTTACGGGAGTGTTAATGAATTCAACTCCGTATTTGGACAAGGCCTTGAAAGATGCAACATAATCAGAAACAGAGGACTTTCCTTTCTTCAACTCAAGGAAACTACGAGCAAGATTAGCCTTTTCTGATTCAGGAACGAACTTAAGTTCGAAACGTTCCTTAAACTGAATCCACGAGAGAGAGGACTCATCAACTTCCGCAATAAAAAGCTCATACCAATCAAGCGCACGTTCTTGCAATATACTAAATGCCATGAGAACGCGATGATGATCAGAAAGATCCATCCGAGAAAATATGCGTTCACAAGCGCACAACCAAGTCTAAACCTTTAATACACTTCCGATCCCTTGAAAGACTTGCCTCCAAGGTGGGAATAGTCACTACACATGCGGGCGGAGGCAGACTTATGAGAGGAAGCCGCGGGAGTAGCAACAGAAGGTTGAGTACCTCGAAATAGCTCCATAAACTGATCAGCTGACATATAGACTCCATCCAGATGAGAACCACTAGACGGGCCTGCAGAAGAACGCTTCCCTCTACCTCTTCCAACCATAGGCTGAGAGACAAGAGAAGGTAAGGATTAGTTAAATAGCACACAATTGATAAGAAATTTAACAAATGGAATACTACGGAATATGAAATTTATTCCTAGACATACTCCACATGTTAAAGTGGAAGGAATAGATTAGAAAGGCACGAATAAAACCCTCGAATAGTTGTAACGCATGTTCCATTCTGCTTCTGTTCTGCGTTTTATTATAATTTGTTCTGAATTTCAGCTCTGATACAAAGCTATGACGTCCCACCTCTATGCTCACAATAATAAAGGTTATTATAAGGAATAACGTCTGCTATCACGAAGAATAAGGTTTGTTAGAAGCGACCATCCGTATGTTATGCCTTAGACGAGTATTGACTACATCGATAGGAGTTGTATAAATTACTCCCAAAGATATATATATTCAATCCAAATCTAAAACGAAACTACAATGGCTTAAGAAAAATTCAGAACAACTCATAATAGCAATAACACAGATAAGTATAATCACATCAGAATAGAAATATCAGATATATAGCGGAAGACAAGTCTGGAACACATGCTACAACAATCGATCGTTCATATGAATCAAATGTACATATACAAAGACATCAACATACATGAGATGATAGTCAATACACCAAAAGTACACCTCGAAGACTAGACAAAAGATGGAGTGAAATCCCAAAAGCTGAAGCTGCAACTGAATCAGAGATAACGACTATCTTGAAATAACTCGGTTTAACCCGAGTATTATTTAAAAGAAAATAATAAACGAATCGGTCTAATTTAAACTTAGAAGTGAATGCATCGTAAACAACACCATAGCAAAATAATCATAGTCTCGAATGAGACTATTCAACATAAGAAATCAACATAGTTTAAATGAAGAATTTTCATTAACTCCATCAAATCAACTTTCAAATTCATAATTGAATTCAAAATAGAAATTCACAAAATCTAGAAATCAAAAATAGATAACTAGAAAATCAACATAAAAGTGGATTGATTCCATTATATGGCGAGTCTAAGCTACGCCGCACGTGCATCAACATATGGCCGGAGTCTACCAAGTACCGTCATCATAATTTTTGACACCCAACAAATGACCTGAAGGTCCAACATATGACCCGAAGGTCTAGTACTGGTAATTGACCCGAAGGTCCATCATATGACCCGAAGGTCCAACATAGTGGCTCGAAAGCCCAACAAAACCATCAAAATCATCAAACAACAAATCCACAATGAATATTTCAATTAACGAGTACAGAATTAACCAAATTAGTAAAAGCGTGGTTCCATATTCTGCGCTTTTGCTAATTCGTTTAAATCTCTTCACCATTTCCTTGAAAGTGCAAAATTGTGTATTTTATATAAATAAAATTTTCGTTCTCAAACGGAAAGTCCGGAATTAAGCGAATCAGTAAAAGTAAGGGTTTATAGTCCTCAATTTTGCTGAAGCGTTTAAATCGCTTTCTCATTCTTTTGAAAGCGCAAACTGTAAAAAATTTGGAAATAATTTTATTTTAAAACGATTTTTAAAACACGTGATTAAAATAGCAACAACTATAGCAATTTCGACGAGGAAATTGCGCTTCACAAAACATCGTAAAAAGGGGTATCAAATCAGCTTTGTGGGATAACCGCTTAAAAATTCACTTTAAATTGACGGTTACTGAAGTAAAAAATAACAGTAATTTTTATTCGTTAAAAAATGTCATCAAAACAACACGTTTCAAAAATATAGTACCTGATTAAAAATTCCGTTATAAAAATAACGACAACAAAATTCGTTTTAAAAACAAACACCGGTTCAACGTAAATTTAACGGTAGACTGCACTTCTATATATTCAATAAAATATTGCACTGCCCACTTGCACTTATATATATACACCAAAAATGAGAGTCTGGCATTATACAATTTTCACGTAAGTAATAAATGTAAACAAAACATGAAATGAATTTGGTTTCTATGCAATCCAGCTTCATGTATGCACGAAAGAAATCAATACCCAAAATAAAGTGACCTGGACCAAAATTTTTTATACTTAAATTTTCATGAAAAATGAAGTAAACCAAAGATTGGACCTGATCTCATTATCGAAGCATGTTAACAAAGTAAGTAAATAAACAACTTGATCATTTTTACATGCACCAAACTTTAAGGCTACAGGCAACGCACCCTCTCTATGCATTCATGCATATTAAATATATTTGGACTTGATTCCAAATATAATATGACATGTACACGTTTGTTTAGTACTCACTTTTACATGCACCAAACTTTAAGGCTATAGGCAACGCACCCTCTCTATGCATTCATGCATACTAAATATATTTGGACTTGGAACGGGGTTTTTTTTTTAGCATAGTTTCGTATGCTTTAACATGTGCATACGTGATAATGATGACCTGCTCTATAATTGAACACATGAACAAAATGTTGGCCTAGACACTACTCTGATGCACGAAACAGATATACAAAATGAGTGCCAGGCAATACATTGATGCACGTACAAATATACAAGATGGTGGCCAGGCAATACATTGATGCACGTAATATACTAAAGCTTAAATGCTTGAAAGTGACCGATTTACCAAGGACAGAGGCAAAGCAAATAGCAAGACTATATGAATCAAAGGACTAGATCACCTAAAGAAGGCCACGCATGCGACAGACTTCAACATGAAGTGATAAACAACTTACATATATGCATGAATAAGGATATACATGAAGACTGCATATTCAAGTGCATCAGACCAACTGCAAAGTACACTAAGCACTGCAGCCATAAATCAATGGTTCAAATGGTCAGGGAGGATGCAGACAGTGTCAACAAGACCAGACTTCGAATCAACACAATACTTACCCATTAGACTTCAAGTCAGACATGAACCAAGTGCAACTGAAAACCCAAAACTGCAAAATATGAAGTCTACAGCTCCAAAACATCACATACACATGCAGTAGCATCAACTAGACCAAAAGCTACACTGAAACCAAAGGCCTCAAGTCTAATAGACAGTACAACATAGCTCAAACGAATAAATTAGAAGTGTGAGTTTGGCACTCACCTTAGATTTGGTTTCAGAAACAACTAGCAACAAAGATCCGAGAAGGAGAAATTTTTTTGAAACGCCTTTAATGTTTTCTTGGAGTTACAGGAAATAAAATGAAAACGAAAAGAATGAAGCTACTAGCTTCTCACATATAAGAACAAGTCAAATGAAAATGTGTGCTGGCCTTTATTTTGTACAAAAGCATTTGATGAAAACGTGCTCTAGCGAAGAGAAGGACATGCTGCATACAAAAATAATGATGACAGCAAAGCAAGTTTTCAACATTTGTTTTAATATGGACCAATTCTCACGTGAAGGCTAATGAAAAGAATACAACACAACTTTGTTATTTACTTCCATTGTGCTATCACTAAAAAAAAATGCAACTGACTTAGAAATGGATTTCATTTTATATATTTTTTTTCAATTTAAAATTTTCTATTTTAAATTATTATTTCGACGGTAATTAAAATCACGGTTGTTACAAGTTACATTTTATTTGTGTATTATTATGAGTCATGCTAAATGAACACACGCCGAATACCCGACGACTTGTTCATTCAAATAGAAGAATTTTAGTAAGTAAAAACTATGGTATGACATATTGCAACAAATTGTTTAAATAGATATTGAATTTTAAAGGCCAGACAATCATTAAAGGTAGAATTGTCCTACATATTATTTTTTCACTAATACTCGTATTCGTAAAATACTACAAAAAAAATGTAACCACTAGCCACTTCTCCCATTTCCAGCTTTCAACTTCTTCCATTTCTCTATTAATATCTTGTTAATTGAAAAAATTGTTATGATTACAGGTGTAGATAGAAGAAAGATGACATGTACCTAACAGTTATAGTTTTTCAGAAAAAGAGTGGAAGCTCATAAATAAGCGATTGTTAAACAATAATACTATAGTTTTTAACTTCTTTATTAGAAAAAGAAAAAAGGAAAGTAGCATGCTTGGAATTTCGTATTAAGGTGATTTTTAAAAGCTCTACACCAAGATATAAAAATCCAAGAGCTGCATATTCTACACGAAGAAAAATCCATAAAATCGAGACTAATGAACAATGTATATACCATGTAGCACGTGTTAAGAGTTAATGTTCGTCGACTATTACAATCTATATTACACATATGGCATTAGATAGCACTTCTATTGAAAAAATTGTTCTTCGTACTAACCTCTTTCTTCCTTAAAATTTGACTGCAAACCCATCAGTCTTGTTGATCTTGGAATCAGATTTGAGATGAACAAAGAATTCATGATCAAATATTTTTCAAAATTTATGAAGTATAAAGTAGAATTAGTTGAATAATTATATTATTTTCGCTCTCTTCCAAATATTGATGTGCATCCCAACAATGTCGGTAATCTAAGGAGCAGGGCTGAAACAAATAAACAGTTGACAACCCAAATTTCTAAAATTAATCATGATGGTTAAATTTGTTTATTCTTATAACTTAGTTATTTAATTTTATATGCATTTAAAAGTAGTATAAATTCTGGGAAAACCCATGGTTCAAGATTTTATATCGTAAGATAGATTTTTTCTTGATTTATTCTCGTCCAGTCAATAACATTTTTTTTTAAATCTCGATGGCTTCATTGTTAGAAACGATTGAATACACATGTTATAGTATTTCATAATTTAGTCCGTTGGTCAACAAAAATCATGCTAAGATGATAAAAGAACTTTCTTTGCTCACAGTTGATGCCTTATTTGGATAGTTTAATTATTGCATTCTAATTGTTTTTGTCAATCTTGTTAAATTAAATGTCAGATGCCAATAAATCATGGTACAGGCAAAACATACAACTTTTGGTAAACCTAGCATACTTATAGGTCCATACACATATATACACAGCTTCATCAATATACCTACGCACGTGTTGAGCTTAATATAGTGATTTTTCTTTCAAATATGAAGTTGTGGATTGAGTTGCATGCCTCTCCACTGTGTACTTTTGCTTGCATGGATAGTGCATACTTGTGCACAAAGTACTTATTATGGTACGTTTGATTATTTTTTGAAGTTGGCACTCTTTCAGCAAGACATCTTGCACGAACATATTAAGCAAACTTATTATAATACTTAAATATCTTGCTTTCGTTGTAAATATTTAGATTTGATATATTTTAAAGTTTGAATCGGTGACGTTCACGAAACATGTAATTTTTGGTTAATACTTTTTAGAATTTGAATTTACAACATTATCACTCAAATTGGGCTACATTTCATTTTATATAGGCTTTCATCATGTATCGAAATGGAAATAATATGTATGGACAATCAAAATTTAATATTTTTTAATTTACAATTGTTTCCCAATGTGGTTATAAATTATGCTATGATTGCTCTAAACTTTTTTATGGTAAGTAATAATAATGATCATGATGACATAAACATATATTTCATTATTGATTCACATACTAATAGTAATATGAAATAGTTTGATTTAACGTTCCTTAAATAATAAATAATAAGAATGAGTTATTGGTTAATATACTACAAAATTTTATGAATTTGGACACGCATACATTATTTTTGAAGATATTTTTTACAATGTGATATTATACACATTTTCATGTAATACACAATATTTGCACCTATAAAAGTTTGTTTTTCTTAAAACAAAACTTGTTCAAGTTTGGAAAACTGTTTTATAGTTTACACCTAATCCCACTGTAGAGACCAATTCCATTTTTTCTTACATTCTATGTTAATCATTTGTTTACTATAATATATGGTGTATTCTTGATTGTATGTTGTGGAGCAAATAAAGAGATTACTAAGTCAACCTATATGGATCGATTAGAATTTATCTTGTAGAAGAAAATATGATATGCTCAGCTAGTGATACTTTTATAAATGAAACTATGTAGCATTTTGAGTACCTTGCTGATTAGTAGTTCTTTTATTTAAGCTATGATATACCTTTTTAGTTCATAATTTTAAAACTGTATTTTTCAATAGTTACAATAATTCAACATGATCATCTAATAAATATTAGGACTCATATATATTTAGTGCTATACTATAAAACTACAATAAACATTAGATGGTTTATCGCTATTGACATTACACAAGGAGTTATCATTTGTAAGCGCTACATTGAATCACTATATTTAACCAATTTCACAAATTAGGAAATTTTATTTAGGCTATTCACCCACTATTTGAAAATTTTACATTATATATTTCTAGTTCTGTTTATTTAACCTGGTGCAAGCTTATAGTGGTATATTCATGGAGAAGATAAAGATCGCCATCAAAAGGGTTAAAACCATAAAAATAGAAAAGGTCATTTACAGTTTATAGTTTTATTGTAATTTAAAATTTTATATGTAGCAAAATCAATAATTGTAGTAGTAGGTATCTATCCACACTAAAAATTTACACTCATATAAAAGAATGAATTTGAACATAATTGAAAACATAACACCATGCCTATTAAACGAATAATCGTAATCTGGCCAATAAATATTGAAAAAGTAAACTCATTTGGGCAATCATTTTTGTGGTTGTATGAATTTTCTACACATTTTCTTACATCATGGCAACCTCCTCATCAAGTTTTTAGTTTTAAAGTGTGAAGTAAAGGATTCAAAGGAAGAAAAATAAGGTAACGGTAATTTATATCAGTTACATAATATTTTTAAGTATTCTTATAAGATATTAACATAATAGAACTTGAAACTACTACTTTATCCTTTAGACTATCTCCATAGAAACACAATAGCTCTGTTAGGTTGATCTTGATCTTAGAAGCTGAAATCCTAGTATAAATTCCGAGTGTGATAAAATTAACAAATTTTCTAGATTAAACAGAAATGATCTTTGGAATGAAATAAAATAAGTTAATGACTGTATTCATTTGGACAAAAAATACGTAATTCCTCGAAGAAATTTTAAGTGCCACAGAACAATTCTACTAAAGTATTCAAATATACTCTTGAATTCATAACTGTAATGTATAATAACTTTCATAAATGGTGAAAATACAACAGATACAAATGTGCCAAATATACAACATAAAATGCAAACATGGATTACCTTCTTTTGTAAACGCTGAAACCTGTGAATAAAAATCATAAAATTATTAACCTTGATAACATAATACTAGTTTGAAATTAAAAAATCAAATATAAAAAACCATGAAAAATGAAACATAGCAGCTGGAAAAGGTAAAAATGAAAATAAAACCTAATTTTCAAACTCCATGTGAATACCATCCACCATGTAAGAGTTCAACATGAATTTTGGAATAATTTTGTCCATGTTAAGTAGCTGATACAAATGAAAGTAATTAGAAGCTTGTAACAGGGAATGAGAATGCCAAAATATATAAGTATCTTTAAAGGAAATCACATAAATATACATCAAAAAGTAAACTTCAATTGAGTACCCTCATGAATAGGCCGTCCAAACCAAGTCATGTTCTATAGTGTCAAAACTACTATTACAGTTCTGCGCAAAGATATGGTCAAAATTTTATGCATTAATCTCTTACAACTTGAAAGAGCATTAGTCAAGGTAATTAGAAATATCAAACAAAATAAGCATAACTGATTATTATTTTTATATATTAAAAAATTAATGTGTATTTATTATGCCTAAATCCATACTTTTATGTCAAATGTATAAAGCATAAGAAGCTGGCAGTATCTACAGTAATTGGACTAAATTTATTATTTGACTGTAAATACAAAAGTAACAGATGACATTCTCATTGTTCAAACAAAAAACCTAAGATGGAAAAATAATAATCATAACATCTATAAACATTAACAGTACTGAATCCAAAATTAGAGAATGAAAATAGAAACAAAATTTGCATTGTCTTTCAACTCTAAATATTATGCACAAAAGAAGACTGATACATTTATCTTCTTTAGTAGACCTAATCAACAACTAAAGCAAAGAAATAATGAGAAAAATCATACTAATTTGAATATCCTATGTAATGAAATATCAAAATTGGAAGATTTCGTATTTAATAGAATAAGTAGAAGAGGAAAGATTACCTCGCCATGTAGTTCTACTATAACAACCTTGATTATCGTAGCATTTGCGGTTGGTGCTTGCGATTTAAATCTAAAAAAGACATAACACGTGCAAAAAATCTTATATTGGAGTTGAAATTTTCCCAAAGCCACTAACGTGATGAAAGTTGGAAGTAATTATACCAAATTACTATAAAGTATTACATTAGATGTTCTAACCATGGCTTATTAAATAAAAGAAAATTAATATAAAAGATTACATTCTAGGGTATTACTTCCATTATAAATCTAATAAGCTAACACAATAAGCTAACAAAGTAGACATGAACATCCAATTAATAAAAATGGTGAAGACTGTCAAAATAAATTCTAATGCACATGTATACACCTAATAAACCAAGAAATTTAACACCGAATAAACTGTTGGCAATTTTTCAAAGTAAAAAAGGTACCCCTTCCTCGATGTGCACACTAATATAAGACTGCTTTTTTAATGCATTTTTAATATGCATCATCCAAGCTATTGTGTTAGCTTAAGAAACCTTGGTTTCAAATATCCATTCCAGCTAAAGTATTTTGATATAAGAGCTCAAAATAGATTATAAAATAAAATATTTTTTCTCTAAACTGGGACTAAATTTTAAACCTCATATTTGAAAGTAATGAAGATGCGAACCTTTTTTTAACCATCATGCCTTTGTACGAAGTGGCTAACATTTCAATACTACAAAAATTCAGTGGATACATTAGTCATAGTTTAGATACATGTTTACCATCAATAATCCATCATACAATTAGGTTTAGATATACTTGATTAAAAGTTAATGAACTTTATATTAAATTGTTCATTTCAACCGTTAAAGAAAAATTATAATAAATTGAAAAACAATTGTGTATAAATTAATGAAAGAAATATTTTCCAGTGGAGCTAGATAGGTGGATGGAAAACACAAACATTACATTTGAACCAAACAATCGAAAATTAGGTAAGGTGTCGAGACAGTTTTTTCAAAGCAAACTACTGGGTTCTTGAGGAAAAATATCAACATTTTCCGAGTAAAAGCCTTAAATTGGCTTCTTAATCACCCAAGAAAAACTAAAATAACCACATCAATTACACAAACAACGTATATGTCAAATTCTTTAAAACACATTATAGACTATGTCTATTTACGTTTACTCTTTATGACAGCATACTATAGTTAAAAGATAACATATACATAGATGAAGTGTTGCTTCAATTGTGCCTAGTTATTTGTAATAGCTTTAAATTTCCATGGGTTCGTTAGTCATCTTTAAGGCCTATCTTAAATGGTTCTCGGTTCTTGTGAACTTAATGGTTTATAGCTCTTATTCATTCATGTAACCTTAATTATGCCTAAATTACAATTGATTGGAACATACCAAGCAATCCAAGATAAATATCTATGCTCGATAGTTTTTAAAAAATTCACACTACTATTTGTAAAAGAAACTAAGTTGAATTCAGTATGATGCAAAATGACTTTATTTAGCTATAAGCTATTGATAAAAAAGAAAAATATCTCATATATTTGAGATAAAATGATTTCTACATTAAAATGATAATTTGTAATTATCTAATGCAATAGATCTGAAAAGCTTAACTATATCAAAATTTGACCCTGAAAACTTATCTATTAGTTCTTTTGAATCAAAATAAATAAAATAAAGAAGGAATTACGAAAACGCAATTCTTGTTATTATCTTGGGTTTCCTAAGTTTTGCTATTGTAAACATGGCATCGATGTCTTATATTAACCCATATAAGCAGCATAAAACTTGCAAGGCATCAGGAGTTAGCGAAACAAAACTTTATTAGTATAAGGTTTAAGAAATCAAACCACCGCCCTGTTATTTGAAGAAAAATGTTTCTCTACCTGCATACATGATAGCATGCAAGGCATTGGGAATAATCAGTCATCAAAGCACGTCAAATGAAATTTTGATTCCTACGGATTAAATGCCACTATTATCCAACTTTATTCAGCAGTTGAAAATCGAACCACCACACATAAATGATCAGATCCTTTATTATACTATGTACATCCAAAAGACATGTAAAATCACTATAAAAATAAGTTTATAATTAAACAGGAATGAAAACTCTCAGCTTATAACGTATAGTTAAATCTTTAACTATAGTAAGGGTAATGAAATATCTGCATACAATTGATATTAATAAATCTTCCATTAAACATGGTAAATGAAGAAGATTTACCAGAAAAAATTAATTTCAAAAATAGGGAACTATGGATGAAAATCATGAATGGAAAATTACCTGAACTTCAAGCAAACTGTAGAACTGTGAAACTAAAAGGTGTAGGATGGCTCCATATAAGCAAAGGAGCTGGCAGAGCGTTTTTGATTTTCTAAGTTAGTGGAAATTCTACACCATTAATCAAATAGAGTTAGGGTCTTTTTAGAAACTTAAATGGTTAACTAATATCTAGGGCTAGAACGAACCAGCGATAGGGAAACATAGAAGCGCCTCACGAAGAGGATGTCGAGGAACGATGGGAACAACCAGCGTTGATAAGAGGAGCTCTGATCGCCTGGCTCTGATCATAAGGTCGAATATTTATGGGAATCCACATCCGCAATTTGTAATAGGGCTAGAAGAAGAGAATTTTGATGGGGACACTATCTCTTAAGTCAAGGGAAAGAAGGAAATGGGAAAGGTATGACTGAAGAGGAGCAAAACCAAAATTGACAGCTCGGGAAAAAGGTGGAAAGGGAGCCGCGAGATATTAGGAAAAAAAATACGGGACTGTTCATTTTCCAAAATAGTCAGAGGCTTATGCACTCTTTAAATCTAACTCAATAATAATAGTATAGTATAGATATGTTAAGTGGAAGGTTGTTCCAAGAAACTACAACGATGATATCTGGAAGAACTTATTGGTGAGATTTTATGGTTTTTTAACCTGTTTTGTTTTGTCACTTATTTGTATACGATATAGTAAGATTGCATCATAATGAAATTTGTAATAATAATTGTAGAAAAAATATGAAGTACCTTACTATGTTAGAAAAATCGTCGAGAGAACAATACCAGGGAAGCAGAGAAGATACTTATGGAAAAAGTATTTAGATGCTCGATCAAGATTAGATGCATAACAAGAGAATATTATGCAAGGTGTAAAAAGTTATGGGAATAATGAAAAACAAAAATGATGAAAAACAAAAGAAATTCAGGAAAACTAACAGTTTAAATATGGAAAAAAGCGTATGTGGACCTACATGAGGTCGCAATAATGCTGCAGTGGTGGAGAATGTAATGGTATGTATACTGTTACAATTACTTATAAGCATTGTTATTTTTAAATGCATATAAATAAACAGTATTTCTATTGTTTACTAAATAGACATTTGGTTGCATCCTCTACTCAAAATAAGTTGGTGCACAAATCATTGTCGTGCTCTTGTCATATTCTTTTGATGACAAGTGCTTTTCTTTTCTACAACATGAATTTATAAATAAAGCATTAGCTAATGCTAGAAATATATGAAGCCATGTCCTTAAAATTAACTACATGCCTATAATGAATGCCTTTCTTACTCCGAAAGACGAGTCATTAAGGGTAGAAGAAAAAGAAAGATAAAAAGAAACTACATAATAGCAGAATTTCACCACGAACTAGAACAATATATAATATATAACATAGGATATTACATAATCATACCCATAATAATATAATACATCAGAGACATTACATTACAACCTTCAACTAGACAGTTATAGCTACCTTCCCATACAAAAGTACATAGATCGTACATAACATAGCGGAATAAGTTAATATCTACCAAACGGTGAAGCCATCACTCCAGCACCTTCAAAATGCTTCCGTAAGAAACCTGGATCACTTGACTACTCATACAAATTTGAGTACCCAAGAGTTTTAGGAAAAGAAAATAAAAATTCAGATCAGACATGGGTACGGCGTGAGTAAACTCAAGACAAGTTAAATTTTACTTCTAATAAACGCTTTAAAAATCAAAGGTATCTTGTAAGACCATGCCGCACACAAACACGGATGGGTTTTTAACTTGCGATAACCAAAACACTTTAGATAGAAATCTAGTGATATCATGATAATGTCTAGGGTTTTCAAGTAAAGTAGAACATAGCTGAAATGCTTGCATTTCACATTCCAACATATTTGAGTACAACTAAATCCATACGATAATTATTGATAAATGGATTCCATACATGACCAGGTAAGGAATTACCTTCCAAAAGGTGCACCTCTAGATAAAATACACCTGGGGTCTAACAAGAACATCTTGTTCCCCTGCTACAAAAAACCGGCCTACCACTTGACTAGTAGTACCGAATACATCACCACAACGTTTGAGATCAGCAACCATACCGGAGCATACAAATGGGTCAAATATCGATTCTAGATATGGTGATGACATACCCTGATGGGGCCGACCCATGTAGCCCTGCTGCATACCCTGTTTTGGTCATTTTCGGTTAATGAGGCCTGAGGCTACGTTTACCTTTACTATAGAACTGCCACTTAGAATGCTACATCGCCTTTTAGATGTTGACATAATATCAGCATTCATCCATACAAGTCATTCAGGAGATGAACGAGCCGAAGGCACTACCTACACTACATCCATTTTGGAATCACTTTTAAGGCCAGTAGCAAATAGCTCTTGCACTTCAAAGTCTTCATCTTGGACCTTGCCTTCACCATTTCTGATCCGAACGCTTATGTAGGTTTGAAGCGGTTTTCGGTTAACAACTGCTATCTGATCCTAGTCTCCCCACACCAACGTTTGATAATTTAAAAGTTCAAGTTGTTTATAGTGGACCATTCCACTATCAAGGTGTAAGATTTACATATGAACATATGTTCCATATGCTTAGATTATCATGGCCCGTTTACCGAAATTAACTCCCTTGTATTCGTCCCGTTCCCGAAATGCAGTTTTTGTGATAAGTACAAGTCAACTTACTTTCAATAAAACGTGTCAATGTTTTATTACAGTTAATTTAATTCATTTGGCTACTTAATAGCATGGACAAGAGATCCTTTGGTTTTAAAACAAATTTCTTAAACAAGAAAGTTGGCTAAAAATAAATAATTGATAGAGTTTTTAAAGAAAAACTTTAAAATAAATAAAATTTAATTAAATCACAAGTTTTTAATTTAATTAAACTTTAATTAACCAATATTAAATCATAAATAACCTAATTTTTCTTAGTTAGGTCTTAATTTATCTAACTAATAATTGAACCTTGATTAAGCTTGGTTAAGTCAAAATTAAACCTTAATTAAAATAAATTTTTAATTAACCTTTATTAAATAACATTCATTTATAATTGAAATCTAATTAAGTAATAATTGAGTAGATAATCACTTCTTTTTATTTAATAATAATTGAATAAATAATTAACTCTAGTTAATAATAATTAATAAATAATTAACATTAAATTAATTAATTAAAATAATTAAACTTGATTAAGTAAAAATTAATTAATTTTTGTCATAATTAATCATATATTAAAACTTCCTTAGTTAAAAATAATCAACTTAGCAAATAAATTCTTGAACTCTAATTACTTAACTTAATTACTTAATTAATTTAATTACCCTAATTAATGAATAAAATAATTAAATTACAAAAGCTTAACCTCTTTATCTACGTCATTAGTTTGAAATGAGTTTTCAAAAACAATCCAAAAGAAATCACTTTAAAACTTGAAATCGTGAAATTTTCCAAACTGCATCCATAGCAACTATCGCTATAAGCGCAGTTCGCTATAATTGGTTTCCAGGTGAAAACCTCACTTTTACTCTAGATACTACATATTTGAAAACACAAATGGAAGAGTTTTGAAAACTTAAACAAAAGATGAAAACTTGGAAAACATTTACTAAATCCAAAGCTATAAAACAACTTTTGTTTCAAACCGGATCTCAAGTCCTTTGCGGCTTTTCAAAATTCTAACTTCACAATGTTTTTCATCACATATAGTTGGTTTGTTTCGCAAACACACTACCATCATATAATAATTAAACATTCACATATCCATATCTAAACATATCGTTTAACTACCAAATTACAAATCCAAGCTCAAGCACAAACTTATAATCATATGCTATCAAAACAACATGATATTTCAACACAACAACCACTATATTTTCACAACATATAGTTCATCAAAATCAAGTTATTTTCTTTTCCAAAAAAAAAAGAGTTTTACTCACCGAAACTTTATCAACTCAAGGCGATCTTTTGCTAAAACTTGAAAACAACTTACAAAAATTGAAACTTTAGATGTTCGAACACCTTAAATAGGCTCGGCGATGTGGGCTTTAGGCTCGGCCATATGGAGTTTTGGCTTGACCATGTAGGCTAGGGGAGTTTGAGTGCTTTTATTTTGGAAGAGGAGGGTTGTAGAGCTTGTAGAAGTGTTTTTTGTGAACTAAAGAGGGGATTTTAGCAAAAAGAGTGATTTTTTTCTTACTTTAAATTTTATGAAAGGAAGCCAGGGATTTTATTCAAGCTCTTAGGAAATTTTGAAATGAAGGTGAAGGTTGTAAAATGAGAAACATGAAATGGAAGGGGTATATATAAGATTAGGAAAATAACTAAAAATTATATAAGTGTTTATATTTAAATATATATGTGTGCATGCACCTCCACTCCTGCCCCCTCATTTTCATCCTTACCTGATACCCTCCCTCCATCTTGCCCTATTCATGCTATATCTCATGTACTTTGAGTTTAAAAACGGATATTGTTATATATGTTATGTGTACATATTTTTATGAAATAAAATCTTCTTTTATCTTATAAGTTTATATATTTAAGAAGAAAATATGCACATGCATATATACATGTACATACCATGTTAAAATAGTTTGTAATGTATGCATGTGTTTTTGCAATAGTGCTATGACATTTTAGATGATTTTTAACTAATGAAAAATCAATATTTCAGGAAATGATTTTAGGTCACATTTCTATTTCTCTATGAACTATATATATTGGTAAACAAAATTTGAAAATGATTGTATTATCATTAGTTATTATTTAAAATAGTCTTATTTTAAAAAAATCATTTACTAATTACTTAAAAACATAATTAAATGTCCATTTAAATACCGATTTAATTCTAGGTCATTGCACTCTCTCTCTTTAAAAGAATTTCGTCCCAAAATTAGCAAACAAGGAGATAATTCAAACTACGCAACAAGCTTAATGTCCATATCATAAAACACATACAAAGACATGCACTAAGCATCCATAACAAACAAACATATACTATACATACAACCTACGGTTAGCTATCCTAACATCATCTTGGGGTAGGCTTCTTTCATACAATTCACAGTCTCCCATATGAAATCTCTTAGATCCTCACTCCACTGCATCTTAACTAGCCACACCACCTTTTTATGCAATCTCTTTTCATCCCGATCCACAACATTAACTGGATGTCTAACCATTGTCAAATTCAGTTCTATCTCCAATTCCTTTTGATGGCTCTACAATCAAATTTGGGTCATGAACATTCCTCAAATGAGACACGTGGAATACATTATGAACACCTGTCAACCTCTCTGGCAACTTGACCCTATAAGCAAGCAATCCGATTCTCTCAGAAATATCGAAAGGTTCAACATACCTAGGAGCTAACTTTCTAGCTTTTCCAAATCTAACATCTCCTCTTATTGGTGAAATATTTATGAACACCAAGTCTCCACCCTCAAATTCCAAATCCCTTTGCCTCTTATCAGCATAAGTCTTTTGGCGATCTTGGGCTTCTTTCATTCTTTTCTTAATCACTCAACTTTTTTGGTAATTTCTAGGATCAGGTTCGGTCCAAGCACTTATCTATCTCTGTCTCAACCCAAAATGCCAGTGACTTGCACAGTCTTCCATATAGGGCTTCATAAAGTGCCATTCCGATGCTCATCTGGAAACTATTATTATAGGAGAACTCAACTAAATTTAAATGATCCTCCAATGATCAACCAAAATCCAAAATACATGCTCTCAAGAGATCCTGTAGGATTCGGTTCACTCGCTCTGTTTGTCCATCTATTTGGGGGTGATATGTTGTACTTAGGCTCGACTTCATTCCTAGAGTTGTTTGCAATGCTCCTGAAAATTGACTAGTAAATATGGGGTCTCGATTACTAACTATACTCATAAGAACTCGATGCAACCTGATTATCTCCCTTATAAAAATTTCAACTAAAGAAGCAGCGGTCCTTATTGGTTTCACCGGAATAAAATGTGCACTATTCGTTAGCCGATCCACGATAATCCATACTCCTTCAGTTCCTTTTCTGTTTCTGGATAAACCATCAAAAATTCCATTGATATCATTTCCAATTAGATATTTCCAAAGGTTGTAATAACCCGGCTGTCTTCTGATGATGACCTTTGATTTTTTGGCAACATAAACATCTGTTAACATAGACTGAAATGTCTTTCTTCATTCCCGGTCACCACAATACCCTTTTTATATCCTTATACATCTTACAAAGTCTTGGATGTATGCTTAACTTAGATTTTTGGCATTCAGACAAAACTTCCTATCTTACCCCATCCACATATGGAACACACAATCCTTCGTTCATCCTTAAAGCACGTCGAATATCCATCTCAAAATATGAACATCTACCTCCTTTGACACCTTGAATTGATCCTTCCAGTATTTCATCCTTCTTCTGATTTCTCATAATCCTTATTTCATCCTTCTTCTGATTTCTCATAATCCTTTCCTGTAGTGTCGAGGTCACTTCCAAAAGAGTCAAAACAACCTTCTTGCTTAAGTCATCCGCCACCATATTAGCCTTTCCTGGCATATGAAGAATATCCAAGTCATAAGCCATCAAAAGCTCGAAACATCTCTGTTGCCTCGGGTTCAGATCCTTATGAGTAAAAAGATACTTCAGGGATTTATGATCCATGAAGAGCTCAAAATTTTCACCTAATTAATGAAAGAAATTTACTCCAAGAATCCCTAAAAATTAGAAAGAAACTAAGTGAAATAGAAAGATCCTTACCCAATAAGCAGTGTCTCCACATTTTCAATGCGTAGACAACAACCGGCAACTCCAGGTCATGTGTATCATCATTTTCTCGTGAGGCTTCAACTGCCTGCTTGCATATGCAATCACTCTACCATGCTGCATTAAAACAACACCTAGCCCCACTCCACAAGCATATGTGCAAACCATGAATCCACTATTTCCATCTGGAACAACCAAAACTGGTGCGTTGGTCAATCTTTTCTTAAATTGCATAAATTCTTCTTCACATTTTGGAGTCCATACAAACTTCTCCTTCTTCTTACTCAGTTTAAGCAAATGGGAGGAAATTTTAGAATAATCTTGAATAAACCTCCTATGGTACCTAGCCAAACCTAAGAAACCGCGAACCTCGGTAGGAGTTAGTGGTTACTTCCTTTCCTGAACAGCTTCCACCTTCATTGTGTCAAATGAAATGCCCTCTCCTGACACAATGTGTCCTAGGAATCGCAACTTCTAGAAATGACACTTACAAAATTTCACCTTCAGAACATGTCTCCTCAATGTTTTTAACACCACTTTCAAATATGTTTATCCTGCTCCTCAGATTTGGAGTAGATAAGGATGTCATAGATGAAAACTATCATAAACTTATTAAGAACATCTCGGAAAACACAGTTTATGAGATCAACAAAATATGCAAGTACATTGGTTAGCCCAAAAGGCATAACCAACCACTCAAAGAAATAGTCAGGGCAACTAAATGCAGTTAACCGTATATTATCTTTAGCAACCTTCAATTGATGAAATCCAATAGCTGGTTCCATCTAAGAAAATACCGTAGCTTCTTGAAGTTGGTCAAAAAGATCAAAGATGCAGGGTAAGGGATATTCAACTCCCAATATTCCACGCACAATGTTAAAGATCTATCAGACTTAGCCGCAAAAACCACAACAAATCCCCAACTCGAACGACTGGGTCTAATCAATCCTGTTCTTAACACGTCACTGGTTTGACTTTTCAACTCCTCTCTCTCTCTCGAAGCCATCCTTTGCTTAGGTTGGACCACAGACCTTGCACCAGGGACTAAATAAATGTGAAATTCTATCTCTCGGCGTGAAGGTAAACTTTTAACCTCTTCGAATACATTAGGAAAATTCTTAACAACTTCAATAGACCTTAAATTTTGTTAGGAAGCTTCCAGGGCATACAAGAAACTACACATATGAATACCGGGTTCCTTACATGATACTTTATCTTTTCTTCCTATATCAGTCACTAAAGGTACAGTTCTCTTATTACATTTCAAGACAACCTCATACTTTGATTACCAATCCATACCAAGAATAATGTCAAATCCCTTAAAGTCTAAGACATATGGGTTGCAAGAAAAGTGATGAGAAAGGTAGGAAATTGGCACATTCTTACACATCATACTCAAATGGGTTACCCTGCCCATGGGGTTGGCCACACACATAGGGTTTTCTATAATACTTGGAGTAAGATGAAATTCATCTACTGATTCTAAAGACATAAAACTATAAGAGACACCAGTATGAAATAATGTTCGAACAAAAATACCACTAATCAGTAAGGTACATTCAAGGATGTCTTTTCCCTTCATATGCATTGAAGTTGACGATCCATTTTTAATGGCGTACTGTTTGACACTTTTCTATGGGATTAGAAAAGTACAAATTAAAAATAATATTGCAAGCGCATAGGTGTGTAGTATGCGGGTCAAACAAAGGGAGGAAAATTAAATTCTATTTTTTATGTAATTTCGTGGGTGAATTAGACGATTTGGAGGTGATTACTAAACTACAAAAATGCAAAAAAATAGACAAGTGAAGAAATATTGATTTAAGCTCCAATCCTTTTCTCATAAAAGGATCCAACTATTTGTCATCAAAGAGTTGTTGAGAGTTAAATCAAAATTCCTTCACAAGTTCTAAACAACGGAAAAATAGAAAAAACAAAAAAACAAACAGAAATTCAGATAAACAAAAAATAAAATTAGGATAGCCACTAAAACTAATTAATGGTCTATCACTAATGAAAAAGGAAGAAAAAATTAGATAATTATGTCTAACAAAACTAATTGAAAGAAGCCACAATTATCTAAGTGTAAATAAAAAAACAGAAAATAGAAAAAGAGCTTTATTCTACATTAGAAATTATGAGATATGAGATATATTTTACAATGAATACACCTGGATATTCATAGAGTATATGTTGTTTCCCATCAAAAATTTACAAAATATGTTACCATAAAAATGAATATCTTCTCTTTGATCATGTGAATATAAATATTCATGAGAGATAGCTTGTCTTCAGCTTTGACATGTGGCATGATGGGTGATAAAGATTTAAGGATGATTTGTTGATGTGAATCAAATCCATGATAAATTGGCATAGTCATCAAAATGTGATCGTGATTGCTTGGTTTGATTGGAAGATTTTGATTGATTGTGATTTGATTGGAAGAAGAATTGTGATTGATTGAGAGATTAATTGTGATTGATTTGTATGTATACAATCAATCACAAGTATGTTCATATGTGAGTATATATATATCTTCTTAATAATCCTCCATTTTCATATGCAAAAATAATGTGCTTTCCAGGATTCAAACTCAACTCCTTCCGCCATTTAGGAGATGCCTTAACCACTCAACTACAACTTCTTTTGTTCAATCTTTTTAAAGTAGCTGGTATCATCCAATGAAATTCTCCCTTTTTCTTATCTTTTTCTCCATTTTAACATGAAGGCTCCTCAAATCTGTGTATCTATAGAAATACCCAAAAATACCCAGTGCAACGTTTATTTATATACAACAAAGGTAAGATATGAGCGCAAAAATAAACACTTTTACATGTCAACCAAATACCCCTATACTTATCTTTTACTCATCCTCGAGTAAAAATAAATAAAAACTAAACTAGGTAGGTCACACTTTCGTAGGAATCACGATTGCATTGAGCGTATGCAACATGCCGTTAATCCTCTAGGTGTCCCTAGTAGGACGAGTGGGATCTCGTGAGGGTTTTCTATGGATACTACCCACAAAATCCAAATGCAATATGTGATGATTCTAATGCAGCTACATAAATGCAATGAACATATCAAATGACAACACGACTTATTTCAGAATAGTTGCAACACGGTAATGTATACAAGTCTAAGTCATTTTCTAAAAATTGTTGCTCCTCAACTAGTCACAATTTTCGAACATAATTCAAGATTTCATATGTTAAACTCTAGTTTGGCTAGTTGGTTCGGTTGACAACATAGTGCGGCCATGAAATAGATTCTTTGTTTGTTTGTCACAGTTTGCAAAGTGGTATTGTTATTTCCTTTTGTATAACTAGTCAAATCAATAAAGTCAAGAAGGTGCTTGAGTTTCAATTTCTTATTCCCTCTTTATATGCAAAAATAAAAATCTATACGCCTAACTTAAAAGACCAAGGTATACCACTCATGCACTATCTTGTGGGCTTAGTGAGAGTCAGGATAGAGCTTGGCGGGTTGTGAAGACCAATGCTAACTATGTCAACAAGGTGTCGGTAATCCCTAGGTATCCAACTCATAAAATGAGACCAAGGCATACCACCCATGCACTGCCTTGCGGGCTTATGTAAGAGTGGCGAAATAGCTTGGCAGGTTTGCATACCAACGCTAGATTTACTAGCAATGTTGGATACCCTTGGAATTTATTACCATTATTTTTTAATGTAAAAAATAAAGTATGAATGACACCCCTATACTTGGATGAGGTAGTGTCCCTACTGTCTAAATAATGCAAAAGCTAAAAAGGAAAATAGATTATATACAACCTGACATGATCGAGGTGTCTTAAGTCGCATGACTGGGTTCGTGGAGGTCTACGAATTCATCTTTCTCGTATTGCTCAATTATAGGAATGGTTTTAGTCGCTGCCCATTGACCTTTGAAATAGAGCCATCCTTTCGATTTTCAATTTAGATCGTGCCATATGGGTACATTGTCTTTACAACATATAGTCCAGTCCGACAAGATGTTTGTTTGCCTGGAAATAAATGAAGCCTAGAATTATATAAGAGAACCTTTGGCTTACTTCAAATGTATTTTGAAGTATGGATTTATCATGATACATTTTTGTTCTCTCTTTACAAATCTTTGCATTTTCGTAGGCTTCGTTTCTCAATTCTTCAACTTCTGACAGCTGCAACTATCGATGTGGTCCTGCTTTTTCCAATTCAAAATTAAGGTATTTGATTGCCCAAAGTGCTTGATGTTCCAGTTTGGCAGGGAGGTGACATGCTTTTCCAAAGATCAAGCGATATTGTGACATTCTATGTGAGATCAAAGGGCATCTACTAATTTAGATGACCAATCTTTTCTATTCGAGTTGACAGTCTTTTCAAGAATCTATTTGATTTGCCAGTTGGAAATTTTGACTTGACTGCTAGTTTGTGGATGATACGGAGTAGATAGTTTATGAGTGATCGAGTATTTCTTAAGAAGAGATTTGAAGGCACAATTATAGAAATGAGTGCCATTGTCACTTATAAAAGCATGGGGTGTGCCAAAACGAGAAAATATATTCTCCTTTAGAAATTTGACAACAACTTTATTGTCATTCGTTTTGGTAGGGATGGCCTCAACCCATTTAGAGACATAGTCCATGCCGAGTAAGATGTAAAGATTTCCAAACGAATTAGGAAAAGGACCCATGAAATCAATTCCCCAAACAACGAAAATTTCAATGACAAGGATTGGGTTTAGAGGCATGATGTTTCGCTTGGAGATTCGACCTTTTTGTTGGCCTCGAACACATTTAGCACAAAATTTGTATGCATCACGAAAGAGAGTAGGCTAATAAAATCCGCACAGCAAAATCTTTGCAACGGTTTTTCTTGCTCTGAAGTGTCCCCCACATGCTTGGTTATGTGAAAAAGAGAGAATGTTGTAATATTCATGATCGGGGACACATCTACGAATGATTTTATCAGAACGGTATTTAAAGAGATAAGGATCATCCCAATAATAGTATCAAACATTGGCAAGAAATTTTTGTTTGTCTTGTTTCGACCAATGGGAAGGCATTTCATTTGTGACAAGATAATTTACGATGTCGGCATACCAAGGTGTACTAGAAATGGAAAGTATCTGTTCATTAGGAAAGTGATCATTGATTTGAGTGTCATTGGCATTCTCATGCACAATACGAGAGAGATGATCAACTACGACGTTTTAAAAACACTTTTTATCTTGTATCTCAAGGTCAAATTCTTGAAGAAGGAGTATCCAACAAATTAAGTGGGCTCTAGCAACTTTTTTCGAAAGAAGATAAGGCAATGCAACATGATAGGTGTATACTATGACCTCAGAACCTACAAGATAGGATCTGAATTTTTCAAAAGCAAAGAAAACCGCTAGAAACTCTTTCTCAATGGTCGAGTAATTCAACTGAGCATTGTTTAGAGTTTTCTAGCATAATTGATGACATAAGAAAGTTTATCGACACGTTGGCCAATGATGGCTCCAACGGCATAGTCAGAAGCGTCACACATTAGTTCGAAAGGCAAAGTCCAATTCAGGGGTTAGATTATAGGTGCTGAGGTCAAGATCGATTTCAAGGTTTCAAAAGATGTTTTGCATTCATTGAAAAAGTCAAATTTAACGTCTTTGGCAAGCAGTTTTGAAAGTGGTTTTGAAATTTTTGAAAAATCGTTGATGAATCTCCTATAAAATTCAGCATGTCCAAGAAATGAGCGAATATCCTTTACGACCTAGGTGGAAGTAGTTTAGCAATTAAGTCAACTTTGGATTTATCAACCTCTAGACAATCTTTTGAAACAACATGGCCTAAGACTATGTCTCTCTTAACCATGAAATGGCATTTTTCCCAATTAAGCACGAGTGACGTTTCATTACATCGTTTTAAGACACGTTCTAAATGATGGAGGAATTGGTCAAATGATGACCCACAGATAGAAAAATCGCCCATGAATATTTCAAGAAAATTTTCCATCATATCAGAGAATATACGCATCATACATCTTTGAAAAGTGGCAGGAGCGTTACAAAGACTGAAGGGCATGCAGCGATAAGAAAAAGTTCTAAAAGGACAAGTGAAAGTCATTTTGTGTTGGTCTTCTAGAGCAATAGGGATTTGGTTATAGCCAGAGTAACCGTTAAGGAAACAGTAATACTCGTGGCCAGCCATAGGTTCAAGCATTTGATCGATGAAAGGAAGGAAAAGTAATCGTTTCTAGTGGCTATTTGCACCAAAATTGGTCACTAACACCCAAATGCAGATGAAAACACCAACTAACAGTCATAGAAATTAAAAAGAAAGCAGTAATAACAAAGGATTTATAGTGGTTTGGTTGACTCTGGCGTATGTTCACTCCAGAAATTTCCTTTTTATTGATCTCAGAATCAATTTTTGTTACAATCTGGAGTTTTTAAAACAATAATGGCAGAGTAGCCTTAATGAAGAAGATGAAGGGGAACAGAGTGAAGATCCCTTTTCTGAAGCCCCGCCTGCTGTATTTATAGGCAAAATCTAGGTTACATGGCTTCCTGAGTGATATGGGCCCACCACAGACATAGCCGAGCCCACATACTTCGTCGATGTTGATCCCAAGTTGAATATATGCCGACCTGAATTTCCTTAGGTGATAACCCGAAGCACGCCTACCTGTGACTCAAAGTAAACAAGGCCGGGACTCCAAGTAGTAAACACACCGATCTCCTTTGCTTTGATATGCCGACCTAGAGCTTATAAGTAGCCGACCAGAGGAAAACATATAGCGACCCGATCGGAGTGTTAATACCAATCGCCTTGAATATGCCGACCTGACTCCAATGCCGACCCGAAGTTTGTAGCTCACCGACCCGAAAGTAAAATAGGTACCAACCTGAGTCCTTCTTCTGTGCCGATCCTATGACTTGCCGACCCGAGAATGGTAGGGCAACCCCCTGACTTGAAGACGCAAGTGTGCCGACCTGAAGTTAAGCTTTATGCCGAACTGAATTTAATGCCGAGCCCTCCATTCATGCCAACCCGGGAAATCTAAATGCTGACCTGAAGTACAGAGCTCACCGATCCTAAGTAAGCACCGATCCCTCAAAACACATCGACCCGAAGCGACTCAAAGCATATCACTGCATGACCCAAAGCAACTTTCCTGAAAACCCAAAGTAGACCCAAGCATGGCTCGAAGCGAATTCCAACCGTCTCGAAGCGACTCGATTTTTGTTGGAACTTATATTTTAAGTATCCTATGCCTTTTGTCCATCTATTATGCCGAATCCTGACTTCATAATCATGTTTGTCATCCGTGATTGATCATCTATCCATCCAGTCGGCTCAAACCCATCGTATTCCAGCCTCGATAACCGAGCAATCGATTTAGTTAAATCCGCCTATCTATGGCCTTTCCAAAAGGTGGATTAACATTTGCCCCCCCAAAACAAGCCTTGCTATTGGATGGTGTATTTTGAATAGCTCTAAATTCGATATCTAAAGTCCCTATTCCACCTATCATCAAGCAATTCCATCCAAGTCTGATAGCAAATCCACGACTGTTCCGAGTCGTGCCAATTCTGAATTCATTCCAAATCCATTAACAGAATCCACGACTCCTCCAAATCATGTTATCCAAGTCTACGACCTCTCTGTGTCCTGTAATCTAAATCTGAGACCTTTCCGGGTCCAAATCCAAAGCCGTGACCTCGCTGGATCCTATAATCCATATCCGAGACCTCGTCGGGTCCATCTCCAAAACCGAGACCTCACCGGGTCCTATAATCCAAAATCGGGACCACTCCGGGTCCTTAGCCAAATCCGTAGCTGTTCAAAGCTGCTATCCAAATCCATTTCATACCTTGGAAGTCAGTAATCAAATCCTATGATCTCTTTGGATCATTGACAGCTACTATGGACCTTTGCTAAGCTTGATCCAAACTTAATGATTGAATAGGCAGATCCCGTCGCGCTCCTGCGAAGCACGCTGTCCCTTGCACTCCGGTTCAGTGTCCTTGAACATTAAGCGATGCCTTGGTCCTCCTAGACCGATCTCAGCCTCTCCAGGCTCTTATTGGATCCCATCCCGTCACTTTCCGGTGAAGGGGAAACATCGTTGTGCGAACCGATCCTATCACTCTCCGACAAAGCGGTGTCACTCCCTGCACTCCAGTTCAGTATCCCTGAACATTAAGCGATGCCATGGTCTAAGTCCTAGACTAATTACAGCCTCTTTGGGCTCTTTCTAGATCCCATCCTATCACTCTCCGGTAAAGGGGAAACAACGATGAGCGAGCCGATCTTGTCGCTCTCCGGCGAAGCGGCGTCGCTCCCTGCGCTCCGATTCAGTATCTTAAACATTAAGCGATCAATTTTCAAATGACTTCCAATATCCATCCTATAACTCTCCAGTTAGGGATTTTTTTTATAAAATCCAAATTCATTTATTCAATCCAAGTGCCAAATGTACGATAAGAAAAACAGAAAAAACTAAGTGTTGCCTCTCTGGGAGAGCAGCTTACTACCATCTCAGAGCATGCCTGGGAATCGCTCTGGTTCCCTTACATGCGTAAGTGGCATAGCTACTTTATTTTTAAAACAGAATTAGAGAAACTATTCGATGATCGAAGTTCAAATCCTAAACTCGGTCCTTGCCATCGTGATCGGTTGATGACGAGTAGTGACCCCAATCCAGGGTCGTTCATGTTTGATGCAGGCAGTAGTTGCTCGTGTTCTAATGCTTTTGTCTTGTTCCTCACATACCGTGGCAATCTACCACTCCTAACATGCTCCTCCACTACGTCCTTCAAGTGGCGGAATTCATCTATGGCATGCCCTTGCAGCTCATGGAAGAGGTAGTACTACCCGCTCCTACGTTCCCGTTCCATGGGATCCCTCCTGGGTGGATTCCGATAGGGGAGCTGCTCCCGTGTTTTCAAGTAAATCCATTCTAGATTATCTATCAAGTAAGCATACGTTGCGAATTTGGGTTCCTAACCTCTCTTTCATTTTTCAAAACCACCATATCCATCATCCTGCTTTCGTTATCCTTTATCCATTCCTCATCCTTCTGTAGACGTTCGTTCGCCTTGCATGGCGTTTATCTCCTACCTTTCGGCGCTTGAATCCTCTAGCCAAATGAATCTTTTCATCTCATGATATAACTCTCCAAGATCCTACGGTGGATCCTGTGCCAATGAATCCTTGAACTTAGTGCCTTCAGCAATCCCTGCTGCCGCAGCCATCAAAATCATCGATGGATCCGGATGATCTACTAAAGCTACAACTGCATTGAACCACATTAGAAAACCCTTCACCGACTCTCTTGTCCTCTGCTTCATCGATGCCATTGTCATTACATTCTTGGGTCACGTATTGTGGACCCCGAACTGTCTCATGAAGCGTTCCCATAGCTCGCCCCATGTCCTAATCGATCCATTCTCTAGCCGCATAGCATAGCCAAGTTTGTCGAGTATAACAGGGAACACATTGCCATCACCTCCTCTGAAGCCCCTAGCACTTCCATATGTCTGATGCATCTAGTTACATGCATAGTTGGGTCTGATTTTCCATCATATGCCTCTAGTGTTGGCAGTTTGAGTTCTGGGGGGTTCCTCGCGTTTCTAATATTTGGAGTGAACGGACTTCGGCTAACTTCCTCCAAGTCTCTTCTTGGTAGCCCTCCTCTCATAATCCTTCTTATCAATCCAGCCGTAATCTTGTCTCCATCCGGGGGTAGTTCCCTATTTTCATCTCCACCCCGCCCCTATGTCCTGGAGGGTAATCTGGGTAGTACTCTTCATGTTTCTCATTCGCATTCATGTTGGTCCCAACTCGCCGAGCTTCATTTACAGTCCTTCCATTATCCAATCCCGGGAGTCTCCCTCTAGGCCTTTACTAATTTCCTTATATCTCTCCATTCTGGTTCTGAATCCGACCTCCAGAGATTTCTGCAGCTCTGACTCCTTGCTCTTCATTGCCAGCAGCTGCGGTTGGTCCATTCCCTTGAATTTGCACTCCAACTTGTCCAACCTGTCAGAGTAGGTTCTGTATCATGTTCTACTGCCTCTTCAACATCGTATCCATCTCGTCTCTAGTAATATAGATTGAGGGCTGATTAGCTCCAAAGGAAGCCTCCTGACTTCCTTCCTGCTGACTCCTTTTTGTCCTCTATCTCCTTGTTGATTGTTTTGCCATAGTTTCCAGAATCCGAGTTCCTAAGCCTTTAACTCCAAAATCCAAGCTTTAGAATCCCTGAGTGCTAGCTTTCCCAATGAAGCACCAAAATGTTAGTGCCGAATTGGTCACTAACACCCAATCACAGATGAAAGCACCAACTAACAGTCACAGATAACAGATAGGATGTATGTAGAGAGTATAAATATGACGAGCAGTAAAAATTAAAAAGAAAACAGTAATAACATAGGATTTATAGTAGTTCGGCTGACTTTGGCCTACGTCCACTCTAGAAATTTCCTTTTTATTGATCTCAAAATCAATTACAGTTCCAATTTGGAGTTTTTAAAGAAATAATAGAAGAGTAGCCTTAATGAAGAAGATGAAGGGAAATAGAGTGAAGATCACTTTTATGAAGCCCTGCCTGCTGTATTTATAGGCAAAATCTGGGTTACAGGGCTTTTTGAGTGATAAAGGCCCACCATAGACATAGCGCATCCCATATACTTCGTCGATACCGATCCCAAGTTGCATATACGCTGACCTGAATTTCGCCAGGTGATAACCCGAACCACGCCTACCTGTGACTCAAAGTAAACAAGGTTGGGACTCGAAGTAGAAAACATACCAATGCCTTTTTCGTTAATATACCGACCCGGAGCTCATAAGTAGCCGACTTGGGTAATACATGCAGCCGACCCAAAGCGGAGTGTTAATACCTATCCCCTTTAATATGCTGACTTGACTCCAATGCCGACTCGAAGGAATTTGAACGTCGACCCAAAGTTTGTCGCTCGCCGATCCAAAGTAGAAATAGACGCCGACCCGAGTCCTTCTTCCATGTCGATCCCACGACTTGCTGACCTAAGAATGGAAGGCCGACCCCTTGACTTGAAGATGCAAGTATGTCGACACGTAGTTAAGCTTCACGCTGAACTGACTTTTATGCTAAGCCCTCTATTCATGCTGATCCGAGAAAATCTACATGCCGACCGAAGTCCATAGCTCACCGACCCAAAGTTAGCACCGATCCCTCAAAAACACACCGACCAGAAGCGACTCAAAGAACATTAGTGCCTGACCCGAAGCAACTTGCTTGGAAACCCAAAGTAGACCCAAGCATGATTCGAAGAAAATTCCAACCATCTTGAAGTGACTCATTTTTTGTCGAAACTTATATTTTAAGTATCATGCGCCTTTTGTCCATCGACTATGCCAGATCTCGGCTTTTTAATCATGTTTATCATCCGTGATTGATCGTCTATCCATCCAGTCGACTCAAACCCATCGTATTCCAACCTCAATAACTGAGAAATCGATTTAATTAAATCCACCTATCTACAGCCTTACCAAAAGGCCATTTAGCAGTGGCTGAATTGAATTTTTAATAATCGATATTGACTCGCCATTCGGTTTTGATTTTTATGGAAACAAGTTCGTTATTATCCTTCGCGAACACGATTATCCCCAATTTCTTTGGTACAACTTGTACCAGATATACCCACATACTATCAGATATTGGGTAGATGATGTCATTATCCAAACATTTGATGATCTCTTCCTTCACGACTTCTCTTAAGTTAGGATTTAAATGCCTTTGAGCTTGGCGAGTGAGTTTGGCCTCCTCAGTTAGATGACTCCGGTGTTCAATAATTGAGGGGGCTATTCCTTTAATGTCCATGATAACCTATCCCAAAGCCTCTTTATTTTCCCCTAGGATTTTCAAAAGTTTTTTTTCTTGGTCCTCCATGAGATTAGAGGCCAAAATCACAGGGAGGTTTTCAAGTGGGTCCAAGAATGCGTATTTAAGATCGTGTGGAAGAGGTTTGAGGTCCAATTTAGGAGGGTCTTCTGTTTTGATGTCAGTTGACATTAGTTGGTCAAATTTTTGTGAAATGTAAGAGAGGTCTAGCAAACCATTCAGTTCAGAGGTGCATTTGTCGATATTGAAGTCAGAATTAAAGTGATCGAGACATATCGTCAGAAGGTCAAATATGTCACCAAGATTTCCATCCACAAGCATTTGGATCATATCAACTTCGTCTATTTTGAAATCCCTTGGATATTTATTAAGATTGAAAATGTTTAGATCGATGATTAGCTGTCCAAAGGAAAGTCTGAGTTGACTATTCCTATAATTTATGACCGCGTTTGAAGTTGCTAAGAAGGGACGACCTAATATCAGAGGGATTTGAGCGCTAGGATTTGGAACATATTTGGTCTATAGGACTATGAAATCTAAGAGGAAATAGAATTTTTCAATTTGGATTAGCACATCTTCAGTAGTGCCCAAGGGCTTTTTGATAGATCGATCAGCTAGTTGAATCGTGATGTTCATGCGTTTCAATTCTCCAAGTCCTAGTTAATAGTAAACAGTGTAAGGCAAAAGATTGACACTGGCGCCAAGATAAAGTAAGGCATGGCTAATGTGAGTGTTTCCTAATTTGCAAGGACAAAGCTAGTATTTGTAGTCAAAAATGTGGTTTTTGGGACATTGTGGGCACATTTTTGAGTACAAATCTCTTTGGGACATTTTGTTATTGGGGAATCTGCTCAATGGTATCAAGTAGTGGTATATTCACTCTAACTTGTTTGAAAATTTCAAGAATTTTATCGAAATTGGTTGGCTTCTTCTTTGTGTTGAGTCTATGAGAAAAAGGAGTCTTGGGTTTATAGACTCTTTTTGGAGTTTTTACGTTTAAGGAAGAGGCTGTCGCATCATGATGTGAAGGCGATAAATTATAGAAGCTGGAATGTTGGGGTTGCCAACATCCAAAGATGAAGACTGCTAAGGATTGTGGACATTGGACGAAGAAAAAGGATCGTTTAGATCAACAAGAGCGGGTATCGAATGAGTTTAAAAATTTGGAGCATGGGTAGACTTTAGAGGAATGTCAGGGTTGCTGACTTGGTTGTCTACCTTCTTTCCAGATCTCAATGTGGAGACAGTGTTAACTAGATTTACATTTTCATCCTCACAAGAGTGCACTCCTTCAGAATTATACTTTGGGTTTTCTTCAGGTTGACTAGGCAATTTTCCTTTCTCGTTACTTTTCATTAGCTCCATCATCATGTTCATTATTTGTTCAATTTTAGCATCCTAATTGCTTATTTGTTTCTCTAGTCGAACAATTTCTTATGAAGGTTGAGGAGACTGAGAATGTGAAGGAGTTTGAGAAGGTTAAGCTGAAGAGTTAGGATGCCTAATGGTTTATTTAAAGGTTTAAATCGAGGTGCAGTCCGAGAAGGTTAAGCGTTTTGGTTCATGGGATAAAAATGCGAAGGGTTCGCAAAATTATTAGGGTTTAACCATGACAGATTTGGATGGTTTCGCTAGTTGGAGGGGTATGGAGAAGTGTAGGCATTATTGTAGGCTAGGGCATTGGCCAATTCCATAGGGTACACCTGAGATTTTCCTCCTTAGGACTAGGAATTAGGGTTGCGCATGGGTCGGTTTGGTGCGGTTTGGAGTTCAAACCACTTCTGCACCACATCAAACGGTTAATCAAAAATACAAACAATTATACCAATCCTTTAAATGGTTCGGTTTCGGTCCGGTTTGAATGTAAAGCGGTTCGATTTCAGTCCGGTCTGGTTTGAACCCGTATTAAATATGAAATAAAAGAATTACCTCCATCAGCAATCAATTTACAAAGGCAACTGTGTGAAACTTTTACGTTTAAAGGTCAAAACACATAGTGCTATACTGAAATGAAAGATTAGTTCTTAATTGTATGAATATTTCAATTTGACATTTACCTACAAGTGAGATTATTTTTGGTAGATTAACCAAACATCATCATTAATGAATATACAATCATTAAGGAAAATGACTAGAATAAGATTATAATTAGCATTTATTCACAAACAAAATGAGATGAAAAGTATTATACCAAACTATAACTTCTTCCTTTATGTCAGCGATTCCATATGCTAAAAATAGAATGTACATCGATAGAATCTAAAATAAGATAGGAGTTGCTTATATTTTTATCATAAGATTACTAATATAAATTTTCGGTTCGGTCCGGTTTAATATGGTTGGTTCAATCGTCCAAACCGCAACCGAACCGTATCGATGTGGGTCGGTCCAGTTTGGGGTATCAGCTTTGGTTAGAAGATTCGGTACCGGTTTCCGCACCGCTTTTATGGTCCGGTGCAGGCGGTTTCCGTACAGCGGTGCGGTTTATGCCCACCCCTACTAGGAATCGTCAATGGGAAACAATAAGGGGTTAATTGCGTATACCCTTCTCGTACGAGACGTGACATGAATCAATTTCCATTATTGGTCCTTTTCGGCAAAATCTTCGAGGAAGGCCCAAGCCTCATCGGTAGATTTGCTCATAAAATTGTTTTGACAAATGGTTTCAAGTAGGATAGTTGAGCCCTTCATACGCATCTTAGCATAGATTTTGAATATTCCATGATGAGGGAAACTATAGAAGAGTCCTTTAAATCGTTCAAAATATTGTGAAAAAGTTTCTCCTTCATTCTGCATGACTTGAGTGATTTCATTTTTGATTTTAAGAGTTTTGTGGGAAGGGAAATCACAAAGAAGTCATTGAACTCATTCCAACTTCGAATAGAGTGTGGTGGTAGAGAATTCAGCCATCTTTTTGCACTAGCTTATAGCGCAAATGGAATCAATCGAAGTTTGATTGACTCATCGGGCAATTGTTGCATTTTCAATGTGGAAGTATAGAATTGGAAATCCTGAAGAAATTCGTATGCGTTTTCCAAACTCATGAATTTTGGAACTCCTTGAATTAAAGAACTTTTCAATTCAAAATTATTTCCTTCGACCAACGGAAAGAGAATTACCGAAGGTTGGACAGTTCTTGTTGGATAGCATAGCTCCCTAAGAGATAAGGGTCTATCTACTCTGACGTTGAGATTTGGAAAGTTTTGATCCATCAAATTCTATGGGTCAAGCTCATGTGAAAAGTTTTGATTTATTCGAGACTCTCTTGGTGAATTGTGGTTGCTTTCACTCATTTTGAAAAGCTTTTAGAAGTGGCTCCTACTTCAAAATAGTATAGAATACTAAGTTGTGCTTTATTAGTCGACAGTCTCAATTAGAAGGGGAAAGAGGATCTTATGGTCGTTCACGTATAGTATAAATACCGAGGGATATGACCAATGTTTTATGGGTAGTATGCAACCTCTTTAGCTAATAGTTCAAAAAATTGAACTACTATATGTTCGCGATCTTATTGTACGAGACAGTCAATTTCACAAAAGCAACCCTTTCCAATTATACTATTTTCTCCTATGAGCTCATTTTTCATAGGGCCAACATCTAATGTCTTTTAAAGTTGGAAAAAGATGAGAGATGATGATTTCAGTTATTTTGGAGCTAAGGAAAGGGTAATTACTTCCCCCACCTTATGTTTGTTATGGGAACTTTCTGCTAACTAGATTGATTCGGAAATTTGCAGCCAAACATAATCAGACAATAATAACTATAGAAATTAAAATTGTACAAGCAAGCGACGACACCTGCAAAAAAATTTACAAGCAAGTTTTATACGTCGGCGTAGGCACCTGTAGTGAAAGAATGACTTACAGTTGGGTATGGCAGTCCGTCCAGAGCAGTTGAGTAGCGCTAGTGATTCAAACTCCACTGTTTGCAATCGCTCAACCCCTGGATCCTTTATTGTCACATGTGAGTTCAATATGAATTTCAAGAGCTATTTTTTTATTTGACACAAAATAAGGTGCAAATTAAAATGTGACTAAAAAAAGAACAAAAGACACAAACTAAAAAGAACAAAAGAACACGGTGAATTAGCAATGAACGCAAAACAACAAAAAAACAAATCAGAAAACACAACACAAAACCTGATTCTTCTTCTTTTTTCTTCTCTTTTTTTTAATGTAGGAAGGGAGAAAATTAGTAAAAGAAAAAAATTAGAAATTTTGGGAACAAAAAACAAAGGTGGAAGCAAATTTGGAAAAGTGCAGAATCTCCTTTATTTTTTGGTATATTTTTAAAAAAAAACAAGGAAATGCAAAATAAAAGGGAATACTAAATAAAAAAGAAAAAGAGAACGCAAAAAAGGGAAACAGATTTGAAAATTGCAAATGAAATCAGAGAAAAAATGGAAACAAATTCTAGAAAGAGAAAAGAAATAGAAAACAAATGGAAAAATCTCTCACTTTTATTAAACTAAAAAGAGAAAAATTTGAAAAGAAGAATAAAAAAAATTCTAAAAAGAGAAAAAGTTGCAAAAGAGAAATAAACATAAAAAATGATAGTTTTTTTGTTGCAGCAAAGATACTGCCATATGGCCTAAAATAGGCAAAAGGGGAAAAAGGGACAGAAAAAAAGAATAAGACAAGACTTTGTAATCTAAAAAGAAGGAAAAAGAAGAAGAGATTGTGTATGCTAAAAAAGAAGAAATAAATTATGAAATCTATAAACAAATTGATATTTATTTGTTTCTTTTTTTCTTCCTTTTTTGATTAGATACACAAAAAGAAAAATTCAGATTGGAAAGGGAAACAAAATACAAGAAAACTAACACGAATCGAAAATTAAATAAACAACAAAATTTAATTATTGCCTCCAAGGCAACGGCGCCAAGAACTTATTTAACACTTTTTTATGGGATTAGAAAAATACAAGTTAAAAATAATACCGCAAGCGCACAGGTGTGTAGTATGCAGGTCGAACACAGGGAGGAAAATTAAATTCTATTGTTTACGGAATTTTGTGGGCGAGTTAGTCGAATTTGGAGGTGATTTCTGAACTATAGAAAAATGCATAAAAATAGACAAGTGAAGAAATATTGATGTAAACTCCAATACTTTTGTCATAGAAGAATCCAACTATTTGTTACAGAAGAGTTGTTGAGAGTTAAATCAGAATTCCTTCACAAGTTCTAAACAATGGAAAAAAAAATCCAGATAAACAAAAAATAAAATTAGGATAGCTGCTAAAACTAATTAACGGTCAATCACTGATGAAAAGGAAGAAA
Source organism: Allium cepa (assembly GCA_030765085.1). Taxonomy (NCBI): domain Eukaryota; kingdom Viridiplantae; phylum Streptophyta; class Magnoliopsida; order Asparagales; family Amaryllidaceae; genus Allium; species Allium cepa. The sequence continues at coordinate 331,667,499 of CM060932.1, forward strand.
ATCTTAGATAATTATGTCTAACAAAACTAATTGATAAAAGCCACAATTATGTAAGTGTAAATAAAAAAACAGAAAATAGAAGAAGAGCTTTATTCAGCACTAGAAGTTATGAGATATGAGATACCTTTTACAATGAATACACCTGGGTATTTATAAAATACAGGTTGTTTCCCATCAACATGTGGCATGATGGGTGATTGACATTTGATTGTGATTGCTTAATTTGATTTGAAGATTTTTATTGATTGTGATTTGATTGGAAGAAGAATTGTGATTGATTTGTATGTATACAATCAATCACAAGTATGTTCATATGTATATGTATATCTTCTCAATAATCCTCCATTTTTATATGAAAAAATAATGTGCTTTCTAGGATTTAAACTCAACTCCTTTCACCATTTAGGAGATGCCTTTACCACTCATCTACAACTTCTTTTATTCAATCTTTTTAGAGTAGCTAGTATAATCCAATGCAAATCTTCCTTTTGCTTCTCTTCTCCATTTTAACGTGAAGGCTCCTCAAATTTGTGTATCTGTAGAAATACCTAAAAATACCTAGTGTAACGTTTATTTATATAGGACAAAGGTAAGATATGAGCGCAAAAATAAACACTTTAACATGTCGATCACGTACACCTTAGGCTGCTGCACATTCTTTATGAGTGGGCAGTCCTTTACCATATGCCCGGGCTGATGGCAATTAAAATAGAGAGTCTTTCGAACCATCAGAGAGATAAGTCCACTTTGTTGTTGCTGATGCTGCTGAATTCCAAAATTCTTGCCAAACTTTATGGTGTGGCCCTTCTACTGACACTTGTGGCAAACAAAATCCTTAAAACGGCTCCCTTGATCCCCACCACCAGGCTTTCCCATTCCTTAGTTCTTCCAATTGGGGTTAAACTTTCTCTTATTAGAACTGCTTCCACTGGTATTCCCACTAGGTGCTACTGGAGTTGGCTTCTTCTTTTCCAAGGCCTCGTACCTCAAAGCCATATCAACTAAATCCACAAAAGTACTCTTAACATGAGCAGTCATTCTCTCATGGTATTCTTCCCACATACGCAAAACAAACATCTCGTTTTTCTTTAATGGGGGTGTTGATCAATTCTGGTCCAAAACAATATAGCTCATTGAACTTTGTCTCATATTCTGCTACAGATAGATCTCCCTGCTTCAAGTACATGAAATTCCTATACATCCTAGTCCTTCCTGCTGTTGGCAAGAATTGGTCCTTAAAAATTTCATTAAATTGGGCCAACGAAAACTCTTCCTTAGGAACATTTGCAGTAAGGGAGTCACACAAAGCGCTGCTCCCTCTTGTAGTTGCATGCTGCTAAGAACCTTTTCTATTCATCTGATAAACAAAGGCCTTTAAAAATATTTTTGCAAGATTGCAACCTAGCTTGCACTTCCATGATAGACTCGGTTCCTTTAAACAGTTTCTCTCCTAGGTTGATGTAATCCTCTCATGAGGTTGCGAAATTCACTCTTGGTTGCTCTGGCGCTGCCTCTTCGGAAATTCGAACACATCCAGGATTTGGGGTTCGACAATTTGTAGTCGTAGTGCTACTTGCTTCCCTACCTTGTCTATTCCTATTACTCATATCTTATTCCCTGGACATAGTAAGATAATTCTTAGAATACTTGGATGAGATAAATCTCGAAAGAAAGGTACTAATCAAACCTACCAAATTGAACTATCTATCATATACATACACACACACACACACAAATAGTAATTACAAATATGCACTCTCAAAGTTGACCCTAACCGAAAGCCTAAGCGTTTGCTTAACCTTGCTCTGATACCAAATGTAATGAACTGCCATTCTTACTCTAAAAGATGAGTCGTTAAGGGTAGAAGAAAAGGAAAGATAAGAAGAAACTATACAATCACAAAATCTTACCACGAATCAGAACAACATATAATAGATAACATGTGATATTACATAGTCATTCCCATAATAATAATACATCAAAGACATTACATTACAACCTTCAACTGGCCAGTTATAGCTACCTGCCTATACAAAAATACATAGATCATACATAACACAACAGATTAAGATATTAACTAGCTATTGGTGAAGCCATCTTCTCCAGCTCCTTCAAAATTCTTCCGTAAAAAACCCAAATCACTTATATACTCATACAAATTTGAGTATCCAAGAGTACTGTGAGTAAACTCAAGGCAAATTAAATTTTACTTTTAATAAATGCTTTGAAAATCAAAGGTTTCTCGTAAGACCACACTGCACATAAACATGGATGCGTTTTTACCTTACAATAACCAAAACACTTTATGTAGAAATCCAGCGATATTATGATAAAGTCTAGGGTTTTAATGTGCAATAAAACATAGCTGAAATGCTTGCATCTTACATTCCAACATATTTTAGTACAACTAAATCTATGCGGCACTTGTTGGAGAATAGATTCCATACAAGACCAAGTAAGGAATTACCTTCTGAAAGGTGCACCTCTACATAAAATACACCGGGGTCTGACAACAACATCTTGTACCCCTGCTACACATAACCAGCCTACCATTTAACTAGTAGTACCAAATACATCACCACCACTGTTGGGTCAAAAACCACATCAGAGCGTATGAATGGGTCAAATATCGATTCTAGATATGGTGATGACATATCCATATGGGGGTGACCTATATAACCCTACTGCATAACCTGTTTTGGTCATTTTCGATTGATTAGGCCCGAGGCTATATTTACCTGTACTATAGCACTGCCACTTGAAATGCGACATCGCCTTCCAAATGTTGACACATTCTCATCATTCATCCATAGAAGCCATTCAGAAGATGAATGAACCGAACGCTTAAATTGGACCATGCCTTCACCATTTCCAATTCGAACGCATAAATTGGTTCAAAGCGGTTTTCGAATAACAACTGCTATCCGATCCCGGTCTCCCAAAACCAATGTTTAATAATTTAAAAGGTCAAGTTGTCTATAGTGGACCATTCCGCTATCAGGGTGTAAGATTTACATATGAACATACGTTCTGTATGCTTAGATTATCATGGTCCGCTTGTCGTAATTAACTCCTTTGTATTCATCACGTTCCTGAAGTGTTGTATTTGTGATAAGTACAAGTCGACTTACTTTCAATTACATTTACTTTAATTCATTTGGCTACTTAATAGCATAAACCAGAGACCTTTGGTTTTAAAACAATTTTCTTAAATAAGAAAGTTGATTAAAAATAGATAACCGATAGATTTTTTAAAGGAAAACTTTAAAATAAACAAACTTTAGTTAAATCATAAGTTTAAAATTTAATTAAACTTTAATTAATCAAGATTAAAACATAAATAACCCTAATTTGTCTTAGTTAGGTCTTAGTGAATCTAACTAATAATTAAACCTTGATTAAGTTTGGTTAAGTCAAAATTAAACCTTAATTACATAAAAATTAATTAAAAGAATCTTTTAAATTAATCATAATCAAATAACATTCATTTATAATTGAACTCTAATTAAGTAATAATTAAGTAGATAATTACTCTTTTTTATTTAATAATAATTGAATAAATAATTAACTATAATTAATAAATAATTAACTTTAAATTAATTAATTAAAATAATTAAGCTTGATTAAGTAAAAATTAGTTACTTTTTTTCATAATTAATCATATATCAAAGTTTCCTTAGTTAAAAATAATCAACTTAGTAAATACATTCTTAAACTAATTGCTTAATTAATTTAATAATAATTACCCTAATTAATAAATAAATAACCAAATTATTAAATAACAAAAGCTTGACCTCTTTACCTTCTTTATTAGTATGAAATGAGTTTTCAAAAACAATCCAAAATAAATCACTTTAAATTTTGAAATCATGAAATTTTCGAACTGCATCCATATCGACTATCGTTATAAGCGCAGTTCGCTAGAATTGATTTCAAGATGAAAATCTCACATTAACTCTGGCTATTACATATTTGAAAACAAAAATGGAAGAGTTTTGAAAGCTTAAACAAAACGGGAAAACTTGGAAAACATTTACTAAATCCAAAACTAGAAAATAACTTTTGTTTCAAATCGGATCTCAAGTACTTTGCGACTTTTCAAAGTGCCAACTTCACAACATTTTTCATCACATGTACTTGGTTTGTTTCATAAACACATTACCATCGTATCATAATCTTCCATTCACATATTCAAATCCAAACTATCATTTAAAAACTAAATTACAAATCTGAGTTGTAGAGCTTGTAGAAGTGTTTTTGTGAATTAAAAAGGAGACTTTAGCAAAAAGAGTGATTTTTTCCTTACTTTAAATTTTATGAAAGGAAGCCATGGATGTTTATTCAAGCATTTAGAAAATTTTAAAATGAAGATAGAGGTTGTAAAATGAGAAACATGAAATGGAAGGGGTATATAGAGGCTTAGGAAAATAATAAAAATTTATGTAAGTGCTTATGTATGTATGTATGTATGTATGTATGTATGTATGTATGTATGTATGTATGTATGTATGTATGCATGCATGCATGCATGCATGCACCTCCAATCCTTCCCCTTATTTCTATCCTCACCTTTTACCCCCTCTCCATCTTGTACTATTCATGACATATCTCATGTACTTTGAGTTGAAAAAAGGATATTGTTATATATGTTATGTATATATTTTCGTTAAATGAAATCTTCTTTTATCTTATAAGTTTATATATTTAAGGAGAAAATATGTACATGCATATATACATGTATACACCATGTTAAAATAGTTTGTAATATGTGCAAATGTGTTTACAATAGTGCTATGACATTTTAGATGACTCTTAACCAATTTCAGAAAATGATTTCCAGTCATATTTTATGTTTCTCTATGAACTATATATATTGGTAAACAAAATTTGAAAACGATTTTATCATCATTAGTTATTATTTAAAATAGTTTTATTTTTTTAAAAATATTCACTTATTAATTATTTAAAAATATAATTAAATATCCATTTAAATAGTGATTTAATTTTGGGCCGTTATAGTTTCCTTAAAATAGGTGAAACTTTACTATATTTTGGCCTAGGAAATTGTGTTATCCATCTTCTTATGATGACATATATTGAAATGAATGTTAGGTTGTTGTAATACACACATTGAATAATGTGAGCTCCTAAAGTACTTGTGCATTGAATCTATAATTTTTATATGTGCCATAACAAATCTCTATGTAATTTTGTCAACAGTAATATTTCTGTCTTGAACTAATTTGATAGTAATGTGCTGTCTTCTATACAATTACTATTGGTTATGAGAACATCGGTTAGGAGTTTTAAAATGATGAACAAATAACCTTTTTCATCAATTAAATTGATTTTTTGTGATGATATGAGGTTCTCTAACATGGTATCAGAGTGGGTTTTAATTGTGTCACACGTCACCCTTAATGAATGTCCACGTGTTTGGCTGATGATACACCACACGTGCGGGAGCGTGTTGAGGTTGGTCCCACATCGGGCAATTTACACTATGAATTCTGCATAAATACTAGGAGGCCTCCCTTCACATTACCAATTGGTTTTGCGATAATATGTGGTTCTCTAACATAAATTTCCTATAAGCTTTTCTTTATTAATCAAGGAAATCTTACTGCAGTATGATATTGAAGTAGTTGTCCTACACTAACTTTCAAAACTAAATAGTTAAACTTTCACTATTTTTTTAGCTAAGAAATTTGAATCTCCATCTACTTCCATTGATATTCCACAAGAATAGATGTTAGGTTGTTATTGCACATATAATGAATTATGTAAGCATTTGAGTCCTTGTCTTCATATCAAATGTATATTTTGCAGTGCCTTATTGTATTTATCTGATAGAGAACCACATATTATCACAAAACCAATCGGTTTTGTGATAATATGAGGTTCTCTAACATGGTATAGTTGTTTTATTGAAATTTATTTCTTTATAAAAATTATACGAGTATAAGAAAATATTGTAATCTTTTACGAATATTGGTCAGTCGACATGGTGATATTTTGTTGATGAACAAACATATGATGGCAAATATTTGCAAGGAATATTCGAGTGAAAGATATTTAGTAAGTTGTTTTAATGATTTTCACTACAAGTGTGTGTTAGTCAGATATAGTTAGTTAATTTACTCATTAGCTTAAAATTTTTGTCAAAAGTGTTTGTCATTGAATCATAAAAAGTAGTTATATTTTGACCTGTTTGTAGTATACAAACAAAACAGTCCAGCATTGATGTTATTGGACCAGTTTTGGCCCTATTTCTTGATTAGTTTCTAAGGCTTGAATTTGTTGGATAGTTTGTAGACTTACGGTCGATATTTTTTGTTTGCCTCTACATTTTTCTCTTTTTTCTTATTTTCTTTTCATATTCTTCTTTATTAAAATACTGAAAATTGTTTTCTTTAAGCTTTGTTCAATGGTTGACTATTGTTATCTCTTATTTTTCTTTTTTGGTTGGGATTTTTTTAGTTTGAGTACTGATGGTGTTTTTTTTATGTATTATTCAATCAGTACCCGAATTAAAATGAATCTCTGCTCGATAGCCTCTATACTTACTGGCTCCCCGGTATCTGCTTCTTTCTCTTCAAGGCTTGGAAAATGAAGATTTGTTAACCCATCTTTTGTTGCTTTCCAAGCCCTGGCTATTGTCCTGTACTTCAAGTTCAGGTCTATTTGAATGCATACGGATGATACAGAGGAAAGAGAAGAGCTAGAAAATTAGAGAGATAAGACAGCAATAGCGATTGGACACTTATGGATTTTGGAAAGAAAACACGACTTGTCTCTTATTTTGAATACGTGACTAAAGTAAAATGAAATCGTCCTCCATCCTCATAAAAAATATAGCATTCAACATGCACAGCTTTCCTATTTGGCCTTTTTTGTACACATTTGAACTTTAACCTCTAATTCTCCTATAAACCCAAAAAGTTCATGTGGCGGATTTTGGAAAATTATAGTAATGTTTGTGAATGAAATGTTACTGAATGAAAAGAGAACTTATTATTTGTGTTGGTAGTTATTGTTTTATTGAAGTTTATTTCTGTATGAAATTTACAGAAATACGTCAATGCAGTTATAAAAATATGCGGTAATCTTTTTAATTTTTTAATTTTTGACTAGAAACATTGATTAAGAAAATATATGCTAGGCAAACAAATGTTCATGGAAAATATTTGCCAAGAAATTTTTATGACCGTTTATATGTTTTATAATTTTATTATGTGAAAAAAACAAAATTTTAGCTGAATATGTCGTATAATATTTCAGTTAAAAAACATATGCAACATTTATATTTTGATATGAAATTTTGTATATAAAATATAATGGTCATAATTTAACACTAAACACATGTTTTGAAACCAATTCATGTTTAACATCTAATATCTACATCTAAAAGCAAATGGCCAACATTGAACATCTACAAGTTTGTTGCATTCATCATTTATACTAACCTGTTCTTGCATAACCTATAAGCAATTTTATGGAGTCAGGATCTGTTTTCCAGCCATGATCTTTGTTTGTGACGATATCATATGTGATGTGAGCTTTTAGTTTATGTATTTCTCCTTCTTCGTATAAATCCAAATTTCCTTCAATTTGTATGCTATTGGACAAGTCTTTCATAAATCGGATGGCAAATATTGCATAATTAATCCTGCATCAGTTTAAATTTTTGTTTAATATTGTTAAGTTAACTTTTATAAAATACAATTTTATACTTACGAATTGCTTTTTTGTTGTGGATAATCCACAAATTTAACTTTGTTGTCTTGAAGTTCTGCTGGTTTTTTCCCATTTGTTTAACAAGTAGATTTTAGAACATCTATTGTTACATCTCTTTGTAACAACAATCAAGTTAATATATATTAGCTATGAAGCAAATATTTGTCTCTATTAGTTATAAATACATTTAAAATTTACCAATAAATTTGCTTGCTCTTTGTGTGGACAATTGAAGGTTTTTCTTTGGTTGCAGTGAATCTTAATGTCTCCATGTTCTGTTAACTGCATTGAATTCCTAAAGTGTATAATGATTCTGGCTATGCCGTGGTATCAATATTTTTGTGCAATTTATAGCTTCTTCTTACAACACTTTGACTACCAATGATTCATATTTTAGTTTGAAGTCTTTAATTATTGATTACTGTGATTACATATTAATTAGTTTTGAAACTTTCAAGTGATATTTGTTTGAAATTTTAAATATTTCATCTCACTACATAGGATTTAATTATATTATGTCTTCATGAATTATCTTTAGTCTTACTGCCGAGTACTAGTCGATAACTTCCATAGAAATAAGATTTTATACATTAGTTTTCTTGTTTTTAGTTAACACTATGATATTGATTTATATATCATTGAGTCGATGAATTTATTGAATAGCATGTCATAAATATTGACTCCTCTTATTTCATTGTTTTTTCCTTTATTATAGTATCCAACATTCCTGTTTTACTAAATAAATAAAGTATATTAGTATGTATTATAGTAAGAAAGTTATTAATAATTATTTGGCATATATAGCTGTAAAACAATTAACTGACAAATATTTGCAGGAAATTATATATTTATGTACATTTGTTTGTATATTTGCATTTTATATTTTAATAAAATAACTTACTTATTTCCATCTGCTTGATAATAAGCATCAAGCTCATCAATCTGGTTCATTTGTGAACATTTTTTTGCAATCTTGCTTTTACGAACCAATATTTATGCATCTTCTTTCACTTTTGTACTATCATGTCAGATTCTTCGCTTATTTCGATATTTTTTCACTTTCATGGCTTTTCATGTTTTTTGCCAACCTTGCTTTTTTGCGGTTTCTTTTGGTAATCTTTTTTTTGACCTAGATACACGTAATCTGGATCTTTTCTTGGTCTTTTATGTTCTTCTTTACTTCTTTTTATGAGGGAAGAAGGAGGAGGAACTTTTGTTATTTCTCTTTTCATATTTTTCTTCTCATTTTCTAGCTTGATTTTTGGAATTCTTTGACTTCTTTTTATGGAACCATTTGTTTGTTATCTAGGCTCAGAAATATTTATGTTCATCCTAAACTAAACAATGGGGAGTCTACTTCTCATGATTATTTCTTCTCATCATATGCTATCGTTGTATATTTAATATATGTTTAATATTCGAGACAATATATTTTACATAAAGTATCTATTTTGTTTTAAAATATACCTTTCATTTTTTGTACATTTTTATCTTGATGTTTTTCTTTAATTAAATCTTTTGATTTTTCATCTGGTTTGTCATAAAATACAAATTGTTATAATTTGTTAGTTAGAATATACGTGGAAAATAATTGTCAGGATGATATTTTAACCATAATTTGTAAAATTTTACCATTTTTGAGCTTTCTTTTTCCTTTTCTGTAAACTCTATTTGCTGGTCATTTTTTTACTGCCTTTTATATTGGCTTGTTGTTAGTCATCATCGTCTTCATCATCATTATTACCAATAGCGTCCTCTTTATCCTAATCAGCTTGATCGTCACTTTTGTTTTCATATTAATTAGATTTTTTTTCGAGTCATCATTATTAATAGCAACATGACCTTTATCCTCATCAACTTCATTTTCAAGTTTACTTTCAGATTGAGCATCTTTTATTTTCCCTTCAATATCTCTCTCATGTTTTCTTTTATCTGAGTTGTCAACATCAGCAATTTTTTACTCTTATTTGCATGATTGTAACGACACACCTTTTTAAACTCCATAAGTCAAGACTAATGCACCCATGGTATTCATATGCCGAACAACTAATTGCCGAAAAGACATATTGTTAGGGGAAAGAAAGGAGATAAAAGATAAGAAAAAACTAAACAATCATAGAATCTCACAACGCAACGGAGTAATATATATTAATCAACATAATACTTTACAAAGTAATTTCAAAAATCATACATCAGAGTCATACAATTCTACCCTTAGACAGTTATAACAAGCTATCCCCACCTAAACGATAGTAGATACATATAATGCAGCAGAAACAAGATAATAACTAACTATTGATGAAGCCTCTTGCTCAAGATCCTCCAAAATGCATCCGTGGAAAAACCTTAACTGCTTGGTTGCCCATAAAAATTTGATCGCCCAAGAGCCTTAGGAAAAAAATAAAACTCTGGGTTAGACATGGGTCCGGTGTGAGTAAACTCAAATAACTGAATTATTATGTTTAAAACCCTTTTAAAATTAAGGGTATCTCGTAAAACCACATTGTACATAAACATGGATGATTTTCGCCTTACGATAACAAAAACACTTATTATAGGAAATCTAGTGACGTTATGATAATGTCTAAAGGTTCAAATTAAATATATAAAATAGTTGAAATGCTTGCATCTCACATTCTGACATATTTAGGCACAACTAAAAACATACGACACTTATTAGAGAATGGATTCCATATAATGAATGGGCTACTAGGTACCGTCCGCCACAGTGCGTCTCTAAATAAACACGCCGAGAACCTTGCCTTGATTCCCTACCAACATTAGGCTGGCTTACCCCTTGCAGGATAGTACCGAATAAATCATCACCACGGTTGGGATCAACAACCTTATCTTAGCATGCAAAAATGGGTCAAATATCGATTCTAGGTTTGGTAATGACATACCTTAATGGGTGCGACCCACAGGACCCTGCTGCATCTTTCATGTTTTAGTCATTCCCGATTGATGAGGCATGATGCTACCATTACCTTTTTATATAGCAACCATCTTGAAATGCTAAAACTACCCTCCAGGCAGCAATGCAGTGCCATCCATACAAGTTAGTTCTGCGTCTGAACGAAACCAAAAGCACTACCTCCACTACATCCCTTTTGAAATCACCCTTAGGTTTAGTATCAAATAGCCGTTGTACTTCAAATCTCCATCTTCGATTCCATACTCTTCAAGATGTCTTCAGTTCGAAACGCTTAAGTTGGATCGAAGTATTTTTCGGATAACATATCTGATCTCGGTCTCTTCGAAACAACTTTCGATAATTTTCGGCAAACTTAACTCTGGTTCTTTAGGAAATAAAAAGACAAAGATAAGAATAGAGATCACCTCCTAACCATTAGTGGACGGATTTCCTTATCATTTATCCTAGAAGAATGAAACAAATTTATAAGCATATTATAACACCACCGACGGTAATTGTACCATATAATTTCCATGTTTCTCCTAAATATTTCCAAGTTACATTTCGGTCGAAATTTTGATAGTCGGTTATTTAATTATCAAATAAACAAACATTCATTATTGATTTGATTCCATATGGGATCCACTAAGCATTTACTAATTAATCTTTAATTAATAAAATCACTTTATAAAATTTGATCAAAAGATCTTTACACATCACAATTTCCAAAACCCTTACTTTCCCTTTATACTTGGGAAACATTTATACTTATCTTAGTGGTATAAGCATTTTATCAAAACATTTGAAAAATTCTCTCTTTTCAAATTCCTTTTGAAAAACATTACTTACTATAACCCAATCCTCTTATCCTTTATAACAATTTTCTTTTTAAAAGCTCATTTCATGATTCAATAACTTAAAATTTCCCAAAGTTTGTCTATAAAAACACCATTACACTTTTGTAAGTCTACAAGTCAATTTATAAAACCTCTTTACAAACCTCTAAAATCATTTATAAAAAATTTCCTCATTTAGAACTCCTTTGATAAATCTTCTTTATGAAAAATCCTTTACAAAATATCTTTGCAACTCATCCTTTTAAATCATTTGAAATAAACCTTTTTATGTAGTAAAAACCCATTTTATAAATAAATTATTATTTATAAATACCTTTATATATAATAATAACATAAGTTCAAAAATCATTTATAAACCTTAACCTCAAACTGATTAATGAATTGGAGCTAATTTAAGACCATACTTTAAAATTTCAAAAAGAGGCTTAGCAAACCCAATGGTAGTAATTTAAGTTACCATTTAACACAAGTTTCACTTTCAAGTCACTTAACCATTTATTTACATAAGTCATATATATGTAAATAATGTTCATATCCAAATCAGGGAATAACATGCTAATACAACTCCACTAGCAAATACATGTCCAAATAACATAATAGCAGGATGGTGATTTATCCTACTAAATAGGTGTCCAAAACAATTCAATCAATTTATAGCAGAATGCGGATTTATTCTGCTGTCAAATGTCCAGATAATCATACGATTAATTTATAACTCATTCACAATCATTTATCTACGTACTATTACCAAAATTTGAATTCCTTGAGTTCAAAACCATCTTTGAAAGAGAAGCACCTTTAAAATAATTTGATTTTATTGAAAACATAAAATTTAACTTAACACTCCTTTTTATAATAATTATTTACAAGTTAAACCCTTATTTAAATCGTAATCAATCTTAACTAGTTCTTAACTTAATTTAGTTATAAATTAAGAAATAATTAAACCTTTAGCAACTAATTAAATAGTTAACTATTACTAATTTAACCTTAATTAATCCTTTATTAATAATTAAAAATAATTTAAAACTTCATTAATAATTAAATATTAATTAATCTCATTTAAATAATAAAATAACCTGCAATTAAAACTTAACTAATAAATTAAACCTCAAATAAATAATTTATTTTAAATTAAAGCCTTGATTATTAACAATTGATTTATTCAGATTATTGACCTTATAGTTAATTGATAATTAATTAAAAATAAATCATATACTCAAATTATATTTAATTAAAATTAATCTTACTTAATTAATAATTAATTATAATTAATCTTATCTTTAAAAGATAAATTAATTGATAACTAATCATTACTTAATTATAATTAATAAACCATGTTTAATCTTAATTAATTATTAATCATTTAAACCTAATTAACAAAATTTAACCATTAACTTTATAAAATATCATTACTAAGTTTATAAAACAATTTCAAAACACTTTAAGTTCATTAAACCAAATTTTGCATAGCATGATTCGAACATATATTGTCATATGATTTGTAATATGTTGTCCTAGTGACATGTTGTATATAAAGTACCAATTCAAAAAAACATATCTCATGTTCACATACTATATCACAATTAAGTTCACAACTTTAAACCATACATAGTGGTCTTCGGTTCAAGTCAACTTTTACCATCTCTATCAACTATAATCTAAATATCCAACACAATACCAATCAAGCATAAGCCAACATACATCGTATAGCAAATATACATCATATATTCCAAGCTAATAAATATTAACTTTAAACTAATGCGTACTCATCAAAACTTTTTAGAACTTGAAGTGCTTTGGACTTACAAAGCATGGATACCATATAGAACCACTCAAAAATGAGTCATTTTCTTCTCGATTTTTGGCTATCTTACTTTCAGAATTTGGACAAGTCATAAAATTTCTTTTCTCTATAATTTGATAAAAAGAATCACCTAATTTCGATTTTCTTTGAGGGAAATATGGTCAAAAGAAGGAGTATTATTTTTTGCCTTGATAATATGGGTCCAAAAATGAGCCATAAAGAAATTGCAATTTTGAAAAAAAATATTCGAAATTAGAAAAAGTGATGCAAATAAAGATTGTAACCACTGAAATTAGATATGGTTTACAAAAAATAAAATCCTGATTTGGTGCGGTATGGAGGAAGTTATGGCTAAAATAATTGGGAGGAAAAATGGAGAATAAAGAGTTTTGAAATAATGTTTGAAAACATTTAAAATAATGTTTGAAAACTTTTAAAATAAAGTAAAAATTTGAATTTAAATTCTATAATTTTAAAATAGGGAGCAATGAAAGTTTGTTCAAAGTTTTAGGAAGTTTTAAAAAAAGAAGATGAGAATGAGAAAATGAAAAAAAATTATGAAAAATAGTTTTTATAAACTGTTAACGTAATGAATTACCAAAATGACCTTGTACTTTGCCCTCCACTCCCCTTGCTCCACCTCACCATGTCCTTCCTCCACCTTTAAATTTATCCCACCACTTTGTATCCCCCATTTATAACATGTTCCAACATGCCTAAGTAATACTTGCACTAAATGTTTGTATATGTTTCACTTTACTTTTACTTATTTTTATTTTTATTTTTAAATTTAATTAAACCTTTCATAAAATGTCATCTCATATATGAATACACACACAAGCATAAGTATGTATATATGTATGTATGTTTGTTTGTATTAGTGATACCTTATTTATAAATGAAAGTGAATATTTAACTCAAATTTGCACAATGTTTTTCAATAACTTTTATTCAACGAAAAGTCGAAAATTCGGAAAACAAATTCTGGTCACATTTTCGATTTTTCTTCGAACTGGATATAATTTTTAAACCAAATTTGAAAATGATTTCACCATCATTAGTTATTATCAAAAAGAGTTTTACTTTTATTATAAAACCTATATATTGAATATTTAAAATTAACTTAATATTCGTAAATCAAAGTAGTGAAAGTCCGAGTTGTTACAATCTCCTCCTTAAAAGAATTTCGTCCTCAAAATTGCACCTAAACCTAACCCAAAACACACTTAGCACTATACATTAGTTCGTATGATGCGCATAAATCATTCTTATACAAAAATATGATCCAATCACTACTCGAATACATAACTTCACTTTTGAACTAGCATCGCTCACTCGATTTCCTAGTGCGGACCCCATTCAGGCACCTGATTAGAAACCTCCTTTCTTCTTACATAGTTGTAACTATGATAGAACACACTGGACCCATACCAAAAATCCTTATCAAATGCTCGTCGTCAAAATCGAGTAACAGATCCTTATCCAGAATGGCGTAAAACACCTCAAACCCATGTACTCGAATCTTAGATCAAACTATATGAAGATGAGAGATGATCTACGTCCAACCTATGCACTTCTTTAATTGGTTCTCCCTAATATCAATTCTATTTCTACTAAATTATTTATAAAAATTTCATAAAACTATACTTAGGTTCAACTTGGATAATACTCCACCACATCCAAAGAGTATATACCAATATTTGATCCAACTATTCCATTTTGCATTTATTTCCCTAAAAAAACTTAAGATCCAAATACCCGCTGTTACTTTAAAAACTTTTTGAATTGAAACTTTTATATATTTTAACCATAATATATATATATATATATATATATATATATATATTGCCCGAGTAACTCCAAAATAATACTAGGGAACTGGGTACTACCAAACAATATCATACACTCCCTTACTAAGAAGGGTAATACTCAAGAGAAGTGTTAACCATCCGAACACATCTCTTCTCCAATTTTAAGTTATTTTCGAGCCACTCGAACTAGTAAACTTAAAAATATTACTTTTATTTCAAAATCCCATTTTTGAGACAATACATTTACACATTTCCAACAAAACAATTATCACCAACTTACTTTTGGTTTGTTCAGGTTGAACTTGTTTCAATTGTACAATAATAAAGAGAATAATTTACTCAGTAACCCACAACGTTCGTCTAGGCAAACATCCAATCGTCACTTAGACGATTATCTAGATCATTACAACATAATAAAGACTCATTTTCCCAAACTAATCTAAAGAAAACACTTCTTATTTAAAATTTTGGGGATCCCCAAAATTTTATTCTTGAACCAAAATTGCTTTCAAATAATACTATTATTATCTTTCAATACCTTGAAAATTATTTTCCAAAAGCCTTGGGATTTAATTTTTCAAGTTTTCAACTTAAAATCTTTTTAACCTAAGACACATTCCTAGAAAACCATTTTATAAATCAACTTTTATAAAACATTTTCCAAATATTTATTTCAAATATTCTAGCTTTTAATAAACATCTTTTATTAAATCAAATTTAACCCCACATTATCAATTGAATGCCCTATAGTCAAATTATAAAACTTAGTTTATAAGGTGTTCTCTTCAACGTTATACCTATTTTTACTTGCCCAACCCAACTCTATAAAAAGAAAGCTACCTATACACACTAATAATAGTCAATGCTTAAACTGGACGAGCACCATTAAACAAATCCTAAATGATAATAACAGAATATATTATCTTCTATCAAATAACATCTCAAAATACTATGTTATACTATTTTTAAAAATCATTCTTTATATATAAAATATATTCTGGGTAAAATTATTTCATTTGCCCAATTTCAAAACAATACCGTCTCAGTCTGCCTTGTTCAAGTGTCTAGGAACCCCGATCGACACCGTGGCGTTCCACGTCTCGATTAGAGTTCTTAAGCCACTCAATAGATAAATAAAAATAAATAAAAAACATTTTATGTCAGTAACAAATACGCACTCTTATAAATAATACACTCATACTCATTCTAGGGTCTCATTTACCCATTTCAAATGAGTTTACCCTACCAATGCTAAGGTTCTCGCTTAGCCTTGCACTTTGATACCATGCTGTAACGACCCTCCTTTTTGAACCCCAAAAGTTGACACTAATACATCCATAATATTCATATGCCGAACAAGAAAGTGTCGAAAAGACTGATTGTTAGGGGAAAGAAAGGAGATAAAAGATAAGAAAAAAACTAAACAATCATAGAATCTCACAACGTAACTAAATATTTATAGTAATCAACATAATACTTTACAAAGTAATTTCAAAAATGATACATTAGAGTCATACTAATACAATTCTATCCTTGGACTATTATAATAGGCTGTCCCAACCTAACCGATATAAGATACATATAATGCAGCAAAAACAAGATAATAACTAACTGTCGATGAAGCCTCATGCTCCAAGCTCCTCCAAAATGCATCCATGAGGAAATCTGAACTACTTGGCCACCCATAAAAATTTGAGCACCCAAGAGCTTTAGGAAAAGATAATTAAACACTAAGTCGGACATGGGCCTGGGGTGAGTAAACTTAAACAATTGAATCATTATGTTTAAAATCCTTTTAAAATCAAAGGTATCTCGTAAGACCACGTTGCACAAAAACATGGATGAGTTTTTACATTATAATAACCAAAACACTTTTTATAGGGAATCCACTGATAATATGATAATGTCTAAAGGTTCAAAGCAAATATATAAAATAGCTGAAATGTTTGCATCTCACATTCCAAAATATTTTGGCACAACTAAAAACGTAAGGCACTTATTGGAGAATGGATTCCATACAATGACTGGGCTACTAGAGAATCATCTGCTATAGTGCATCTCTAGATAAACACACCGAGAACCATGACTGGATTCATTTCCAACACGTGACTAGCCTAACGCTTGCTGGATAGTACTAAATACAACACCACCATGGTTGGGATCAGCAAAAGTACTGAAGCATACAAAAATGGGTCAAATATCGATTCTAAATTTGGTGATGACATACCCTAATGGGTGCGACCCACATGGCCTTACTACATCTCCCTCGTTTTAGTCATTCACATTTGATGATGCCTGAGGCTACAATTACCTTTTTGTATAGCAACCATCTAGGAATGCTAACACTACCTTCCAAGCAGTAATGCAGTGCTAACATTCATCCATACTAGTTCGTTCTGGGTCTGAATGAAATCCAAGGACTACCTCCACTACATCCATTTTGGAATCACCCTCAAAATTAGAAGCAAATAGCCCTTGTACCTCAAATCTCCATCTTCGATTCCATACTCTTCAAGATGTCTTCAGTTCGAAACGCTTGAGTTGAATCAAAGTGGTTTTTGGATAAAATATATGATCCTGACTCTTCAAAACAACTTTAGATAATTTCCATTAAATTCAACCCCGGTTCTTTAGGAAATATACAGGCAAAGATAAGAATAAAGATCATCTCTTAACCATTAGTGGATGAATTTTCTTATCATTTATCCTAGAAGAACAAAATGTGTTTGCACGTACAGTATACACCATCGACGGTAACTGCACCATATAATTTCCATGTTTCTCCTAGATATTTCCAAGTTATGTTTTGGTCTAGATTTTGATAGTCAGTTATTTAACTATCAAATAAAAAAACATTCAACATTGATTTGATTCCATATGGGATCCACTAAGCCTTTATTAATTAATCTTTAATAAATAAAATCACTTTATAAAATTAATCAAAATATCTTTACATGACACTGTTTTCAAAGCTCTTACTTTCTCTTTATACTTAGGAAACATTTATACTAATCATAGCAGTATAAGTATAGTATCAAAACGTTTGGAAAATTTTCCCTTTTCAAATTCCTTTTGAAAAATATTACTTACTATAACCCAATGCACTTATCCTTTATAACAATTTCCTTTATAAGAGCTCTCTTCATGATTCAAATAACTTAAAATTTTCCAATGTCAATTTGTAAAAACACTTTTGTAAGTCTACAAGTTAATTTACAAAACCTGTTTACAAACCTGTAAAATCCTCTACGGAATATCTTTGCAACTCATCCTTTTAAATCACTTTAAATAAACATTTTGCTTAGTAAAACCCATTTTTATAAACAAGTTATTTTTATAAATTCCTTTATACAATATAGATATAACTTGAATAACCATTTGTAAGCCTTAACCCCAAACTGATTAAAAAATTGGAGGTAATTCAAATCCATACTTTAAAATTTCAAAAAGAGGTTTATCAAATCCAATTGTAGTAATTTAATTTACCATTTAACATAAATTTCACTTCCAAGCCATTAACCCATTTATTTACATAAGTTAACATATATGTAAATACAATTCATATCCAAATCAGGGAATAACAAGGTAACACAACTCCACTAGTATATACATGTCCAAATAACATAATAGGAGGATGGTGATTTGTCCTACTAAATAGGTGTCCAAAAAATTCAATCAATTTATAGCAGAATGAGGATTTATTCTGCTAACAAATGTCCAAACAATCTGACAATCGATTAATAACTCATTCATAGTACTTAATAGCACTAGTATTTGAATTCCTTGAGTTCAAAACCATCTTTGAAAGAGAAGTTCCTTTAAAATAATTTGATTTTTTTGAAAATACGGAATTTAAAACTTAAAACTCCTTTTCAAAATAATTATTTACAAGTTAAACTCTTATTTAAATCGTAATTAATCTTAATTAATTCTTAACCTAATTTAATTATATATCAAGAAATAATTAAACAATAATTAATTATTACATAATAATTTAGCCCTAATTAATCCTTTATTAATTATTAAATTGTAATTTAAATCTTCATTAATAATTAAATATTAACTAATCTCATTTATATAATAAAATAACCTTCAATTAGATATTAATTAATAAATTAAACCTTAAATAATTTATTTTAACCTTTATTAATTATTCATTAACAATTAATTTATCTAGATAATTAACCTTATAGTTAATTGATAATTAATTAAAAAATCATATTCTTAAATTATATTTAACTAAAAATTAATCTTGCTTAATTAATAAGTAATTATAATTAATCTTTTTTTTTAAAGATAAGTTAGTATTAACTAATCTTTACTTAATTATAACTAATAAATCATGTTTAATCATAATAGTTATTAATTATTTTAACGTAACTAATAAAAAATTAATCATTACCTTTATAAAATATCATTACTAAGTTTATGAAACAACTTTAAAACACTTTAAGTAAATAAAACTAAATTTTGCAAAAATCAGATTTTTAAGCGAAACTGCATTTATTGCAACTATCGCTATGGATACCCGTAATCTCAACTTGTTTTTATCTTTCCTTTGAAATTTTACCTTAAATTTTACTAACTCTTTTTTCTAAACTTAACTAAAGTAAAATATTTGAAAAACTAAATCAAATAAAAATAACTTTATTTTAAAAAAAAATTAAACAAATTTACAAAGTTTTTAAGCGACTTGAATCTTGCTTAACAACTTAACAAAAATAGTTCGCCACCAATCATCATATCCAAATACACTTACAATATCATAACTAAATTCACTTAAATAAAATATCTCATGTTCACATACTATATCACATCCAAGTTCACAATTTTAAACCATACAAAGTGGACTTCCAATTCAAGTCCACTTTTACCATCTCTATCAACCATAATCAAAATCCAACACATAACCAACCAAACATAAGCCAACAATATACATTATATAGCAAATATACAACATATATTCCAAGCTATAAATTTTGACTTTAAACTAATGTTTACTCACCAAAACTTCTTAGAACTTGAAATGCTTTAGACTTGCAAAGATTTGAAAACCACTCGAAAACGAGTTATTTTCTCCTCTATTTTTGGCCGTCTTACTTTTGGAATTTGGAGAAATCATAGAAAAAGTTTTAAAAATTCTTTTCTCTACAATTTGAAAAAAAACACTTAATTTCAGTTTGTTTTGAGGGAGATATGGTTAAAAGGAGTTGTATTTTCGACCTTGATAATATAGGTCCAAAAATGAGTTAGAAAGAAATCTAATGTGGACAAAGAAATATTCGAAAATTGAAAAAATGATACAAATAAAAGTTGTAGCCACTATACTTATATATTGTTTGAAAAAACAAAATTATTGATTCGGCATATTACGGCGGAAGTTATGGTCGAATGAATTGGGAGAAAAAATGGAGAAAAAAGAGTTTTAAAACAAGGTTTGAAAACATTTAAAACAAAATAAAATTTTGAATTTAAATTTTATAATTTGAAAATAGAAAGCCATGAAAGTTTGTTCAAAGTCTTAGGAAGTTTTGGAAAATAAAGATGAGAATGAGAAAATGATATAAAAATTATGTAAAGTGGTTTTTATAAAATGTTAACAAGGTGAATTACCAAAATGATCTTGTACTTTGCCCTCCACTCCCCCTGTTACACCTCACTATGTACTTCCTTCACCTTTAAATTTCGCACACCACTTTGTCCCCCCTTCACGTCATGTTCCAACATGCCTAAGCACTTCTTGTACTAAATGTTTGTATATGTTTCACTTTATTTTAATTTATTTTAGTTTTATTTTTTGACTTGATTAAACCTTTCATAAAATATCACCTCATATATAAACATATATGTGTGCGTGTGCACACGCGCGTGCGAGTGTGTATGTATGTATGAACGTAAGTTTTTATTAATGCTAACTTATTAATAAATGAAAGTGAATATTTAACTCAAATATGCATAATGTTTTTCGACAACTTTTATTCGACGAAAATTCGAAATTTGGAAAACAAATTCCAGTCACATTTTCGCTTTTTCTTCGAACTAACTATTTTTGTAAATAAAATTTGAAAATGATTTCACCGTCATTAATTATTATCTAATAGAGTTTTATTTCCATTATAAAACCTATATGTTAAATATTTTAGATTAATTAAATACTTGTAAATCAAGTCAGTGAAATTCTGTGTCGTTACAATGACCATCATCTTTATTTCCTTCAAGTATTCCATCATTACAATCTATATTTGTATGATCATTATGTTTATCACATTTACTGTTCCCATCAGCACCTTCAGTGTAACGTCCCGCCTTATCGCACACTTTAAATCGACACACGTGCCAATTCAAACCATATGGAAGGGTGGATTGTTATGGGGTAAATAAGAAAAACAGAGGAGAAATAAAACAAAACACAATCTCACAGCGGAAGGATAAAATATAATAATCAATATACATTTTATAAACTGTTTACAAAACATTTGATTCTTCTTTATACAATAAATATCAGAGTTCACATACAAATAAATATCAATGCAGCGGAATACAGTGTGTAGTGGAACCATATAATATATAATAATAATGAAATCTTCGTCTTCTTCCTCAAAAAAATAAAGTCTTCAAATCCTGAAAACGCTCGGACTGATCCGAGCGAATTGAAAAGACAAAACACTCGAGTCAGAACTAAAAGACCTTATGTAAGTTAAATCAACAGGAATAAATATGAGTGCAGTAACTCAAAAGATGCTCGGGATTCACATCTCTTAAGGATCCATTAAACTATTTACTATGTAGTATATATCGCTATCATAATAGTGTCTAATTGTAAAATAAACTTACTTTTTAATAGCGTTAAGGGTTACCCATACAGCCCTTAACACAAATAATGCCAATTGTCTATACAGTACTGTAATACCCCCTGAACGGGAGGCTACAAGAGGATACTCCATAGGTACGACATAAATAGAAACTCGTACAAGGCGCGATAGAGTAGGTGACATGACACAACTAGGCAATGCCAGGGTAGATATACCAATTACGCATCCGGGCTGGTGGTAACGTGTAGCTGCTACTACCGCCCACCTCGAACAACACCCCCAAATCAAAATAAAAAGTGGCTACCGAATCAATCCAAAAGTCAGAGTATAATATCGAAGGAGTGCGTTCGATCAGAGGAATGACCTCATTGGCCCGAGAACCGCTCCTGTTTTAGCCACCTTATGCCAACTCACGGGAGTTGGGTCCACATATTTACCTCAAGGAAACGCCGCCACCAACCTACTTCATTCTGGAATCTCCACCGCGTACACGGTTGTTAAAGTGGTTTTCGGAGTTGGCAGAGAGTATGACAACTTCCGATCCCGGTCTCTTTAACAACCAAACGTTATTATAACACCGCGGTTATTTTAAAATAATTTATACTTTAAAACCAGAATATAATATCCCTTTTCAAAACCATATAAATACGATATCATTTATATTCTAAAACCCCAAATCAATATAATATCATTTTTATTTTATAAATTTCCCTTTCCCAAAATCATAATATTTTCAAATATATATACCTTGAAACCATAACTTTGAAACATAACTTTTAATACTAAATGGTTTAAATACTATATTATTTTATAAAATAAACAGCTTCTTTAAATTTCACAATAAATTCCCAATATCAATTTGAACCTCCAAATAAACCATTTTAATTCCCATATATTCAAAGCTTAAATATTCTACATTTCAAAACTTTATAGTTCATATATTTCAATCTTTAAATATTCCACTATTTAAAAATGGATTCTATGATAATTATATATATATATATATATATCAAATCGAATTCCTATTATTTAAATTTGAAATATTTACTTACTAAACAAATATTATTCAGGTAAAACCCTTAAACTTCAACAACAGGATATTCTTTTAATTAAATTAACTTGATAATATTCTTTGAACGCAACCCTCCGATCGAGCTATCGATGAGAATCCACCATTGAACGCAACGTTATACCATGAACGGCCGAGAATCAATTGCAATTTCCAGGACGAACGATGACTCAAATTGAAAAACGAATTACACCATTGAATTTCGCTCGTCGAGGACTTCAACACATATTTTTTTGAGAATTTTCTGAGGACTTTGAATTTTTGACTTTGGATTTTGAATTATAATTGGATCTAGGGTTTGCATCCATTGAGGAACAGGAGGAGCTGATGAAATTTTACGCATAGACAATTGAGAATAGGCAGAGGCTAGTGTTTAGCAGGGTATTTATAAATAAAGTTGGAATAGACAGATGGATCCGAATTGTAACGTGCTAAACGATAATTGGCCCAAAAAGCCCGTTCTGAATCCGGAACGAGATTGGGTCAAACTATATTTCAAAATAGGTGTTTTAAAATATTTTAAACGCAATGGAAAAGGTTTCAGGTCCAAATTCCATCGTATGGAGAAGTTATGCTAAATTCAAATTTTCCAAATTGATTTCAATTAAATCGATTTAAGGCGTTTCGCGTTCGTACGATCAAACGTCAAGTCTGATCGCTATGAAACTTGAAACCCTACAATAATTTACTGATACAGATCCAATGAAACTAGTTTCGTTAGAATCCGAGTCAGTGGCCAAAATGACTATTTTTCCAATAATTAAATAAATTTAAAATAAATTAATTAAATCAAATTTCGCGGTAAAATTCTGAAATTTGCAATCTTTATCACTTTATAATTTTCAAACATTTACAATGATTTAACAATTTTTAAAGGTCAATTTGTTAAAGATTAATCAATATAAATCTTCAATTTCATAAAATTCAAAATTATAGATAAATTTCCAAAATTTCCATTAAATTGAATTAACCCATAACTATTCCATTCATAATTTCAAATAGAAGGGTTTATCATTGGATTTAAAATTATTACATAAATATTTCCCAATTTCAACTAAATTTTTAATTTACCGTAATAATTAAATATTTGATTTCATTCATTGGCAATAAATCCAATCATTATAAATTGAATAGATTATCTTCACCATTTGAAAATTCAAATTCTATAATTCATAAATTTTATCATCTTGTATTACTTATTAATTTATAATTGTTTAAACCAATTCCCGTCTCAATTCCAAATAGCGTAGTAATTAATTACATCCACAATAAACTTAATAAATAAAATTTATCCAAGTAAATTAGCTTGACTTGCTTAAATCCTTTTTATCTAACCAATTATTATTCGATATATTCTTTCCTATGGTATAATTATATTTGGTCCATAATTATTACCCATAATGTTTCCCAAATTTATATTAATGTAACATTTCCTTTAGATTTATTGCAATGGTTTCCAATTCAATAATCACCATTTATTTTATATATATACATTAATAAATTCAATATTTCAATTTCGTTTTATAATAAATTTTTTACCAAGTATGCATTTACTCTATTCCAACAAATTGGAATTCCATTCAATTACTACAACAATCATTCCCTATTCACACTTTATTATTAACCCACAATCATTGCATTTATTGTCTTATATTGATTCTATCCAATTACCACCTGTTCCTTTAAATTCATAGTAACGAAAAATTCAATTCCACTTATTTGCATTGACTCCATTTCATAAATCTACACGCAATTACTACCTTAAAATACGTTCCCATTAATTTCCATTTCCACTTCCGTTACTATATTAATAATCATTAAAGTTCCGTTTATATCAATAACACGTTAAAATTTCTTATCATTTAAATGAGTTTGATTTCCAAATAAATTTATTGACCACTTAATTAGGCAATTTATACTGATTTGTTATCATACCCATAAATTGTAACGACCCAGGATTTTTAGAAATTAAAATTTTAAAATTTAATTAATTTTAAATATTAAGAAGTGAATTTATAAGTCAAATAAATTTTTATTTGAATTTTTGGATTTAATTGGATAATTAAATCGATAATTTAATATGTTAAATTATGAAAATAATTGAAAATATAGTTAAATATGATTGAAAATGATTTGTAAAATTTTATTTTATCATATGGGAGTTAGAATGATATTTTAGAACTTTTAAAATCGAATTAAAGTTAATTTGTGAAAATTGAATATTTTAATATTTAAATCGACTAGTGAAAATAGTCAATTTTTGAACAGTCTCAGAATTGAACGAAACCAGTTCCATTGGATCCGTAATAGTTAGTTATTACCGGATTTCAATTTTCGTGTCAATCGGAGTTATCGTTTGATTGTGGCAGCTCGAAACGCATCGATTTATTTTTAATTTTAATTTGACGAGTGAAAATAACCATTTTTCAAAAAGTCTCGGATTTCGACGAAACCAGTTTCATCGGATCCGTAATGTGATATTATTGTAAGGTTTCAAATTTCAAGTCAATTGGATTTACCGTTTGTCCGGTACAAATTAAAACGCCTAGAAAATCGCTTAAATCGGTTTAATTTAAATTGAGCGTTTATAGCCATAACTAGCACATATGTCCGAATTAGCTTTCGAAACCTGTTCCATTGTGTCCGAAACGCGGGATAAACCCTAGGAATGTCAGTTTCGGCGCGTAAATCGGAGTTCGGAATTTCCGGATGAATAGTGTTCGATTTTTTCTCTATAAATAGCCCTCACTCTAAATAAAAATATATATATACAAAACCCTAATCACGTTGTAGCCGCCAGTTCATTCATGAATGGCCGAAAATGTCCTACCTTCCTCCCTCCAAATCTTCAAATCCATGCAACGATTCAAGAATCTCTCAACTAGAGAATCGTAGAGCACATCGAGATCTCGAGATCCAACGGTTATGATTGTTTAACTCGAAGCGGATTGGCGGCAATTTTCGTTCAAAGGCCGGTGGTTTATGCACGATTTTTGAGAGGAGATGATGGCCGAGTTTCGTGCCGTGGTGGCCGTGGGTAGGGCGTGGAGTGGCGCACGAGTTGAGCTCGTCTGATCATTGCCTCGACGTTCGTAGAGGAGGCGGCTATTAGGGTTTGTGGATTTGAAATGGGTTTGTGCGTGCTTTGATTATCTGGGTGGAGGAGATGCGCGTGAAGAAGATAGGCTAACGCACGGCTATGATGTGGGGGATGAGGGTTTGAACGGTGGATTTGCAGTAGGTTGAAAATTATAAAAATAGTTGTTGTAAATTATTATAGTTAAAATCGTGTGTAACTTCAAAAATTCATAACTTTTTCATACGAGGTCGAAAAAATGCAAAACCAGTTGCGTTGGAATCGTATGGACGAGCACTACGCGATGGAGTTGGTTTGGAGTCGTTTGGAGTTAGTGAGAATTTTGGGTAAAATTAAACGTATTCGAAATAAATCGCTAAAACGGAAAATAAAATCAAGGTGAGAACTTCTCACTCAATCGAATCAGTTTCGATTTTATTTTAAATAGTTAGATTTAAAATATTTGAATGCATGTTTGAATGTTGATTGATATCTATTGATTGTTAAAATAGACATTATACGCCGTTAGTAAGCGGATGTTATTTAATAAAAACATATACCGCGAATATTTCATAAACAGTGAAATTGGTATTATATATAGTAGCAATATATATATATTGGCATATGTATATATTGGAATTATTGATTTCCCGCATTTTTTAGCGGATGAGACCCTATTGCGCCGCTATTAAGCGGATAATATTTAATAAGAACATATACCGCGATAATTTCGTACTGGAGCGAAATTGGTATTGTGCTAATGTTTGTGGATGCAGGAAAACAGGTTGGAGGGATCCAACTGGATTCCTCAACAGTATTTATTTGATTTCAGATATTTTGATATTTGATGGATTTTCATATTGATATATGATATCGTTGTTGTCGTGATTGACTATTTGGTGTGTAGCATCATTGGACCAGATTTTGGGATTTTAAAATGATTTATAAAGTGATTTTTGAAAATATACTTTATGTTTGGAATTGATCCATATTAAATAAATAAACGTTATAATTTTTAAAGTTATAAAAATTATGATTTTTGAGAAATATAGTTAAAAAAAAACTAATTTTTGAGAATATGATGCTATTGATTTTATAAAATAGTTTAATCGAGATATTTTAGAATTATTGTGAAAAGTTTAAATATAGGATTTATAAAATTTGATTATTTTATAAATCAAGAGAAAGGATGAAATTATAAAGGAAATTAAAGACGTTTTAAAGAATAATATAAATTGATTTATATTAAAGGATTTATAAATTGATATTTATAAATTAAAACATTTGAATTATAAAACGAGTTTTTATAAGTGTTTGAATGAAGTGAAAATGGATTTCATATGTGAATGGGATTTATAAAATTATAAATGGTGAAGTTATAAATGAAATTTATAAATAGTAAGATTTATAAATTTGTGAAGTTAATTGAAGAATAGATTTGGTTAAATAAATGAATCTTATAAGTTACAAGATTTATAATTTGGGAAGTTAAAAAGAACAATTTTGTAAAATAATCGTTTTATAAGCATTTAACTTATAATATGGACTTTTAGTTCATAATTGGGATATAAATCGAATAGGCTAATAAAGGAGATTTATAGAGGAAGTTGTTATAAAATAAATAGAAATGGAATTTATAAACGTTGTTTTATAAATTCGCAAATGACTTATTTTGATAAGTAAATTGTTGAAACCTATAAATGGAGTTATATTCACATTTTTGAATAGTGAATAATCCTTTGAATTAAATTGAATAAAAGGATGAAATTGTTAATGAAGTATATTCACGTTTTTGAATAGTGAATAACACGTTAAAGAAATTGTTTTGGATTTGGATGTTTTAAATAGAATTAAAACGATTGAACAATGTTTTAAAATGTGTTGAGATTCGAAACCATAGATTTCAACATTTATTGTTGAAATAGACGTTTTCGAGAAATAGAAGGAAATAATGGACTATAACACTGTTGTTATAGTAAATGATTTTCGAAAGGAAATGTTTTGTATAGTATTGGGATTTATATATCTATTTTAATTTCGAATCCCTATACTAGTGATTTTGGGACGTCGTAACGATGTTTTACGCAACATTCGTTTTGGCCCAAATAAATATGTTTAAGAGAATGATTTCCTTAAAAGAATGAAATACATACTTATTTTTGATTGAAGTATATTGAATATTTTCCAAGTGTTGAAAATAAATAAAATTTGTGAATTACTTATTAAATAAGTATGGAAATGTTTTCCAATATGAAGTGATATTTAGAATTTATCTTTTTGAAGATAAATTGAAAAGAAATATTGAAATGAATAATTGAAATCGAATATTCATTGATATTTTGGAATTATAAATTCACTAAGGAATTTATAAAGAAAGTGGAATTTGTTTAAAAATAAATATTGATTTATTTTTGAAGTATTGAAATTATATATCTAGTGAAGATATTTTGTGAAATAAATAATTTGGAAAATTATTTGGAAACTGGTGATGTGTGCATATCTATTGATAGTTCAATAACCGACTATCAATATTTCCCTTTGAATGGGTAATTGATGTGATTTGTTGAATGTGAATGCCACACTTATTTTTGAATAAGCGCTCACTATTCGGGTTAACCGGGAAAGGACCATGGGGTCGTATAACCCATTCCGAATATGTGATACGTCGTTATGAATTGCATTGAAGATCAGTGTTGAAGACCCGGTATTTGCGAGAGCGATAGGATGACCTATCGATTGTCTCTGCACTGAGTTGCAGCGGTATAGAGACTCCCTAAGTGATGGGAAATCCGATCAAGATTGTGAATATCCGGATTGCAAGGACTTCTTTGTAAGTGCCTTCGGTTTTGTTCGATCCCGGAACAGACTTGTATGGATTGTGTGTCTGACATTACAAGTTGAGATATAAAGCCGATTTCTTTCAAATATATTTCTGTTGGTGGCGAAGAATTTATTCTTTTAGCTTAACACCCTTCTCTGAGACGTACGAGCTCAGAGGTTATGTAGTTGAAGTTATCAGCGATATATTCCCAATTTGGTAATGTGACATGCTCAGTGTTGCTGAAATGATCATTGTGTTGATTATTGTGATAGGATCATTTATTTGATCGTCTATCTTGGTGATCATTGTGTTGATCATTTGTTGACCCAAAGCATGGCTTTTGTATAAAGTATGTTTTTGTGGACGTGACTTCGTCGAGCCTCACACCCCGGAAATGGTCAAAACAGGAAAGATGCGGCAAGGTTATGAGGGGTAGCACCCTTTAGGGTATGTACATTTCCTTCTGGATAGAGGTGGTATCATGGTATGGAGCCCATATATTTAACCTATGTGGTTACTACGAATTTATTACTTTGTGGTTGTTGGTTTTCGGGATCCCGTGAGAAAGGTCGTTTACGATCGGGGAATGGCGTGCTCGTGTCAGTAGTTACCCAGTTAGGGGTAACCCGGCCTTGTGTTGGCAGAGTTCCGGTTTGGTTCTCGGTGATGTCTTTCCAGAGGCATTCTCATGTGGCAATGGGAAGTTCCTTGGCCTGACCATTTGTTGGAAATCCAAAGAAACAATACGAAACATGTACGGTTTTAGTTGTAGAACCTATCATTCACTTATGGTGTCGCAACACTGTTTGGATGGTAGCTATAGTAGGCATACGATAATGGTCGTATGTTGGCTAAGATTTATATTCTACTTCCGAAATAATTTTTCCTACACTATGCACTAGTAATAATATCAAATGTTATTTTAAATGCGTATCAAGCATCTTTGGCTATCATAAGGAGAAATCTCCTCCGATTCTGCGTTTGCATGTGTGTGTGTGCGGGAGGCCTTATGGTAGTCTCATTTTTTAAAAAGCATTGCGAATTGAATTTAAAAATATCCCTCTATTTTGATTTTAAAGTTAAATAAACTGTTTTGAGTTCTCACACCAGTCACATGACTGACTTGGAGTTTATTGTTTTCCTTCCTAAACTCTGGGTGCCCACCAATTTTTACACGGGCAGTCAAGAGTTAATGTTTATCAGGATATTCTGGATATTCTGGAGTTGCTGGAGGCAAGCTGGATGGCATGGCGTATTACTAGTTATATAGTATTTCTTTTTCCGCTACACTATTTGTTGTTGTTGTACACTCTGATGATATGATGTAATGAAATGTGATGTAATGTAATAACTGATATGGTTCTTTGTTTAAAGATTATTCATTTATTTATTATATGTTGTTCCGCTGCGAATTGTGAGATTCTGATGTTGTTCTGTTGTTTTCTTTCTGTTCCGTCCTGTTTTCTTCTGTTTTTCTTTTTCCTCTATTCTCCTTTTCTTCTATTTTAAAATTTTCTATCTCTTCTCTATTTTCTCTTTTCTATTCTATTTTCAAATTTTCTGTTTTCTTTTCCCTCCATCTTCTACCTTTTTTTCTACCTTTTCTTTTCTTAAATTCTTTTTTAAAACCCATAACATATTCGGTTTTTCGGCAACGAAAAATCGAAGCGTTACATTTGGTATCAGAGCTAATGGTTAAGCGACAACCATGGTTCTGTTGGGTTTTACTCAATAGAGATAGAGTCAGTAGTACTCTAGATTGAGTTTGAGTGTAATAATAGCTATGAGAGCGTATTTGTTAGTGAATATAAAATTGTTTTATATTGTGATGATTGGTTTGTTGAGTGGTATATAGATTCTGGTTAATACGAGTAATTAACGTTGTTGATAGGGATCTCTAAACACTTGTACAGAACAATTCGACATAATATTGTTTTGAATTGGGTAAATGAAATAATTTTACCTTGATTATATTTTATGTATAAAGGAATAATTTTTCAAAATTATTAAAGAGTATATAAGTTGATTGTTTAGTTGTTTGAATAATCTAAATAAAAGAATAATTGTATAAGCAAAATGAATTATCAGAGTTGAATTATAATTAAAGTGATTTACAATTGTGAAATAAACTTATATATATAAGAAGTGAAACTTTATGAATATATTTATGAATATGAGTTGTAAATAAAAGTGAATTCAAAGAGAAATGAAATTCAACTTTTGTAATTGAATTGAATAAATGGATTGAATATTAATCAATTAAATGTGAATTAAGTTGATATGAAATAATGAATATAAGTGTTAATTCATTAAAATCTAATGTTATTGAAAGTTGAATAAATTGGAACGGAAATCAATTTAATGTTAAACCAAATGGAATTAAAAGTGTTGAACCAAATTTAATGTAAAGTGAATAATTTGGTTATGTTGAATATACATTGGTTGTTATATGATTGTTAGTTGATTGTATATAATTCATTAAGTATTAATGAAAGTGAATTAGTGAAATTGAAAGCTAAAGTAAATTGAATTCAAATTAGAAGCAAATAAATTTGAATGGAATTGAATTTGTTTTGGAAGTGAACCAACTTGAATATGAATTAGTGAATATAAACTAATTGAGAATAAATGTTAATAAAAATATCAACTATTAATAAATCAAATGTGATTTAAATTGAAAACCAATTCATTGAATATTAATGAGAATATAAATGAATATTTATTGGTTATGGATGTTAGTTGGTTGATGTTTGCTTTTATTGCATATGCTATGTTAGCATATATAGTTGTTATGGAGATATATGTTGTATATTGAGGTTATTTTCATATATGCATGTTCTCATGTTGTTTGTTGAGTGATTAGTAGGTGCGGATCGCGTTTGCTTTGCATTTGGAGCTCGCTTTTGCGCTATATTAGCCGTATATGCTCGCTAATAAAATATAAGGTACATATCTCGGATTAAATATCGTACTTTTACACTTTTTTCCCTGCGGGATGCCTCATTACTTGATGAGATGTATATTTGTGATATATATACTGTCATTTTTTTTTTCGGATCGAGCCGCGCAAAGGAGACTATGGCGAATTTTTCCGAAAATTTAAGGCGTTAGAAAAAATTTGAGAAAATTGGAAATTTTTTGAAAACTTTAACTTTGATTTTAGAATTGAAAGTTAAACAAGGTAGTTTGTTTTTGAAAAGATAACTAAGTATGATTTGGAAAACTTAGTAAGGATTTGTAAGAAGTTTAAACTGTGGATTTTGGAAAGTAAATAAATTCTATAACTTTTCTTACTAGTTAATTTCGAGGACGAAATTCTTTTAAGGGGGGAAGATTGTAACGACCCAGGATTTTTAGAAATTAAAATTTTAATATTTAATTAATTTTAAATATTAAGAAGTGAATTTATAAGTCAAATAAATTTTTATTTGAATTTTTGGATTTAATTGGATAATTAAATCGATAATTTAATATGTTAAATTATGAAAATAATTGAAAATATAGTTAAATATGATTGAAAATGATTTGTAAAATTTTATTTTATCATATGGGAGTTAGAATGATATTTTAGAACTTTTAAAATCGAATTAAAAGTTAATTTGTGAAAATTGAATATTTTAATATTTAAATCGACTAGTGAAAATAGTCAATTTTTGAGCAGTCTCAGAATTGAACGAAACTAGTTCCATTGGATCCGTAATAGTTAGTTATTACCGGATTTCAATTTTCGTGTCAATCGGAGTTATCGTTTGATTGCGGCAGCTCGAAACGCATCGATTTATTTTTAATTTTAATTTGACGAGTGAAAATAGCCATTTTTCAAAAAGTCTCGGATTTCGACGAAACCAGTTTCATCGGATCCGCAATGTGATATTTTTGTAAGGTTTCAAATTTCAAGTCAATTGGATTTACCGTTTGTCCGGTACAAATTAAAACGCCTAGAAAATCGCTTAAATCGGTTTAATTTAAATTGAGCGTTTATAGCCATAACTCGCACAGATGTCCGAATTAGCTTTCGAAACCTGTTCCATTGTGTCCGGAACGCGGGATAAACCCTAGGAATGTCAGTTTCGGCGCGTAAATCGGAGTTCGGAATTTCCGGATGAATAGTGTTCGATTTTTTCTCTATAAATAGCCCTCACTCTAAATAAAAAAAAAATATACAAAACCCTAATCACGTTGTAGCCGCCAGTTCATTCATGAATGGCCGAAAATGTCCTACCTTCCTCCCTCCAAATCTTCAAATCCGTGCAACGATTCAAGAATCTCTCAACTAGAGAATCGTAGAGCACATCGAGATCTCGAGATCCAACGGTTATGATTGTTTAACTCGAAGCGGATTGGCGGCAATTTTCGTTCAAAGGCCGGTGGTTTATGCACGATTTTTGAGAGGAGATGATGGCCAAGTTTCGTGCCGTGGTGGCCGTGGGTAGGGCGTGGAGTGGCGCACGAGTTGAGCTCGTCTGATCATTGCCTCGACGTTCGTAGAGGAGGCGGCTATTAGGGTTTGTGGATTTGAAATGGGTTTGTGCGTGCTTTGATTATCTGGGTGGAGGAGATGCACGTGAAGAAGATAGGCTAACGCACGGCTATGATGTGGGGGATGAGGGTTTGAATGGTGGATTTGCAGTAGGTTGAAAATTATAAAAATAGTTGTTGTAAATTATTATAGTTAAAATCGTGTGTAACTTCAAAAGTTCATAACTTTTTCATACGAGGTCGAAAAAATGCAAAACCAGTTGTGTTGGAATCGTATGGACGAGCACTACGCGATGGAGTTAGTTTGGAGTCGTTTGGAGTTAGTGAGAATTTTGGGTAAAATTAAACGTCCGTTTAATTTTATTCGAAATAAATCGCTAAAACGGAAAATAAAATCAAGGTGAGAACTTCTCACTCAATCGAATCAGTTTCGATTTTATTTTAAATAGTTAGATTTAAAATATTTGAATGCATGTTTGAATGTTGATTGATATCTATTGATTGTTAAAATAGACATTATACGCCGTTAGTAAGCGGATGTTATTTAATAAAAACATATACCGCGAATATTTCATAAACAGTGAAATTGGTATTATATATAGTAGCAATATATATATATATTGGCATATGTATATATTGGAATTATTGATTTCCCGCATTTTTTAGCGGATGAGACCCTATTGCGCCGCTATTAAGCGGATAATATTCAATAAGAACATATACCACGATAATTTCGTACTGGAGCGAAATTGGTATTGTGCTAATGTTTGTGGATGCAGGAAAACAGGTTGGAGGGATCCAACTGGATTCCTCAACAGTTTTTATTTGATTTCAGATATTTTGATATTTGATGGATTTTCATATTGATATATGATATCGTTGTTGTCGTGATTGACTATTTGGTGTGTAGCATCATTGGACCAGATTTTGGGATTTTAAAATGATTTATAAAGTGATTTTTGAAAATATACTTTATGTTTGGAATTGATCCATATTAAATAAATAAACGTTATAATTTTTAAAGTTATAAAAATTATGATTTTTGAGAAATATAGTTAAAAAAAACTAATTTTTGAGAATATGATGCTATTGATTTTATAAAATAGTTTAATCGAGATATTTTAGAATTATTGTGAAAAGTTTAAATATAGGATTTATAAAATTTGATTATTTTATAAATCAAGAGAAAGGATGAAATTATAAAGGAAATTAAAGACGTTTTAAAGAATAATATAAATTGATTTATATTAAAGGATTTATAAATTGATATTTATAAATTAAAACATTTGAATTATAAAACGAGTTTTTATAAGTGTTTGAATGAAGTGAAAATGGATTTCATATGTGAATGGGATTTATAAAATTATAAATGGTGAAGTTATAAATGAAATTTATAAATAGTAAGATTTATAAATTTGTGAAGTTAATTGAAGAATAGATTTGGTTAAATAAATGAATCTTATAAGTTACAAGATTTATAATTTGGGAAGTTAAAAAGAACGATTTTGTAAAATAATCGTTTTATAAGCATTTAACTTATAATATGGACTTTTAGTTCATAATTGGGATATAAATCGAATAGGCTAATAAAGGAGATTTATAAAGGAAGTTGTTATAAAATAAATAGAAATGGAATTTATAAACGTTGTTTTATAAATTCGCAAATGACTTATTTTGATAAGTAAATTGTTGAAACCTATAAATGGAGTTATATTCACATTTTTGAATAGTGAATAATCCTTTGAATTAAATTGAATAAAAGGATGAAATTGTTAATGAAGTATATTCACGTTTTTGAATAGTGAATAACACGTTAAAGAAATTGTTTTGGATTTGGATGTTTTAAATAGAATTAAAACGATTGAACAATGTTTTAAAATGTGTTGAGATTCGAAACCATAGATTTCAACATTTATTGTTGAAATAGACGTTTTCGAGAAATAGAAGGAAATAATGGACTATAACACTGTTGTTATAGTAAATGATTTCCGAAAGGAAATGTTTTGTATAGTATTGGGATTTATATATCTATTTTAATTTCGAATCCCTATACTAGTGATTTTGGGACGTCGTAACGATGTTTTACGCAACATTCGTTTTGGCCCAAATAAATATGTTTAAGAGAATGATTTCCTTAAAAGAATGAAATACATACTTATTTTTGATTGAAGTATATTGAATATTTTCCAAGTGTTGAAAATAAATAAAATTTGTGAATTACTTATTAAATAAGTATGGAAATGTTTTCCAATATGAAGTGATATTTAGAATTTATCTTTTTGAAGATAAATTGAAAAGAAATATTGAAATGAATAATTGAAATCGAATATTCATTGATATTTTGGAATTATAAATTCACTAAGGAATTTATAAAGAAAGTGGAATTTGTTTAAAAATAAATATTGATTTATTTTTGAAGTATTGAAATTATATATCTAGTGAAGATATTTTGTGAAATAAATAATTTGGAAAATTATTTGGAAACTGGTGATGTGTGCATATCTATTGATAGTTCAATAACCGACTATCAATATTTCCCTTTGAATGGGTAATTGATGTGATTTGTTGAATGTGAATGCCACACTTATTTTTGAATAAGCGCTCACTATTCGGGTTAACCGGGAAAGGACCATGGGGTCGTATAACCCATTCCGAATATGTGATACGTCGTTATGAATTGCATTGAAGATCGATGTTGAAGACCCGGTATTTGCGAGAGCGATAGGATGACCTATCGATTGTCTCTGCACTGAGTTGCAGCGGTATAGAGACTCCCTAAGTGATGGGAAATCCGATCAGGATTGTGAATATCCGGATTGCAAGGACTTCTTTGTAAGTGCCTTCGGTTTTGTTCGATCCCGGAACAGACTTGTATGGATTGTGTGTCTGACATTACAAGTTGAGATATAAAGCCGATTTCTTTCAAATATATTTCTGTTGGTGGCGAAGAATTTATTCTTTTAGCTTAACACCCTTCTCTGAGACGTACGAGCTCAGAGGTTATGTAGTTGAAGTTATCAGCGATATATTCCCAATTTGGTAATGTGACATGCTGAGTGTTGCTGAAATGATCATTGTGTTGATTATTGTGATAGGATCATTTATTTGATCGTCTATCTTGGTGATCATTGTGTTGATCGTTTGTTGACCCAAAGCATGGCTTTTGTATAAAGTATGTTTTTGTGGACGTGACTTCGTCGAGCCTCACACCCCGGAAATGGTCAAAACAGGAAAGATGCGGCAAGGTTATGAGGGGTAGCACCCTTTAGGGTATGTACATTTCCTTCTGGATAGAGGTGGTATCATGGTACGGAGCCCAGATATTTAACCTATGTGGTTACTACGAATTTATTACTTTGTGGTTGTTGGTTTTCGGGATCCCGTGAGAAAGGTCGTTTACGATCGGGGAATGGCGTGCTCGTGTCAGTAGTTACCCAGTTAGGGGTAACCCGGCCTTGTGTTGGCAGAGTTCCGGTTTGGTTCTCGGTGATGTCTTTCCAGAGGCATTCTCATGTGGCAATGGGAAGTTCCTTGGCCTGACCATTTGTTGGAAATCCAAAGAAACAATACGAAACTTGTACGGTTTTAGTTGTAGAACCTATCATTCACTTATGGTGTCGCAACACTGTTTGGATGGTAGCTATAGTAGGCATACGATAATGGTCGTATGTTGGCTAAGATTTATATTCTACTTCCGAAATAATTTTTCCTACACTATGCACTAGTAATAATATCAAATGTTATTTTAAATGCGTATCAAGCATCTTTGGCTATCATAAGGAGAAATCTCCTCCGATTCTGCGTTTGCATGTGTGTGTGTGCGGGAGGCCTTATGGTAGTCTCATTTTTTAAAAAGCATTGCGAATTGAATTTAAAAATATCCCTCTATTTTGATTTTAAAGTTAAATAAACTGTTTTGAGTTCTCACACCAGTCACATGACTGACTTGGAGTTTATTGTTTTCCTTCCTAAACTCTGGGTGCCCACCAATTTTTACACGGGCAGTCAAGAGTTAATGTTTATCAGGATATTCTGGATATTCTGGAGTTGCTGGAGGCAAGCTGGATGGCATGGCGTATTACTAGTTATATAGTATTTCTTTTTCCGCTACACTATTTGTTATTGTTGTACACTCTGATGATATGATGTAATGAAATGTGATGTAATGTAATAACTGATATGGTTCTTTGTTTAAAGATTATTCATTTATTTATTATATGTTGTTCCGCTGCGAATTGTGAGATTCTGATGTTGTTCTGTTGTTTTCTTTCTGTTCCGTCCTGTTTTCTTCTGTTTTTCTTTTTCCTCTATTCTCTTTTTCTTCTATTTTAAAATTTTCTATCTCTTCTCTATTTTCTCTTTTCTATTCTATTTTCAAATTTTCTGTTTTCTTTTCCCTCCATCTTCTACCTTTTTTTCTACCTTTTCTTTTCTTAAATTCTTTTTTAAAACCCATAACATTTCGGTTTTTCGGCAACGAAAAATCGCGATCGTTACATAAATCTACACTTATAACTAAGTCCTACAGTTGAATAAATTTATTAAATTGAAATGTTCATTCAAGTTTATAAATTATCAACTTGCATTAACTTAATTCCCTTATTTGTTCCAATTATTGTCAATAATCTTTTATTACATTAAATCAATTTAATACTTTCCTTAAATTTCTCATATTCAATTTATATCCAGGTAAGAATCTTTTCACTACTTAATTCATTTGAATTCAAACTACTATAAATAGGTTTTAATTACCATTGCTATATTTTAATTTAGCGTTCATTCCAATATTAATTTATCACCTCTATATTTCTACTAAATTTACTTACAAAATCTTACTTAACTAACAATTTTTTTGTCGAAATTTACGGGTCGCTACACTCTCCCCCACTAAAAACTTTTCGTCCCTGAAAAGGAAAAATAAGGGGAAAGAAGAATTAAGAAATCTATATATATATATCTTATTCAAAACATTAACTTTATAAACAATTAAATTTACAACATTTGTTACTTAAATTAGAATATACAAATTTACCATCATTATATCTTTTTATACTTAAATTATTGAAGTTTGGAAAACATTTTCAAAATATTTTCTAAGTCCAAAATTTTCGAAATTTTTTGGCAGAGTCTCCTTTGTACGGAGAGGCTCGAGAGAAAATATAATATCAAAAATAACAATATATAACATATATTTCCCAAAATAATATATATCCCGTCACGAGAAAAATATAAATATAATAGCGCTATAAACCGTAATCCGAAAACGTACCTATTTGTCAGGCAATTTTACGCTTATTATTATGGAACCAAATGCAGTAGCAATTGCCTGCATTTCACTTATATAATCTAAAAGGGTTAACAATTATATATAGTGAAATATTTAAAGTGGTTTCAATCAATCAATCAATTGCAACAAACAGCATACAATCATCATACAAACATCAACACAAATCAATCATTCATTCATATCAAACAAAACAAATGGTTGTTCGGGATCAAAACTTCAAATTGTATAGATTATTTATACATCCAAACAATCTTAAAGTATCCTCACGCAAACAACCATAAACCAAACAACAACAATTCCAAACAACAAATCAAATTTATTTATTATTTATTTCATTTCATACATTTGTTATTTCATTTCATATAATGATTTCTTATAATTCACATTTATTTCTTGTAAAATTTCATTTCATTCATTTATTTATTTGCATTACATTCATTTCTCAAATTTCATTTACTTATTTAGCGCTTACATTTCTATTATATTAAATTTTAGAAATGCTTTAATTTCAACTTAAGTTTATAACTCTATAACATCAATTTCTTATTTATTAAGGTGATTCAAATTTTTCCCACTCTTAATATTATTTATTTATCGTATTCATCTTTCCATTTATTTTATTATAAATAACTTCAATCCTTCTTAAACTTATTTTCATTTCTTTATAACTGTTCTATTATATTAGTGGCCTTTCAGTCATAACCTAGATTTTTAACAATTATAACATTAGATTCTTATTAATAACAGCAATTTATTGAACACTTCATTACATCCTCCTATTTGTCCAATTTCAATTACATTTTCTTAATAAGCATTTCAACTTTTAATATTTGGTAAGTTATATATATGTTTTTAAGGATGTAATTTGAAAGTTATACAAATTTACTCTATTTCTTTTAATTAATTTATTGTTCAATAATTTTATCCCTTACTTCATAGGTTACAATTTCAAATTTCATTTAATTTCATTTATAACCAGGCATTTAATCTCTTATTTATTTAAAGATTCCAATTATTACTTAACTGCCATTTCACTATCCTAATTAAAACTATTAATTATCGAAAATTTAAGAATTAAATACCGGGTTTAGGTTTCAATTCATTTTAAATTAATAGATAAATATAAACTTATAATTTATATATCCAAGTAGATTTAAAACAAATTAAAAATTCATTTTTGTTAGTCAAAATCATTCTGTAGTCGAACTGCTACAGTGGCCTTCCCACTTCGAAACTCGAAAATGAATGTCGATGGTGCGTGCACTCATCACCGAAATTATTTTCCAGCAACAAAGAAGGAAGTATAGAACTTATTCCTTTTTCCAAAATTTCTTTAAAACAAATTTTTTTCCAAATTATATTGAAACATTTATATCAGGAAATACTTCTAATAATATTATTATTATTTTTCAAAACTTTTCAAAAGAAATTTTCAAAACCCCAGAACTTAAGTTCTAAATTTCCAATTTTTATTCATTTTATTTACAAGTTAGTTTCAACTATTATTTATATTTCCATTATCTAACAACCAATATATAGCAACCAAATATACATCTTATTTATAAAATTTTACTTAATATATATAGAAAATATAATAGGCAAAATTATTTCATTCACCTATATTAAAAACAAATATTGTGTCGGTCTGTTCTATTAAGTGTTTAGAAACCTCTATTGATGTCACAACGTCCTATGCACCAACCAGAGTTTATAAATACAAAACGGAACAAAGCAACACAATATCAAAACCCTTTCACAACACTAACAAATACGCTCTCTCATATATATACACTCAGCGACTCCCATAGGGTATTACTACCCTATTAGTAAAGAGTCAAACCCCACAAATCTAAGGTTTATCGCTAAACCAAAGCTCTGATACCAGATGTAACGTCCCGCATTTCCCCACGCTTTAAATCGACACACGTGCCAATTCAAACCATACGGAAGGGCGGATTGTTATGGGGTGAATAAGAAAAACAGAGGAGAAATAAAACAAAACACAATCTCACAGCGGAAGGATAAAATATAATAATCAATATACATTTTATAAACTGTTTACAAAACATTTGATTCTTCTTTATACAATAAATATCAGAGTTCACATACAAATAAATATCAATGCAGCGGAATACAGTGTATAGTGGAACCATATAATATATAATAATAATGAAATCTTCGTCTTCTTCCTCCAAAAATAAAGTCTTCAAATCCTGAAAACGCCCGGACTGGTCCGAGCGAATTGAAAAGACAAAACACTCGAGTCAGAACTAAAAGATCTTATGTAAGTTAAATCAATAGGAATAAATATGAGTGCAGTAACTCAAAAGATGCTCGGGATTCACTTCTCTTAAGGATCCGTTAAACTATTTACTATGTAGTATATTAGTGTCTAATTGTAAAGTAAACTTACCTTTTAATAGCGTTAAGGGGTTACCCATATAGCCCTTAACACAAACAATGCCAACTGTCTATACAGTACCGTAATACCTCCTGATCGGGAGGCTACCAGAGGATACTCCATAGGTACGACACAAATAGAAACTCGTACAAGGCGTGATAGAGTAGGTGACATGACACAACTAGGCAATGCCAGGGTAGATATACCAATTACACATCCGGGCAGGTGGTAACGCGTAGCTTCTACTACCGCCCACCTCGAACAACACCCCCAAATCAAAATAAAAAGTGGCCACCAAATCAATCCAAAAGTCAGAGTATAATATCGAAGGAGTGCGTTCGCCAGAGGAATGACCTCATTGGCTCGAGAGTCGCTCCTGTTTTAGCCACGTTATGCCAACTCACGGGAGTTGGGTCCACATATTTACCTCAAGGAAATGCCGCCGCCAACCTACTTCATTCTGGAATCTCCACCGCGTACACGATTGTTAAAGTGGTTTTCGGAGTTGGCAGAGAGTATGACAACTTCCGATCCCGGTCTCTTCAACAACCAAACGTTATATAACACCGCGGTTATTTTAAAATAATTTATACTTTAAAACCAGAATATAATATCCCTTTTCAAAACCATATAAATACGATATCATTTATATTCTAAAACCCCAAATCAATATAATATCATTTTTATTTTATAAATTTCCCTTTCCCAAAATCATAATAATTTCAAATATATATACCTTGAAACCATAGCTTTGAAACATAACTTTTAATACTAAATGGTTTAAATACTATATTATTTTATAAAATAAACAGCTTCTTTAAATTTCACAATAAATTCCCAATATCAATTTGAACCTCCAAATAAACCATTTTAATTCCCATATATTCAAAGCTTAAATATTCTACATTTCAAAACTTTATAGTTCATATATTTCAATCTTTAAATATTCCACTATTTTAAAATGGATTCTTTGATAATTTAATATATATATATATATATATATATCAAATCGAATTCCTATTATTTAAATTTGAAATATTTACTTACTAAACAAATATTATTCACGTAAAACCCTTAAACTTCAATAACAGGATATTCTTTTAATTAAATTAACTTGATAATATTCTTTAAATTAATTTGATATTCGTTTAAAACCTCAAATCAAAAATCAGGTTATAAGATCATATCTTTCAAATCTTAATTTATTTACATTTCAAAACAAATTTTTCGAGGAAAATTCTTAAATACTTTAATTCAAATCATATTCACATTTCTCTTCAACCTTACTTTTATTTTAGTTATTATAAACTCTATATACAATAGAATTTCAAATATATACTTAACCATATTATATAGACGGAATCAACT
Organism: Allium cepa; assembly: GCA_030765085.1. Taxonomy (NCBI): domain Eukaryota; kingdom Viridiplantae; phylum Streptophyta; class Magnoliopsida; order Asparagales; family Amaryllidaceae; genus Allium; species Allium cepa. Next base: position 331,709,938 of record CM060932.1, read on the forward strand.
TCATTATTTAGCTTATTTTAAAATTCGAAACAAATTTATACATATCTAAATTCAAGAATTTTACTATATATATACACCAAAATATAATATTTATTAAACCGTATTCTTTCCAAAACCATAGAAAATCATTTCAAGAATAATTTTATATATATATATATGTGTGTGTGTGTGTATATATGTATGTATGTATGTATCGTGGTGCCTGTATATAATTTTCTATCCTATGGTCAAGTGATACGGATATTTATCATTTCAATCCGCAATTTAAAATAAAAATGCGGTTTTATATCATTTCAAACCGCACTCTCGAATGAAATGAAAATGCATAATAACTTGCAGTTTAAACAATATAATTACAGCATCCATTCATCCATCATATCAATCATCAAACATTCATCAATTTATCATCCAATTCAAACAATCACATCAATAAATAATAATTAATTACTGACAGTTAATTTTTCAATAATAAATTAAATAACTGTTTAAATGTAGTTTATATGCAATAATAAATAAATTTAACTAGCAGTTTATATGCAATAATAAATTTAACTAAAATATTTAACTGTCAGTTTATATGCAAAATGAATTAAATAACAAGTAAATTTTATGAATGCAAATTAACCGAGATAATGGTGAAATATATGCCAAACAGCTATAAATAAATTTCTAAACACATCATAAATCAATTTAACAAACATAAGAAATCTTAGAAGTTGTGAGTGGCTTAAAACACTCACCTTTTGACTTTAAATTAAATTCAAATCCAAATTAATCCAAAAATTTTACAGTCTCCAAATTCGTCCAAACCAACGTCACCAGATCCAGAATTTCAATACGATCCTAGCAAAAAAAATCGCGCGTGAAACGGGTCACGTATGGAAAAGTTATACGCATTAAACAAGTTGATTAAATTAAAAGTGAATCAAATAAAATAAACAAAAGTAAAACAGCACTCACCCCAAAAACAACCACGTCATCACAATCTCTCCCAACCCTAGAGGCCACGCACACACGAGAAAAGAACCCTCTCGTCAAAAATCGCATACCAGCTGCCACCTAGGGTTTCATATCGCCGATGCCACGCTTTTTTCCTCCACGATCTGACTCCACCACCGAGACACCCGGCTCATGCCGCCCCTACCGGACCCAGTGAACTCGACCTCAGCCACCCCCCCCCCCCCCCGTGCATATCTCCGTCACCTTCCCACGTTTATCTCGGTGCACCCGAGCCCCCTTCGACGACCGCGACCTTGCTGATGCACTTAGAACACTGATCTTCACCCACTGCCACCCTCCGATCGAGCTATCGATGAGAATCCACCATTGAACGCAACGTTATACCATGAACGGCCGAGAATCAATTGCAATTTCCAGGACGAACGATGACTCAAATTGAAAAACGAATTACACCATTGAATTTCGCTCGTCGAGGACTTCAACATGTTTTTTTTTGAGAATTTTCTGAGGACTTTGAATTTTTGACTTTGGATTTTGAATTATAATAGGATCTAGGGTTTGCATCCATTGAGGAATAGGAGAAGCTGATGAAATTTTACGCATAGACAATTGAGAATAGGCAGAGGCTAGGATTTAGCAGGGTATTTATAGATAAAGTTGGAATAGACAGATGGATCCGAATTGTAGCGTGCTAAACGATAATTGGCCCAAAAAGCCTATTCTGAATCCGGAACAAGATTGGGTCAAACTATATTTCAAAATAGGTGTTTTAAAATATTTTAAACGCAATGAAAAAGGTTTCAAGTCCAAATTCCATCGTATGGAGAAGTTATGCTAAATTCAATTTTTCCAAATTCATTTCAATTAAATCGATTTAAGGCGTTTCGCATTCGTACGATCAAACGACAAGTCCGATCGCTATGAAACTTGAAACCCTACAATAATTTACCGATACGAATCCGATGAAACTAGTTTCGTCGGAATTCGAGTCAGTGGCCAAAATGGCTATATTTCCATTAATTAAATAAATTTAAAATAAATTAATTAAATCAAATTTTGCGGTAAAATTTTGAAATTTGCAATCTTTATCACTTTATAATTTTCAAACATTTACAATGATTTAACAATTTTTAAAGGTCAATTTATTAAAGATTAATCAATATAAATCTTCAATTTCATAAAATTCAAAATTATAGATAAATTTCCAAAATTTCCATTAAATTGAATTAACCCATAACTATTCCATTCATAATTTCAAATAGAAGGGTTTACCATTGGATTTAAAATTATTACATAAATATTTCCCAATTTCAACTGAATTTTTAATTTACCGTAATAATTAAATATTTGATTTCATTCATTGGCAATAAATCCAATCATTATAAATTAAATAGATTATCTTCACCATTTAAAAATTCAAATTCTATAATTCATAAATTTTATCATCTTGTATTACTTATTAATTTATAATTCTTTAAACCAATTCCCGTCTCAACTCCAAATAGCGTAGTAATTAATTACATCCACAATAAACTCAATAAATAAAATTTATCCAAGTAAATTAGCTTAATTTGCTTAAATCCTTTTTATCTAACCAATTATTATTCGATAAATTCCTTCCTATGGTATAATTATATTTGGTCCATAACTATTACCCTTAATGTTTCCCAAATTTATATTAATGTAACATTTCCTTTAGATTTATTGCAATGGTTTCCAATTCAATAATCACCATTTATTTTATATATATACATTAATAAATTCAATATTTCAATTTCGTTTTCCTATAATAAATTTATTACCAAGTATATATTTACTTTATTCCAACAAATTGGAATTCCATTCAATTACTATAACAATCATTCCCTATTCACACTTTATTATTAACCCACAATCATTGCATTTATTGTCTTATATTGATTCTATCCAATTACCACATATTCCTTTAAATTCATAGTAACGAAAAATTCAATTCCACTTATTTGCATTAACTCCATTTCATAAATCTACATGCAATTACTACCTTAAAATACGTTCTTATTAATTTCCATTTCCACTTCCGTTACTATATTAATAATCATTAAAGTTCCGTTTATATCAATAACACATTAAAATTTCTTACCATTTAATTGAGTTTGTTTTCCAAATAAATTTATTGACCACTTAATTAGGCAATTTATACTGATTTGTTATCATACCTATAAATCTACACTTATAACTAAGTCCTACAGTTGTATAAATTTATTAAATTGAAATGTTCATTCAAGTTTATAAATTATCAACTTGCATTAACTTAATTCCCTTATTTGTTCCAATTATTGTCAACAATCTTTTATTACATTAAATCAATTTAATACTTTCCTTAAATTTCTCATATTCAATTTATATCCAGGTAAGAATCTTTTCACTACTTAATTCATTTGAATTCAAATTACTATAAATAGGTTTTAATTACCATTGCTATATTTTAATTTAGCGTTCATTCCAATATTAATTTATCACCTCTATATTTCTACTAAATTTACTTACAAATCTTACTTAACTAACAATTTTAGTTGTCGAAATTTACGGGTCGTTACACTCTCCCCCACTCAAAACTTTTCGTCCCCGAAAAGGAAAAATAAGGGGAAAGAAGAAATAAGAAATCTATATATATCTTATTCAAAACATTAACTTTATAAACAATTAAATTTACAACATTTGTTACTTAAATTAGAATATACAAATTTACCATCATTATATCTTATTATACTTAAATTATTGAAGTTTGAAAAATATTTTCAAAATATTTTCTAAGTCCAAAATTTTCGAAATTTTTTGCAGAGTCTCCTTTGTATGGAGAGGCTCGAGAGAAAATATAGTATTAAAAATAACAATATATAACATATATTTCCCAAAATAATATATATCCCATCACGAGAAAAATATAAATATAATAGCGCTATAAACCGTAATCCAAAAACGTACCTATTTGTCAGGCAATTTTACGCTTATTATTATGGAACCAAATGCAGTAGCAATTGCCTGCATTTCACTTATATAATCTAAAAGGGTTAACAATTATATAGAGTGAAATATTTAAAGTGGTTTCAATCAATCAATCAATTGCAACAAACAGCATATAATCATCATACAAACATCAATACAAATCAATCATTCATTCATATCAAACAAAACAAATGGTTGTTCGGGATCAAAACTTCAAATTGTATAGATTATTTATACATCCAAACAATCTTAAAGTATCCTCACGCAAACAACCATAAACCAAACAACAACAATTCCAAACAACAAATCAAATTTATATTATTTATTTCATTTCATACATTTGTTATTTCATTTCATATAATGATTTCTTATAATTCACATTTATTTCTTGTAAAATTTCATTTCATTCATTTATTTATTTGCATTACATTCATTTCTCAAATTTCATTTACTTATTTAGCGCTTACATTTCTATTATATTAAATTTTAGAAATGCTTTAATTTCAACTTAAGTTTATAACTCTATAACATCAATTTCTTATTTATTAAGGTGATTCAAAATTTTCCCACTCTTAATATTATTTATTTATCGTATCAATCTTTCCATTTATTTTATTATAAATAACTTCAATCCTTCTTAAACTTATTTTCATTTCTTTATAACTGTTCTATTATATTAGTGGCCTTTCAGTCATAACCTAGATTTTTAACAATTATAACATTAGATTCTTATTAATAACAGCAATTTATTGAACACTTCATTACATCCTCCTATTTGTACAATTTCAATTACATTTTCTTAATAAGCATTTCAACTTTTAATATTTGGTAAGTTATATATATGTTTTTAAGGATGTAATTTGAAAGTTATACAAATTTACTCTATTTCTTTTAATTAATTTATTGTTCAATAATTTTATCCCTTACTTCATAGGTTACAATTTGAAATTTCATTTAATTTCATTTATAACCAGGCATTTAATCTCTTATTTATTTAAAGATTCCAATTATTACTTAACTGCCATTTCACTATCCTAATTAAAACTATTAATTATCGGAAATTTAAGAATTAAATACCGGGTTTAGGTTTCAATTCATTTTAAATTAATAGATAAATATAAACTTATAATTTATATATCCAAGTAGATTTAAAACAAATTATAAATTCACTTTTGTTAATCAAAATCATTCTGTAGTCGAACTGCTACAGTGGCCTTCCCACTTTGAAACTCGAAAATGAATGTCGATGGTGCGTGCACTCATCACCGAAATTATTTTCCAGCAACAAAGAAGGAAGTATAGAACTTATTCCTTTTTCCAAACCAAAGCTAAGGTTTATCACTAAACCAAAGCTCTGATGCCAGATGTAACGTCCCGCCTTTTCGCATGTTTTAAATCGACACACGTGCCAATTCAAACCATACGGAAGGGCGGATTGTTATGGGGTGAATAAGAAAAACAGAGGAGAAATAAAAAAAACACAATCTCAAAGCGGAAGGATAAAATATAATAATCAATATACATTTTATAAACTATTTACAAAACATTTGATTCTTGTTTATACAATAAATATCAGAGTTCACATACAAATAAATATCAATGCAGCGGAATATAGTGTGTAGTGGAACCATGTAATATATAATAATAATAATGAAATCTTCGTCTTCTTCCTCTAAAAAGTAAAGTCTTCAAATCCTGAAAACGCTCGGACTGAACCGAGCGAATTAAAAAGACAAAACACTCGAGTCAGAACTAAAAGATCTTATGTAAGTTAAATCAATAGGAATAAATATGAGTGCAGTAACTCAAAAGATGCTCGGGATTCACTTCTCTTAAGGATCCGTTAAACTATTTACTATGTAGTATATTTTGCTATTATAATAGTGTCTAATTGTAAAGTAAACTTACTTTTTAATAGCGTTAAGGGGTTACCCATATAGCCCTTAACACAAACAATGCCAAAAGTCTATACAGTACCGTAATACCTCCTGATCGGGAGGCTACCAGAGGATACTCCATAGGTACGGCACAAATAGAAACTCGTACAAGGCGCGATAGGGTAGGTGACACGGCACAACTAGGCAATGCCAGAGTAGATATACCAATTACGCATCCGAGCTGGCGGTAACGCGTAGCTACTACTACCGCCCACCTCGAACAACACCCCCAAATCAAAATAGGTGGCCACCGAATCAATCCAAAAGTCAGAGTATAATATCGAAGGAGTGCGCTCGATCAGAGGAATGACCTCATTGGCCCGAGAATCGCTCCTGTTTTAGCCACCTTATGCCAACTCACGGGAGTTGGGTCCACGTATTTACCTCAAGGAAACGCCTCCACCAACCTACTTCATTCTGGAATCTCCACCGCGTACACGGTTGTTAAAGTGGTTTTCAGAGTTGGTAGAGAGTATGACAACTTCCGATCCCGATCTCTTCAACAACCAAACGTTATTATAACACCGCGGTTATTTCAAAATAATTTATACTTTAAAACCAGAATATAATATCCCTTTCAAAATCATATGAATACGATATCATTTATATTCTAAAACCCCAAATCAATATAATATCATTTTTATTTTATAAATTTCCCTTTCCCAAAATCATAATATTTTCAAATATATATACCTTGAAACCATAGCTTTGAAACATAACTTTTAATACTAAATGGTTCAAATACTATATTATTTTATAAAATAAACAGGTTCTTTAAATTTCACAATAAATTCCCAATATCAATTTGAACCTCCAAATAAACCATTTTAATTCCCATATATTCAAAGCTTAAATATTCTATATTTCAAAACTTTATAGTTCGTATATTTCAATCTTTAAATATTCCACTATTTCAAAATGGATTCTTTGATAATTTAATATATATATATATATATCAAATCCAATTCCTATTATATAAATTTGAAATATTTACTTACTAAACAAATATTATTCAGGTAAAACCCTTAAACTTCAATAACAGGATATTCTTTTAATTAAATTAACTTGATAATATTCTTTAAATTAATTTGATATTTGTTTAAATCCTCAAATCAAAAATCATGTTATAGGATCATATCTTTCAAATCTTAATTTATTTACATTTCAAAACAAATTTTTCGAGGAAAATTCTTAAATACTTTAATTCAAATCATATTCACATTTCTCTTCAACCTTACTTTTATTTGAGTTATTATAAACTCTATATACAATAGAATTTCAAATATATACTTAACCATATTATATAAACGGAATCAACTTCATTATTTAGCTTATTTTAAAATTCGAAGCAAATTTATACATAGCTAAATTCAAGAATTTTACTATATATATATCAAAATTTAATATTTATTAAACCGTATTCTTTCCAAAACCATATAAAATCATTTCAAGAATAATTATATATATATATATATATATACCGCGGTGCCTGTATATAATTTTCTATCCTATGATCAAGTGATACAGATATTTATCATTTCAATCCGCAATTTAAAAATAAAAATGCGGTTGTATATCATTTCAAACCGCAATTCCGAATGAAATGAAAATGCATAATAACTTGCAGTTTATACAATATAATTATAGCATCCATTCATCCATCATATCTATCATCAAACATTCATCAGTTTATCATCCAATTCAAACAATCACATCAATAAATAATAGTTAATTACTGACAGTTAATTTTTCAATAATGAAATAAATAACTGTTTAAGTGTAGTTTATATGCAATAATAAATAAATTTATCTAGCAGTTTATATGCAATAATAAATTTAACTAAAATCTTTAACTGGCAATTTATATGCAAAATGAATTAAATAACAAGTAAATTTTATGAATGCAAATTAACTGAGATAATGGTGAAATATATGCCAAACAGCTATAAATAAATTTCTAAACACATTATAAATCAATTTATCAAACATAAGAAATCTTAGAAGTTGTGAGTGGGTTAAAACACTCACCTTTTGAATTTAAATTGAATTCAAATCCAAATTGAATCCAAAATGTTCACAGTCTCCAAATTCATCCAAACCAACGTCAATAGGTCCGAAATTTCAATATGATCCTAACAAAAAAAATCGCGCGTGAAACGGATCACGTATGGAAAAGTTATATGCATTAAACAAGATGATTAAATAATAGTGAATTAAAATAAACAAAAGAAAAACAGCACTCACCCAAAAACAACCACGTCATCACAATCTCTCCCAACCCTACAGGCCACGCACGCACGAAAAAAGAATCCCCTCGTCAAAAATCGCATGCTAGCCGCCACCTAGGGTTTCATATCGCCGATGCCACACTTTTTTCCTCCACGATCTGACTCCACCACCGAGACGCCCTGCTCATGCCCCCCAACCGGACCTACTGAACTCGACCTCGGCCTCCCCCCACGCACGCCTCCGTCACCTTCCTACGTTTATCTCGGTGCACCCCGAGCCCCCTTCGACAACCGCGACCGTGCCGATGCACTTAGAACACTAATCTCCAGCCACTGCCACCCTCCGATCGAGCTATCGATGAGAATCCACCGTTGAACGCAACGCTATACCATGAACGGCCGAGAATCAATTGCAATTTCCAGGACGAACGATGACTCAAATTGAAAAATGAATTACACTATTGAATTTCGCTCGTCGAAGGCTTCAACATGTATTTTCTTGAGAATTTTCTGAGGACTTTGAATTTTTGACTTTGGATTTTGAATTGTAACTGGATCTAGGGTTTTCATCCATTGAGGAAGAGGAGGAGCTGATGAAATTTTATGCGTAGACAATTGAGAATAGGCGGAGGCTAAGGTTTAGTAGGGTATTTATAGATAAAGTTGGAATAGATAGATGGATCTGAATTATAACATGTTAAACGATAATTGGCCCAAAAAGCCCGTTCTGACTCCGGAATGAGATTGGGTCAAACCATATATCAAAATAAATGTTTTAAAATATTTTAAATGCAATGGAAAAGGTTTCACGTCCAAATTCCATCGTATGGAGAAGTTATGCTAAATTCAATTTTTCCAAATTGATTTTAATTAAATCGATTTAAGGCGTTTCGCGTTCGTACGATCAAACGACAAGTCCGATCGCTACGAAACTTGAATCCCTACAATAATTCACCGATACAGATCCGATGAAACTGGTTTCGTAGGAATCCGAGTCAGTGGCCAAAATGGCTATTTTCCATTAATTAAATAGATTTAAAATAAATAAATTAAATCAAATTTCGCGGTAAAATTCTGAAATTTGAAATCTTTATCACCTTATAATTTTCGAACATTTACAATGATTTAACAATTTTTAAAAGTCAATTTATTAAAGATTAATCAATATAAATCTTTAAAATTCAAAATTATAGATAAATTTCCAAAATTTCCATTAAATTGAATTTACCTATAACTATTCCATTCATAATTTCAAATAGAAGGGTTTACCATTGGATTTAAAATTATTACATAAATATTTCCCAATTTCAACTAAATTTTTAATTTACCGTAATAATTAAATATTTGATTTCATTCATTGGCAATAAATCCAATTATTATAAATTAAATAGATTATCTTCACTATTTAAAAATTCAAATTCTATAATTCATAAATATTATCATCTTGTATTACTTATTAATTTATAGTTCTTTAAACCAATTCCCATCTCAATTCCAAATAGCGTAGTAATTAATTACATTCACAATAAACTCAATAAATAAAATTTATCCAAATAAATTAGCTTGATTTGCTTAAATCCTTTTTATCTAACCAATTATTATTCGATAAATTCCTTCCTATGGTATAATTATATTTGGTCCACAACTATTACCCTTAATGTTTCCCAAATTTATATTAATGTAACATTTCCTTTAGATTTATTGCAATGGTTTCCAATTCAATAATCACCATTTATTTTATATATATACATTAATAAATTCAGTATTTCAATTTCGTTTTCCTATAATAAATTTATTACCAAGTATACATTTACTCTATTCCAACAAATTGGAATTCCATTCAATTACTATAACAATAATTTCCCTATTCACACTTTATTATTAACCCACAATCATTGCATTTATTGTCTTATATTGATTCTATCCAATTACCACATATTCCTTTAAATTCATAGTAACGAAAAACTCAATTCCACTTATTTGCATTAACTCCATTTCATAAATCTACATGCAATCACTACCTTAAAATACGTTCCTATTAGTTTCCACTTCCACTTCCGTTACTATATTAATAATCATTAAAGTTCCATTTATATCAATAACACATTAAAATTTCTTACCATTTAAATGAGTTTGATTTCCAAATAAATTTATTGACCACTTAATTAGGCAATTTATACTGATTTGTTATCATAACTATAAATCTACACTTATAACTAAGTCTTACATTTGAATAAGTTTATTAAATTGAAATGTTCATTCAAGTTTATAAATTATCAACTTGCATTAACTTAATTCCCTAATTTGTTCCAATTACTGTCAACAATATTTTATTACATTAAATCAATTTAATACTTTCCTTAAATTTCTCATATTCAATTTATATCCAAGTAAGAATCTTTTCACTACTTAACTCATTTGAATTTATTCAAATTACTAAAAATAGGTTTTAATTACCATTTCTATATTTTAATTTAGCGTTCATTCCAATATTAATTTATCACCTCTATATTTCTACTAAATTTACTTACAAAATCTCACTTAACTAACAATTTTAATTGTCGAAATTTACGGGTCGTTACATTCAGGAGCATAATCTCCATTACCTTAGTCATCATCAACATTGGTATGTTTTGTTTCATTATTTACAATGTCGTCATTGCTTTTATTGTCATCTATGCTTTTATCATCATAAACTTCATCAGCATTATCTTTCGTACTTACCACATCATCAAAATCAATAAGATTATGAACATTATCAACATTTACACTAAAAGCATCATCATTTACCATCCTTTTGTTACTTTTATTATTAATTGGAATATCTATTAGTTTTGATACTCGAATTCAAGCCCCAGTTGGAAGAAGAAAATATCGCAAAAGCATGGAGGAAGACGAAGCACCAAAGCCCTAACCCTATGTTAGAGTCACGACTTGTAGAAAGAGGATGTTGGTGGTTCGGTGATTGAGGAAGGCTGAATGAGAAATTTCGTTTGGTGGAAGACCAGACCAGAATTTTGGTTCGGTGGTAGTGCTTCAGTCGATTGTGAAGGCAATGGGAAGACTCATTCGATGATGGGAGATGCCAGACCAATGATTTGGTCCGGTGGTGATTAGGGCTTGTCGCTCCAAATATCTCGTCTAGTGGTGATGGGATGTCGGTCCGTACTTGCCGCTCCAAATATTTCGTTCGGTGCTGAAGCATGACCAAACCAATGATTGCCGCTCCAGATGTTTGGTTCAGTAATTGGGAGATGTCGGTCTAGACTTGAAGTAGATTGATATGGGCTTTGCCAGTCCAAGTGATGCGAAACTAAGTTAAGGCCGAATCAAATATTTAGTTCGATATTGGACCATGCCGGTCCAGATCTTGAGTGTTGTCTGCTGAACCAAATGCTATTGCGTTGTTTGCCGGACCAAATGTGCCGAACCAAACTTCAAGTCTGCTATATAGCAGCTACCATTCCTCATATCTCCACTCTATAAATAGTGGAGCTTTTGGACAATAATAGAGCGAAACTCTACAGAATTTTGTCCTAATTGTTAATTCTTTTTGTTTATAGCCTCCAAAAGTGAATCAATCTTATAACTCTAATCTTTCAGTGATTAATAAAATCTTCTCTCCCCAAGCGGATGTACATTGCCTCGTAGTAGTGGAACCGCTATACATACTAGTGTTATTTATTTTTCTGCATTGCACTGATCTGTGACTATCTAGAGTTTATCTCTATTTGTTTCATCTCACTACAATCACATTCCAAATATTTTCCGCTATGTTGGGTTTTTTATTCCTTTATACTGATCATATGAAAGGATTTTCCCCAACAGTCTAGTATCAGAGATGTAAGGTTGATTGAGGAGTGTTAGACGCTATGGCAGAAGATAAAGGGTCTCCAGTTGTTACAAGACGCTATACTAGAGGGATGTATATCGCGTCAGGATCACAATTGGCAATTGATAAATGGAATGAGGATAAAAACTTCGAGAAGCGACAATAGAGGATGAAGGCTGTTCTAATGAGGAGTGAAGTCCATCCAGTAGTGTTTTCCCCTGAGGAGTTAACGGCTGACATCTCAGTCGTGGAAAGAAAGAAGATAGAGAAATGATCGTTTATTACTTTACAACTAGCTATAAGAGAGAATGTTATATCAGATATTAACAGAGAGACCACTGCTAGGGGCATTTGGACCAAGTTAGAAAATCTCTACTTGAAGAAATCTCTGACTAACCATCTAATATTGTTGAAGACATTTTTCACCATGTGGATGAGAGAGGGTACTTCAATGAAGGAACATCTTAATTTCTTTGATGATCTCGTGATGAGATGGAGACTGTTGACTTGAAGATGGATAAGGAGCAAATCACAAGGATTCTTTTGTGTTCTCTTCTGGAGCATAACATAGGTTTCTCTAATAGCGTTATCTTCGCTAGAGACACATTTGTAGGATCGATTTCATCCTAGAGGGGGGTTGAATAGGGTCATGCTAATGATTATAAAAAATTTATGCGGAAGTATATAAAATAATCGCAACACAGATATAGCAGAGAAATAACAGCACATATAATAGCAGGATAATAAAAGCATAAAACAGAATACACAGATTTACCCAGCTTCGGCAAAACCATGCCTACGTGCTACTCCCAAGGTTTCTACTAAAAATTAAGTAGTCAGACGCTTACACACGTAAACTCGCGACACCCGCTATCGACTAACCTAACTCTACGCTCAAAACCCTGCCACAACTCAGCCATTGAGTGGCGAATTCTCGAACTACACCACCGTAGTTCGTACCCTAGTCACACGACTAGAAAGTTACAAACGTTTAAAAGAAATACATAATAAAAGCAATTTAAAAATACAAAGCCCTATATAATTGTAAGCCCAAGTTATGATAAATAAGAATATAGGGGGAACCGGCCCAATAAACAACTAAAGGAGAATCCTCTTTTATTTTTATATCTTCGGCCCATCTTCTTGTAATTCGAAAAATGGCTGCTCATTTGTTTCCTCTTTAAACAAAATGTAACAAACGGGGATTTTCGTCTTTCGAAAATTCGACATCGACACTCACTTTATCGACTGACGAGAAATCGAAGGCCGAAAACACGGAATGTTATGGGTTTTAAAAAGAAAAGAAAAAGAAAGAAGAGAGAAAAGTAAATAAGAAGATAGAAAATAGAGGAAGAACAGAAATTTAAAAATTAAAGGATAGAAGGATTTTAAAAATAGAAAAAGAGAATTTGAAAATAGGACGGGACAGAAAGGAACAACAGAACAACAACAGAATCTCACAATTCGCAGCGGAACAACATATAATAATAAATGAATAATCTTTAAACAAAGAACTATATCAGTTATTACATTACATCACATTTTATTACATCATATCATCACATCAGAGTGTACAACATCATACAACAACAAACAGTGCAGCGGAAAAAGAAATACTATATAAGTAATATGCCATGCCATCCAGCTTGCCTCCAGCAACTCCAGAATATCCAGAATATCCTGATAAACCTAACTCTTAACTGCCCGTGTGGAAATTGGTGGGCACCCAGAGTTTAGGAAGGAAAACAATAAACTCCAAGTCAGTCATGTGACTGGTGTGAGAACTCAAAATAGTTTATTTAACTTTAAAATCAAAATAGAGAGATATTTTTAAATCAATTCGCAATGCTTTTAAAAATGAGACTACCATAAGGCCTCCCGCACACACACACATGCAAACGCAGAATCGGAGGAGATTTCTCCATATGATAGTCAAAGATGCTTGATACGCATTTAAAATAACATTTGATATTATTACTAGTGCATAGTGTAGGGAAATCATTTCAAAAATAAAGATATAAATCTTAGCCAACATACGACCATTATCGTATGCCTACTATAGCTACTATCCAAACAGTGTTGCGACACCATAAGTGAATAGCAGGTTCTACAACTAATACCGTACAAGTCACGTATTGTTTCTTTGGATTTCCAACAAATGATCAGGCCAAGGAACTTCCCATTGCCACTGAGAATGCCTCTGGATGGACATCCCCGAGAACCAAACCGGATCTCTACCAACACAAGGCCGGGTTACTCCTAACTGAGCAACAACTGACCGAATATGCCATCCCCCGGTCCTTTGGGACCTTTTTCCGAGAGCGCTCTCTAATCAATTCACACAATCATAACAAAGTGTTTTCAACATGAGTAAGTATCTGGGCTCCATACCATGATACCACCCTTTTCCAGAAGGAAATGGACACATCCTAAAGGGTGCTACCCCTCATAACCTTGCTGCTTCTTTCCTGTTTTGACCATTTCCGGGATGTGAGGCTCGACGAAGTCACGTCCACAAAAACATACTTTATACAAAAGCCATGCTTTGGGTCAACAAATGATCAACACAATGATCACTAAGATAGACGATCAAATAAATGATCCTATCACAATAATCAACACAATGATCATTTCAGCATCACTCAGCATGTCACATTACCAAACTGGGAATATATCGCTGATAACTTCAACTATATAACCTTTGAGCTCGTACGTCTCAAAGAAGGGTGTTAAGCAAAGAATAAATTCTCCGCCACCAACAGAAATATATTTGAAAGAAATCGGCTTTATATCTCAACTTGTAATGTCAGGCATACAATCCATACAAGTCTGTTCCGGGCTCGAACAGAACCGAAGGCACTTACAAAGAAGTCCTTGCAATCCGGATATTCACAATCCTGATCGGATTCACCATCACATATGGAGAACTCAATACCGTAGCTACTCGGTGCAGAGTCAATCGATAGTTCATCCTATCACTCTCGCAAATACCGGTCTTCAACACCGATCTTCAAATGCGATTCACAACGACGTATCACATATTCGGAGTGGGTTATACGACCCCATGGTCCTTTCCCGGTTAACCCGAATAGTGAGCGCTTATTCAAAATAAGTGTGCATTCAAATTCAATCAATTCACATCAAATAACCATTCAAAGGGAAATATTGATAGTCGGTTATTGAACTATCAATTGATATGCACACATCACCAGATTCCAAATAATTTTCCAAATTATTTATTTTCCAAAATATCTTTACAAGATATATTATTTCAACACTTCAAAAATAAATCAATATTTATTTTTAAACGAATTCCACTTTTCATTCATAAATTCCATAATGAATTTATATTTCAAAATATCCATGCATATATGATTTCAATCATTCATTTCAATTTATCTTCAAAAAGATAAATTCTAATTTTTCACTTCATATTGGAAAACATTCCCATACTTATTAAATAAGTAATTCACAATCTTTTATTTTCAATACTTAGAAAATATTCAATATACTTAAATCGAATTAAGTATATATTTCATTCTATTAAGGAAAACATTCTCTTAACATATTTATTTGGGCCAAAACGAATGTTGCGTAAAACATCGTTACGACAACCCAAAATCACTAGTATATGGATTCGAAATTAAAATAGATATATAAATCCCAATACTATACAAAACATTTCCTTTCGGAAATCATTTACTATAACAACAGTGTTATAGTCCACCATTTCCTTTTATTTCTCGAAAACGTCTATTTCAACAATAAATGTTGAAATCTATGGTTTCGAATCTCAACATGTTTTAAACCATCGTTAGATCGTTTTAATTCTATTTAAAACATCACATTCAAAAACATTTTATTTAACGTGTTATTCACTATTCAAAAACGTGAATAAACCATGTTCACAAATTCCATTATTTCTATTCTTTTTAACTTAAAGGATTATTCACTGTTTACAACGTGAATATAACTCCATTAATAGGTTATAACAATTAACTTATCAAAATAAGTCGTTTGCGGATTTATAAAACAGCGTTTATAAATTCCGTTTCTATTTATTTATAAAAACTTCTTTTTTATAAATTCCTTTATTAACCTATTTGATTTCATATCTCAATTATAAACTAAAAGTTCATATTATAAGTCAATTGCTTATAAAACGATTATTTTACAAAATCGTTCTTTAAACTTCATAATTATAAATCTTATAACTTATAAGATTCATTTATTTAACCAAATCTATTCTTCAATTAACTTCACAAATTTATAAATCTTACTATTTATAAATTTCATTTATAACTTCACAGTTTATAATTCTATAAATTTCATTCTATTATGAAATTCATTTTCACATCATTCGAACACTTATAAAAACTCGTTTTATAATGTCCATAATTCAATTTATAAATATCCATTTATAAATCTCTTAATATAAATCAGTTTATATTATTATTCTAAAACGTCTTTAAATTCCTTTATAATTTCATCATTTCGATTTATAAAATAATCAAATTTTATAAATCCTATATTTAAACTTTTATCATATATTCAAAAATCCAATCTAAATTATTTTATAAAATCATTAGTTCATATTTCTCAAAAATCAACTTTTAATCGTATTTCTAAAAATCAGCTTTTTTTAACTATATTTCACAAAAACCATAATTTTTATAACTTTAAAAATTATAACGTTTATTTATTTATAATGGATCAATTCCAAAAATATAGTATACTTTTAAAAATCACTTTAAAAATCATTTTAAAATCCCAAAATCTGGGTCCAATGATGCTACACACCAAATAGTCAATCACGACTAACAACGATATCATATATCGATATGATAATCCATCAAATATCAAAATATCTGAAATAAAATAAATACTGTTGAGGAATCCAGTTGGATCCCTCCAACCTGTTTCCTGCATCCAAAAACATTAGCACAATACCAATTTCGCTCCAGTACGAAATTATCGCGGTATATGTTCTTAATAAATATTATCCGCTTAATAACGGCGTAATAGGGTCTCATCCGCTAAACAAAAAATGCGGGAAATCAACAACTGCAATATATACATATGCCAATATATATATATTGATATAATATATAATACCAATTTCACTGTTTATGAAATATTCGCGGTATATGTTTATATTAAATAACATCCGCTTACTAACGGCGTATAATGTCTATTTTAACAATCAAAAATTTACAGTCATCATTTAAACATGCATTCAAATATTTTAAATCTAACTATTTAAAATAAAATCGAAATCTATTCGATTGAGTGAGAAGTTCTCACCTTGGTTTTAAATTCCGTTTAAGCTTTTATTTCGAATAAAATTAAACGCGCGTTTAATTTTACCCGAAATTCTCACTAACTCCAAACGACTCCAAACCAACTCCATCGCGTAGTGCTCGTCCATACGATTCCAACGCAACTGGATTTGCATTTTTTCGACCTCGTATGAAAAAGTTATGCATTTTATAAGTTTGTACACGATTTTATAAACTAATTTCAACATAAACTTTTATATTTTAAACCCACATCTCACCACAACCACCAGATCCATGCCTATTGAATCCAGGCCGTCCTTCCTTTCTCTTCCCCTTTCGTTCAAGCTACAGATAAGGGCCGCACAACAAAACCCATTATAGCAATTTAGGGTTAAATTATACACCCTCGTTTCTCGACGATATCTCGATCAAGACGCGCCAATTTGTAGCCCATCGTCAACACCATGCTCGGCCTGAAGGAGATGCAACTCGGCCCCCTCCTCCTCTTCATGTTGCGTGCGCAACTGGCCACGCACGGCCCCCATTTGCTCCGCCTCGAGTCGACCAAACCACATCTCAGCCGTATAGATTGAAAGGCCACTCGATGCTCTCTAACTTTCGTGTTGAATACTTCGTCTAATTGTATATAGATTTGAAGTAATTAAGGAAGGAAGATCTACAAATGCTGGCCGTTCAAGATGGGGGTGGCGGCTGCAAATTTAGGTTTAGGGTTTTGAATGTTATTTTTTTTTAGTTTGTGAATGGTGCTATTTATAAGAACGAGCAAGCGTAAACACTATTCATCCCGGGAATTCCGAACTCCGATTTAGACGCCGTAACCAGCGTACCTAGGGTTTATCCCGCGTTCCGGACACAATGGAACAGGTTTCGGAAGCTAATTCGGAAGTATGTGCGAGTTATGGCTGTAAACGCTCAATTTAAATTAAACCGATTTAAGTCGATTTCTAGGCGTTTTAATTTGTACCGGACAAACGGTAAATCCAATTGACTTGAAATTTGAAACCTTACAATAATATCACATTACGGATCCGATGAAACTGGTTTCGTCGAAATCCGAGACTTTTTGAAAAATGGCTATTTTGACTCGCCAAATTTAAATTAAAAACGATTCGATGCGTTTCGAGCTGCCACGATCAAACGATAGCTCCGATTGACACGAAAATTGTAATCCGGTAATAACTAACTATTACGGATCCAATGGAACTGGTTTCGTTCAATTCTGAGACTGTTCAAAAATTGGCTATTTTACAGTCGATTATTAAATATTAAAATATTCAATTTTCACAAATTAACTTTTAATTCGATTTTAAAAGTTCTAAAATATTTCTATAACTCCAGTATGATTAAATAAAATTTTACAAATCATTTTCTATCATATTTAACTCTATTTTCAATTATTTCCATAATTTAACGTATTAAATTATCGATTAAATTATCCAATTAAATCCAATAATTCAAATAAAAATTTATTTGACTTATAAATTCACTTATAAATATTTAAAATAAATTAAATATTCAAATTTTAATTTCTGAAAATTCTGGGTCGTTACAATCTTTCCCCCTTAAAAGAATTTCGTCCCGAAATTGCAAGTAAGAAAGGTTACAAAATCTATTAACTTTCCAAAATTCATAATTAAATTCCTTACAATACTTTACTAAGTTTTCCAAATCATACTTAGTTATCTTTTCAAAAACAACTACTATTGTTTAACTTTCAATTCCAAAATCAAAGTTAAAGTTTTCAAAATTTTCCCATTTTCTCAAAAATTTTCTAACGCCTTAAATTTTCGGAAAAATTCGCCATAGTCTCCTTTGCGCGGCTCGATCCGAAAAAAAAATGACAGTATATATATCACAAATATACATCTCATCAAGTAATGAGGCATCCCGAAGGGAAAAAAGTGTAAAAGTGCGATATTTAATCCGAGATATGTACCTTATATTTTATTAGCGAGCATATACGGCTAATATAGCGCAAAAGCGAGCTCCAAATGCGAAGCAAACGCGATCCGCACCTACTAAACTCAACAAACAACATGAGAACATGCACATATGCAAATAATCTCAATATACAACATATATCTCATAATAACTATATATGTCATATAGCAAACGCAACAATAGCAATATATATTCAACCATCAACCAACTACATTCCATGACCAACAATATTCATTTATATTCTCATTAATATTTAATGAATTGGTTTTCACTTTAATCACATTTGATTTATTTACATTGGATTTTATCACATTCATTCTCAATTTTAATTAGTTTGCATTCACTAATTAAATCCAATTCACATTCAATTCTATTCAAATTTATTCACTTCTAATTTGAATTCAATTACATAGCTTTAAATTTCACTAATTCAATTTCATTAACTCTTAATGAATTATATACAATCATCTAACAATCATATAACAATCAATGTTTATTAATTTCAACCAAATTCCTTTACTTATATTCATTCAATTTGGTTTAACACCATCACTTTCAATTTGTTTAATTAAATTGATTTCATTCAATTTATTCAACTCCCAATCACATTTGATTTCAATGAACTAACACTTATATTCATTATTTCTTATCAACTTGATTTACATTTAATTGATTAACATTCAATTCATCCATTCAATTACAAAGTTGAATTCTATTACATAACTTAAGTTCATATTCTTTTAATCCACTTGATTATTTACTTCGATACCAATATCAACTTAATTCAATATCTCTTAAGTTATATTCCATTTAACTTTAAATTCACTTTTATTTACAACTCATATTCTATATAGTTTCACTTCTTATATATATAAGTTTATTTCACAATTGTAATCCACTTTAATTATAATTCATACTTATAATTCTTTTGCTTATACAATTATTCTTTTATTTAGATTATTCAAACAACCTAACAATCAACTTACATACACTTTAATAATTCTGAAAAATTATTCCTTTACATATAAAAATATAATCAAGGCAAAATTATTCCATTTACCCTATTTAAAATCAATACTATGTCGAATTATCTTGTTTAAGAGTTTAGAAACCCCTATCTACGATAGTTAGCTAGACTAAATCGACGGGAATCTATAAACAATCAACCGATAAGTCAACACAATATAAAACAATTTTATTCACTAACAAATACGCTCTCATAGCTATTATTACACTCAAACTCATTTTAGAGTACTGCTGACTCTATCTCTAATGAATAATACCCAACAGAACCATGGTTGTCGCTTAACCATCAGCTCTGATACCAAATGTAACGCCCCGGAAATTTTCGACGGGAGTGGTCACAACCGGTAGGCTTTTCAACCATCCCAGCCCCACCGTGGCTTACACTGATATCCCAAACTTGCTTTTACGGCCAGCCTCTCGACTGTCACAGCTTACGCCTAACCAACCCCCTAAAAGAGGATGTGTGGGAGTAAGAGTCTCCCGTTCGCCACCAAACCGCGAAGCGAGAACCCCCCATCACATAGCCCAAAGCTTAACAAGACTGGTGTGAGAACTCAAAATAGTTTATTTAACTTTAAAATCAAAATAGAGAGATATTTTTAAATCAATTCGCAATGCTTTTAAAAATGAGACTACCATAAGGCCTCCCGCACACACACACATGCAAACGCAGAATCGGAGGAGATTTCTCCTTATGATAGTCAAAGATGCTTGATACGCATTTAAAATAACATTTGATATTATTACTAGTGCATAGTGTAGGGAAATCATTTCAAAAATAAAGATATAAATCTTAGCCAACATACGACCATTATCGTATGCCTACTATAGCTACTATCCAAACAGTGTTGCGACACCATAAGTGAATAGCAGGTTCTACAACTAATACCGTACAAGTCACGTATTGTTTCTTTGGATTTCCAACAAATGATCAGGCCAAGGAACTTCCCATTGCCACTGAGAATGCCTCTGGATGGACATCCCCGAGAACCAAACCGGATCTCTACCAACACAAGGCCGGGTTACTCCTAACTGAGCAACAACTGACCGAATATGCCATCCCCCGGTCCTTTGGGACCTTTTTCCGAGAGCGCTCTCTAATCAATTCACACAATCATAACAAAGTGTTTTCAACATGAGTAAGTATCTGGGCTCCATACCATGATACCACCCTTTTCCAGAAGGAAATGGACACATCCTAAAGGGTGCTACCCCTCATAACCTTGCTGCTTCTTTCCTGTTTTGACCATTTCCGGGATGTGAGGCTCGACGAAGTCACGTCCACAAAAACATACTTTATACAAAAGCCATGCTTTGGGTCAACAAATGATCAACACAATGATCACTAAGATAGACGATCAAATAAATGATCCTATCACAATAATCAACACAATGATCATTTCAGCATCACTCAGCATGTCACATTACCAAACTGGGAATATATCGCTGATAACTTCAACTATATAACCTTTGAGCTCGTACGTCTCAAAGAAGGGTGTTAAGCAAAGAATAAATTCTCCGCCACCAACAGAAATATATTTGAAAGAAATCGGCTTTATATCTCAACTTGTAATGTCAGGCATACAATCCATACAAGTCTGTTCCGGGCTCGAACAGAACCGAAGGCACTTACAAAGAAGTCCTTGCAATCCGGATATTCACAATCCTGATCGGATTCACCATCACATATGGAGAACTCAATACCGTAGCTACTCGGTGCAGAGTCAATCGATAGTTCATCCTATCACTCTCGCAAATACCGGTCTTCAACACCGATCTTCAAATGCGATTCACAACGACGTATCACATATTCGGAGTGGGTTATACGACCCCATGGTCCTTTCCCGGTTAACCCGAATAGTGAGCGCTTATTCAAAATAAGTGTGCATTCAAATTCAATCAATTCACATCAAATAACCATTCAAAGGGAAATATTGATAGTCGGTTATTGAACTATCAATTGATATGCACACATCACCAGATTCCAAATAATTTTCCAAATTATTTATTTTCCAAAATATCTTTACAAGATATATTATTTCAACACTTCAAAAATAAATCAATATTTATTTTTAAACGAATTCCACTTTTCATTCATAAATTCCATAATGAATTTATATTTCAAAATATCCATGCATATATGATTTCAATCATTCATTTCAATTTATCTTCAAAAAGATAAATTCTAATTTTTCACTTCATATTGGAAAACATTCCCATACTTATTAAATAAGTAATTCACAATCTTTTATTTTCAATACTTAGAAAATATTCAATATACTTAAATCGAATTAAGTATATATTTCATTCTATTAAGGAAAACATTCTCTTAACATATTTATTTGGGCCAAAACGAATGTTGCGTAAAACATCGTTACGACAACCCAAAATCACTAGTATATGGATTCGAAATTAAAATAGATATATAAATCCCAATACTATACAAAACATTTCCTTTCGGAAATCATTTACTATAACAACAGTGTTATAGTCCACCATTTCCTTTTATTTCTCGAAAACGTCTATTTCAACAATAAATGTTGAAATCTATGGTTTCGAATCTCAACATGTTTTAAACCATCGTTAGATCGTTTTAATTCTATTTAAAACATCACATTCAAAAACATTTTATTTAACGTGTTATTCACTATTCAAAAACGTGAATAAACCATGTTCACAAATTCCATTATTTCTATTCTTTTTAACTTAAAGGATTATTCACTGTTTACAACGTGAATATAACTCCATTAATAGGTTATAACAATTAACTTATCAAAATAAGTCGTTTGCGGATTTATAAAACAGCGTTTATAAATTCCGTTTCTATTTATTTATAAAAACTTCTTTTTTATAAATTCCTTTATTAACCTATTTGATTTCATATCTCAATTATAAACTAAAAGTTCATATTATAAGTCAATTGCTTATAAAACGATTATTTTACAAAATCGTTCTTTAAACTTCATAATTATAAATCTTATAACTTATAAGATTCATTTATTTAACCAAATCTATTCTTCAATTAACTTCACAAATTTATAAATCTTACTATTTATAAATTTCATTTATAACTTCACAGTTTATAATTCTATAAATTTCATTCTATTATGAAATTCATTTTCACATCATTCGAACACTTATAAAAACTCGTTTTATAATGTCCATAATTCAATTTATAAATATCCATTTATAAATCTCTTAATATAAATCAGTTTATATTATTATTCTAAAACGTCTTTAAATTCCTTTATAATTTCATCATTTCGATTTATAAAATAATCAAATTTTATAAATCCTATATTTAAACTTTTATCATATATTCAAAAATCCAATCTAAATTATTTTATAAAATCATTAGTTCATATTTCTCAAAAATCAACTTTTAATCGTATTTCTAAAAATCAGCTTTTTTTAACTATATTTCACAAAAACCATAATTTTTATAACTTTAAAAATTATAACGTTTATTTATTTATAATGGATCAATTCCAAAAATATAGTATACTTTTAAAAATCACTTTAAAAATCATTTTAAAATCCCAAAATCTGGGTCCAATGATGCTACACACCAAATAGTCAATCACGACTAACAACGATATCATATATCGATATGATAATCCATCAAATATCAAAATATCTGAAATAAAATAAATACTGTTGAGGAATCCAGTTGGATCCCTCCAACCTGTTTCCTGCATCCAAAAACATTAGCACAATACCAATTTCGCTCCAGTACGAAATTATCGCGGTATATGTTCTTAATAAATATTATCCGCTTAATAACGGCGTAATAGGGTCTCATCCGCTAAACAAAAAATGCGGGAAATCAACAACTGCAATATATACATATGCCAATATATATATATTGATATAATATATAATACCAATTTCACTGTTTATGAAATATTCGCGGTATATGTTTATATTAAATAACATCCGCTTACTAACGGCGTATAATGTCTATTTTAACAATCAAAAATTTACAGTCATCATTTAAACATGCATTCAAATATTTTAAATCTAACTATTTAAAATAAAATCGAAATCTATTCGATTGAGTGAGAAGTTCTCACCTTGGTTTTAAATTCCGTTTAAGCTTTTATTTCGAATAAAATTAAACGCGCGTTTAATTTTACCCGAAATTCTCACTAACTCCAAACGACTCCAAACCAACTCCATCGCGTAGTGCTCGTCCATACGATTCCAACGCAACTGGATTTGCATTTTTTCGACCTCGTATGAAAAAGTTATGCATTTTATAAGTTTGTACACGATTTTATAAACTAATTTCAACATAAACTTTTATATTTTAAACCCACATCTCACCACAACCACCAGATCCATGCCTATTGAATCCAGGCCGTCCTTCCTTTCTCTTCCCCTTTCGTTCAAGCTACAGATAAGGGCCGCACAACAAAACCCATTATAGCAATTTAGGGTTAAATTATACACCCTCGTTTCTCGACGATATCTCGATCAAGACGCGCCAATTTGTAGCCCATCGTCAACACCATGCTCGGCCTGAAGGAGATGCAACTCGGCCCCCTCCTCCTCTTCATGTTGCGTGCGCAACTGGCCACGCACGGCCCCCATTTGCTCCGCCTCGAGTCGACCAAACCACATCTCAGCCGTATAGATTGAAAGGCCACTCGATGCTCTCTAACTTTCGTGTTGAATACTTCGTCTAATTGTATATAGATTTGAAGTAATTAAGGAAGGAAGATCTACAAATGCTGGCCGTTCAAGATGGGGGTGGCGGCTGCAAATTTAGGTTTAGGGTTTTGAATGTTATTTTTTTTTAGTTTGTGAATGGTGCTATTTATAAGAACGAGCAAGCGTAAACACTATTCATCCCGGGAATTCCGAACTCCGATTTAGACGCCGTAACCAGCGTACCTAGGGTTTATCCCGCGTTCCGGACACAATGGAACAGGTTTCGGAAGCTAATTCGGAAGTATGTGCGAGTTATGGCTGTAAACGCTCAATTTAAATTAAACCGATTTAAGTCGATTTCTAGGCGTTTTAATTTGTACCGGACAAACGGTAAATCCAATTGACTTGAAATTTGAAACCTTACAATAATATCACATTACGGATCCGATGAAACTGGTTTCGTCGAAATCCGAGACTTTTTGAAAAATGGCTATTTTGACTCGCCAAATTTAAATTAAAAACGATTCGATGCGTTTCGAGCTGCCACGATCAAACGATAGCTCCGATTGACACGAAAATTGTAATCCGGTAATAACTAACTATTACGGATCCAATGGAACTGGTTTCGTTCAATTCTGAGACTGTTCAAAAATTGGCTATTTTACAGTCGATTATTAAATATTAAAATATTCAATTTTCACAAATTAACTTTTAATTCGATTTTAAAAGTTCTAAAATATTTCTATAACTCCAGTATGATTAAATAAAATTTTACAAATCATTTTCTATCATATTTAACTCTATTTTCAATTATTTCCATAATTTAACGTATTAAATTATCGATTAAATTATCCAATTAAATCCAATAATTCAAATAAAAATTTATTTGACTTATAAATTCACTTATAAATATTTAAAATAAATTAAATATTCAAATTTTAATTTCTGAAAATTCTGGGTCGTTACACAAAATTAGGGCTTTGCAATTGAAGGAATGCCGACTTCAATTTGATCAATCTAATATGCGATTTTGCTTTCTTTGATTTATCGATCGACCGTCTATTTGTAGCTTAATTTTGGCTGCTTCTTTGATCGAGTTCGATTCGAACAATCTGGTATGTAATTTATGCTTTTCTACTTTATTGTTTAGCTTGCTCGAACATGATCAGATTCGAGTTGTTGATTTGATTTTTGGTATCTGTTTTTCTCGAACTCGATTGAGCTTTTGGCCGATGATGTTAAGGGTTTATATATGGTTCGATCCCTTATTTTTTCGTTCGTATTTTTCATATGAATTCGTCAGATAATTTTTCTATGGCCATTCGATGTTGTTTGGATGTTGATGATTTCTTCGACTTTGTCACTCCCTATATTTTTATTAGCTTGATTAACACGCATTTGATTTTGACATGTTCAAATTTCCTATATTTTGTTTACTTGATTTCCACGCCTTCAATTTTGAACTTTCTTGACACCTTGATTACCACGGCTTTGAATTCTCTGACATTTACACTTGACCTTAGTCATGGCTGACTTTGGTCATTTGAAATGATTTCTGGACTTTGTTCGAATTCGTATATTTTTGTGATTACTGGTTTTATGTGAATTTATGTTGACTTCATAGATGTTGTTCTCTGGTCTACCTGAACCTGTTAGCCTAGTTTACACTGCATATATATGTGTGTGTGTGTGTGTGTTCATATCTGTAGCATACTCGACCTGATGCTTGAGTACATGTGTTTGAATTTACATATGTCTGTGTGCTCTGTTGCATTGTATCTGATTCGGTCTTGTACCACTTGCTGTTCATTGGTCTTTGCTGCTTTGTTTTGCATCAAGTGCATGTCTACATGTTGCCTTGGTTCTGGTTATGTTCACACTGCTTTGATCATAGTCCATCCTGTCATTTCTCTTGCTCTGTTCACTTCGAGTTGTTTATGTATGTACATGGTCTGGACATCTGATGCATTATGGTCCGATGCACTTGAATTCGCACACTGCCTATATTCGGTCTGTTTGCCTGGTTGTCATTATGTACATGTTCATGTATTCGTTGTGCCATGTCAGCTCTGTGTATATGTATGGTCTGCACTTTGATTCCATGTTGTTTCGAGCTAGTTCATGTACTGGTTCAATGTTTTCATACTTCGTGTGGTCTGGATTTGAGTTGAGTTGATCCTTCTTGTTACTTCAATTATGTACTTTGTTTCATTTGGTATGCTTTATTTGCATTCACCACTTTGCACTTTCTACTGCCTCGACTTGTTTCCAGTTCTGGTATGTGGTTGCTCTTTGTAATTATAGTCTGGTCTTGGTCGAGGCTTTGTAGTCTTTTGAAACTGTCATTGAGTAGTTGAGCCACTTGGTTTGTGTCTACATGTGCACGGCTTGGTCTTGTATATTGTCTGGTTGCCTCGAGTATCACTGCTATACACACACACACACAAACACACACATCGTGTATATACATGTTTACTTGAGGCTTGCACTTGAATGTCCAGTCTGGTCGACACTTGTATTTTGTTGCACTGTGTTTTGGTTATGTTTTCTTGATGCAGTTTTGGTCGACACTGAATTTTGATGTTGTTGCCATTTTAGTCGTTTTGACCATTTTATTGTACTTGTATTTTTGGACAGCACCTGTATTGAATCCAGCTTTAAAACTCAGGTTTGACCTTGTGCTCGTATCGTGGCACCTGGCTTTTGATTTGGGTTTGACATTGTGCTCACCTTTCCCTGTAATTTTATCAAGTATATATCGGTGTACACGGACTTATGGCATGTACAGTGATACACTATGCATGTCACAAGCTGTTCTTGTGTGATGAATTCAATATTAATTGATGACGAACAACCCAAATAACCGAGGCAATTTTTTTATCAAAAAAACGTTTTATTTTATGCTGCAAAAATATTTTATTTTCAATTTTACCGCGTCAATGTGTATATTTGCAGATTGCTAAGATGTTGGATTCAATCTGGAATAGAGTTGAAGATAAATACGAGTGTGAGTGATATGCAGTGAGGTGCTTATGTAAATGATAATTATGTAATGATTGAAATTGTAATGCAATTGAAATTTTTATATATATTTATGTATAGTGAGAGTTGTACTATTCAAGATTGTGATAAATATTTGTTTAAATAAAATATCCGTTTGAATTTAAATTCTGCGTTATTTATTTTATTTAGCTAATATTTATTAAGTATGTGAAAAATAAAATAGTACATTAACAAATACATTTAAATGAACACACACACACACACACACACATATATATATATATGTTTATTATCATCAAACAAAAATCATATACTTGCATATTCAACAATCTCCCCCTTTTGATGATAACAAACATATATTTAAGATTTTGAATTTATTAAATGTATTTGATCATTCAATTTGCTCCACCTATTTGAATGCTCCCTCTCTACAAAAAGCTCCGCTTTCATATATGCATGAATAAAAATAAGCAAATGAGCCTAGATGCAAATAGAAAATACAAAATAAACTATTTCACCTTTATTTGCCAAAATCTTAACTTCTCTCCCCTTTTTGTCATCAGCAAAAGAGTAATAATGTTAGAAAAATAAAGATATAGTGATAGACATTAATATAGTATCACTACTCAATTGAGTATAAATATTAAATTTCAATAAAAAATCAAACAAAAATCATAAATACTCTTTTATGTGCATATTCCACTTTAAAATGATAGAGATGAATTAATTATATAAAACCATATAGTTGTGCCTATTTATGGTAATTTATATCATGAATTTGAATATATACTAAACATGCATAACCGTTAGGACTTTTAAATGAGATTAGTAGTATTCCAAATTTAAAAAGAAAGGAATTCAAGTATCTTTTAACCAGCATAACCGTTAGGACTTTTAAATGGAATTAGAATCAACTTGTCTATTTAATCAATCAATTTTGATATGCATTCCATACATGCATGACTGTGAGGACTTTTAAATGAGCATGGAAGCACATAATCAAAATTCTAAGTAACTCACCCATGCATAACCATGAGGACTTTTAAACGAGAGTGAATACTTTGGATTTGTTTATTACAAAAAATATAATAAATTGAAAAATGAATGATTTTCCGTTTAAAAATACCACACATTGACATACTATATTGGATTTTGATGAGTGACGGCGATAGAAATATGATAGAATTAGAGATGGTCATGGAATTTTTACCAACAATTTTTTTATAACTCTTGTTTAAATTTCTAAAGAAATTTACTAAATATACTGTCTTAGGTTATAATATATTATTAATATCAACACTCATCACTTTTCAATCACTATTTATCTTTTCGATAATCAGTAGGGAGTCATATTAGTCAATATAGTCATTTAAAATCAAATTCAAAAATAATTATGAAATCAAAATTTTAAAATGACTAATCTGAAACAAGATCAATAAAAATGTTTTCTAGAAGGGGATTTATAAAAGAAAAATGTCTACTATTTGAAAATTATTTCGAGTGAAAAATATGCAGATATTTTCTTTGAAAAATGATGTAGCTACTGAATGCCTCAATATAAATCACGTCCCATTAGTATATTTTTCTATCAACTAGATTACTAGTGTAATCTGCATTTGAATTTTTCTTTCACTCGAGATTACCATTAGTTGGATGTTATAGACCAAACCGTGAAGTTGCAACAATTTCTTGAAATCATTTTACAACTTTTAAATGAAATTAAATTGAAGCCATGCAAATAAACAAATAGTGTCAAATCTAGAAGCCGTAGGATAAACAAACATATTTACATGCACCGAGAGTAATCATCAATCAATAAAACACCATCATTAGTCCAAATAAATCTATATAAAGTAGTTCAAAGACTCTAGAGGTGCATGTAGTGTTCTTGGTATAAAAATTATAATTGGCCAACAATTTTTAAAAAATCAGAATTCGTTTCTTTATCAATAACCGACTGTATTAAATCATATTATGGTGCAGATTATCACATTTCAATATAAATATACCATTATCTATTTTACCTTAAACGATAATTTTTCGTTGTTGCCCATTGTGATTATGCCACCTTTATACTAGACTAAGGTACTTTGACTTGTCGCTCGTTGTATGTCTGCAGCAGCCAGAATCCCGATAACACTGTTGTTGTTCCTTAGTCTACCACCACACCTACATGATAAAAGATTTTTGCGACCTATTTGTTTTTATAGGTCCATGGTTGTTAGTGGAAACAGATTTTGAAAAAATCAAAGTATTTTTCTCATCTATTCTATCACACCTATTTTCAATAATATTCCAACATTTAACATTAACAGATTTTAAATAAAATTCCATTTTTAAGTTCCAATTCAAGAAATCTGTTCCATTAAAAATAGGAGGAATAATATTGGACCGACCCTCAGTAAAAGTATTACTAAAAGAGGCCATTTTAAAAATTCAAATTTGTAAAGCAAAATTGGTGATTGAAAAATCAAATTTTTTAAAAAAGGGCTTTTGTTCCTAGCTCTGATACCACTTGTAGGATCGATTTCACCCTAGAGGGGGGATGAATAGGATGATACTAATGATTATAAATTTTTTATGCAGAAGTATATAAAATAATCGCAACACAGATGTAGCAGAGCAATAACAACACAGATAATAGCAGGATAATAAAAGCATAAAATAGAATACACAGATTTACCTAGCTTCGGGAAAACCCTACCTACATGATGCCCCAAGATTTCTACTAGAAATTAAGTAGTAAGACGCTTACACACGCAAACTCGCGACACCCGTTATCAACTAGCCTAACTCTGCGTTCAAAACCCTGCCATAACTCAACCAGTGAGTTGCGAATTCTCGAACTACACCACCGTAGTTCGTACCTTAGTTACACGACTAAAAAATTACAAACGTTTAAAAGAAATACAAAATAAAGGCAATTTAAAAATATAAAGCCCCATATAATTGTAAGCCCAAATTATGATAAATAATAATATAGTGGAAACCATACCAATAAACAACTAAAGGAGAATCCGCTTTTCTTTTTATATCTTCGGCTCAACACCTTGTAATTCGAAAAATGGATGCTCGTTCGTTGTTCGTTCGTTTCCTCTTTAAACAAAATTAGGGCTTTGCAATTGAAGAAGCGCTGACTTCAATTTGATCAATCGAATATGCGATTTCGCTTTATTTGCTCTATCGATCGACCGTCTCTTCAAGCTTAGTTTTGGCTGCTTCTTTGATCGAGTTCAATTCAAACAATCTGATATGTAATTTATTCTTTTCTGCTTTACTATTTAGCTTGCTCGAACTCGATAAGATCGAGTTGTTGATTTGATTTTTGGTATCTATTTTGCTCGAACTCGAATGATCTTTTGGCCGATGATGTTAAGGGTTTATATATGGTTCGACCCTCTATATTTTCATTTGAATTTTTCATACGAATTCATCTGATAATTTTGCTCTGGCCGTTCGATGTTGTTTGGAAGTTGATGATTTCTCTGACTTTGTCGCTCCATATATTTTTCTTAGCTTGATTAACACGGCTTTGATTTTGACATGTTCAAATTCATATATTTTGTTTACTTGATTTCCACGCCTTCGATTTTGAACTTGATTGACACCTTGAATACCGCGGCTTTGAATTCTTTGACATTTACATTTGACCTTAGTCGTCGCTGACTTTGGTCATTGACATGATTTCTGGACTTTATTCGAATTCGTATATTTTTGTGATTACTGGTTTCATGTGAATTTATGTTGACTTAATAGATGTTGTTCTCTGGTCTACCTGAACCTGTTAGCCGAGTTTGCACTGCATATATGTATGTGTTCATATCTGTAGCATACTCGACCTGATGCTTGAGTACATGCGTTTGCATTTACATATGTCTGTGTGCTCTGTTGCATTATATCTTGTTCGGTCTTGTACCACTTACTGTTCACTGGTCTTTGCTGTTTTGTTTTGCATCAAGTGCATGTCTACATGTTGCCTTGGTTCTGGTTATGTTCACACTGCTTTGATCACAGTCCATCCTGTCACTTGCTCTTGCTCTGTTCACTTCGAGTTTTCTATGTATGTACATGATCTGGACATCTAATGCATTGTGGTTCGATGCACTTGAATTTGCACACTGCCTATATTTGGTTTGTCTGCCTGGTTGTCATTGTGTACATGTTCATGTATTCATTGTATCATGTCAGCTCTGTATGTATGGTCTGCACTTTGATTCCATGTTGTTTCGAGCTAGTTCACATTGTACTGGTTCATTGTTTTCATACTTTGTATGGTCTGGATTTGAGTTGAGTTGATCCTTCTTGTTACTTCAACTCTGTACTTTGTTTCATTTGGTATGTTGTATTTGCATTCACCACTTTGCATTGTCAACTGCCTCGACTTGTTTCTAGTTCTGGTATGTGGTTGCTCTTTGTAATTGTTTTCTGGTCTTGGTCGAGGCTTTGTAGTCTTTTGAAACTGTCATTGAGTAGTTGAGCCACTTGGTTTGTGTCTGCATGGCACGGCCTGGTCTTGTATATTGTCTGGTTGCCTCGATTTTCGCTGCACATACACACACACACACACACACACACACCGTGTATATACATGTTTACTTGAGGCTTGCACTTGAATGTGCAGTCTGGTCGACACTTGTATTTCTTTGCACCGTGTTTTGGTTATGTTTTCTTGATGCAGTTTTGGTCGACACTGAATTTTGATGTTGTTGCCATGTTAGTCGTTTTGACCATTTTATTGTACTTGTATTTTTGGACTGCACCTGTGTTGAATCCAGCTTTAAAACTCGGGTTTGACCTTGTGCTCGTATCATGGCTTTATTTATTTCACTTAAGTTGAACTCAGCTTTTGATTTGGGTTTGACTTTGTGCTCACCTATCCCTATAATTTTATCTAGTGTATATCAGTGTGCACGGCCTTGTGGCATGTACTGTGATACACTATGCATGTCACAAGCTATTCGTGTATGATGAATTCAAAATTAATTGATGACAAATAACCCAAACAACTGAGGCAAATAAAATTTTCAAAATCATATTTTATTTTATACTGCAAAAATATTTTATTTTCAAGTTTACCGCGTCAGTGTTATTTTTGCAGATTGCTCAGATGCTGATTCAATCTAGAATAGAGTTGAAGAAAAACACGAGTGTGAGTGATATGTAGTGAGGTGCTTATGTAAATGATAATTGTGTAATGATTGAAATTGTAATGTAACTGAAATTTGTATATATATAGTGAAAGCTCAAATTTGTACTATTCAAGATTGTAATAAATATTTGTTTAAATAAAATATTTAATTGAATTTAAATTCTACGTTATTTATTTTATTCAAAAAATATTTATTTATTATGTGAAAAATAAAATAGTACATTAATAAATACATTTAAATGAATATATATATATATATATATATGTTTATTATCATTAAACAAAAATCATATACTTGCATATTCAACAACATTGACAGTGGAAGATGTGAATCGGGCCTTCTATTTGAAGGATCGAGAGATCAGATGAAGAAGATAAGTGAAGGAAGTAGAGATGGAAGTAGTAGTCATGGCCTGTTTGTTGAAAGAGGTAGAGACGATAAGAAGAATTGGCACTCTAGAGGGCGTTCTAAGTCCAGGAAGCCAGGTAATGGAAGGAGAGGAAAGTCTAAGGATGGGAAGTGCTTTATCTGCAAGAAACCTAGTCATTTGAAAAATAATTTTTCATATTTAAAGAAGGAAGAAGACAGATCTTCATCATTTATGGTGGAGAAGTCTGTACCCGAGATGCACTGTCTACAACAGTATTGGATGTCTCAGACCATAGGGTGCTGGACTCGGAGGCGTCTTTCCATATGACGCCTAATAAGGATTACTTCGTTTTTTTCATTGGGCAAGAGGGAAGCTCTATTCTTATGAGTAATGATGCTAGCTGTAGAGCAATGGGAGAAGGTACAGTGATGATTAGGATGTTTGACGGAGTGATACGCACTTTGACAGGTGTTCGGTATATTCCAAGTCTTTGGAAGTTCTTAATTTCTTTAAGACAATTGAAATATTAGGGATCAAGATAATCATCGAGAAGGATAGTCTGAAGGTTTCGAGAGGTGCACTAGTTCTTATGAAAGGAGATGTGCTCGAAATCTGTATTTATTGAAAGGAACCACAGCTCTTGAAGAGTCGTGTATCGGAGTAGATAATTCTCGTGCATTTAATGCCACAAAGCTTTGGCATCTCAAGTGGGTCATATTTTAGAGAAGGGCTTAGAGTTACTTCAGGGGCGAAATATTATTAAAGGAGAAAGCTTCGACAAGATAGACTTTTGCCTGAAGTGTGTGTTTAGCAAGAAAACTAAAGTATCTTTTAGAGTTGGACTTCATAGATCGAGGCGATTACTTAAGTACATACATATAGATGTCTGGGATTCGTTTCTACTCCTCCTCTTATAGGAGAAAAGAATTTTATCTCTTTCATTGATAACTTTTCTTGGAAAGTATGGGTGTATGTGATGAAAGCCAAATCAGAGAGTTTTGAGAAGTTCAAAGACTAGAAATCGCTTGTTGAGAACCAATCTGGTTCTAGGTTGAAGGTGCTGAGATCTGATAATGGCAGTGAATTTGTCTCTAGGGAGTTCCTCAACTTTTATAGACAGCATGGCATTTAGATATATTTCACAACACTCGGCGATCCGCAATCCAATAGGGTCGTAGAAAGGATGATCAAGATACTACTGGAGAAGGCTTGTTGCTTGAAATTGACAGCAGGCTTGTCTAGAAGCTTTTGGGCTGAGGCATTATCAACTGCGGCACATATCATAAATCGAATTCCATACTCAGCCATAGATGGGAAGAATGCAAAGGAAAAGTGGAAAGGTAAAGCAGTGTATCTTGGTTACTTTTGAATTTTTGGTTTCCTGTTTATGTTCACCATACAAGTGATGACAAGTTGGAGGCAAGACATACAAGGACATACTAATGGGATACACCGATGGTATCAATGGGTATTGAAAAGGGTATTGAATTTGGAACCCTATTGATCAGAAGATTGTTCATTCCAAACATGTTACTTTTGATGAGTCTACTATGTTCAATCCGAAAGAGAAGCTACCTACCAGATCAGAAGATTCTGATAGGTCTAAGGAGATGGAAGAAGTTTCCATGTTCCATCCAAATAGTACAGTTGTTGTTGATGTTGCCGAGGAAAACACAATTGATGAAACATCACAGGATAGTCCACAGGTACTTTCTAGTAGTGCTAGTGATGTGCATGAATCTAGAGGAAGTTCAGTTCAAGGTGGAGCTGAAAGGAGTTTAGACGAAGCAGCACCTACCGAATCAGTTGTAGGTTAATTAGGCCGCCCAAAAGGTATGGTGATTGGCATTTTGTGAACCTTAACCTTAGTGATCAGTTTGACTATGCCCTACATGTGGTTCTTGAGGAGCCGCTTGACTTTGATGAAGCTTTGAAGCCATATGACAGTTCGAAGTGAATGTGCACTATGTAAGGAGTCAGCGTCGTTGAAGAAGAACAAGACTTGGGATTTGGTACCACCTCCTCAAGAAAGCCGAGCCATATGTTGCAAGTAGGTATCCAAGATGAAGGATGATGGGAGATACAAGGCTAGACTAGTTGCTAATGGGTTTTTACAAAGAAAGGGATTGGAGTATGATGAGATATTCTCTCAGTAGTAAGGCATATGTCCATCCGCATTTTGCTCGCTGTCGTCGCAGCTCATGACTTGGAGCTGGTGTAATTGGACATGAAAATTTCTTTCTTGCATGGGGACTTGGATGAGACCATCTACACGAAGAAGCCAGAAGGACTTGTTGTAAATGGAAAAGAAAATTGGGTTTGCAAATTGAAGAAGTCTTTGTATGGACTTAAGCAGTCGCCAAGACAATCATACAAGAGGTTTGACTCTTTTATGCTTTCAATGGTAGATGGGTGTACCTACTCTTGTACATGGATAATATGTTGATTGCTTCTAAGGATAAGGCTGAAATCGATAGTTTAAAGCGTAAGCTAAAAGCGGAATTCGAAATGAAAGACCTTGGAGAAGCAAAGAAAATTTTGGGTATGGAAATCCAAAGGGATAGAAAGCTAGGAATTTTGAGCCTTGCTCAAGAGGAGTACATTCGAAAGGTGCTTGCTCGGTTTAGCATGGAAGGGGCAAAGGAAATCAGCACACCTATTCCTTTGCACATACAGCTTTCTAGTAAAGGCTCTCCGATCTCGGAAAAGGACAAGGCTTATATGATGAAAGTCTCATATGCAAGTGCAGTTGGCAGCTGATGTATGCCATGGTCTACACTAGGCCTAACATTGCACAGGCAGTTGGATTGGTGAGCAGGTTCATGGAAAATACATGAAAGATGCATTGGAAAGCGGTGAAGTGCATCTTTAGATAACTTAAAGGAACTCCAAACCATAGACTTGTCTTTGGCGGCGGAGTAAGATATTTCAACTTGGTTAGATTTTGTGATTCCAACTATGCCAGTGATAGAGATCGAAGGAAGTCAACCTCCAGATATGTGTTCAACATTGGTGGAACAGCGATCAGTTGGAGAGCGAGATTGTAGACGACTGTGGCTTTATCCACTACAGAGGCAGAGCTCATAGCTGCGGTTGAAACTGCTAAGGATGCGCTTTGTTTGAGGCGACTGTTATGTGATTTGAGCTTCGTATATGAAGGCGTGGATGTGTACTGTGATAGTCAGAGTGCAATTCACTTAGCTGAAAATCTGGCATTCAGCTCGAGGACGAAGCATATTGAGGTAAGAGAATCATTCCTTGTCGCGATGAGTGAAGAGAAGCTAGTTCATCTTTGAAAAGTTCACACAAAGGAGAATGTAGCGGACATGTTTACCAAGTCGTTGCCTGTTGCTAAATTCAAGCATTGCTCGGACTTGATTCTCTTAATGAAGTGCTAGGTGTCACAGGGCTGTAGGGGGAAGAGTTGAGATGGTTCATGGAGACATTTGTTTTCATGGTGAAGATTGATAGGTTCTACACAGGTTGGGTACTTCGAACACTTTGTTGATGGACGGTGGCCTTGCCAGAGTTCGTTGACAGAGTGTAATGGATGATGGTATTGCCGAAGCTCATTGGGTAAGTATCCACTACTTGGAGCATAATGGTGTAGATTATCTTGGATGGCTTGTATGGAATTAAGTATCAAGGTGGAGATTGTTAGTTTTGATACCTGAATTCAAGCCCTAGATAGAAGAAGAAAACACCGCAAAAGCATGGAGGAAGACGAAGCACCGAAGCCCTAACCCTATGCCAAAGTCACGATTTGCAAGAAAAGGATGTTGGTGGTTCGGTGATTGAGGAAGGCTGAATGAGAAATTTCATTTGGTGGAAGACCGGACCAAAATTTTGGTTTGGTGGTAGTGCTTCGATCGACAGTGAAGGCAAGAGGAAGTCTCGTTCGATGATCGGAGATGCTGGACCAAAGATTTGGTTCGGTGGTGATTAGGGGTTGCCGCTCCAAATATCTCATCCGGTTGGTGATGGGATGCCGTCCAAACTTGTTGCTTCATATATTTTGTCCGGTGCTAAAGCATGATCGAACCAATGATTGCCACTCCAGATGTTTGGTTTGGAAATTGGAAGATGCCGGTCCAGACTAGAAGTACACTGTGCCGAACCAGATTGATACGGGCTTTGCCAGTCTAAGTGATGTCGAACCAAGTGAAGGTTGAACCAAATATTTGGTTCGGTATTGGACCATGCATGTCCAAATTTTGAGTGTTGTCTGCCGAACCAAATGATATTGTATTGTTTGCCAAACCAGATGTGCCGAACCAAACCTCAGGGCTGCTATATAGCAGTTACCCGTCCTCATATCTTTACTCTATAAATAGTGGAGCTTCTGGACAACGATGACAGCCATTATAGAGAGATGAAACTCTGTATAATTTTGTCTATATTATTAATTCTTCTTATGTATAGTCTCCAAAAGTGAATTAATCTTGTAATTCTATTCTTTCAGTAATTAATAAAATCTTCTCTCCCCAAGTGGACGTACACTACTCGTGGTAGTGGAACCACCATAATTAATAGTGTTATTTATTTTTCTACGTCGCATTGGTCTGTGACTGTTTGTTCTGGTGTTTATCTCTGTTTGTTTCGTCTCACTACAGTCACGATCCAGTTATTTTCCACTGCGTTGGGTTTTTGGTTCCCTTAGACTAATCTTCTATAGGGATTTTCCCCAACAATATCAACATTAATTAATTGATCATCACTAAATTTATTGTTTTCATCTTCACGAACTTATAATCTTCATCATGTTTTCTTTTCCATACTTTTTTAAGTTCAGCATTTTCTTTTTCAAGATCTTTGTTTTGCAGTTTTAGATCTACATTCTTCTTTGTCAGCTCTTTATTTTCTTCTTTTAGATCTGCATTCTTTTTTTCAGCTCTTTGTTTTCTTCTTTCAAATCTGCTTTCTCCCTTTTCAGCTTCTTTATTTCCTATTCTATGTCTTTTAGTTTTTTTTTTGATATTTTCATATTTTTTATCAACAATAGAAATTTTTTCTATATGACATTTAGCTTTTTAGTTTTTATCTCCTTTTTTTTTTCCTCTATTCTCTGCAAATTAGGAAAAAAATTAATTTTCATATTTGTTTGGTAAATATTCGCCACCGGCAAATGCTTGTTTAGCAAACATTTGCCTGCTAATTGTTGTCTGCCTACTATTTTTCATTCAATATTTTTTTAGTGCATTTCTTTGTATTGTTAACAAATTTACCCTTTTGTTAAGGAAGCACTTCATTTTGCTTGGAGTAAGTTGCAGAAGTGTTCATTTGGAAAATGCTGGATCATTTTCATTATCAGTTTTTTTGGAGGAATAATGTTTGAGATATCACAAAACCACTGCATATAGAAGTATTAGATGTTAGTTTATTCTGTATCAGTATATGAAAGATAAAATGGGTTATTATTATTTACCAAGAGCAGAGTTACACATGTGTGTATTTTTCTTGAACTTTCTTCATTTTTTCTTACTTCCTCCATCAATTTTTTTCCAATTGTTGCTGGCTAAGAAATTTCTTTTTGTTTGCTTCAAATTATAAATGTATGGTAGTAACACCAAAGGAAAAGCTGTTGTAACGAACCGAGATTTTAGCCCTTGAAAATTGACATTTAATATGTCCATTATATAAAATGCCGAGCAGTTGAGTGCCAGAAATACCAGTTCATTAAGGGTGAAGAAGGAAAATGTAGAAGAAAAAAGGAAAAACAACACAGAACCTCACAATTGCAGCGGAAAAAATATAATATATTTTAACAAATTTTAAATATAAGAACTGTATTGTTAATATACATAACATTATCAGAGTACAACAATTAATACATCAATCTGGACAGTTTAATAACTTGTCCTGATATACCTAACTCACACAGCGGAAATAACCAAGTACGTGATATACGTCTGAACTCCTCTAGCTCTTCTCCTGAGCTCCATAGCATTTTGACCTGAATCAGTAATACTAGGTCCGACTCGAGCATTTTAATAAAATGAAAACCTAGTCAGTCTGGAAAACCAGCGACAGAAAACACACTCAATTTGAATTATTGATTTTTTCAAAAATCCTTTGAAAACAAAGGTATCTCGTAAGACGACGTCACAAATAAACATGATGATTTTTTACCTTACGATAACCAAAACAATTTCATCTGATATTAAAGTAGTGTCTAAACAAGTAAATAGAAAATAGTTGAAATGCTTGCATCTCACGTTTCAGCATAGTTGAGCACAATCAATACCTTACGACGCTTATTGGAAAATGGATTCCATCGAACGACTAGGATACTGGGGTACCGTCCATCAAAATACACCTCTACAACAATTTACCGAGGACCATCACTGGGATCCCTTGCTACACAAGACCGGCCTACCCTTAACCTAGATACACCGAATATGTTATCACCCCGGTTGTTCCCACCAATACCATCGAGCTCTCCTTCTTTCTTGCATAACCATATCCATAATATATAGGTTTTCGAGGACATCTAGAAAGGTGATAACATACCCTAATTGGGTGTGACCCACTTAGCCTTGCTGCATCTCCCTTATTTTAGTCATTCCCGATTGATGAGGCTAGAGGCTAAACATTACCTTTCAAGAACAAAATTCTACTTAGAATGCCCATCGTCCTCCAATGACAATGTTCTAGTAGCATTCGTCCATATAAGTTGTCCTGAGTCTGGACAAACCGAATCACCGTGTTCATCATCTTTACGGTATTCATTCGTAACGTTCAAACTGGATCGAAGTGGTTTTTGGATAATTAAATCTGATCCCAATCTCTTTGAAACGATTAACGAAATTGGCAAAATTGATAGTTGGTTATTTAACAACCAATACACATCTATAAACAATCATCAGGCTTTATTATAAATTTTCCAAAATTTATTCCAAAACATCTTTATAAGATATATATTTCCAGTACTTCAACATTTGAAAATAGTTTTCAAATCCTTATATTTTCAACGGAACATTTCCACCCCTTTCCAATACTTAGAACATCTTCCCCACTTCATTTTGTATTCAACACTTAGAAGGTATTCCATTTATTTCCTATTTCTTTTTCTCAAAATCATTTACAAATTTTATTTGTAAATTCCTTGACTAGTTTATAACGAATTCTATAAATTCCGAAATTCCCTAATTAATTTCTTTAATATTTCCAAAGCCACTTATACTTGCTTATAAACTCAATTTCCCTTTGTACTTCTTTATGAATTCTATTTTATTTTCGAAGTTCACTTTTATTTAACTACTTCGGAAATTTTCTTACTTTTCTTCCCTATTCCATTTAAGAATTTTCTTATAGATCCTATATACTGAATGACCCATTCCCAACTCTCGAGAAGATTTATAAATAAATTTAAACCATTTCAAAACTCTATATATATACGTATGTAAATAAAAATAAGTGTTTAGAAGGAAAGTAATAATAATTTATTTTAAGACATGTTTGAATAATTATTTAAAAATATTGAAACACATTTTATAACATCACCTTCAAAGCAGGTTTAAAATTTAGGATTTATTTAAAATAAATATTAAGTATTTGGAAAAATTCACTTTTGAAGAATTTCAATACTGACAAACTTAAATTACATAGATTAATAAATAAAATTTCCTTTTTAAAATAAAAACTTAGCTTATAACTAAAAATATATTTTCAAATCTCAATAACCAAATTTCAATTTATAATCCCTCTCGATTTCTATCACATCACTTCCATGTCGGTCTCCTTAACCATTTCCACTTCAAAAATAATATCCACTATTTTTCTCTCACCCTATTCCATATTCAATATAAATTCTTTCTGTAAACTTATATTTCCAATTTATCACCAGATATCAATTTTATTTATTTATAAACATCGCTTACAAATTGTTATAATTTCTTTGAGTTTCACTAAAAATAATCTCATTTATAAAATTCCATTTTTTTATAAATTCAGTTTCTTATAGATTCCATTTATTTTTGTCAATCTATTTTTAATATCGATTCCAACCTCTTTCTATATTTTTCGAATGTCATTTAAAATCTAATCTTAAAAATTCCTCTATATAATTTATTTTAAACCCCTTTTTAAATTATTTTTCCCGCATTATTTAGTACGATCAAAAATGAATTTTTTGCTTATTCAAATCAATCTCCTTTAAATAATCCAATTTCCGATATACATATTTTTATATTAAAAATATCCTTTTAATTCCTTAAAAGTTCAAACTAATATTTATGGCATTTAAAATACCAACGTTTATTCGCATGCTATTATAATCTTTAAAAATTTACAACACAAACTAATCTAGCATATTATATATAAGAAAAATACTAATATATTTGAGGAATCTAGTTGGATCCCTCCAACCTGTTTCTGCATCCATAAATGTTAGACGACAATAAAAATACAAATCCTACTTCGAGTGGGATATTGCGGTATATATGATCATCCGCTATTATACGGGGTGCAAAGGGTCTCATCCGCTATAATGTGTAGGAATAACACTCCAACTACTAATGTGACGGCCCACCTCTATGCTCACAATAATAAAGAGTATTAAAAGAAATACTGTCTATTATTATGAAGAATAAGGCTGGATAGGAGCGGCCATCCGTAGTTAGGCCTTACACTAGTATTGGTTATCTCAATAGGAGTGGTATATATTTTTATTTTTCATCTCTTATTTATTTACTCCCATCGACATACCCAATTCTAGTATAAAACGAACTATGATGGTTCATAATAGTTTAGGACAATATATATAATAATAACACAGATAATGTAAATGCGAAACATAGATATAACAGAAAGTCTCATATATATATATATATATAACTGATGTCAGTTGATATACATGAATACAATACATATGATACAACTACAACTGTCGAATCTGGAAGCTACATAAATAAGTACATTATCGTGAATAATATACATGAATATACAACATCCTATACAAGACTACTACAATAACGACGACTACTCCAAGAGAAGTGAAAAGACTTCATAGCTCTAACAGCAACCCAAAGTAAAATATCAACAACCTGTAAATACTCGGTCTGACCCGAGTATTAAATTCAAGAGAAAATAATACACGGGTCAGTCTAAATCAAACTCAGTTATTAGTGCACAGAAGCAATAATAATTAATTATGAATAGACGACAGTCACTATAATTCTCGTTTATCCAACCCTTCTAGAAGAGAATCGGATAACGGTAAATATAACACGTAATAGTGTTAAACAACAAATCAGCAGATTCAAAATATCAACAAAGATGAGTGAAAAGAATATCCATGAAGATAATTTAGAAAACATCAGAATTGTCTAAACGACAATTAAGACAAAATGATTAAATCAAATCAATTCAAATAATTGAAATGTCACTTAACAACATCAAAACCGATTGGCTGCAGTACACGCACGCGTGCACTGCCTCGCCAATACGGCATATAAAATACGCAAAGGATCAATGGATCAAAAGTAAAAGAAATACCAATAAAATCAATACCGTGTGGCTGCAGTTCACGCTTGCGTGCACTGCCTTGCCACTACAGTGATGAAATACATAAGAGCTCAGTGCATCAAAAGCAATACAAGGTCAAATTCGAGCCACGAGCTGGATTCAACTCAAGTGTAATTAAAAACAAATCCAATTGCATCATTGCAACTCAAATCAACACGGGCAAGACTGCATACAAATCGAAACTGCAGTCACCACAAAAAGATACAATGGTTCAAATTCCAAATTGTCAAAAGAAGATGACAGCAGTGGTACAACTACAGGGAGACAGCAAACCGAAGGTGAGAGCACCAAGGATATGGCACCACAACACTCAAT
Source organism: Allium cepa (assembly GCA_030765085.1). Taxonomy (NCBI): domain Eukaryota; kingdom Viridiplantae; phylum Streptophyta; class Magnoliopsida; order Asparagales; family Amaryllidaceae; genus Allium; species Allium cepa. The sequence goes on from CM060932.1 coordinate 331,753,166, forward strand.
ATATGGCAATGGATCAGCTGCAACTAATTGAAACTGGAATTTGCAATTAACAATTAAAGTACCCAAAGCATGAGTCAGAATCAAACAAGTCCAGATATATACAAGCATCGTGTAGCATTGCAACACGAAGTTATGGACAACGACTACAATCTAGATGCAAACTCAATGAATCAAGTGGACAATGTTAACAAGACCGCATACAGGTACATCACAACATTGTACCCAGTATACAACTCAAAGTGAACAGAGAAAAGCAACTGACAACAATACACAGTGCCTATATGAATTATACCAAGACTCGAGTGCAGCCTCAACATAACTGCAAGAAAGCTACAAAATGACCAGAACAACCAAATAGTGAATTAACCCTGTCAGAGACCAAAGAATGGTCTGAGACCAGACAAGTGTATCTCTCCTACATGTATATGAATACTTGCAACAAACTGGTGCAATACAACCTGCAGCTATACACAATGGCATGTGACCCGAAGCAATGCAAATGAGACCAAACAAACAAGACTTCACAATTGCAAACTAATGCACTAAGCAAGTGGCGGCAGTATAGAGCTTCAACCAAACTGTTCAGACTCAAACCCAATACAATGTATCACAGTCCTATATGCTATGGACAGTGAAAAATATACCCCAAGCTCAACAAATTGAATTGCAAACTGTATCAACATGATACAGTGACAATTATGAAGTCGGAAAAATACAACTTCAATGCTTACGTGGAAGTACCACTACTAAGTGCAACATTTTATAACAACATCAAGCTGCATGAACACAGTGTATAGGACTATCAATTTCCAGTCTTCGAAGCATGTATGAAGTAGTGGATATGTATATAGTCAAACACCAAACTGGAAGTGATCTATGCTTAAGTAAAAGGACTCAAAGCTATGCAACAAGCTAAAGGCAGTATAAACAATTTCTGTCAGAGGTACAACACAGCAAACGATCATGAGTATAACCCAGTTACGGTCGAACTGAAGACCAAATGAAACTCAGATAACAATGACTAATTTCACAGAGCAAAAGATTACTACTGTCAACAGGCACAAGTGCAACACCAACACGGCGGTGAGACAGTATCGTGCGAGTTTAAAAACAAGGTACAACAGTTTCAAACAAAGACAAATATGTCTTTCAAATCATCATATACACACGGTCAAGTCAAAAATAGAAATCCAAAGCCGTATAATCAAAAACCAGAGAATACTTCATCAATCAACAAAACAAATCGAACTAACTACACATAGCATTTGAATCAGATATGAGCAGATAGCACTCACACAGCCACGTGACCGTAGTCAGATGGAAGTAGAGCCGTGGTGGTCACGAGGTAAAGCACTGCTGTGAAAACCAGCAAACAAGAAATCAGCAACATCGAAATGAATTTACCCAGAAAAACGACAGTTTAAAATCACGTCAACACCAAAAATCAATCACGGTCAAAAGTCGAACAACATCAACGTCGTAAAATCAAACAGCAGAGGTCGCAAATTTGAACAAGTCAGAAAACACCAAACTTGAATTAGATGTGAGTGACAAGAATCACTCACCTTAGCCACGAATTGACGCAGTCACGAACAAAGCTACACGAAGCCCTGTACGAGTCGAAGCCAAGGCCAAAAACGAACTCAAACCAAGCACCATCAATCGTCAACATCAATTTGCAGAGAACCCTAGTTTTTAAAAGGAGGACGAACGAAGAATAGAGTAGAGAGGCCGCCATTTTTTTTTCTCCTTCGTACGTTTAATTTTTTTAGGGTTTATCGAATGAACGAGAGTGAAAGGGGGACGGGTCGAATTGCAATAAAAAGGGAACGGCATTCAAAAGTAAATGGGCCGAGATTCAAAATTTCAAAGCTCAACAACACTTAACCAATTTTTAAAGAATTTCAACCCTAGAAAAATCCAATTGCAAATTTTTATCAAAGGATTCCAACCGATAAAATTCAATAGCAATTATCATCACTTAAATCGTTAAATGACGATTATAAATTCGAAGCTAAATCCCGGGTTGTTACAGACTCCCTTCCTTATAAAAATTGCGTCCCCGCAATTTTCATAATTAAGGTCGTCACTAACAATTATTTTTCTAACATAAACTGGTTAAGCTAGAAAAATAAAAGTCAGGAATATAAACGCCAAAGAAATCTTTTAATTTCATAAAAGAAGTTCACTAATTATCAACACAATCTAATTATCAAAAACGATAATCAGAATTCTCAAATCAACAAATATTCAATTATCAAAAGCGATAATTAAATCTCAAATCAGCAAATATTTAATTATCAAAAGAGATAATTAAATCTCAAATATTCGATTATCAAAAACGATAATCAAAAATCAACAAATATTCGATTATCAAAAACGATAATCAAATCTCAATTCAACAAATATTCGATTATCAAAAACGATAATCAAATCAACGAATATTCGATTATCAAAAACGATAATCAAAAATCAACAAATATTCGATTATCAAAAACGATAATCAAATTTCAAATCAACAAATATTCAATTATCAAAAACGATAATCAAATCTCAATTCAACAAATATTCGATTATCAAAAACGATAATCAAATCAACAAATATTCGATTATCAAAAACGATAATCAAAAATCAACAAATATTCGATTATCAAAAACGATAATCAAATTTCAAATCAACAAATATTCAATTATCAAAAACGATAATCAAATCTCAATTCAACAAATATTCGATTATCAAAAACGATAATCAAATCAACAAATATTCGATTATCAAAAACGATAATCAAAAATCAACAAATATTCGATTATCAAAAACGATAATCAAATCAACAAATATCCGATTATCAAAAATGATAATCAAATCAACAACTATTCGATTATCAAAAACGATAATAAAAAATCAACAAATATTCGATTATCAAAAACGATAATCAAATCAACAAATATCCGATTATCAAAAACGATAATCAGAACTCATATCAACAAATATTCGATTATCAAAAACGATAATCAAATCAACAAATATCCGATTATCAAAAATGATAATCAGATTTCATATCAACAAATATTCGATTATCAATAACGATAATCAAATCAACAAATATCCGATTATCAAAAACGATAATCAGAACTCATATCAACAAATATTCGATTATCAAAAACGATAATCAGAACTCATATCAACAAATGTCCGATTATCAAAAACGATAATCAGAACTCATATCAACAAATATTCGATTATCAAAAACGATAATCAAATCAACAAATATCCGATTATCAAAAACGATAATCAGAACTCATATAAACAAATATTCGATTATCAAAAACGATAATCAAATCAACAAATATCCGATTATCAAAAACGATAATCAAAACTCATATCAACAAATATTCGATTATCAAAAACGATAATCAAATCAACAAATATCCGATTATCAAACACGATAATCAGAACTCATATCAACAAATATTCGATTATCAAAAACGATAATCAAATCAACAAATATCCGATTATCAAAAACGATAATCAGAACTCATATCAACAAATATTCGATTATCAAAAACGATAATCAAATCAACAAATATCCGATTATCAAAAACGATAATCAGAACTCATATCAACAAATATTCGATTATCAAAAACGATAATCAAATCAACAAATATCCGATTATCAAAAACGATAATCAGAACTCATATCAACAAATATTCGATTATCAAAAACGATAATCAAATCAACAAATATCCGATTATCAAAAACGATAATCAGAACTCATATCAACAAATATCCAATTACCTGCAGATAATTGGAAACAACAAATATCTAGAATCAATTAAGATAACTAGAAAATCAACATAAAAGGTTGGATCGATCCCATCAGATGACGAGTTTTAGCTACGTCGCATGTGCATCAACATATGGCCGAAGCCTACCAAGTATCCAACATAATTTTGGCGCCCAACAAATGACCCGAAGGTCCAACATATGACCCGAAGGTCCGGTACTGGTATTGACCCGAAGGTCCAACATATGACCCGAAGGTCCGGTACTGGTATTGACCCGAAGGTCCAACATATGACCCGAAGGTCCAACATATATTCAATTAACGAGTCCGGAATTAATCGAAAAAGCAAACGCACATGTCCCATACCACGTGTTTTACTAAATCGTTTGATTCTTTTCATCGTTTCCTTGAACGTGTGAAATCATCAAAATCATCAAACAACAAATGTTTCAATTAACGAGTCCGGAATTAACCAAAATAGCAAACGCACATGTCCCATAACCACATGTTTTACTAAATCGTTTAATTCTCTTCATCATTTCCTTGAAAGTGCAAAATCGTGTATTCCAAAAATAACATTTCACATTCTCAAACGGACAAGTCCGGAATTAAGCGAATCAGTAAAAGAAAGGGGTCATAGTCCTCGATTTTGCTGAAACGTTTAATCGCTTCCTCATTCTTTTGAAAGCGCAAAATGCAAAACATCTGAAAACAATTTCATTTATTTCATAAAAGTATTAATCTACATTCTCAAACGAATAAGTCCGGAATTGTAACGACCCGCCTTTTTGGACAGTTTAAACCGACGATCAAATACCCATGTCGATTCCAAACCATTAAAAGGGCAGATAGTTATTGGGGTAATTAAGAAAAGAAAAGGAAGGGAAATAAAGGAAATGAAACAACACAGAATCTCACAGCGGAAGGCTAAAGTATAATAATAAAATAACAGTTCATGAAGCTGTTAATTAAATGAATACATTTGAAATGAATACATTTGATTATTATTATACAACATTTATCAGAGTTACATACACAACAAATATCATACAACAATGCAGCGGAATGGAATGAATATAATAGTAGTAGATAATATACCAAATCTTCGTCTCCGTCCTCCAAGGAAATGATCTTCAACCTAAACTGAAAACTCAGGACTGACCCGAGCGTAATGAAAAGACAAAACACTCGAGTCAGGACTAAAATATCCTTATGAAAGTTAAATCAATCGTAAATAAATATGAGTGTAACGGCGTCAGAGATGTTTACGGGGTTTGACATCTCATATCCAGTGTCAACGTGCGTGCAATAACTCAAGAGATGTTACGGGATTTTCCATCTCTCAAGGATCCGTTAAACTATCTACTATGTAGTAATATACGCTAAGTAGATAATGTCTATCAGTAATATAAAGTATCAAAATAGCGTTAAGGCGTTACCATAATCCCCCTTAACACATTTTATATTCCCAAAAGCATATACAAGACCGTAGTTTCCCCAAAACCGGAAGTCACCAGAGGGAAATCCATATACTCAAGGTACAAATCAAAACGTAGTGGTCGCGAATAGGATAATCAGTATGACAAGGTACATGAGGCAATACCAACTAGGATACTAGTAGTTGCGTGATCCGGACTGATGTTGGGCATAGCCAGCAGCTACCCCAACACCGCGAAACAACACTCCGAAATCAAGGGGTGCACCCAAATCGCATCACAAATGTAATAGATATGGTATCGAAGAAGTGTGTCCGCTAGAGGTGGCGAACCTCAATGGCCCGGCGCGGCTCCTGTTTTAGTCATGTCAGGGGTCATCCAATAATCGTTCTCTTTCTTCAGTCAACGCGTTCACCAAACCATCCACTTCATTCTGGATCAACACTCCGCGTATAATAGTTATTAAAGTGGTTTCGGTATCGACAGAGAGTATGTCCATATCCGATCCCGGTCTCTTTAATAACTACGTATTATTACACCGTTGGCTCTTTTACATTTCGAATCGATTCATGATTGATATCAAATGCCATATTCACTTCAAAATCAAATCCATTTCAAATATCGACATAGCCATTCAAAATATAAGGTTCCTTTTCAAAAATCATTTTGCGTCTCAATATCTTATTTCGGTTTCAAAATCATTCCGAATTTAAATTTTATGTTGCAACTTCATTTAACCCAATTCGTATTTAAATTCAAGATTTAAACATAAACATTCCACCTTATTAACCAGCTTGAAATTTTTAGAAAATAGTTTTAAGTAGTTTAAAAGTAGTTTAAATAATTAAAATAGTTAAAAATAATTAAAATCTTGAAATGGATTTAAAATAGATAAATTAGTTTAAAATAATTTAAATTGGGTTAAGTAGATTAAAAATAGATTAAAATAGTTTAAGTATTCAAAATGGTTTATATAACAGAGTAATTTGGAAAACAAATTAAAACAGCTTCAAAACCAATCCATTTCAATTACAACTTCCCAATTTCCAATCAATCTCAATTTCCATTTTACCGATTCAATTTCGATTTCAATTCAAAACAACGTCAACTTTAACTTCAAATCAATTCAATTCTACATTCACCTTCAATTTATTCAATTTCAATTTTTTTATCGATTTGGAGCTTGATTTCAAAATATCCATTTATAACACTTAACAAATTTTCCATCAATATTCAAGTCTAAATTCCAATTTCAAATATGATTCAATTCCAAACTCGATTTCAAAATATCATTTTTATATCACTTTTACTTAATAATATTCAAAGCTCGATTTAAGGTTCAATCCCTTAAACGAATAAATTTTCGAACTTCAATCATAACCAAATTTTAAATTTCAAAGTCTCAACTTAATTCTTTAACAAAATTCCTTTAACCAAATTTTATTTCAACATTCCAAACTCAATTTTTCGATGAATTCAATTTCTATAAATCGGTTTCTGTTTATAACTTTTAAATCAAAACATTTAAATAAATTCAAATCGACGATTTCAAAAACTATTAATTTAACCAATTCGGTGTCCATATATAATTTTCTATCCTATGGCCAAGTAGTTATTTATTTCAATTAGATGTCAAGGATGAGTATATATTATTTAAATTAAATCACAGTATCATATGTATGCATAACAGGATCTATATAAGCAAATAAACATCCAAACATTCAATTATCAACCAATAGCATCCATCAAAATACATCATCCAATAAGCAATACAATTCATGGCAGTTTCATAGTTATCAATGTCAGGTAATTTATTCGCAATTCAATTTTAATTTCAATTTAACTGTCAATTTAATTTTTCAACAGTTAATGCAAATGACAAGCTATATGACAATTAAATTTTTATCAAACAACAATAAATAAAATCATAACACTTCATAATATCAAATTTAACTAGCATAAAAATATTTAGTACGGTGTGAGCGTTATAAAACACTCACCTTGATTTCAATGTAGTTCCAGCGTTTTATTTCGAATAAAATTAAACGAGCGTTTAATTTTACCCGAAATTTTTACTAGCTCCAACCGACTTCAATCCAATTCCATAGCGTAGTGCTCGTCGATACGATTCCAACGCAAAAAGTTTCGTGCATTTTCGACCTGGTATGAAAAAGATATGATTTTTAGAAGTTTGTACGAATTAATTACAATAAAATTTTCAATTCTATTTTATTTTATTAACCTAGATGCAATCAGGGCCGTGCATTTACCAATCTCAAATCCAGGCCGTGAGTTTTCTCTTCTTCTTCCCCAGTAAAACACGTCCAAACCAAAACCCATAGCCGCCATCTAACTCCCAATTATCGCGACCCACTCGAGCTGGCTGGAGACGATCGGAGAGCGGCACCTCGAAGCTCGTAACGCGAGCTACACTCGGCCAGAAGGCGGTGGAGCTCGGCCTCCCCCCGACAATGGAATGCGTGCGCGATACGTGGGTGGACGCGGCCAAAATCTGGCGTCTCTGGTTGACGATTCAACGAAGTAGCCGTATGGATCTGAAGCTCCTACCAAGCTCTATCATCTTCCAGTTGAAAGTTTCTTGAAATATCGTATGGATTGTGAGAGATTAACGGAAGAAGGTCGGCAAAATTTCGGCCATTAATAGCTTGGGGTGGTGGCTGTAACCACTAGGGTTTCTCATTTTTTTATTTTTATTTTTTTTTATTTTGTGAAAAAGGCTATTTATAGGAAACGACAAATACTTATTCATCCGGGATTCCCGAACTCCGATTTATGCGCGGTGACTGACGATCCTAGGGTTTATCCTACGTTCCGGACACATTGGAACAGGTTTAAGAAGCTAATTCGATCATATGTGAGAGTTACGGAAATAAACGATCAATTTTAAATTAAACCGATTAAACGATTTTCTATGCGTTTTGGCTTGCCCCGGACAAACGGTAAATCCGTTTGACTTGAAATTTGAAATCTTACAATAATATAACATTACGGATCCAATGAAACTAGTTTCGTTGAAATCCGAGACCGTTTGAAAAATGACTATTTTTAACTCGCCAAATTAATATTAAACAATTTCAACGCGTTTCGAGCTGCCACGGTCAAACGACAACTCCGATTGCTACGAAAATTGAAATCCGATAATAACTAACTATTACGGATCCAATAGAACTAGTTTCGTCCAATTCTGAGACTGTTCAAAAATTGGCTATTTTTCAGGCGATAATTAAATATTAAAATATTCAATTTTCACAAATAAATTTTAAATTCAGTTTTAAAAGTTCTATAACATCACTATAACTCCAATATGATAAAATAAAATTTTACAAATCATTTTTAATCATATTAAACCCGTTATTCAATTATCCAATAAATATCAATTTTAAAATCTTATTAACCCTATTATAATCCCAATACAACTTACATTCACCTTGGAAACCAAATTGAATCATATTAAATCAAATTTCAGTTATTCACTTTATTTTCATATATTAAATTTCAATATCAAATTAATCATATCAACTTCGGAATTTAATTATTTAAACATTTGTAATATTAAATTTAAACAATTTTATTATTCTTAAATCAGTATCTTTTGAAATATTCGAAACGAACTTATAAAATTTAACACATTCAAATTATAGAACAACCATTTTCATTAAAACAATTATTCAATTCCCTTTATTCAATTATTCAATAAATTCCAAATATTAAATTTTAAACAATTTAATTGTTCAATATTTGACGGATTTCAATATTGGATTTTTAAATAAAAATTTCATTATCAGTCGATTTACTATATTACATTAGATGAATTCCACGTTATTATTTAACTGCAGTTAGAGATAATGCACTCAACTAATATATATACTTTCATTTCAATTGCAATTGGTTCACAAATTCAATTCGACTAACTAAATGAATAGGTAACTTAAATAATTATCACTGTTGACTTTTAATTACTTATAAGTTTATTATTTACAAACAAGCGTCACAATTACCTATACAATACAAATTCATTCAATTACCTTCGACTACATCTTATTTCAATTGATTTGGGATTTCATTCAATTAATAAACACTTAACTTAGATAAATTTTGTTGCATTTCATTCTAGTTATTATTATTCCAAATGAATTACAAATTTTTTCTAACACTAAATCACGAAATCTTATTAAATTAGCTATTTTAATTATCGGAAATTTACGGGTCGTTACATTCTCCCCCACTCAAAACTTTTCGTCCCCGAAAAGGAAAAAGAAGGGAAAAAGAACTAAGTATAGAATTCAACATTAGATACATTTTATCCAAAGTTACCTACTTATAAAACAATGAAATTCCATCTATAAAGTCATTACTACACTTTTACTAAGTTATTCCAAATGCCTTTTTGACTTTAAAAGTTAGTTATCAAAACAAGTTATAAAATTTTTAAAACTTGAAAATTTTCTAACACCCGGATTTACGGAAAATTTCGGCAGAGTCTCCTTTGCGCGGCTCGATCGAAAAAAATATAATAGCATATATATCACAAATATACATCTCATCTCAATGATGAGGCATCCCATATCTGGGGAAACAACATATATATATCACCAATACCATACAAAACCGTAAGCGTACCTTTTATTTAGCATTTATTAGCAATTTACTTACATTATGCGTTTAGCGTAGAAGCGAGCTCCACAACAAAGCGCAACCCCTTTGCTACCTACTAAAATGCTCAATAACTAAGTTAGAACCATGCATATAAAGATAGATCGATATATTTAGCCTACACAACATATATATAACATATTTAGCTTCAAAACTGAGATTTCAATTTCTGGACAGCAAACAAATCTTAGCTTTAGGTCACCTAAACTGTAAAATTTGACAACAGAATCTAAACAAAAGTTGTTGCATTCATTTCAGGTTTTCCGGAATGTCCAAAATCATCGAATTCGGATCATCCGTTCAAAAGTTATGGCCGTTTTACTAAGAGTATACGCCTCAGGCTGAGCAATGCATTGCGCAGGTCTGTGACGTTCACTCGTGGTTTCGACCCTCTAAACGGTGTCAAAACACAAAACACTTAAAACAAAAGTTTTAGCTTAAGTTCTTAGCTTTCCAGAAAGTGCAAGATCATCAAAATCCGATAAACCAGTCAAAAGATATGGCGAAAATACTAAGGGTATATACTACTGATTTTACTTATTTTTACACAGGACAGCGAGTAACATTCAAGTTTTTAACCTATTAAACGAAGGAATTTTCTCAAGTTATCTAAACATAAATTGTGCTATAGTTTCTGAGCTTTTTGAAAAGTCCAAGATCGTCGAATTCCGTTCAGCCATTTAAAAGTTATGGTTGTTTTCGTTTCAGCATATATTGGACAAATTTGGATTTTCCCAAAAATTTGCTTTTATTATTTCAAAGTGCAAAACAATCATAAACACAAAGTCATTTATTTTCTTATTCATCCATGCAATAGGTTTACATTCAATTTATTTCCGATTTATTCAAGTTTGTTTCATTCGCATTTTAAATTCAAGTCGATTTGCTTCAATTTATATTGAATTCAATTATATTTAATTTCACTTTGCTTCAAATTTGAATTTAGTTATTTTAAAATTTTATTCCGTTTATTCAATTCCATTAACACTAATGAATTCTACTTAATCAATTTTCATCCATCTAACAACCAATGCATATCAAACATTAGCATTCATCCAAAATCTACACTAAATCAATTATACATTTCCAAGTCAATTTTAATTTCATACACTTCCAAGTTTATTGAAATTTAGTTATATTCAAATTTTATTACTTTTCATTTACCAATTTTATATTTCACTAATTTTAAATTTTATTCATTCACTTATATATATCATTCATTTTACAGCTTAAATTTCTTTTATATTTACAACTATCAATAGATCTTCACATTTTATTATTCACTCTCACATTGGTATATTATTTCTCTACTTATCCTTATTAGCATTTTAAACCTTTTAAGTATTTGGTAAGTTATATCTATGCTATAGAATGAAATTTAATACTATGCGAGTTTTACAGTTTCAATTTTATTTTAAGTTCATAATTTCCTAATTCTAAGGATTTCTATTTCAATTGATATTTTCACTTAGCTCTTAGGTTCATTTCTCATTTCACAATTCAGAAGTTCCTTAATGATTCAAGTCTAAATTCATTTCAATCATTTAAAAGAAATCATTAATTATTAAAGGACTTAAGAATTTCAATCCCAGTTTCATTTCAAATCAAGTTTTGAAATAATATATACTTATATAATTTATTTATCAAATCATACTATAGAGAATACAAAATAAAATGAAATTTGAATCAAACAAGGTTTAGACAAGATATTAAGTGGTCTCCCCCACTCGGACTCTCGAAAATAAACGTCGATGATGCGTGCACTCATCACCGAAATCATTTTCTATCGTCAAGAGAAGGGAATATAACACTTATCATAAAAAAAATCCTTCGAAAACAATTTCAACTCAATTATACTATCATATAATACTCGCATTATATTTTTCAAATTCTTGTAAGTCAATTTCAAACACCGGAATTTAAGTTCTCAAATCCAAGTTAAAATTTATTTATATTCATTATCAATTGTGTTTATAAGATTTCATTTTCCTAAATCCATTGTTATTTAATCAATTGTTATAAATATTGACTGATCAAATAATAACGATAATCATCTAATATTATCATCTCCTAACAATCAATTCAATCAAAATGAATAAATATTCGAATAATTCTTTTATATAAAATATATTCCAAAACAATATTGTGTTGGTTTGTCCTATTCGAGTGTTTAGAAATTCCTATCGACGCCTTGGCGTCCCAAGTATCGACCAGAATCCATAAATACTCAACGGAACAAAGTAACACAATATAAAACCATTTTATATCAAATAACAAGTACGCTCTCTCATATACACTCAACTCATTCATATAGTTTACCTCTATTTCAATGAGTTATTCCCCACTAGAGCCAAGGTTTATCGCTAAACCAAAGCTCTGATACCAACTGTAACGACCCGCCTTTTTGGACAGTTTAAACCGACGATCAAATACCCATGTCGATTCCAAACCATTAAAAGGGCAGATAGTTATTGGGGTAATTAAGAAAAGAAAAGGAAGGGAAATAAAGGAAATGAAACAACACAGAATCTCACAGCGGAAGGCTAAAGTATAATAATAAAATAACAGTTCATGAAGCTGTTAATTAAATGAATACATTTGAAATGAATACATTTGATTATTATTATACAACATTTATCAGAGTTACATACACAACAAATATCATACAACAATGCAGCGGAATGGAATGAATATAATAGTAGTAGATAATATACCAAATCTTCGTCTCCGTCCTCCAAGGAAATGATCTTCAACCTAAACTGAAAACTCAGGACTGACCCGAGCGTAATGAAAAGACAAAACACTCGAGTCAGGACTAAAATATCCTTATGAAAGTTAAATCAATCGTAAATAAATATGAGTGTAACGGCGTCAGAGATGTTTACGGGGTTTGACATCTCATATCCAGTGTCAACGTGCGTGCAATAACTCAAGAGATGTTACGGGATTTTCCATCTCTCAAGGATCCGTTAAACTATCTACTATGTAGTAATATACGCTAAGTAGATAATGTCTATCAGTAATATAAAGTATCAAAATAGCGTTAAGGCGTTACCATAATCCCCCTTAACACATTTTATATTCCCAAAAGCATATACAAGACCGTAGTTTCCCCAAAACCGGAAGTCACCAGAGGGCAATCCATATACTCAAGGTACAAATCAAAACGTAGTGGTCGCGAATAGGATAATCAGTATGACAAGGTACATGAGGCAATACCAACTAGGATACTAGTAGTTGCGTGATCCGGACTGATGTTGGGCATAGCCAGCAGCTACCCCAACACCGCGAAACAACACTCCGAAATCAAGGGGTGCACCCAAATCGCATCACAAATGTAATAGATATGGTATCGAAGAAGTGTGTCCGCTAGAGGTGGCGAACCTCAATGGCCCGGCGCGGCTCCTGTTTTAGTCATGTCAGGGGTCATCCAATAATCGTTCTCTTTCTTCAGTCAACGCGTTCACCAAACCATCCACTTCATTCTGGATCAACACTCCGCGTATAATAGTTATTAAAGTGGTTTCGGTATCGACAGAGAGTATGTCCATATCCGATCCCGGTCTCTTTAATAACTACGTATTATTACACCGTTGGCTCTTTTACATTTCGAATCGATTCATGATTGATATCAAATGCCATATTCACTTCAAAATCAAATCCATTTCAAATATCGACATAGCCATTCAAAATATAAGGTTCCTTTTCAAAAATCATTTTGCGTCTCAATATCTTATTTCGGTTTCAAAATCATTCCGAATTTAAATTTTATGTTGCAACTTCATTTAACCCAATTCGTATTTAAATTCAAGATTTAAACATAAACATTCCACCTTATTAACCAGCTTGAAATTTTTAGAAAATAGTTTTAAGTAGTTTAAAAGTAGTTTAAATAATTAAAATAGTTAAAAATAATTAAAATCTTGAAATGGATTTAAAATAGATAAATTAGTTTAAAATAATTTAAATTGGGTTAAGTAGATTAAAAATAGATTAAAATAGTTTAAGTATTCAAAATGGTTTATATAACAGAGTAATTTGGAAAACAAATTAAAACAGCTTCAAAACCAATCCATTTCAATTACAACTTCCCAATTTCCAATCAATCTCAATTTCCATTTTACCGATTCAATTTCGATTTCAATTCAAAACAACGTCAACTTTAACTTCAAATCAATTCAATTCTACATTCACCTTCAATTTATTCAATTTCAATTTTTTTATCGATTTGGAGCTTGATTTCAAAATATCCATTTATAACACTTAACAAATTTTCCATCAATATTCAAGTCTAAATTCCAATTTCAAATATGATTCAATTCCAAACTCGATTTCAAAATATCATTTTTATATCACTTTTACTTAATAATATTCAAAGCTCGATTTAAGGTTCAATCCCTTAAACGAATAAATTTTCGAACTTCAATCATAACCAAATTTTAAATTTCAAAGTCTCAACTTAATTCTTTAACAAAATTCCTTTAACCAAATTTTATTTCAACATTCCAAACTCAATTTTTCGATGAATTCAATTTCTATAAATCGGTTTCTGTTTATAACTTTTAAATCAAAACATTTAAATAAATTCAAATCGACGATTTCAAAAACTATTAATTTAACCAATTCGGTGTCCATATATAATTTTCTATCCTATGGCCAAGTAGTTATTTATTTCAATTAGATGTCAAGGATGAGTATATATTATTTAAATTAAATCACAGTATCATATGTATGCATAACAGGATCTATATAAGCAAATAAACATCCAAACATTCAATTATCAACCAATAGCATCCATCAAAATACATCATCCAATAAGCAATACAATTCATGGCAGTTTCATAGTTATCAATGTCAGGTAATTTATTCGCAATTCAATTTTAATTTCAATTTAACTGTCAATTTAATTTTTCAACAGTTAATGCAAATGACAAGCTATATGACAATTAAATTTTTATCAAACAACAATAAATAAAATCATAACACTTCATAATATCAAATTTAACTAGCATAAAAATATTTAGTACGGTGTGAGCGTTATAAAACACTCACCTTGATTTCAATGTAGTTCCAGCGTTTTATTTCGAATAAAATTAAACGAGCGTTTAATTTTACCCGAAATTTTTACTAGCTCCAACCGACTTCAATCCAATTCCATAGCGTAGTGCTCGTCGATACGATTCCAACGCAAAAAGTTTCGTGCATTTTCGACCTGGTATGAAAAAGATATGATTTTTAGAAGTTTGTACGAATTAATTACAATAAAATTTTCAATTCTATTTTATTTTATTAACCTAGATGCAATCAGGGCCGTGCATTTACCAATCTCAAATCCAGGCCGTGAGTTTTCTCTTCTTCTTCCCCAGTAAAACACGTCCAAACCAAAACCCATAGCCGCCATCTAACTCCCAATTATCGCGACCCACTCGAGCTGGCTGGAGACGATCGGAGAGCGGCACCTCGAAGCTCGTAACGCGAGCTACACTCGGCCAGAAGGCGGTGGAGCTCGGCCTCCCCCCGACAATGGAATGCGTGCGCGATACGTGGGTGGACGCGGCCAAAATCTGGCGTCTCTGGTTGACGATTCAACGAAGTAGCCGTATGGATCTGAAGCTCCTACCAAGCTCTATCATCTTCCAGTTGAAAGTTTCTTGAAATATCGTATGGATTGTGAGAGATTAACGGAAGAAGGTCGGCAAAATTTCGGCCATTAATAGCTTGGGGTGGTGGCTGTAACCACTAGGGTTTCTCATTTTTTTATTTTTATTTTTTTTTATTTTGTGAAAAAGGCTATTTATAGGAAACGACAAATACTTATTCATCCGGGATTCCCGAACTCCGATTTATGCGCGGTGACTGACGATCCTAGGGTTTATCCTACGTTCCGGACACATTGGAACAGGTTTAAGAAGCTAATTCGATCATATGTGAGAGTTACGGAAATAAACGATCAATTTTAAATTAAACCGATTAAACGATTTTCTATGCGTTTTGGCTTGCCCCGGACAAACGGTAAATCCGTTTGACTTGAAATTTGAAATCTTACAATAATATAACATTACGGATCCAATGAAACTAGTTTCGTTGAAATCCGAGACCGTTTGAAAAATGACTATTTTTAACTCGCCAAATTAATATTAAACAATTTCAACGCGTTTCGAGCTGCCACGGTCAAACGACAACTCCGATTGCTACGAAAATTGAAATCCGATAATAACTAACTATTACGGATCCAATAGAACTAGTTTCGTCCAATTCTGAGACTGTTCAAAAATTGGCTATTTTTCAGGCGATAATTAAATATTAAAATATTCAATTTTCACAAATAAATTTTAAATTCAGTTTTAAAAGTTCTATAACATCACTATAACTCCAATATGATAAAATAAAATTTTACAAATCATTTTTAATCATATTAAACCCGTTATTCAATTATCCAATAAATATCAATTTTAAAATCTTATTAACCCTATTATAATCCCAATACAACTTACATTCACCTTGGAAACCAAATTGAATCATATTAAATCAAATTTCAGTTATTCACTTTATTTTCATATATTAAATTTCAATATCAAATTAATCATATCAACTTCGGAATTTAATTATTTAAACATTTGTAATATTAAATTTAAACAATTTTATTATTCTTAAATCAGTATCTTTTGAAATATTCGAAACGAACTTATAAAATTTAACACATTCAAATTATAGAACAACCATTTTCATTAAAACAATTATTCAATTCCCTTTATTCAATTATTCAATAAATTCCAAATATTAAATTTTAAACAATTTAATTGTTCAATATTTGACGGATTTCAATATTGGATTTTTAAATAAAAATTTCATTATCAGTCGATTTACTATATTACATTAGATGAATTCCACGTTATTATTTAACTGCAGTTAGAGATAATGCACTCAACTAATATATATACTTTCATTTCAATTGCAATTGGTTCACAAATTCAATTCGACTAACTAAATGAATAGGTAACTTAAATAATTATCACTGTTGACTTTTAATTACTTATAAGTTTATTATTTACAAACAAGCGTCACAATTACCTATACAATACAAATTCATTCAATTACCTTCGACTACATCTTATTTCAATTGATTTGGGATTTCATTCAATTAATAAACACTTAACTTAGATAAATTTTGTTGCATTTCATTCTAGTTATTATTATTCCAAATGAATTACAAATTTTTTTCTAACACTAAATCACGAAATCTTATTAAATTAGCTATTTTAATTATCGGAAATTTACGGGTCGTTACAGGAATTAAGTGAATCAGTAAAAGAAAGGGTTCATAGTCCTCGATTTTGCTGAATCATTTAAATCTCTTTCTCATTCTTTTGAAAACGTAAACTGAAAACTTTTGAAAACAATTTTTATTTTAAAACGCTTTTTATAATCACGTGATTAAATCAGCAACATAAGTAGCAACTTCAACAAGAAAATGGTACTTCTCAAAACAACATAAAACTAATCTCAAAATCAGCATTGCAGGATAGCCGCTTGAAAATCCACTTTAAAATTTGACAGTTACTGAAGTCAAGGCGACAGTAGTTTTTAAATGTCAAAATCTCATCAAAATAATTTGCATCAAAATATAATATCAGTGAATTTTCATTCATTGAAATATGTCAACAAAACACCGTGCTTCAAAATATAGCATTGGTGTGAAAAGCCCGTTATAAGAATAACGGCAACAAAATACGTTTCATAACCAAGCATCGGTTCAACGTAAAATTAATGCAGTAACGTGCAGCTTGAATTTTGCACGTACACTACAAAATGAACAAAGAAATCATTCGAATATATCTTCAATGAAGATAATTCAAAACAACAAAATCTAATCAACATGTGATTAGCATCAAAGGAAACCAGCAAAATTTCAACAAAACCACATAGCTGCAATCGCTTCGAATCCTCAAATCGGATTCGAAATTTTAAAGAAAACAAAATAAACACAGCTATGTAAACAACAAATGAAATTTATTTCAATTTCATACTTTGATTTTTAAATCAAAATAATTATCATCTGTACTCAGCGAAGCAGTCACACTGTTTTCGCTGCGCACTCTGATAAACAAAGCACAAATCAATCAATCATCAAAACCCAAATCAACTTTTATTTTTAAATAAAGCTATAAAAAATTTTTTATCAAAATTTCAAAATTTTAGTTTTGACTCAAAGCACATATAAAACATCGACTAATAGTTGTAACACATGTTCCATCTAAGTTATGTTTCATATTATGTCTATAAACCCCAAGCTCTGATACCAACTGTGACGCCCCACCTCTATGCTTACAATAATAAAGAGTATTAAAAGAAATACTGTCTATTATTATGAAGAATAAGGCTGGATAGGAGCGGCCATCCGTAGTTAGGCCTTACACTAGTATTGGTTATCTCGATAGGAGTGGTATATATTTTTATTTTCCATCTCTTATTTATTTACTCCCATCGACATACCCAATTCTAGTATAAAACGAACTATGATGGTTCATAATAGTTTAGGACAATATATATAATAATAACACAGATAATGTAAATGCGGAACACAGATATAACAGAAAGTCTCATATATATATATATATATATATATATATAACTGATGTCAGTTGATATACATGAATACAATACATATGATACAACTACAACTGTCGACTCTGGAAGCTACATAAACAAGTACATTATCGTGAATAATATACATGAATATACAACATCCTATACAAGACTACTACAATAACGACGACTACTCCAAGAGAAGTGAAAAGACTTCATAGCTCTAACAGCAACCCAAAGTAAAATATCAACAACCTGTAAATACTCGGTCTGACCCGAGTATAAAATTCAAGAGAAAATAATACACGGGTCAGTCTAATTCAAACTCAGTTATTAGTGCACAGAAGCAATAATAATTAATTATGAATAGACAACAGTCACTATAATTCTCGTTTATCCAACCCTTCTAGAAGAGAATCGGATAACGGTAAATATAACACGTAATAGTGTTAAACAACAAATCAGCAGATTCAAAATATCAACAAAGATGAGTGAAAAGAATATCCATGAAGATAATTTAGAAAACATCAGAATTGTCTAAACGACAATTAATACAAAATGATTAAATTAAATCAAATCAATTCAAATAATTGAAATGTCACTTAACAACATCAAAACCGATTGGCTGCAGTACACGCACGCGTGCACTGCCTCGCCAATACGGCATATAAAATACGCAAAGGATCAATGGATCAAAAGTAAAAGAAATACCAATAAAATCAATACCGTGTGGCTGCAGTTCACGCTTGCATGCACTGCCTTGCCACTACAGTGATGAAATATATAAGAGATCAGCGCATCAAAAGCAATACAAGGTCAAATCCGAGCCACGAGCTGGATTCAACTCAAGTGTAATTAAAAACAAATCCAATTGCATCATTGCAACTCAAATCAACACGGGCAAGACTGCATACAAATCGAAACTGCAGTCACCACAAAAAGATACAATGGTTCAAATTCCAAATTGTCAAAAGAAGATGACAGCAGTGGTACAACTACAGGGAGACAGCAAACCGAAGGTGAGAGCACCAAGGATATGGCACCACAACACTCAACATATGGCAATGGATCAGTTGCAACTAATTGAAACTGGAATTTGCAATTAACAAATAAAGTACCCAAAGCATGAGTCAGAATCAAACAAGTCCAGATATATACAAGCATCGTGTAGTATTGCAACACGAAGTTATGGACAACGACTACAATCTAGATGCAAACTCAATGAATCAAGTGGACAATGTTAACAAGACCGCATACAGGTACATCACAACATTGTACCCAGTATACAACTCAAAGTGAACAGAGAAAAGCAACTGACAACAATACACAATGCCTATATGAATTATACCAAGACTTGAGTGCAGCCTCAACATAACTGCAAGAAAGCTACAAAATGACCAGAACAACCAAATAGTGAATTAACCCTGTCAGAGACCAAAGAATGGTCTGAGACCAGACAAGTGTATCTCCCCTACATGTATATGAATACTTGCAACAAACTGGTGCAATACAACCTGCAGCTATACACAATGGCATGTGACCCGAAGCAATGCAAATGAGACCAAACAAACAAGACTTCACAATTGCAAACTAATGCACTAAGCAAGTGGCAGCAGTATAGAGCTTCAACCAAACTGTTCAGACTCAAACCCAATACAATGTATCACAGTCCTATATGCTATGGACAGTGAAAAATATACCCCAAGCTCAACAAATTGAATTGCAAACTGTATCAACATGATACAGTGACAATTATGAAGTCGGAAAAATACAACTTCAATGCTTATGTGGAAGTACCACTACTAAGTGCAACATTTTATAACAACATCAAGCTGCATGAACACAGTGTATAGGACTATCAATTTCCAGTCTTCGAAGCATGTATGAAGTAGTGGATATGTATATAGTCAAACACCAAACTGGAAGTGATCTATGCTTAAGTAAAAGGACTCAAAGCTATGCAACAAGCTAAAGACAGTATAAACAATTTCTGTCAGAGGTACAACACAGCAAACGATCATGAGTATAACCCAGTTACGGTCGAACTGAAGACCAAATGAAACTCAGATAACAATGACTAATTTCACAGAGCAAAAGATTACCACTGTCAACAGGCACAAGTGCAACACCAACACGGCGGTGAGACATTATCGTGCGAGTTTAAAAACAAGGTACAGCAGTTTCAAACAAAGACAAATATGTCTTTCAAATCATCATATACACACGGTCAAGTCAAAAATAGAAATCCAAAGCCGTATAATAAAAAACCAGAGAATACTTCATCAATCAACAAAACAAATCGAACTAACTACACATAGCATTTGAATCAGATATGAGCAGATAACACTCACACAACCACGTGACCGTAGTCAGATGGAAGTAGAGCCGTGGTGGTCATGAGGTAAAGCACTGCTGTGAAAACCAGCAAACAAGAAATCAGCAATATCGAAATGAATTTACCCAGAAAAACGACAGTTTAAAATCACGTCAACACCAAAAATCAATCACGGTCAAAAGTCGAACAACATCAACGTCGTAAAATCAAACAGCAGAGGTCGCAAATTTGAACAAGTCAGAAAACACCAAACTTGAATTAGATGTGAGTGATAAGAATCACTCACCTTAGCCACGAATTGACGCAGTCGCGAACAAAGCTACACGAAGACCTGTACGAGTCGAAGCCGAGGCCAAAAACGAACTCAAACCAAGCACCATCAATCTTCAACATCAATTTGCAGAGAACCCTAGTTTTTAAAAGGAGGACGAACGAAGAATAGAGTAGAGAGGCCGCTATTTTTTCTTCTCCTTCATACGTTTAATTTTTTTAGGGTTTATCGAATGAACGAGAGTGAAAGGGGGACGGGTCGAATTGCAATAAAAGGGAACGGCATTCAAAAGTAAATGGGCCGAGATTCAAAATTTCAAAGCTCAACAACACTTAACCAATTTTTAAAGAATTTCAACCCTAGAAAAATCCAATTGCAAATTTTTATCAAAGGATTACAACCGATAAAATTCAATAGCAATTATCATCACTTAAATCGTTAAATGACGATTATAAATTCGAAGCTAAATCCCGGGTTGTTACAACTAATATATATACTACTATATATTATATAATGATCCGACAGATAATTTTGAAATTATCAAATCATTCAATCGACCGATCATTTAAAATTTCAACCTTTTAAATTAAACCGTGGTAATCCAAATGAGTGAGAAATTCTCACCTTGATTTTTATTTTGCAATCCGATCCAAAACCCGACTTGTTTCTCCACGATTTTTAGACCTCGTAAGAAAATTACGAATCATATAAGTTTATTAATTCCAAATTTTAGTTATAGTTAATAAATCCATTATTCTCTAATTACAATTAATAAATTATTTTATACCTTAACAGCTTTACCAAATCTGGTCATGTACGCAAGACCATCGCTGTCGATCGATAATTCATCATTTCATCGGCCATGAGCCACCGCCCATTCCTACTATAGCTCAAAATGAGTTTGAAACCGCCTGCAAACCATCAGCTACCCCCTCCACTTCGACTACACAAACAGCCTCGCTCGCCTATGTCCCAAAATCGCATCTGGCCTCCCTCGTGCTTGCTTGCCGCTCCTCCTTCTCTCACCTCCAGTGTCGCATGCGACCACAACGACAAGTGTTCCGCGTGCAGCCACACCACCCCATCCCCTTAGCTCGCGTGCACGCATCACCCAACACCCATCATCTTCGAGCCGCGACACTAAACTGCAGCCAACCCCTCTTCCCCCTCTAGCCTCACTCCACTGTAGTCACATCGTTCCCCTTAGCCGTGCGCTCATGCTTGCGCCTCCTGTTATCGAACGCGACAACCCCTTCTTTTCCGCCTTGCTCGATCGCGATTCCGACGTGAAGCCATTTGATTATATTTTTTTCATTATTGGAACGAGTTCGAATAAATTCAAACCGAACAAATTAAAGAAAAGGCTTGCGCCTTGGTTCGATTTGAAGATAGAGAAGGAGAGATATGCGTGACATTTATTATATTTTTTTCTTTCTCGGATTGAATTTGAGCCAAATGAAATGAAGGAAAAGGCTCATGACTTTTTAACAGAGAAGAAAGAGCGGTCGCATATCTTAGAAGGAAAAAGAAAGACGTGCGAGGGACTCAATTGTTCATTCGATTTGAATTTTATCATATATTTTTATTTATCTCGAATCACATGCCATGGAATCTCGACCTTCTATTGAGGCGTGCCGATAAACGTTTAATATGTTATACCTCTATTTCGAACGCAATGGAAAAGGTTTCGAGTCCTAATTCGATCGTATGGAGAAGATAGCTTTTTGAACCCAACTATTATATTGAATTTTCTATATTAAATTCAACGCATTTATATGTTGTATGGCCAAACGATAATTCC